>JARIHP010000035.1:0-598099 GCA_029282125.1 Mycena amicta | reverse complement strand
CCACTTCCCCAGATAATCTCATAACCCGCCACGGCTTAACCAAAACCGTATGTCTCAAAATCTCCTTTTGGGACTCGGGCGTAGTGGCTCGTCGCGGTCACGAGATACAGCTTGACACGTTGTAAAGCGCGTTAATCAGTGAAAGCAGAACTCATATTCTCTCAAAAACCTCTATCAAAAACCTCTATCTATACTGAGAAGTACTCGAGATCGTCGTCGTCGTCGTCGTCGTCCACCTCTGGCTGCCTGCTGTTGTCCGCCCGCTCAAGGGTGGACAGGATCGATATCAGCGCCTCATCTTCTTCCTCCTTCTCATTGACCCCTTCGTCACTGCAAACATCGGATGCCCCTTCCATCTCCAGCTCCTGCGCCGACGCCGATGCCACCTGAGCCAATCGCGCCCCTAGGATCGCCTGCGGTGATGGTCCCCATTCGGGGACATCGGGCGGAGCAATCAGCGCGTCCAGCGACGATTTCCAAGTCAGATAGAGGTCGAGAAGCTCTCGCTGCCGTTGTTGCAGCTGGTATCTGAGCGGCCCTGTCGAAGCTTAGTACAATGACCATGCAGCCTGTAACGGTCTGACCTTCATCACATTCCTGAATCGTTCGCTCCACTGCTTGCCACTCGGTTGCAAACCAGATCCGCAGGTGGCCATGCTCGCGTTTCAGACGATGGCTCTCCTCTTCGCACCGACGCTTTTGAAGCAGAGCGCGTATCTGTTTCCGAAGGTCGGGGTTCAAAAGCGCCTCCGGGAGTGGGGATTCCTCGTCCGTTAGACCCACATCTAACCAAATAGCGTCGTCGATATCGAGCTCGAAGATATGAGCCTCGACAAGCCGCTCAGGCGCGATCGTCCCTTCGGGTACTTTTCCCCGCTTGATGAGCTGCTCGATCTTGGCCACCTCCGTGTTGTAGCTCTTCACTAGCTTCTTAATGCCAGGTTCGCGTTTCTTGATAGCAGATGAGGCGTGTTCGTTCTTCTTCTTCGCTGTAACGAATTAATACCCTCTTTAAGAGGTCGAAAGAAAAAACTCACCACTACTAGAACGACGCACGGATCGCTCTATCTCAGGTCGAGTTCCATCTTCCGTGAGCCTAGCTTCTGTAAAAGGCGTTCCTTGGTGGTCCTAGCCGCCAGCCTCGAGAGAGTAGTAGTCCCTGAACTTCATTTTTGAGCGTGACACGGTCCCTTTCCCCCAGTAGCCGTTCTAACTTCTTTCGAGTCGCCTCTTCCTTCTCCAAGGCTGAGGCGTATTCTTCAATACGTTCGAGCTGCGCTTCTTTGTTGGCGCCGGCAAGAGCGGGAAGGGAGAGCTCGAGCTTGCCGAGTTGCTTCTGGAGCAGTTGAATAGCACGGTCGGCAGCAAGAATAGAGTTGATAGCGGTGGTAGCTTGGGTTTTAGAGCGTCCTGGCTGGCATTAGCAGCGTTAATGACATCGTACACATGAGACTCACGAGGCAGAGGACGCGTCTGGAACGCGACCTGCTTTTCCCACTCTTGCTGGAGCTCTTCCTCGGACCATCGCTGCTCCAGCTCATCCGGCGACCCCTTCAGGACCTTTTGCGCGTCCCTGAGACTCTGCTCGCAATGCAACGTGCGTCGAAGAAGCCAGGCAGCTCCGCCCCTCAGTGCGATCTGCCCATTTCGTTGAAGCTGGAAGTCAAGCACGAAGTTCCGCTGATGATACTGAGAAGGGATTAGCCTTCCCGTTCCAGAACAAAAGCTAGGACGTACCCCGCACACACGCAAGTAGGCAATCAAATGCTGGATCGAGTTCCAGACGCGCTCGGCACACTCGCCATTCTCTTCACCAAATCCTAGACATTTCTGGGGGTGATAGATGAGTTGGCACGCCCAAATGTGCGCGAACGCATGGAAGATTGAGACCGCCCAGGCAATGCGATCCTTGTAGCGATCCAGAAAGTCCCATTTTACGCAGGAGCGTTCTGTTTGACACGCTATATCGTACAGCGTCGCGATAATGATATCCGCCGGGAGGTGCTGGAAGAGCATCTCCAGTAAGAGGAGCGCATAGTACTGCTTTCGCCCGCACTCTCCATATTGACGAGAAAAAGAACAACGTCATGACGGCACACTAGCGCCATCAGGCCCGTTTGTGCGAAGAACTTCGTGCTAGCTTTCTGACGAGACTCGTCGGCGGCCTTGAAAGATGCCTCGCAAGCGTCTAGACCAGATCGAGGCACCTTCAAGTCGCCTTCGTAGTCATCGTCCTCCAAATCAGGCTCAACGCGGGCTCGCTTCTGGCTGTGTCGATGGGTGGCACGAACACCATCTACGTGCGCTTCCATCTGCTTCGCAGTAGAACGCGGAATAAAGACTGAGTCAGGATGTGTCCTCGCAGGGTCATCACCGCTGCGCTGTTTACGCCGTTTCTGCGTAAAGTTGCCGTCGATACAGACGGCGACGTCGTAGACCTGGGTGTGGTCGTGTTTGAGTCCTGCAAAGCACTGCGGACACTTGGCGATGAGATAGTCGCTTGGGCGGGTTCTCGGGGCCGGTTCGGGGAATGGATTGGATGGTGGGCCAGCAGGATCGTCGTCATCTTCATCCTCCTCCTCCACGGTAGGGCGGCGCCGTTTCCCGCCAGTAGCCTCAGCCGGAGCGGAAGCAGCAGCGAAGTCGGGGACGGGGACGGGGACGGGGGGTCGCGAGGGCAGGACCAGGAACAGACTCAGTAGAAGCGCGTAGGGCTGGCGTAGGCGATGGGACGTCTGTGTGAGAATAGATTGCATCCTGTTCGTCGCGAGCTGCAGTTCGAGCCGCTTGAAGCGAATCTTCCACCCATTTGCGAGCCAGGACAACCACCTGGATGAACCATTGCAGAGCGTTACCGAAGCGAATGCGAAGGCGTTCCTGAATTATCATTAGAAACGCTCTCAGCGACAGTGAAAGATTTGCTTACGCCACGATCAAGTTTAAAGCCACGCTTAGCGAGGGTCGTTTCAAGAGTTTTACAAAAGGCGGTGTTGTTCGGGGAGACATTCAGCGAAAGCTCCATGACAAAGTCCAGAACGCGGACGTCAACGGCCAGCGTGGGGTTTTTAGGGCTGCAGGCGAAGAGTCCGGCTTGAAGAAGAAGTGTGGGCGCGTTCGACGATGAACAGCTACACACTCGCAGCGTTATCTCTTCGATTTCTGAGTATCAATTAAGGTCAGCGTACGAGTCGGGGAAGTACGATGTGCTTACCGTCCCAGCGTATCACAGTGACATTTAGAGTGCGTTTGGAGCATGAACACGGCTCGCCTTCCCGCATAGCTGCCTCGCTGACGTTGCGCAGGGAGGACGTGTCTTGCAGCAGCGTCAGGTAAACTTGGACCAGGGCAGGTAGGACCTTTTGCCAATTGGAGAACTGCCTACACGTTTTCGCGAGCCAGCGCCCAGTGTATTGACAAAGTCGGGCTGCGTGATCTCTTCGGCCCGGGGCACGGTCGACGTTCGGGACTTGACGGGGGAACGGCGAGGGGTCCGCGTCTTATGAAGGACAGAAACTTGGTGCTGCTGGCCAAGAACCAGTATACCCGACTTCTTGGGTGATTTCTGGTTCAGATGGGCGACCGGCGACAAGTGCTCAATGCCACCGCGACCAAGTTGCCCATTGCGGGACATCTCCACGTGTTTATCTGGGATACGGCGTCGGCGCTGCATCGGAGGAGTATTTGGAGGGCACAGAGGGAAGGTGAAAAGATCAGACGGCTTCAATTCGCGAGTAAGTTCGTTCCTCCCTCGCGATATGCCTTTGTTCTCTTTGTAGTCACGCGCGCCATATCCCACTTAAGCTTGCCTTCGCTCTTCACGCAATGCCACCCACTCCGAACATGATGACTCCGGCTATCTACTCATACTGGAAACAGCGAGGGCCAGTCGCAAGCAAATTTCGTGAGCCCTAATTATTCTCCTGCCAATACAACCAACACTGATGTTGCTCAGTTGCGCGCCACTGGCAGCGTCTCCATTTCATTACTACCGACGACGGATGGGTCGTTGAAGGTGATTCATTCTGCCCTCCACCCTTTGCGTTTATTTAATTATTTCACAGTTCGTCCGCGCGACAACAGGATCAAATACTACGTGGCTTTCGATTTAGCCAAAGACGTCGACGATGCAGTGGAACATTGTGGACGAACTCACGAAGCTCTAGCCCGTGCCGAGGGGAAAGCTCAAGAAAACCTCGAGCGCCAGGACGACGAAGCTCTGCGTTTGCTCGCAGAAGCTCGGCGGGAATACTTGGAATATCTAGTACTTATGTTTTAATCAACGTGTTTTGAAAGAGTTCTATCGCATGTGTGATTTCCTTGAATCCAACACCACGTTCGCAACTAATTAAACATGGTGCGACTGGACGCGGAGTTGGCATGCGTACGGCGTTGAAGATGTTCAATCCCATCGCCGCCTAGCTGAGTCTTATTGAGAACGCACGGGGAGATGGTTGGATTGCGTGTGGTGGCAAGGCCTACCAGAACGAAAAAAAAAAACGCCAAGTCCAACAATGGACTCGCCTATTTCCTAATTAGATAACTTCGTGCCAATGCGAACTAAGTGCGCTGGGTGCTCAAATCTAGTTCGTTCTGCATTTCCCAATTAGCCAACTCAAACAAAGCACTGCGAGGTACGCACTTTATTGTCCTTCCCATATAAAACGACGCACACCCGGCTCGCAACGCCAAGTCCCCGTCTCGCTTGCCCAACCTTTCCCCCCCATGCTCGCTATCACTCTGCGTCGTCGCTCCTCACGCCAACGCCTTATCGCACCCGATTACCATACGTCCGGGAACATGCTGCCTAGCGCCATCCTCGCACGCCGCACCGAAACTGCTCCGAACATCCCCGCTGAACTTTGGGTGGACTTCTACTTGGTTCTACCTCGCCCTGCGAATCATTACGGTATGTTCTTGAGTTTTTTTTCTCTGTCGCCCATCCCATTAATTGCACTCTAGTCCTTGATTACCACAACCAACTTGTCTTCACGCTCGGCGACGACGGCCAGGTCATAGGCACGTCTCCAGAGTCTCGCTCCCTCTCTCCTCGTACTCACCCACCCCTAGTTTCTCCCCGCCCTCACCACGAAATTTTCTTCGAAGGCTTCCTCCTGGCCCTCCAGCTGGGCGAGCGACTCGAGCGCAAGGAGCTCGCCGCCCAGGCCCTTGTGCAGGCCCGCGGGACTCCTCTCTACTTGGATCGCCTCAACGACTACTTCCAGTTTCCCAGCAGTCATCTCGAAATCCAGTATATGTACTTCCTCGGGAATCTTCCCCAGCAGTAGCCTCTCTCGTTGCCTTGATCTCGTAGCTCTGTTATCCTCTTAACTCTTTGTCTCCTTGTCTATCTCAACACATCTATGTATATTTGATACAGCTTCTATGTACATTTCGTATATTCGATACAGATTCTATGTAAATTTCACTACGTTCTTCGTTACCGGCTTAGCTATGTACAATGCATCTCACAATCTACGCGTTAAAATCCGTCGCTAGCAAATTCCCAATAGGCGCGTTCTGAGCCCGACACAATGCGACCAGATGATATGTCCCTTTCTCGCGTGTCGCCTGTCCCCACCGATCTTGCTCTGTCGCAAATTTCACCACAACCACTCGACCTGGCCAGCTGGTTTGTCCCGGGAGAACCTCGGCGTACTGACCGACGCGGGACCAATGATAATAACCCTGCCCAGTACGTCGCTGATAGATTGCCCATCCGGCGTCGTTCGGCAGGGAGTAAGGGCGGGAATGGGGAAGACGGTCCGTTTGTTGTTGCACATAACGCCTATGAAGTCCTTGTGGATCTGGTTCTCTTTGAGCGGCCGCTCCAGAGGAACCAGATAGCCTATGTGGTTGGCGAGGTCCCGCTGTGGCTTTCGAATGTACTGTGCCAGCCGCGAGAACCGCCTACTGAGTTCGTCGAACCCGTCCGAGTCGACGACCTTGACGTCTATCCGCTTCTTCACAAGGCTGGGCTCAAGAAGCCACCCGCCAGTGATTTCGTCGATGACCGGGGGTTCTCCATAAACCGCGTAACACGGGTCTTCAGGAGGCGGCGGCATTGGGGGAGGCGAAGGCGAAGGCGGCGGAGTAGCAGGACGAGCTTGTAGGACAAGCGATTCTTGAGTATCGCCCACGATAACGGCTTGATCGAGGGGAAGGCGAGACCTATGAATTACGATATATTAGATGGAGGTAGGGACAATCGCGTCGAGACTCACCTTGGCTCGACAACGGACTTGAATAGCACTGTGTCCCTTGAAGTGCGCTGGTCGATATTGATTTGCAGCTGGAGCTGGCTATAGTCGGGCTTGTGGTATTTGGGGTCGGCACGGGTGGTAAGCCAGCTATAACCCAGCACAATCCCGCGCAATCCTTTCAGAGGATGCTTTCCCACCACCTGCACAGACATCCCGATAAGCCAACGCTCGCTGTCCTTCAATTCTTGCCGGCGTGCTTTTTTTTGCGCTCCAAGACTGCCCACGGATCATCAGCTTGAATCGACAGCTGGACGTCGGAGTGGTCGAAGCGCTCGAAGACGATGGAGTTGGTGGGGATGCGAACGACTGGAGAAGGGTTGGAATCATCGTCGCGGAAGGGAACGAGTCGATCTGCCCCCAGCGCATCTTTCCAATCCAGCTCCAAATCGTCGACCTTGGGATACTTGGGATCCGGTGCACGAATTAACGGTTCGTCTGCGTCTTGACGAATGGCTCCAGGGACCAGGGCCAGCTTCCCATGCTGCACTTCAGTCTGTGTGACGGTTATTTCCTGACTGCGAATGTGTAGTCGGCGACTAACCTGGTAAAACGAAATCGAGCCCCCGACATGTATATCGATCACCAAGCCCGTCTTGCCCTTGTGTGGCCCTCGAGTAACCCGTACGACATCTCCGCACCGGAAGTCTGTAGCAACCAGTCGAAGGGGAAGCTCAAGATTGAGGGATGGTGACTCGTCAGAGCCTGATACCGTCGTTCTCGACGTCGTTGTCGATAGGTGTAGGTGTACCGTCCCAGCGTCTACGCCAATGACATGTGCAGAGCGGTTTCGATATGCGCCTGCAACGATACGGACTCTGTCCTGAAACGAAGGAATCTTTGGAAAGCGGAGAAGATGCAAGCGCAATTGAGCGACAGGCACCACCCATGCATCGTTGAGTTCCGAGGACTTGGCATCGAGGTCGGTCACACCGTCGTACGAGCGGAGGAGGACCGCTATACGCCTTAACTGGCCACCAAGTTCGTGCGTCGCAAGGCGAACGATAACTCCGCTCTCCGCGTCCCAGTACGGATTGTGCTGCTCTTGAGCCACAACAACGCGGTCGCCTTCTTGTAACGCACAAGCATGTCCTATAAACGGCACGTTCAGGGCTCGGGAAGGACTCTGGCGAAACATCTCGAGCTCCTCGTCTGTTGGACTAGCGTTGAGCTCGTAGGTGGGCGTCTGATATCGCCATTGCTTCACTTGTATTTGCTCAAGTCCGTCGAAATTGCCCAGTCTCCCGAAGATGCGGTCTTGCCAGACGACGATCTGGTTCCGGAACTCGACCTTGTCGATTTGATGAAGCACGTTATAGTCGGAGAACTGGAGGAGGAGTCACTGAGGTGGTCGTTTCATTCTGGCCTGTTTTTCATCAACAGCGATGCGTGGAACGACGTGGAGAATATCGTAGTCGTCACTGTCGAGGGTGGTCTTCGGTGAATATTCCTCCACGAATGCGAGGTCGCCGTTGTATAAGCCCTGCTCACTAATGCGAGCCCATCGACGGCCAATGCTGAATGGATCGAGGAAGCGATGGTCGCCAGGTGGACACAATAAGCGTATCTTCTCCGTTGACGGTACTTCTCTCGGCTGAAGTAGGGTTTGACCCAGAATATTTTCAGCGGCGCCATAGCAGCGATGACCGTGAGGCCACTGGGAGAGAGCATGTATGAGGGCGGACGCGGGCCTGACGATTGGATTATCGTCTACATCGAAGCGTCTGACTTCGACACAAACGAGGCCCGACCGCACACCCCAGGAGAAGGCGCTGAGAATACCAGCGGCCTCAGCGACTCGGTGTTGAGCGAGGAATGTGAGCAAGGAAAACTCCCAGCGGGGAGGGACGCGTATCGCAAAGATGGGCGGGGAGTCAATGGGCGCCAGCGATGGAGGGAGAGGCAGCTTGAGCTTTTCGTCGATGGTCAAGTCCTCGGCAGGGACTTCGCGTTGACGCGTCTGACGCTCCGCACGACGCTCCGCACGAGCGGCCTCTTCGTATTCGGCTGCCAACGCCTCGAGATCCTCCGGAGTGTCTTCGTCGTCTTCTGGCGCGAATGGGATGGACAGTTTCCGCAGATGTGGAAACTCATGGATAGGCTCGTCGTCGTCGATGAACCCAAGATCCTCCGTGTCAGCTTCATCGCCGGAGGCATTCCCGTCCGTCTCCGCCGCTTCGGTATCAAAGAAGTCCGCGACTGTGAAGCGCTGTCGTCGGGGCTTTTTCTTGACGGGGTTGCGCGTCGTTCCTTCGTCTTCCGTATCCCAACCCAACGGGAGGAGGCGCTTTGCGGGTGTGGGCGTTGTCCCTCTGTCTGAGTCGACGTCGGAATCGGCCGGGAAGGGCGGGAAGGACGGAGGCAGAGGTCTGGGCGTTCCTCTGTCCGATTCGACTTCGAGATCCGAGCCAGGGAAGAAGAGGGGCGTCTGGCCTCTCTCCGACTCACTATCGGGAAAAGCGGAGGCCATAAGCGCGGGGGCACTGGCGAGGGCGGTTCGTCTGCCTCATCCTCGGAGTCAGAGAAGAACAGCGGTTGTATTTGGATGGGCGTAGTGACTATCGACGGTGTGTGTACATCCTCCTCCGTCTCGACATCCTCTCCGTTTATCGCCTGTAGAAGGAGGCCGAGGCCGTAGGGGTATGGGCGCTCGTCGACGAGGTCCGTAGGGGTAGAAGCAGACATATCTGAAAAATGCTGTTAGTACTGCGATGAAGCGAAAGACGATATGCGCGCACCAGCAGTGTGAGTGAAAAAGCGGTTCTTTGAAGACTTCGGCAGGTCGATGGTAGAGCGGGGGAGGTGCTGTAGAAGCAGCTGGCCGCTACAATGGGCGTTGACTCGGAAAAATCGACGTTTTCTTTTGAAGGCGGGCGAGATGTAGTGGCGACGCTTGAATACTTATTAGATTTGCTCGATAAGGACTTTAATAGAGAGGAAAACTTACCTGGTAGCCCTGGATACGTGCCCGACGCGAGGCAATAGCTGGGATGAAAGAGTCGAGCGCGAATGTCCAAGCCAAGCGAACTTTGCTGTCGACGCTGCAGTTTTCATTAGAATTGCTGGCTGTGGGTATCAATCGAGCGGGAGGCTTACCTGTTAACACTGGACGAGCGCCCTGGCCCCAAGGATAACGCCGACGAAAGATATCGCGTCGGTGGTGGTAGTCGGGAGCAGGTGTATGATAATTTTCCCACGCCGAATCCGTGGTTCTGGCTAGAATGGAACGGCAACTCGGCATCCGGATAACCGGTGATGGTATCGATAAGCCGAACCGGCTAACCGTATGCCGAGTTGCCGTTCCGTTCTAGCCAGAACCACGGATTCGGCGTGGGAAAATTATCATACACCTGCTCCCGACTACCACCACCGACTTGGGCCTGCCATATCAAGACATCCTCGCCACAAAAGCGCTGCCCATTCGGGAGAGAACGAGCATGGAGCCCACTGGCTCGCCCACCGGAGTCGCTTCGGTCACTGGCGTCGTCGAGGGTAACGAAGTTGGTGAGTTTCACCCGAGTCGCCTTTCTTGATGCTGACGCGTCACGATTGAAGTAAGGCTTGCCAGAAAAGCTTGTAGCAGTCGGCCAGAGGGTGTATCGGAGCAGAAGTCGCGTGTTTACCAGGTGCGTTCTCCCTTTCGCGTCGCAGAAATCCTCTGAGGCAGATTTTCATGGCGACAGTGGGTGGCTAGAGAATTGCCATAGATACAAACCTGCGCGCTTCGACGCCCATGTAACTATTAGAATACACGGAAGTTTTCTTGCGGCACCCGAGCGAACGAGCAAGAAGGAGTAGTGAGTCACAGCACGTCCCAAAGCACCGCGAGAACAATGGCAAGGTCTGGTGTGCGGAACAAAGAACCCGTCTTCGAATCTCTGAGACTGTAATAAGAGTTGGACGAAAAAAAAACTCTGAGATCTCCCTCTTCCCCCGCCGAATCATGGCCTCAGGCACCCGCCGCTCCAATCGTAACCAGCCCGACCATCCACCCGCCCCTCTGTTCAATATTCCCGACCCGCCCAAGATAAAGGCACCTCCCAGGAAAAAACCAGCTGAGCAGGCGCGTGTCTTTCACTTCGTATCGACGCGCATTAACTTAATGAATTAGCCTATGGAGAACGCGCCCAGTACCTCGACGACGGCGCCGGTGGTGCCACCATCTTCGCCGCCGGCTGTCCCACCACCTGCGCCGGCACCCCCCATCCTCGCTGGCTCTGAACGTCCAAGTCCCTCTGACGACCTACTCATCATCACGGAAAATAACCGGAAATTGATCCGTTGCGAGCCCAAATTTGACTCATTTCTGATGAAATTCATATCGAGGGTAGCTCTACTGAGTCGCTCACATCTATCAAAAATTGGTGCTCAATAGGCGTCTCGTTGCTGAGAAAGTTGACACTGAACACAGAATGTACCAAAAATGGACATTTTTGAGGATGTCATGGCAAAGGAATTAAGAGAAATACAAGGAGTTTCTAAGCATTATCAGGCTTCCCTAGGCAGTCAGTCATGAACATGAGACAGATTATGCCGATTGAATCTTCAGTGGGCTTCAGGGCCAAGGGTATGATTCACACTATTTTCAGCTTTTGGGGAGATTGTTAAAAGGAAGGCTCACCAGGAGCTCAATACTTGCTTGATGGTTTCAAGAATTGGCATGGAAGGTGCAAGGATGTCTATACACTCAGCTAAAAAATTTAGGCCATTTAGAATCATTCAGAACGGCAATAATTAGAGCTCATTGTTAGCAAGCATCATTTTATAATGTTGCGACGATCTTTGCCATTATCGGAGACTAACTGATCAGTACTACATGAAACTTGGTGCATCAGAGGGGAACATGGATATCTACAGTCTCTGAAAATTTCACATAGCTGTAATGAAAGGCAGTGAAGATACAGATCAATTTCCGGTTATTTTCCGTGATGATGAGTAGTTCCTGGGAGATCTCCCTCTCCGGTCCCTCTCGACTTGGACGATGGCTTCGAAGCCCCACCTCCAAGTAGCCCTTCAGGTCGATCTCCCTCTGGAACCCTTTGCAACGAGCTCAGGTCCCTCTTCCGCGTCGTAATCCGCAAGAATCGGTGTGTTCTTTCCGCTCGGCCTCGGTCTTTTCAATTTTTAACTGACTCTACGTAGGAAACCGCGCTCAAGAGCAATGTATTCTCTATGCCAAAGGCGCTCTCGCCTGAGCCTTCGTTGTTTTCTTCTCATGCGACGGTGCGTGTCTTTCTACAGAGAGTATTCCTTCTTGAGACTGAGTCCCCATAGGCAAACCAGAGACAAAAGGCCTTCCTAGGCCACCGGCCACCCGCGCCGTATCAGAATTTTTTTCTTCTCAACCGCCGGTGGGTTTTTTTTCCGCTCTATATTGGCTACGAGCCTGAGTGTCCATTCAAAGGCAAAAACCAAGCAAGTTACCTTCCAGGTTTCTTCACCTCGTCGCTCTCGCTCTCGCTCTCAGTCCCCAATCCGAAAACGTTTTGCTGGACCCAGCTCCCGCCCTGAACGGTACTCGCCCAGTCGCTCGCCGTCCCCAACTGGTGACGTGAAACGTGTTGCTGGACCCAGCGCCCCCCCTGCACGCTACGCGCCGAGTCGCTCGCCGTCCCCACCGGGTGGCATCGACAATGAGTCGGAGCTTCCGTTGGAGGCCGACTACGACGAAGACGGCGGCGACGACTCAGATAACGGCTCGGATTACATCGACACGCGAGCCAAAGAGAGACGTGACGCGTTGGAGCACAACCGCTTCTGCAAACCTGGGGAGCGGCTGGCTCTGGACGATGAAGAGCTGGAGGAGTACGATCTTGAGGAGCTTGAGCAGGACCAACGGAAGCAACAGCAGCCAAAGAGGCAGAGAAATCGGCCCACTGCCTCATCCCGTCGCCCCGGCCCACGAGATGTCGACGACGACGGCGGTGTCGACGATAGCGGTGACGAGCGGCCGGATTCCGATGACGAGGAGGAGGAGGAGTGGTCTGTCAAGCCTGGTCCGCCGCCAAAGGCCGCTGTCGAAGAGGCGGCACGCGGTCTGAAGACTTTTTTGGGGGACCTTCGGGTCATTGCGAAGGCGAATCACAGCGCGTGGCCACGCTAGCTCAGGCAGCGGGTGTAACGCCACATGTGTCGCGCATGCCGAATAGGTGGGGGGCTTATCAATTCTGGTCCCGTGTACACACTCCCAAGACCGAAGATAGTGGGTATTTTTCTAATTCCAATGGCGCTGCGCGTTGACGAGCTTCTTCAGTGACCAACGAACAATGGGCTGAGATGGTTCGCGCCAATTACCATGCTCTCACCGAAAACCTTCCGGAAGACGAGCGCAAAGATCCAGAAGCTCTGCAGCGCGTCATGCAGCCGTACCTAGACTTTATGGAGCAGGCTACGATTGGTAGCAACGACGAGCGGAAAAGTGGTCGAGGCGGCGTCGCTCTGATGGAGAAGGCTCTGCGTCCCATGATCCAGCAAGTGAGTATTATTGTTTCCGCCACGATATGGCGCTAACGGGCGTTCCTCTTCAGAGCTCCATGATGAGCGAGCTTCGCGAGCTAGAGGTAATGGGAATCTGTGTCGACTTCACGGTCACGAATAACCGTGCGATCGCTTGGGGCGGCAGTGATCTATACGATGAGATGAAGCGACGCTACCCGGTGCCGCTGGAGAAGCTATCCGCTCAGTGGGTTGATCTCCTCGAGTATGTTTCTTTTCCGACGAAGTAGCGAGTTTCTGATTTGCTATGCTTGCAGAAAAACCCGCGGCGATATGAAGCAGGAGGCATCCGGCTTACAGCCCCGCCCGAATCCAGTGCACGTTAGTCTACGACCAGCTCCTGGGAAGCGCACGCGAGATTTTATACACAGTCAGTTTACCTCACTCGCGTTGAATACTGCTTGTGAGTTCCGATTACTGCTTATTAAACGTTTACTGTTTCTAATGGGGCCGTAGACTTGACTCTCATGGAGCGCGACGACCTAAGTGCCGAAGAGGCTCGCGCGAAACTAGGTCAAATGCCCTGGGGGACTTTTGCAGATGCCGCCGTCTCGCACAACCTATGCTGGCTCGGCTGGCCTAACGCTCTGAAAGCGCGAGGACGCCATCCCGGCCCAGGCTTCTCATTCACCAGCTTCAAAAACAAGGCCACTACCTCGGACGAGAAGGGGAATGAAGAGTCCGAGACGGCGGCGCTACGAGAAGCCTGTGCTCTGATGCTCCGCGCTTATGAGGGCGAGGACGTTCCTGACGCGCCTTATGTTGGGTCCTGGTCACAAGGTAATGGATCATTCTTCGCACCCAATATGATACTGATTATAGTTATTCAGCGGACATTGAGCTCGAGGACCCTATCGCCGTCCCCATTGTTATTTGTCAAGACGGTACGGTCCTCCTCCGCGCTGGCGACTCCAAAAAACTGCTCAACCGGCTTGCCCGCGCAACGACGTACAAGTCCGGTACGAAGAACCAGCCGGCCTCGAAGAACAAGTCGGGCTCGGAGAAAAACGCTCCGTCGGCCAGAAAACGCCCTCGGCCTCCCGCTGACGACAAGGACAGGACGACCAGGGTGAGGACGATGATGTCTCACCCCAAAAGCGTCGGCGCGGGGCAGGTGGCAATGACCGAGATGGTGAAGCGGGTGGCAACGAGTCGGAGACTGAGGGAAGCGGCTCGAGTAAAGGGAAGGGCAAGGCGACGATAGTGATCTGGAAGCCGCCAAAGACGTGCCGATTCTTTTCCGACAAGGGAGGGCGGCGCACTTACTCAACGACCTTCCAGGCGAGCGGTTATAGCCTCGTTTCGCCAGACGACATGTCCGCGGCGGAGAACCACATAGAGGTAGAGATGCGCCCGGGCACTTGGATCCAGCTAGACAGTGCTCGCCTCGCATTCAGCCAGTTTCAAGCGGCTATTATGAACGGTGCCTACGCGGATATAGCTCATGACGATGATTAAAGTAGATCTCGTGTACTGAGCGTGTACTTATGAAGATTTCGTGTACTTATGAAGATTTCGTGTACTTATGAGCCAATGGATGAGCTAATGAAGGATACGGTCGCGACTGGAAGAACGATTGAGCGATCTTGAACGCGTAAAAGAAGTTTCCTGCTACTTATATAAAACTTTGATACCGCTGCGTTGCATTCTCTACTTTTGTGCTATTATGTTTGAGGTCTACCCGGCGAGACCTTCAACAACGACGTTGAACGCCCATTATGTTTTTTTTTATCTTCTGGGCGTAATCTAGGTCTCGTGATCGCGACGAGCCACTACGCCCGAGTCCCAAAAAGGAGATCTTGAGACATACGGTTTGGTTAAGCCATGGCGGGTTATGAGATTATCCTGGGTGAAGTGGATATCTCCACCTGCCATATGCCGACGTGTGGATTTATCCACACGGGTCTAAGCGCTATGTGGAGATCTCCACCGACGCGGATATCGCTGGTGGATTTATCCACCCGCGTAATTTTGTCGTCGGTGGATATATCCACGCGCGGGATATATCCACCGTGAAGATATGCACTCAGTGGATATACCCACAGTGGAGATATCCACTCGCGCCGTGGAGATATCCACTCGCGCCATGGAGATATCCACTCGCGGGGATATATCCACCGAGGAGATATCCATGCGTGGAGATATCCATGTGTGGACATCTCCACAGGGGTGGATATATCCCCCCGTGGAGAAATTACGCGGGTGGATATATCCCCCGTGGAGAAATTACGCGGGTGGATATATCCACCGTGGATACAATTATGGCTGTGGAGAAATCCACAGCCTATGGAAATTTCCCCTGCCTGATGGCCGCTCGGCTTCGGTGCGAATGAGCTTTGAACATGCCGTCGGCATGTTCAAAAATGGCTGCGAATCACTCGGTGATTTCACTCGGGCAAATGAATAATATTATCAGCTATTCTAAATACAGGGAGGTACGGTATGGTACGTCTTTCCGTAGTTGTATGGTTAATTAACTAAGGTCTAGTAGAAAAGAAAGGCGCGATATTGTAGAGGCGCATTCGGATATGTATGGTACGCGGTCCCTTATACAAAAGATAATTTACTGAGCAGAGTCAGATCGCGAACAAACTCGTTGGCAGAAGACGTACCGTTGAATTACCCAACCAAGCAGCAGGATATACCGCTCAATCATTCGCTTAACCGCAACTATTCCGCCGCTAGATTCGAGACAAAACTGCTCGCAGTGGCGGCGAGCACAGAAATCGCACTTCCGATATCCGAGCCAGGTGCCCAAGCGCTTGTAGCGCTCATGGAGTATTTTTTCTGCAGAGATGAGAAGGGGAAGAGGAAAGGGAACGACTTACCGAGGCGAAAACGGCGTGGGACGCGATACGCCACGACCCAGTGCTGGTGCCCCACGCAACGACGGCGGTGCTCTCCCATACGGCGACGCCAGTTATTCGTCGCGCCAATCTTGATAATGTCGAAAGAAGCGTTATCGAGCGGGTCGGCAGGTATGAGGATGACATAGACGAATCCTTGCCCATCGGCACGGCGGCTGGTCCTGGATCTGGCCATTCGGGTGGTGGGAAGGGGCTCAGGGTGGGTGACACTGTGGATGCACGGTGGGAGACGCCGGTTGTCGATTGCCAGGGCGGAACGGCGGCTGTGGACGCTGGTGTGGAAAGGAGGGGTGGAAGGAGTGTGGAAAGAGTGACGAGTGGCTCGATGGTGGTGATAAATGTGACGATGCGCGATGGTGGCCTGTAAACGAGCCATCCGCACCTCCCTCTACTCGAGTGCAACTCCGGCGACTGTGTGATCATATTTCACCGCCGCTCAGTAGATCCTGAAAGGATCAGATAAGATTGGATGCGTGACCGGTGAACCAAAAAAAAGGCCAGATGGAGATTCGAACGGGCGACACCAGCATAGCGTGAAGAAGCATGCAGGGCATACCACTATGCCATTCAGCTTTATTGCAGACAGAACAGCGTGGATTTATCCACTACACGGTGGATATCTCCACGCCTGTGTGACGTGACACCAGTGGAGATATCCACCCCGGTGGAGAAATCCACACCCTGTGGACTTTCTCCACGAATCGGACCCTTATAGGGTGAGGTATGCAAAGCAAAAGATGTACATATAAGGGTCTAGAACCTAGTAGACTGAGGTGCTGGATTACTGCACGCGCAGGGAAACCTCGCCGTCGTTCAGGAAGGACACGCCACCCATAATCCTTGCTCCGCTGGAAGAGGGAACGACTCAGACGGACAAGCGAAAGGGGAGCGAGACATACGACGCGATAAGTGCAGACGTTAAGTAAGTGGAAACAGGTGCAGAAGAGTCCGGCCAGCTGGGCATGGAAACGGAGTGAAACGGGGGCCTATCAGGGTCAGCAATGTGAAGCGGAGGTCAAGGAATCGACGTACAGACACGGGATAATCTCGCGACACCGGGAAACAATAGCGCGGAGGACGAGGAACCCAATGTGAAGCTCGAGGAAATGTAGCGGCGTCCAGAAAAACCCAGCGGAAGGCAGATGAGTCGAGCGAAGGTCCAGGAAATACAGCAGCATCCGGGGATCAAAGCGACTCGGTCGATACTTCGACTCAGTCCCCACGAAACCATTCGACAGCCGTGCGACCAAGACTTACGAAGCAAAACATGAAACACTTACCAACCCAGGTCTTACAAACCATTAGCAATCCGCTTGGCAAGGGTCTAGAGCGTACTCACGACTTGACATCCCAGGCCAAATGCGCGGGAATTGTGGAACTAAGTGTTCACACCCACAAACTATATCTACCACAACTGTAAACACAAGTAAACAGTTCACTGCGCCCCAATATACAGTGCAAATTTCAAGCAAGACACGGACACTGAGGACACCAGTATCGGGACCGCCCAATTAAAAGGGAACCACTATCCACCACTCCACCACTTTTCGGACGCTATAAGGCTCGGCGTCGGTCGGCTCGCTATAGTAAACCTCGACGGACGAGAGCGTAGCCAGTTAGCTCTACGAGGGCGACCACCATTCGGAACCGCGCAATAACCGCGACACCCAGACGTATACCAGGACGTTCGGAGGACTTCCTGTAGCTCGGTCGCCGTCCAATATCTCGAATCCGCGAGCACGACGTGTACAGACCATCCTATACAAGCGGCACTATCGAACATCCATCGGCCAGGACTTCCTCGCTGAGAAGCACCATAAGCCTCGAAGAGAATCGAGCACCACCACCTTCCTTCCAACAACTTCGCGGCAGGCTTTCGAGTCGCCAAACAACATCCACGACCTCTGAATAATCCGGCGGAGAACAAATTCTTCCCCGCTCGATTATAAACACACCACCCACGACCACAGACTAATCTTGCGGAGGCCAACAGCCTCTCCGCTCGATTATCCCTACTAACCACTTCCACAGGAACTACACAAGCGCGAGCTTTTCTAGCCCCGTTGGATTTATATACACACACACACACACACACACACAATTTAACACAGTTTCCACCGTTGCGAACACAATCCCCAGAGGACGACTCGACTGAGACTTGATAGTACAAAAGCCGTATTTTGGAAATCTATCTCTACGAACGCCCGCAGCATCACATCGTCCACAAGGCTTCCGAATAGTGTTTTTCGTCATCGAACTTGGTTACCAACTTGTAAGCCTTTCTCCGGTTCTGGAAGGAGGTCTTTCTTTGGTTTTCGCGCTTTGGCGACTCCGAATAAGGTTCTTGCGTTGTTCGTATCTCATTGGGGGGTCTTCTTCCTCCGAATCTTCACCCCTGAAGCGGGCACGTCTGTCCTTCTTCGGTATTTCAATCTCCACTTCCACTTCTTCACCACCACTATCATCAGTCGCAACTGCCTCCACACTTGCTTGTCTGCTCTTCTTCCGCCAGTTTGTATCTCTATCCGCGGCCGATGTTCGGTTCTCCGGAGGCTTGGCCACTTGAGAAGACTTGCTTTCGTTCCTCCCACGAGCCTCCTTCCTCGAACTGTCTAGAAATTTGGGTTTGGGCTTTGTCCCGGACTTCTTCAGTTGCTCTCTAGTAGCAACCAATTGGTCGAGAACTCCCCCATTTCCCTTATTCTGAGGGCTCTGTACGACATTGAGTAAACTCAATAGCTGCCCCATGTCAACAAGTCCGGCACTTTGCGGAGCTTGAGCACTTTGGACAAATTGGCGGCGCCATTCCTTGCTGTTGACCGTACAACTGTCCGTTATTCTGAATCGAATTGTCTTGTTCGGTCATAAAATGCGGTGGTGCATCCCTTCCTTGACCGTGCGAAGGCATGTTTCGACCCGACCGAATAACCTCCAGTTCGTCCCATTTGGCTCATTTGTTGCAGTTGCTTCGCCATTATTGCTTGTTGCGCCCTAGCCGACCGTAGTTCGTCTTGAGTGGTATCATAGAATAGATCCAACTGGTCCGGATTTGCTGCTTCGCTCATAAACGAGTGTTGATACAGATTTGCAGATGCTGGATTTGCAGACTCTCTTTTTCTGTGCCATTCCTCCACCTTTTGGTCCCTTGTTAAGTGTTCGGGATACCTTGGAATGAATAAGTTCCCCGGCAACCTTACTTGACCATTCTCTATCACGACTTGTCCCCGATCAATCTTGTCGTTCTTCTTCTGACAATCCTTCATCATATGTCCTTTGTCCCCACACCAATGGCAATTAATGTCTTCGATTGCAAAATGCGGCGGTGGGACCATCCGATAGGGGGTTCGGTTCCCTATTGAACTGGTTGCCTTGTTGTTGACGGTAATCGTTGTTTTGACCGCTATTCGGAGGAGGTTTTGGCAAACTCCCTGATTAAGGACCCGAGCTTGTTCGGCGACAGCCTCAATCTTCTTCATAGTGTCTTGCATTTGCTTGTCCCTCACAACGAATGTGTCTTTCATCGCAGCGATTTCCAATGCGAAGCCTTCCATTTGGTCGGTGATTTCGCGCTTCATAGCGAACGGAAGTCCAAAAGAGCCCTTATTCGGTGCAACAGGGTCAACAAGTGATTTCTCATCAAGTCTTCCTCCACTGATCTCGAATAAGGCTTCTCTTCCGGTCCAATTGTCCGCTAGATAGACTGCTACTTTCAGGACTTCCAGATAGGACATCTTGTCACCCCCTTCTCTTAATCGCTTCTCCCACTCCTGCAGCTGCGGGTATCGGAACACCGTCTGGTCGGATTATCTGAGCTACTCCGGGTAAGTTCATTGCATCTTCAATCTGTTTGCGAATTGCTGGTCGAAGGTCTTCAGAATTGTCCCCACTAGGTTAACGTTTGTAACTTGTGCAGGAGGCTTCAGTAATTTTGCTGCCTCCGCTTCGAAGAATATCTTGAATCGCTTGATCTTTCCCAAATCTGCTCGGGTGCACCCTTGAGCCTCTTCGCAGATTTCACGAAGTCTGATTAGCGATCCCTTTTCATATTCTTCTAATTCGGGGTATAGTTCCTTCACTGCCTTGATCCACTCCGCACAGGTAAAAGTGTCCGCGAACTCGGCCAGCATTTGCCATCCTTCTCTGATGTTCTTGTCGTCGAGATAAGAGATGTATTTCTCCTTCATCGTCTGTTCTCCATTTATTCCGCCTTGCACGATAACTCTTGAGACTTCTTCAAGGAACTTATCTAGCTGCTTGTATGTTTTTCCATCGAACTGGGGTCTCCCCGACTCCCAAGTCTCTGGCATCCTAAACCTCGTCGCCCCTTGAGGCCTGTTTTCATTTGCGTTGTCTCCCATTCTTAATCGGTCTTGTGGTTGTTGTTGCGGGTGTTGGTTCTTGTAATTCAGGTGTGGGTGTCCTTAATCTGGACGGTCCCGCTTCGTTCTGAACTGGTTGTTTTCTTCTTTTGTTGGCTTCTTGGGTGGAGCTTTTGGAGCCCGTGTGTTTCCTAACGGTGGAACCGAATTTCTTTCTGCCCGTTGGGAGTTGGCGCTAAGTCTAGCTTTTCCCGAGGAAGACGTGATTGGTTCGCTTGTATGGAAGTTCGGAGTTCTTCTTCTCCGCGTAGTAGCTGTTGGAAACTTTTCTTTGGTGCAATATTGAACTCTTGTAGTCCGAATAGTGCCTCTTCTGTCTTCTTCTGTTTTGCGCAAAAAGGGGTTTTAAGCCTTTCTAAATCGTTCTCGATTTACCACCCCTCGCGGTGGGCTCCAGATGATGTGTGTGCTTGGCGAACTAACTACAAAACCAAACCTGTGAAAACCGAATAACACTTTATCCAAAACCTCTATACTCTGATAAGACTTGTAATAGTCAAACTCGTCGTAAATCGGTGTAAGGGAGTGAAACCGAATAAACACAAATCCAATCAAATAGCTAATAGACACTAGCGAGTTCAGAACCCTGGGTACAGGGCCTTTGGTGGGGGGTGCAGGGTAGGTAGTTCGAGAGTTTGTAACGCGCACGTAAGACGTACTATCGACGAGCCTTGATGGGGCGGCCAAATACGATGTCCTAGTTCCTTAATCGGTATTCTTCCAAGTTCTTGTTCTTCTGTCTTCCTTATTCTGTCCTGGTTCCTAAATCACTAATCACTATTCTTGTCAAACACTTTGATATCTTGATGTCCGAATAACACTTTGCTCAGTTCACACAATCCAAATCCGATTTAAAGTTGTAGCCTTTGCAGTTTGTAGCTTAGCTAAACCCCAGATCGCGGCCTCAATAGGTGGGCGATTCCGTGGCTACAGTGTACCAAAATCCTACTTATATACCCTTGTCTGTGTCATATCTGAGTAGTAAATATTATGATGGATCGTCCCTCGAGTCATATTCGTACGCAGATCCCTGATCCGAATTGTGATTGTCGTTATTCGGTTATGATGTTTCTTCAGTTATCCGATTAGCGGCTCTGCCCTTGGTACCAGTGGATAGCCCTCGTCCGTAGCTTTCCGTGCATATGCGATTCGTCCCAAAACGTCCAGTAGTTCCGAAGTTATTGCCTTCACTTGTTTTCCGGATAAGGTCACCAGGATCATTTTGTAGTCACTTGGGTCTTGTAATCTTCGGCATCCGACGGCTTGTCCCTCTTGGCTCTGATTCGGGTTTCCTTGGTCCGATTAGGTCCGGTCCGTGTCTCCCCCGCCATCTCATCACAAGTCCGAATAGCAAACGGTTATTCCGAGACTGCCAGGTCTTATTCGGTGTTTATCCCTTTGAGTGTTTTGCACCGGATTGGATAGGTCCAGGCTTGTGGGCTCTGCTGGTATGTGTGGACAGTGAACTTGGAATGCGCCGCGGGTCGTCAACCCCATTGCAGACCTTATTCACTGTTGCAGATATCTCCCAACTAGCTATTCGGGCTCATACTAGTTCTATGATGTGCGCACCGAATAAGCGCGAAAAGGTTGCCCTTCCACGCCTACTCCGTAAAGCGGCTTATCAGCGGCTTTCAGAAAACTGATCGAATTGGTGACTTCGGAACCCGTCCTACATTTCCCCACGGACAGGGGGGAGTGGAGGGTAGAAGCCGACTCGTCGGACTTTGCGACGGGGGCAGTTTTATCGCAAGAACAACAGGGAAAGTGGGTTCCGATTGCGTTCATGTCCAAGGCGCTCAACGACACGGAGCGAAATTACGACATTCACGACAAAGAGATGCTCGCCATCATGAGAGCACTGGACGAATGGAGACCCTACCTGCAGAACGGGCAAGACCAACCCTTCGAAATTTGGACGGACCACAAAAACCTGGAGTACTTCATGACGAGCAAGAAGCTGAACCGAAGGCAGGCGAGATGGTCACTGGAACTTAGCGAATACAATTTCCGCCTCATCCATAAACCAGGACGCACCCAAGGCAAGACCGACGCCCTGTCACGACGGGTCGGGCATGAAAAAGGGAAAAACGACAACATGGATATCACCCTACATCACAGGGTTGTGGGAAAACGGGTTGAAACCGGCGGGTTGGGAGAAGCGAGACGGACTACTGCTCAAAGACGGCCTTATATACGTGCCACGGAACGACCAGGTCAGGAACCGGATTCTACGCCAACACCATGACACCGCGTTAGCGGGGCACCCTGGGCAATCGAAAACGGCTGAGCTGGTATCGCGTAACTACTGGTGGCCATCGATAACCCGGGACGCGCTGATAAGCCGCTCTCTGGAACAGGCGTGGAAAGTCATTCTTTTCGCGCTTATTCCGTGCGCACATCAGAGAACTAGTATGAGCCCGAATAGCTAGTTGGGAGATATCTGCAACAGTGAACAAGGTCTGCAATGGGGTTGACGACCCGCGGCGCATTCCAAAGTCTCTGTCTATACATACCAGCAGAGCCCACAAGCCTGGACCCATCCAATCCGGTGCAAAACACTCAAAGGGATAAACACCGAATAAGACCTGGCAGTCTCGGAATAACAGTTTTGATAATCGGACTTGTGATAAGATGGCGGAGAAGCACGGGCCGGGACCTATCGGACCAACGAAACCCGAATCAGAGCCGAGAGCGACAAGCCGTTGGATGCCGAAGATTACAAGACCCGAGAGCCGACAGAGTAAGCCTGATGACCTTATCCGGAGAACTCGCATGGGCCATAGCATCGGAACTACTGGGTCGTTTCGGGAAAACCACATATGCACGGAGAGCTACGAACGAGGACTATCCACCGGACCTTAGGGCAAAACCGCTACATGGACTGTTGGGGGCATCAAACCGATTAACGACCAATCACAATTCGGATCAGGGATCTACGTACGATTATGACTCGAGGGCTTGGTATAGGCGATCCATCATGATATTTTACTACACGGATATGACACAGACAAGGGTATATAAGTAGGATTTTGGTACACTGTAGCCACGGAATCGCCCACCTATTGAGGCCGCGATCTGGGGTTTAGCTAAGCTACAAGACTGCAAAGGCTACA
This sequence comes from Mycena amicta, assembly GCA_029282125.1. NCBI lineage: Eukaryota > Fungi > Basidiomycota > Agaricomycetes > Agaricales > Mycenaceae > Mycena > Mycena amicta. The sequence goes on along the minus strand of JARIHP010000035.1, from coordinate 574,985 downwards.
ACTTTAAATCGGATTTGAACTGTGTGAATTGAGCCAAGAGTTATTCGGACATCAAGATATCAGAGTGTTTGACAAGAATTAGTGATTAGTGATTAGTGATTAGCGAACAAGGATTGAACAGAATAAGGAAGACAGAAGACCGAAGACTAGGAAGATTACCGATTAAGGACTAGGACATCGTATTTGGCCGCCCCATCAAGGCTCGTCGATAGTACGTCTTACGTGCGCGTTACAAACTCTCGAATTACCTACCCTGCACCCCCACCAAAGGCCCTGTACCCAGGGTTCTGAACTCGCTAGTGTCTATTAGCTATTTGATTGAATTTGTGTTATTCGGTTTCACTCCCTTACACCGATTTACAACGAGTTTGACTATCACAAGTCTTATTCAGAGTATAGAGGTTTTGGGATTAGTGTTATTCGGTCACAGATTTAGTTTTGTAGTTAGTTCGCCAAGCACACACATCAGCGCGCAAATACGTGGCGGCTTGCCCAACCTGCCAGAGAACGAAAATGTTCCCAGCGAAACCGAGGGGAGAATTGGCGCCGAATCCCATACCAACACGAATGTGGCAAAGCGTCTCGGTAGATCTCATCACTCAGTTACCACCCTCGCAAGGGTACAACGTGATCATGGTAGTAGTGGATCGGTTGGGCAAAGGGATCCGTCTAATGCCATGCACAAGTGACATATCGGGAGAAGGGGTGGCGAGGTTGTACCGAGACAACGTCTGGAAGGATTTTGGAATCCCGGAGGACGCAACAAGTGACCGAGGACAACAATTCGTTGGTAACTTCATGCGGGATCTAAACCGGCTTCTAGGAATTCCATCCAACGCATTGACGGCGTATCACCCCCAGACAGACGGACAAATGGAGCGGGTGAACCAGGACGTGGAACAATACCTGAGGATTTTCGCGAATTTCCAGCAAGACGATTGGGCGGATTGGCTGAGCATGGCAGAATTCGCTCACAACGACAAAGTCAACGCGACGACGGGATATTCGCCATTCTTTCTGACACTTGGCTTCCACCCGCGGAAATCGATAGAACCAAGGATGGAGGTCCCTACAGAGGTGGCTGAGGGCTTTGTGTCGAGGATGGATCGGGTACGAGAAGACGCGGCAGCGGCTATGCTCAAGGCACAGGAGCTGATGAAAAAATACTACGATCGGAAGCATCAACCCGATCCCGGGTATGTGGAGGGCGAACAAGTCCTACTATCCGGGGAGCATCTGTCGACGGTGCGGCCAACGAAAAAGTTCGACAATCGGCGATTTGGACCATTTCGGGTTCTAGCGAAAGTGGGGAAACTGTCTTACAAACTGGAACTGCCGGAAACTTGGAAGATTCACCCGGTTTTTCACACTTCCCTGTTGCGGCGATGGGTTCCTCCCTATGCGGAGCACCAAAAGCAATACAAACCACCTCTGGTAGAAATCGTCGACGGTGAAGCACACTACGAAGTCGACGAGATTTTACAAATCAGAAGGGCTGGAGGTGGCCGAACCCTGCGATACTACATCAAGTGGAAGGGGTACCCACGGGAAGAATGGACTCGGGAACCTCGAGAGGCGCTAGACAGGGCAGAAGAAGCGCTCGAAAATTTTTATGCAGCACACCCGGGAAGTCCGAAAGAGATCCTCACACCGAGGGGCTGGAGAATAATGGGACCAGACGGAGAACCAAAGAAATCTAGGAACCCGACAGCAAGATCGCAGAACCCGCCGATACGTCATCGAGCATACAGGCGTTGAGGACCTCGCCTCGAACGGGGGGGGTGATGTCATGACACAGTCCCTATCGACCCTTCTTCTCCCCTGGCTGTCCGAGCTGAGACGTTACAACCCGATCGTTGGAAACCGATTGACTTTCAAGCCCTGATCGTATTAACCCTTACTGTACGATCAGAACCCTTTCTGTTGTCTGACTGCCTTATATACCGTAGGTTATTATCGTCTATTCCCCCAGAGTCTTTGTACTCGTTTTACCCGTTGTGCTCGTCGGTCGCCTGTTACAATCCGCTCTCGCGGGTTCTCTTGTTCGACAACCCGCTCAGCTACCCGGAAGACCGCTGGTGCTGACAGGAACACGGTTCTTGATGTGGACGGCAGCTTGTGCAGCCAAGGGCCAGAACCAGTATCCCAGTTTCGAGTCAACCAGCATCGCACGCGTCATTCGTTCGATGATTTGGTTGGTACGTTCGGCGACACCATTCTGCTGCGAGGCATCGGGAATTGTGCGTTCGTAGGTGATTCCGTGTGTTTTACAGTAGTTGTGGAATTGTCCCGCAATGAGTTCTGGCGCATTGTCGACACGCAGATAAACGATAGGGTGATGAAGGAATTTTTCGGCCGCTGTACAAAACTCCTGAAAACAGCTAAGTGCTTCGGAACGCACTTTGAGGAAATAGATTGAAATAAAACGACGGTAGTCGTCGATGAAGATGATGAAGTACTGGAATCCGCCATAGCCCATGGGCAGAGGGCAGAGGGCCACATATATCGCAGTGGACGCGATACAGTGGGCGTTCTGCACGGTTGGTGGCCTGGCGAGGAAACTTGAGCCGCTTGATGTTGGCTAGAGCGCAGATGTGGCAGTTGTCGACCCGGACACTATTGATCTGCAGTCCGGTGGTAACGCGTTCCAGCCCTTTAACGTCCATGTGGCCCATTAGACGGTGGTAAAACCCTGTTTCTTGGATTTGTCGTCTTCATGGCCGGGACCAAATAGCGCTGTGACCGAGGACGCGGCAATCAATTTCGGAGTAACTGTGGCTGCTATCTCGGCAATCAATGCATCTGGCTCTGCTTGCTTCTTCTCGACAGTCTTCAAGTTCATCTTGTAAAGGTCGTTAACAATCTCTCCAGACACAAATGGAACGTCAGCTGAGTTGTAGTAAGTAATCTTGCCATTCCCCGTCACTGTCTTGACGCCTTTCCGGTCCAGGCGCGTGCCCAAGATCAGATTGCAGCGGGCCGTCGGAATATGGAGCGCGTTGGACAAAGAGAAGGTGTATTCCTTGCCTGCGTACGTTCCCGTTTGAATCACCGTCCCTTTGCCAACCGCTTGTGCTGACAGTGTTGTCCCGAAGCCTTGCACCGTCAATGGTGTCTCGAAAAGAACATAGTCGTCAAACACGCTCGCTTTCTTGAATATGTGGTGTGTCGTCCCACTGTCATGAAGCGTTCTGTCGTCGATTTCTGCTCCGGTGCTGAAAATCACCACATTGACCTGGATCTCTTCATCAATATGGACCTCATCCTCATCCTCAATGTCCATCTTGTCCACATCCAGCGACAAGAACGCAAATCCTCGCTGGACAACTCTGTCGACATCCTCCTCCGTGTCTTCTCCAGTGTCAGCCATGCCTGCATAATGTCCACCACTCCCCTCTTCCATTGCTCGTTTGCGTTTTGCAGCAACATGCGCTTCCGGGGACAAATGGATGTCCTTCCGCCCTCTCCAATTCACCGGATACTTCCCCGCCTTTCCTCCACCGTATGCATAGCAATTGGCCTTGGCGTGGCCTCGCGGTGTTTCACAGTACTCGTTCTCGCACACACGTCATTGGGCAGCGTTATAGGGAGTGTGGCGATTGCTTTGGCGTTGGTGCGCTTTTTCGTCTCGACGGTTCCCTTGATTCGACTGACCAGTCGCGTAGGCGCTCGGGACAGCACTTCCTCCATCCTTGAACGTGCGCCCTTTCGCTTTCACACCCGTCATGGTGTTGATCTGGACAACCGAGGGCACGATGCCCTTTTTGACCTCCTCCTGCTGGAAGCGTTGCAGGACTGCAGCAGAAGTGAGCAGAGCTCCCATCGCCTCACCCGTGCGCATCTGGTTTCGAAGATCATCTCGGCAGTACCGCCAGTCCTCGGACGCCGTCATGAGGGAAGCAAGGTGTTTGGCGAATTCCCCGTCGGGCATCAGGAGAGGATTCGCGTCTCGAAGCTTGTGGTACAGCTGGACCATCGTTTGGCGCCAAACAACTGGGGAATCGTGGGCACCACACTGGAACGAGATAATCTGTCGCTTGATGGCGATCGCCATGTGAGCATTTGCAGGTTCGTATTCGTCCTTCAAGGCGATCCAAATGTCGTGTGCTGACTTGCTATCCCAAACCACATAGAGTTTCTCTTTCGGAACTGCTTTGGCGATGAGCGCAAGCGCTCTGCTATCGCCTGTAAGCCACATTTCAGCTTTCTTCTGAGCAGCGGCGACGGCAGTCTCGTTCCCCGGAATGGTGACAGTCGCAGGATTGCCGTAGGCGTCGAGTCCTTGGGCTTGCCAGGTCAGAACGAGATCGGGAATGACCGGGGGCTCGTACTCAGGACTGTCGATGTACTTCCAGTACCCGGCGGCCTTGAGTTCGAGCTCGGATTTCTGCTTGAACTCGCTGTAGTTGTTGTTCCCGTTCTCGTCTTCAGTTATAGGGGTAAGCTTGAACGCTTTCCAGTCCTTTTCGACGTCGGTGGCGTTCAGATTGCTCATTGTTGTTTTAGGATGTAAGGTTGGTGTGTAGGAGAGTGTGGTTGGTGCTCGAGGTTACGCAGAGCTTGACAAATCTCGGTGTGGTTCAGAGATTGAGCACACCGGGGCCCATAACCTTTCAAGGTTACAATATATTTGTTCTGGTAGACAGAGAGAACCGTTAAGGGGCTCTCCTGTCTCCAGGTTACATGAGTCGTTAGATCAAAGATAAGATATGAGATAAACTGGGCTTAAGGCTGAGATGCCTTGTCAGATTCTAACAGTTTGGTCGCGTTCATTTCGTGTCGTCTGATCTGAAAAACTAGTTCAACTCAATTATGCACATTGGCATGAGGTATCACGATACAATCGCTGGCCTACTTACCTCTCGTTTGATTCGAGCGTTGATTGTGTGTTTGTCATCGAGTTTCTTCTTCTTTTCGGAAGCAGGGCAGGAAGTCATGGATGGAGTGTAAGGCGCTAGACGGCATTGTCTTGGGGAATCGACCACGTCGGCGGGAGAGTAGTAATATCCACAATGCACTCGACAGGCTCTTCACGTACGTTCAAGTGGGGTTCTTTGAGTTTCCGTGCTGGTTTGTAGAGCCTATTGACAGCAAACGACGAGTGGAATATGTCGCAGATTAAGTGTGACGGTCAGGAGAAGATTCCAGACATAATGAGCATCGCCCAGCGCCGGAGCGAGACACGATGGAGCTTGCAAAGGAAGCTGCACGACTGGCTGGAGGAGAGTGGCCTGCAGAGGAGGTAAAGTGAGAGGTGCGGCGGCTAGTTCGAGACGCGGCGCGCGAGAATTCAACTGAAGAATGTCGGGAGGACACGAGCAATGAATGGCGAGACGCAAGAGGCAGAGTGCCATCGCAAAGATTGACCGTGGCCTTGAAGGGAAAGAGACACATTTTTTTTGCACGTTTTGAACCGCGTTGCAGTGTTCAAGTTATCTGAAAACCACGAGGATGGACCGGTAGAGCTTTACATCCCACATTAAGGCTCTTCCAGACATATCTCGCTCAATTTCCGCCTTGATTTCAAGCAAGGTTGATATCACACTGCACGGTTGATATAGGCTGTAGTCAAGTCACGCTGATGCCGACGTATTGTTTGTTGCCCAGATGCAAGCCCAATAGCTTCGGGAGGCGGGACTCTGCGTGGTATTGTGCAGCGATGATCAACAGAAGAGACAAGATGTAACCGCTGCACATCGCCGCTCCATCAGTTTTGATAAGCGCTGCCTCGCGGCCATCGCTGCCGGAGTGCACTCAGTCCCACAAATCATCCACTCAGTGGGACTCGGGTACCATCAGTGGGATTCCCCGAGTCCCACTCCCACAACTCTCGTCTACGCTCTCAATTCGTACACCATTTTTGGTGTGACATCGGATACGAAATGGATCTTTCGTAACCGGCGGATCATTAGCATGATATACGAAAAAAAAATTCGTATGAAAACAGCCCCGCAGGGGGGGAAAAATTTAGGAAAAATGGTTCTTTGACAGCAGCTTTCGTATGATTCCGCACCCCTCTGTGACATACGAAAAAATTTCGTAGGATTGGGCGGTGCGTGATGCATGACATGCGAACTGAATAAAATACTACAGTATGTCTCCATCGAGGTCCCAGTGTTTGACATGACGCCAGGAGGAATGTGCACGTTTTGCGACAGGGCCGTTGCTGACGTTGGTGGGGCTCGTTTCTCGAGAGCGCTTTGGCGAGTCGGCGACGATGGTGGCATTGGACTGGAGAGAGTCATGCTCTGTCTTGGAGATGTCTTGACTGTTATCTTGGGGCGTGTCTTGAGGCTCAGGCATGGAGGTTGGCGAGGACCCCCCGAAAATAGGCCCAGAGGTCATCCTGGGAAATCTTTGGGCCCAAAATTTTGTCTGAACTCTGCGCCGGAGATGCGCCAAAATTCCGTCCAAATAACCGGCATGACCTCAGGGGGGTCAAAATTTTGTCCGAATTAATCCAAAAATTTCCCAAGTGCATACAACTAGTTCTCGTCCTCCTTCTCCTACATTTCCGACAGATTGCTGGTCCCCGCCTTCCCACGGACTACATTCAGCGTTGCTACACATCTCCTGCTCATTATTCAACTCCTTGTAGATATTGTATGCGTTCGGGCCAATTGTCACTGTTCCCACATACTCCTTCACGTCCACTAGGAGCCTGTATTTTTGCATGGCAGGAGCCGGAGAAAGAAATTGTAATCCTCCCGGGCGCTGCTGTCATCCATCGGTGGCAGGTCAAGCTGCAAGAGTTTGATGGCCAGCGTGCGGCAAGGTATGAGATCGGCAGAAGATTTAGGTAGCTGGAGTGTAGGTTGGTCGTCATCGTCGAATATCTCAATAATCAATTGGGTTGTCGGAAGCCATGGAGAATATACACATTTTTGGAAGCCCGCTTGGAAATATTAATGAGTCCATCATACCAGCTCAACCCTCTCGTCAAAGCACTACCATGTCCGAATTTCGACCTGACCTGTCGGGTCTGAGCCCCGCAGATGTCCGAATTCTGGCATGACGTCGAGCTGGGCGCGCTCAGATTGTGTCCGAATTCCCAGGATGACCTCTGGGCCTATTTTCGGGGGTCCTGCCTTGCCCGGCACTCGGAGTTCTTCAAGCTCGCTCCAGAGCCCAAGTGCCCATATGAAGAAGGAACCGTTATCCTCGCCGACGTCAGCAACGTTCACAACTGTTATCATGTCCTAGCCCCCGGTATTTCCATGTAGATAGACACTGTGGACGACACCAAGTAGATACTGGCTACCAAACTGTACACAGTAGAGGCCAAATAACAGGATTCCCAAAAAAAAAAAAAAAAAAAAGACTCCTCTATGTTGACTACAGATTATGTTGACTGCAGATGCCTACATGTACTGTGGGCCTTTTCTGATGTGGGGAAAATGAGGTGCTTTGATGTGGGGTGTTTATGCGAGGAGAAGGCAACTGTACATGTAAAGGACTGAGCATGGCAAAATATTGATTGTATACTATGTATGTTGGCTAATCTGTAGTACCGACAACTTTAGTCTGTTCTCCCTCTCCAGCACCTGCCCCTTCAGCTTCTCTGCCTCTATGTACTGTCCCAAGTCATGGTAGGTTGCAGCCAGGTTGGCCATTGCTCGCACGGTGTCGGGATGCTCTGCGCCAAGTAGCTGTGTACGCTTCTCCAGCACCTGCTCCTGCAGCTTCTCTGCCTCTGTGTACTGTCCCAAGTGGTGGTAGGTTACAGCCAGGTGCGCCATTGCTCGCACGGTGTCAGGATGCTCTGCGCCAAACAGCTGTGTATACTTCTCCAGCACCTGCTCCTTCAGCTTCTCTGCCTCTGTGTACTGTCCCAAGTTGTGGTAGGTTGCAGCCAGGTTAGCCATTGCTTCCACGGTGTCGGGATGCTCGTCGCCAAGTAGCTGTGTACGCTTCTCCAGCACCTGTTCCTCCAGCTTCTCTGCCTCTGTGTACTGTCCCAAGCTGCAGTAGGTTGCAGCCAGGTTGGCCATTGCTCGCACGGTGTCAGGATGCTCTGCGCCAAGCAGCTGTGTACGCTTCTCCAGCACCTGCTCCTCCCACTTCTCTGCCTCTGTGTACCGTCCCAAGTGGTGGTAGGTTACAGCCAGGTTGCCCATTGCTCGCATGGTGTCGGGATGCTCTGTGCCAAGTAGCTCCGTATGCTTCTCCAGCACCTGCTCCTCCAGCTTCTCTGCCTCTGTGTACTGTTCCAAACTGCAGTAGGTCGCAGCCAGGTTGGCCATTGCTCGCACGGTGTCAGGATGCTCTGCGCCAAGTAGCTGTGTACGCTTCTCCAGCACCTGCTCCTCCAGCTTCTCTGCCTCTGTGTACCATCCCAAGTAGTTGTAGGTTGCAGCCAGGTTGGCCATTGCCTCCACGGTGTCGGGATGCTCTGCGCCAAGTAGCTGCATACGCTTCTCCAGCACCTGCTCCTCCAGCTTCTCTGCCTCTGTGTACTGTCCCAAGCTGCGGTAGGTTGCAGCCAAGTTGGCCATTGCTTCCACGGTGTCAGGATGCTCTGTGCCAAGCAGCTGCGTACACTTCTCCAGCACCTGCTCCTCCAGCTTCTCTGCCTCTGTGTACTGTCCCAACCTTCGGTAGGTTGCAGCCAGGTTGCCCATTGCCCGCACGGTATCAGGATGCTCTGCACCAAGCACCTGCATACGCTTCTCCAGCACCTGCTCCTCCAGCTTCTCTGCCTCTGTGTACTGTCCCAAGTAGTGGTAAGTTGTAGCCAGGTTGGCCATTGCTTCCATGGTGTCGGGATGCTCTGCACCAAGTAGCTGTGTATGCTTCTCCAGCACCTGCTCCTCCAGCTTCTCTGCCTCTGTGTACTGTCCCAACCTGCGGTAGGTCGCAGCCAGGTTGGCCATTGCTTGCACAGTGCTAGGATGCTCAGTGCCTAGCAAACTAACCCGTCTTGACAACACATTCTTTTCAAGGGCTTCTGCCCTTCTAAACATGCCTCCTTCATAGAAGACACTAGCAAAATTGACCTCAAAGCCCGTGTCTACCAAGTCAATCTCTGTCGCTAACTGGGCAAGGTGCAATACTAGTTCTATCTTCTGTACCAACCCCCAACTTCCAGCAGCAGCCATTCCCACAAGGCCAACAATTAACTTTCTGAAACCAACTAGATCTATAATTGTTGTTCTTGCCCAATGGTGCACAAGTGGATGAATAGAATATGCACCATTTTGCCATGCCATGAGAGAGTAACCACAGAGTTCTGATGTTATCCTTTCAAAAACAAGACTATTCCAGGTTGTGTCGGTATCTCTGAAGCTGGAGAGAAACTCAAGACTGGGCTTGAGTACATCAAAAGGTGGAGCAAGTGCCCCATCTTTTATCTCATATATTGAGGCTCTTTCAAAGATATCCTCTGAAATTCCCTCACAATGGATAAAGGAGCATAATTGCAGAAATTGAGCAGCAAGGGGTTCAACTTGTGCAAGCTGATCAAAGCTCATCTTCCAGGTAGTATACACTGTCTTGTTGTAGTCCTCAGTAGATTGTGCAGGTTTTTCACTCAGCAGTGCAGCTTTGTTCTTTTGATAAAGCTGAAAATATCTGAAAATATTCTGCTTCAAGCGAGGAGATTTGCCAATGAAAGCTCCAGCTTGGACAATTGCAAGTGGAAAGCAGTGCAGTTCCTGAAAGAATGTTAAGCTCTGTATATCAATATATCAATTATAACAAATACCTTAGCTATCATAGCTGCATGTTTCTTATTTTCACCCATCTCCAACTCCACCCCAGCTCTGTTGAGCAGCAGAATACCTGCATCATCAATAGCCAGATCAGTGATTTTAATGGCTTTTCTTGGTGATCCAGTGTGGGCCCAGAGGTCAGGGTTCCGAGAGGTAATCAAAATGTTCCCATGATGATATTTGGGGAGATATTCTCCCAGGTTCAGATCCCGTTTATCAGCATTGTCAAAGAGAACTAGCCATTCCTGTTGATTTGCTTTAAGCCAGGTCTGTGCAGCTTCCACAGTGTCTCCCAGCTTCTTGGCAATTGCCACCTGTCTATAGCCCGCTTCAATGGTTTCTGCACTGCCTGCATTGATCTTGAATTGGTCTGTAAACCTGTAAACCAGATAAGCAATATTTCAAATAATTTTAGTGGGACAAACCGAGTTCCAGAGTCTGCAATGAATTTCAGTGCAATTTGTGTTTTTCCAGCTCCACCAAGACCATATAGAAGGACAACTTTTTGCTCTTTCTGCTCTGTTTGCCGGAACAAGCTGTCCAACTGTTTTAAAATATCCCTGCGCCCTTGGAAAAACTGAGATGGGAGAGGGCAATTTCTGATGAATGGAACCCCATCTGTATAGCATGTCAGAATTTACAGTGGCAGAAAACTTCAGATAATCACTTTGCAGAGGATCCGATAGTTGATTGTTGAAGCTGGACAGAACCTGCCAATTGAGCATGTAATCAAGCCCACCCCACTTCAAGACAGCCTGTTGAAATGCATGGATAAGCAATGCATTTGCAAACTGTGCATCAAGGTGACCAAATAATATCTGAACCTTCTCCAGAGGTTCACGGGCCTGATTCAGACTCGTGCGCACAGGATTTGTGAGGCTGTCAGACATGGCTCGGATTACATCGCCAATGCTTCCTGCCAATGCATCTTCAACCTGGGATTGCGAGTATGACTTGCCGTCAAAGGTGTCTGGAAACCATCTATGACATCGATGAAGGTGAGAACAGTAAGTATGTCCCTGGAGCGGCACACCTTGGACCACTCATTGTGGCAATCTGTGCGGCACAATCACTTTGGATTTGATATATGCCTGCTTCTTATTACAGCTTCAGCTCCAAGAGGGAAGAGAAGGTGGACACTACGTACAGAGCACAATCGCACGCAGTGAGAGATGTAGCCAGTGAGGATGTGGCATACCGTGGCATCGCTGCACAGCATCCGGAGAGAGCTGCATGCCGACGGGAAAGCGGCAACCGGCCGAGTGCGTATGCGAAGAACTCGGAGCTGCATTAGTTGCCACAAATTAAATGAATATGTACATTGCTGAAGAATAAGTATCTCGCACTTCTCCCGTACAGAGCATGCCATTGTGATGCGTCGGCGCTGGATTCAAAACAGTTGATAAACACCCTGTTTTTAAAAACCGGTTAGAAACACCTGTGAGTATTGATACTTCCTTCCCTAATCTTGACGCTCCCTCTCCTCTCAAATTTACACCCAGCACACCTGCGCACGAAACATATCATAAATATTTGGCAAAGCGATCTAAATCTATGGTATGTAATCTCAATAATAATTCCTAACCAACTCTATCGAACCAAACGTCCGCCGTATCCTTCACGCTCCCATTAACATTCACCTCCCTTATCGTCGGCAACACCGCAACGCCAAACAACCCAACCCCACCGCCTTGCCATCGTCTCCCAGGACAAATCGCGCTTGCCAACCCAGGTTCGGGGCCTCGAACGCCGTCGAATTCTTCCCGAAACCATGCGCATACAGATTCGTCATCTGGAACGCGTACGAATCACTGGCACTAGCATCCTCAACGGGCGACACTCGCAGATGGGATGCCCAGAAGCGCGGCCACGCAGCGACGAGCTGGGACTCCGCTTGTGAGGCGGGTCGCCCGGCTGCAGCGTCGACGAGGCGGAAGTCCTCGATGACCGCTTTGCATGAACTTGAAGGCGATGTGTTGTTCGTCTGAGTTGGACTGCACAGTGTAAAGTTCCCATACCCAGCATTGGAGTACGTCCCCGCCAGATTCTCCGTCGACGGGGGATTTGGTGGTGGTGGGGGGACGGCCACAAACACTCCGGGAGGCACGCGGTGGTCGATGGGCGGGAGCTGCAAGATTCGGTCGGCGACTGTGCGCGCGACACCGTCAGCCGTGCCCGCGTTCACCACGGCGGTGTTGCACAGCATGATGGTGGCGAATCCGTCGTATGGGTAGATGTCGATGCGAGAGGCTACGCCCGGGGCGCGACCGTCGTGCCAAAGCCACTGTACCTTTGTCAGCATTTGCGAGGAGGAAGGGACGGTGAAAGATACGGACTTCGTGCCCGCGATAAGCGTTACGCAACCAGCCGAGTCCATAGCCAACGATAGATGTAATGTTATCCCCCACAGGGCTAGAAATCACTATTGCGGACGTCGCCAGGTCGAACGTCGACTGCGGGACGATGGTCTGGTTGCCGAGCTTGTCCACACCGCCGTTAAGCATCGTCTTGACCCAGATCACCTACACGGAACGTGAGCATGGATGTATTCCATGAGTGAGCGGCATACGAGGTCCTCGACGCTGGATATGACACCTCCCGCATCGGCGATGATGTCGGCGCTGTGTTCCGAAATGAAGAACGGAATGCGACGTGCATCGAGCGGGCTCCAAGTTTGTGAGAATCGCCCAGTAGCATTCGCCACGTCGGGATGCATAGTTGACGAGGTCATGTTCAGCGGCTTGAAGACGCGCTCCTCGAAAAAGTCGCGGTATGCCATGCCCGAGTACTTTGAGACGACGTATGCACCGGCAATGTACATCTGAATGCGCTGTGAGTCCACTGCGAATATAGATAGGGACAATGGCTCCACCTGGTTGTTATACTCCCAGAACTGGCGCATCTCATACGCCGTTCGCAGGTTCTTGAACTTCGCCACGAGATCAGCTGGGGTATCGTCTGGAGAATAACATCCGTCATGACTGTCGGGATGAGATTCGGCACATATAAAAAAGGACCCTGCGTACGTGGGAAGGCCCGTACGATGCGAGAGCAGGTCCTTCAAATCAGCCTTATCCGTCGCCCACTCGTTATCCATCTCCCATTCTCCGGGCAACAAATCCTTCATTTTCGTGCTCCAATTGAACTGTGTTATACCGCTCGGGAGCGCCGTTGTGTTCTTCCCGTTCGCAAAGTCTTGCATGAGGATTCCGAGAGACGCAGAGAGGAACTGCTTTTAGCACGAGCCGAGATTGAAGGTTGTCTGTTGCGAAAAGTGCTCAGTGCATAATCGAGACAAGTGAAACCAAACTCACATCAGACGTTACTGGCTCGCCCGCCTCCGTCCGCCGCCCCCAGTTCGCATACTCGACTTGCCCATCGGGCGATATTATCGCCATCGACATGCCCGCGATATTCGCTTCGTCGAGAATATTGTCAATGTACCCAAAGAGTGCACTGTCCACGATCTTGGCGCCGCACGCTGCGATGAAAAGAGACGAGCAGAGGATTGGCTTGAAGCACATCGAATTGGTGTTTTGGTCGTGCTCTTCCCTGGCTGGGTTTTAACGCTCGTACAGTATGCCACCATCCGCAGTTGAATCGAGACGAACCTGCGCGTCCGAGTCAGTATCGGCCATCCGACGACCTACGGCGTGCTGCAGTGTTCCCGAGCGTGCCCAGTGTATGGACTATTGCGGAGGTAAACGCTTCAAGTTGTGCGGCGCCTAGTTGCAAGGTTTTCGAGCGGATCGCCCGCTGTTAGGGCTTTCAAGGCTATACGGTATGCCAGCATTGTAGAGTCGGGTACTTTCAACGCCAGTAGGGAGGTAAACGCTCGTTTCCAGCTTGCAGGCAAACGACCTCAGAGCAGAGTAACAACAGGTGTGACCGCCGCGGCGTGACATGGTCGCACCCGATCTTTCTTCCGCCCGTCCATGGCCACCCTTGTCTCGACCGTCCACAGGCAGATAACAGCAAGAAAGGGCCATCTCAAGAGCCATATAAACATTACCTGCCTTAAGAGTCAACACAGCGCCCAAACCTCCTCTCAACGACAAGCGTCGACACCAGCGTACAGGCAGACGTAGAAATCTGATGACTAGAACAGCTCTTTACTTTCTGCCACCATGCCCGCCGACTCCGAGTCCCGACTGCCCAAGCTCGTCGCATTCGACCTCGAGTGCGTTTGCTCTGCATGCATCCGAGTCTCCTCCCCGCTCACCAGTTGAAGCTATACCCTCTGGGACCTCTGGATCGATACTGCTACCGGCCCACTGCGACGCACAAACACAAACACGGTCGTCGACCGACACGGAACCGAGGTCGCGTTCTACGGCGATGTAGGTGGGATTATCAGGCGTCTGCGCCGCGAGGGCGTGTTTGTCGCTGCGTGCTCGAGGACGCATGCGATTGACCTGTGCGTACTGTCTCCAGTTCATGCTCACTAATGTACTCTGTGTCTATAGGGCACGCGAAGCGCTGTCGCTCATTCGCATTCCCCCGGGAAACGACGACGAGTCGAGCATAGAAGAGCAGCCCGCCATCGAGCTCTTCGATAATCTGCAAATATACCCCGGCTCCAAGATCGCGCATTTCAGAGCGCTGCATGACAAGACGGGTATCCCATATGAGGAGATGGTGCGCGACGAGCATCTCGATGGAATCCATGCACTCATACAGATACAGCTCTTTTCGACGACGAATCGCGCAACCGGGAGGTGGAGCGTCTCGGTGAGTGCTAGCGGACTAGCCCATTACCGCAACTGAACACATTGTGCCCAGGAGTAACGTTCTACCTAACGCCAGACGGCGTCAGCAACGGGGTATTCGAGGCGGGCGTGAAGACTTGGAATGTACGGCGCGGCTGAGTAGACGCCGGGCGCACTCGTGCCAAATACAGTGCGGAAGATACCTGTTGGCATAGCGAGAGGAAGGAAGGGAACCATACTCGTAGGCCATCCGCACCCGCCCAGTCCAGTGCCAACGATGACTGTAAAGTTATCCCACGGAGCAAGGACACTATTGCAGACGTCGCTAGCTTGAATGTCAGCAGTCTCCACACCGCCGTTAAGGATCCGAGTCGTCTTGGTCCAGATGGCCTGCGTGAATTACTTTTGTGAATAATTGAGCGGTACCCTTGTCCAGGCCTAGGTCTTCGTTCCCGCTTTTCAGCCATCATTCAAGGGTAAAACGCTTGTCTTGGGTCCGAGTCCCACTGGCAATGCACGATATGATTATTATATTATGCTCGAAGAGTGACATTGTCACACCGCGATCTTTCTTCCGCCCTTCCATAGCCACCTTGGTCTCGACCGTCCACAGGCAGACAACATCAAGGCAAGGCGCATCTCAAGAGCCGTGTCAACATTACCTGTCTCAAGAGTCAACACAGCGCCCAAACCTCGCCTCTCAACGAACAACGATTGGCTGAAGAGCTTGATTCATCATTCCCCACCGACAGACGTCCTTCGAGCAAGCCTTCGAATCTTGAGCCAGTACCAAGAATAGATAGCCCTCTTGCCGCTGACGCTGGCGGCCACTGCCTCCACTCGACTGACCAGCATTTAGATTAAACGCACCTGATGCACGTCATGGATAGACAGACATACTCGGATGGTCGCGTCGTGTGCCCGTCCGGGCCAACTGTCCATCTGCCAAACCGACAAACAACTGGCGGTACAAAAGCCACTCTGGTCACTCCCCACCGGCGCCAGAACCTTCCTTTCCTTTTCCCTTCACTTGTCTTTTCTTCTCCCCCTCTCCGACTTCGTTCTTCCCTCTCGACTAGCTCGACCCTTTGACTTTCCTTTTTCCACACCTTCTTGGGAACACATTCAAGCTCCATAAACCTTGATTAACGATGCGCCCATTCATCGCTGTATCCTTCCTCCTTCTGGCCAACTTTGTGCATGTGCTCGCCGCCCCAGTGGTCGTGCGAGTAGGCGCCCCCGTCCCCGCTCGCCGCAACGGTCCGGCCCGCCGCTCGATTAACTGTTCTACCGGTACGTCCCTAGTCGCTTTCTTTGGAGCTGTTTGCTCAAACGCTCGCCAGGCCTCTGTGTAGCTGCCAAGCGCCGGGGTGTCCGCAACTCTGGTCTCAGCCGGCTCGCCCTTGCGCGCGTGCGCTACGCTCGCCAGGATGACGATTTTGGTGACGATGGCGATTCGGACGATGATGACAGTTCGTTTGACGATGACGATACCTCTCTCGACGACGCAACAGACTCTGTCGACGATGGAACAGACTCTGTCGACGATGGAACAGACTCTGTCGACGACGGGACAGACTCTGTCGACGACGGGACAGACTCTGTCGATGACGGGACAGACTCTGTCGACGACGGGACAGACTCATTCGACGACCCCTCACTCGACGACGGGACAGACTCGCTCGATGATGGGAGTGACGTAGACTCGGGCGACTTTGGCGATGCAAGTGCAGACGCCGATCCGTCTGCAGACGATGGGAGCGGTGATCCGGACTTTGGGGATGACACGGACGCTGGAGATGCGGACCTTGGCGCGGATGGCACCGATGGCAGTGGGGATTTGGACTCTGGGGATGGCACGGACGCGGACCTTGGCGATGGGACCGCTGATGATGGTTCGCTCGACACAGGGGATGATGGTCTGGCCGGCACCGATTCCGATGGTCTTGACGTCGGAGACGATGGAACGACCACCGGCGACGGTCTAGATGGCACCGACGACAGTCTCGATGGCACCGACGATACCGATGCCGCCGACCCAGATTCTACCAGTTCTGCAGTCGACCCTACGGTCACGGATCCCGCCACCGACGATACTGATGATACTGACGATGACGATTCGTCCTCGACCAGTGTGGATCCCGACGCCACCAGTACCGCAGACGACGACACCGACTCTACCTCTTTGGCCGCCGCATCAGCTGTCAGCACTCCTGCTGCAGCTGCAGCCAGTACCCCTGCTGCCAAAGCCACCCCTGCTGCCAAAAGTACCCCAGCTGCCGCACCCGCCGCACCCGCCGCCCCTCCTGCTGCTCCTCCTTCCTCCTCCTCGCTTACTTGCGGGGGACCTGTCCCGAACGATGCAACGATCAACCTCATCAAGCAATTCGAGGGCTTCGTCCCCTCTCCCGCACCCGACCCCATCGGTCTACCCACTGTTGGTTTCGGCCACAAATGCACCTCCAAGAGCTGCGCCGTTGCCGGTTTCTCCTTCCCCCTCTCCCAAACCACCGCCTCGCAGCTCCTCACCCAGGACCTCGGCACCTTTGTCTCCTGCGTGAACAGCGCCGTGAGCAACTCGGTCACGCTCACCGACAACCAGGTCGGCGCCCTCAGCTCGTTCGCGTTCAACCTCGGCTGTGGAACGCTCCAGTCGTCCACTCTGCTGAAACGCTTGAATAACGGCGAGGACCCCAACACCGTGGCCGCCGCAGAGATCCCGCGCTTCAACAAGGCTGGCGGGAAGGTCCTTGCGGGTCTAGTCTCCCGCAGGGCTGCGGAGGTTGCGCTTTTCCAGACCGCGTCGTCGGTCCAGGCTCATCCGTGCTGAATGATACATGATACATCGCATCGCATCTATATCTTGGACTCACTTGATAGTGCTCTCATTGTAATTTCTACCAGTAATTTCAAACCAGCGTTCTGTCGAATATGCGTAAACCTGAGCGACTCGCGGTTATAGCCGATTATCTGTGTCCGTCAGGCGCTTCGCGTTTTTTAACGAGACTGCGCCGCCGCATGAGTATCAAGATTGACATTTTTTGAGCTACTCATTCACTCTCAACCCCGGCCCAGTAACGCTCCTCCGCTCGGACAGCCTTACAAAGCGGAAGCATCTTTTCGACGTCCTTCCAATGCTTGTGGTACTCGTGTTCCTCGTCCTCTTCATGGGGTTCCTGGTCCTCGTCATCGGATTCCTCGCCCTCTTCATAGTGTCGTATGCCGTATCGCACCCGTTGCTTCCATCGCCACGAATGAAACGTGTCCACGCAATCAATGGCAGGAAAGTGCCCAGAGACGAAGCGGGCCACGGCTGTGGGGTCTCCAATCGGAGAGATTTCCACATCCAGGCGTCTGAGCGTATTTTGTGAAGCTCGCAGGTGCCGATAGACGCTAAAGTCCGGGACGGTCGAAGCGTCGATGGCCAATGTAAGGTCGCCGAGTCGTTTACAATGCATGGCGAAGAATCGAAGAGCATTCAACGTCGCGATGGGGCGAACCTGAACGCTGGATCCACTCCCCAGACGCAGAGTGACGATGTTCGGCCATGCCCGAGCGAGTTCGGAAAGAATCGAGTCGTCGAGCAAGAAACCGGCGGGCGGCTTCAAAATGACCTCCGTGATATTCCCGAAGCAGAATAAAGGGCGGAGGATTTCCCCGGTCACTGCATAATGGGCTCTCGTGTCCTCCGGAGGATCCAAAACCTCCCTACCGTCCGAGGGATGTCCAATCCGGAGATAATCGAGGCATGACGGCGAAAAGTGGGAAGGGATCGCCGTGTAGAGAAGTCCGGTCATTTCGCGGCGTTCTGGAGATACCAAACCGATGGTGAGGCTTTCAAGTACCCAGTTTTCGACCGACGCGATCATGTCGAGCCCAAAGCCAATAGTGGTCTTCTCCAGACGCAAATAGCGGAGAGCGGGGAATGGAAACGAAGTGGCTGGTATCATGGCTACCGACGTGCCGATGTCGCCCACTTTGGGAGCATATAACGTCATTCTCGCGAGGTGAGGAAGGACGGAGAGGTGTCGGAGTGCCCCCATATCAATGGTAGGCAACTCAAGCTCCTCTAAGGGAGTCGAGAGCTTCAATGCCATCGCAGAGAATGTTGGGCACCAGGCTCTGCGACCTGCCGCGTCATTTCCAACAGAGATATCCAGATATCGCAGCGCTGGGAGAGCCATGTCTATCGTCAACAAGAGCGCAATTTCCGATGCAGACTTGAAGGTGCCGAGTTGGAGCCTGAGACTGGCGAGTTGCGGACCCACCAGGAGACGAAGGCATCGTATGAAGACTTCCGCCGACAAGGAGATTTCAGTTGGCCACCACTCCAGCTTTCGGAGGTTGGGGAACAGAGCAGTCGGCAACGACCTTTCGATTTCCGCAAAGAGCTCGGCGCGCGGCGCGCGATCGCCCCAGGAATAGAAAAACAGAGATCGCACACGATGACGATACTTCGAAACATGGAGCCAGTCGTCTGCTTCGAGTCTTCGAAGGATTTTCTGCGGGGTTGCATCAGAAACACGGCGCCCACTGGCATGACTCGAGGAAAATAAGAAGACGTACAATAGTCGTCAAGGGAAGCTCCGATGGCCTGCCGGACTCGATCTCTTGCCAACAACTCGACGGGAGACACTTCAACAAGTTCTCCAGATTGGACTGCTCAGCCCACAACACATCCAGGGCCGGATCCGTGAACGTTTTGCATGTGCGCGCAACAGCAGCAAGGGAGCTGAGGGGAGGGCCTCCAACGTAGTTTGTGCCTAAGTGGCCGAAGATATTTTCTAGAACTTCGGTTATGCATAAGCAGTTGTGCATTCGGAGTGGTTGGGCGAAATGTTTAATGGCAAGTGAAGGGGTCACACCAGTCACGCAATATCTGATTGATTTGTCAGAGTTCACGGTCACGAGACCTCTTCTGAGGGACCAATGAAACCAAATTGAATGTGCACTTCGGCCTCATAAGCTATAGTCTTCTGCAAAGGCTTGAAGGCTGAGCGGCAAAGCTCAGCTGAACTTGCATACTTCTATATACAGTGGGTGACTTCCCATAAGGGAAATTAAATTTCAGCGGATTTTCGAAGGGTGCCAATGACATCGGCTAGATAATACATGCATTTTTTAATCCATTGTTGTTTCCCGTAAGGATTTCCTTCATACCAATGCTTTCCGTACTTTTTGTCAGCACCAGCGGTCTTCTGTCAGCACCAGCGGTCTTCCGGGTAGCTGAGCGGGTTGTCGAACAAGAGAACCCGCAAGAGCGGATTGTAACAGGCGACCGACGAGCACAACGGGTAAAGCGAGTACAAAGACTCTGGGGGAATAGACGATAATAACCTACGGTACAGGAGTGTACCTACGGTATATAAGGCAGTCAGGCAACAGAAAGGGTTCTGTACGATCAGGGCTTGAAAGTCAATCGGTTTCCAACGATCGGGTTGTAACGTCTCAGCTTGGACAGCCAGGGGAGAAGAAGGGTCGATAGGGACTGTGTCATGACATCACCCCCCCCGTTCGAGGCGAGGTCCTCAACGCCTGTATGCTCGATGACGTATCGGCGGGTTCTGCGATCTTGCTGTCGGGTTTCTAGATTTCTTTGGTTCTCCGTCTGGTCCCATTATTCTCCAGCCTCTCGGTGTGAGGATCTCTTTCGGACTTCCCGGGTGTGCTGCATAAAAATTTTCGAGCGCTTCTTCTGCCCCGTCTAGCGCCTCTCGAGGTTCCCAAGTCCATTCTTCCCGTGGGTACCCCTTCCACTTGATGTAGTATCGCAGGGTTCGGCCACCTCCAGCCCTTCTGATTTGTAAAATCTCGTCGACTTCGTAGTGTGCTTCACCGTCGACGATTTCTACCGGAGGTGGTTTGTATTGCTTTTGGTGGTCCGCATAGGGAGGAACCCATCGCCGCAACAGGGAAGTGTGAAAAACCGGGTGAATCTTCCAAGTTTCCGGCAGTTCCAGTTTGTAAGACAGTTTCCCCACTTTCGCTAGAACCCGAAATGGTCCAAATCGCTGATCGTCGAACTTTTTCGTTGGCCGCATCGTCGACAGATGCTCCCCGGATAGTAGGACTTGTTCGCCCTCCACATACCCGGGATCGGGTTGATGCTTCTGATTGTAGTATTTTTTCATCAGCTCCTGTGCCTTGAGCATAGCCGTTGCCGCGTCTTCTTGTACCCGATCCATCCTCGACACAAAGCCCTCAGCCGCCTCTGTAGGGACCTCCATCCTTGGTTCTATCGACTTCCGCGGGTGGAAGCCAAGTGTCAGAAAGAATGGCGAATATCCCGTCGTCGCGTTAACTTTGTCGTTGTGAGCGAATTCTGCCATGCTCAGCCAATCCGCCCAATCGTCTTGCTGGAAATTCGCGAAAATCCTCAGGTATTGTTCCATGTCCTGGTTCACCCGCTCTGTTTGTCCGTCTGTCTGGGGGTGATACGCCGTCGATGTGTTGGATCGAATTCCTAGAAGCCGGTTTAGATCCCGCATGAAGTTACCAATGAATTGTTGTCCTCGGTCACTTGTTGCATCCTCCGGGATTCCAAAATCCTTCCAGACGTTGTCTCGGTACAACCTCGCCACCCCTTCTCCCGATATGTCACTTGTGCATGGCATTAGACGGATCCCTTTGCCCAACCGATCCACCACTACCATGATCGCGTCGTACCCTTGCGAGGGTGGTAACTGAGTGATGAGATCTACCGAGACGCTTTGCCACATTCGTGTCGGTACGGGATTCGGCGCCAATTCTCCCCTCGGTTTCGCCGGGAACATTTTCGTTCTCTGGCAGGTCGGGCAAGCCGCCACGTATTTGCGCGCGTCCCGGGTTATCGACGGCCACCAGTAGTTACGCGATACCAGCTCAGCCGTTTTCGATTGCCCAGGGTGCCCCGCTAACGCGGTGTCATGGTGTTGGCATAGAATCCGGTTCCTGACCTGGTCATTCCGTGGCACGTATACAAGGCCGTCTTTGAGCAGTAGCCCGTCTCGCTTCTCCCAACCCGCCGGTTTCAACCCGTTTTCCCACAACCCCGTGATGGCGGGTTCTGTATCGGGTTCTGATTCCCGAATCCAACGTAGTATGATGTCGGCCTCGTCGCGATCCGGTGTGTTCAGTTCTCGCGCGTGCACCGCTTTCCGCGTGAAAAGGTCGTCGGGGAGTAGGGTGATATCCATGTTGTCGTTTTTTCCCTTTTTCATGCCCGACCCGTCGTGACAGGGCGTCGGTCTTGCCTTGGGTGCGTCCTGGTTTATGGATGAGGCGGAAATTGTATTCGCTAAGTTCCAGTGACCATCTCGCCTGCCTTCGGTTCAGCTTCTTGCTCGTCATGAAGTACTCCAGGTTTTTGTGGTCCGTCCAAATTTCGAAGGGTTGGTCTTGCCCGTTCTGCAGGTAGGGTCTCCATTCGTCCAGTGCTCTCATGATGGCGAGCATCTCTTTGTCGTGAATGTCGTAATTTCGCTCCGTGTCGTTGAGCGCCTTGGACATGAACGCAATCGGAACCCACTTTCCCTGTTGTTCTTGCGATAAAACTGCCCCCGTCGCAAAGTCCGACGAGTCGGCTTCTACCCTCCACTCCCCCCTGTCCGTGGGGAAATGTAGAACGGGTTCCGAAGTCACCAGTTCGATCAGTTTTCTGAAAGCCGCCTCCTCCTCTTCGCCCCATCGCCACTCGGCTTCTTTGCGCGTCAACCGCGTCAGCGGTTTCGAATACTGCCTGAAGTCCTTGATAAAGCGCCAGTAGAAGTTGAGGAACCCGAGGAAGCTCTGCACCTCCTTCAGGTTGGCCGGTGTCGGCCAGTTTCTGACTCCCTCAACTTTCACAGGGTCCATCCGGATTTGTCCATTGCCGACGATTACCCCCAGGTATTCCACTTCCGGCTTCTCGAATTCGCACTTGTCGGGTTTCAAGAATAATTGGTGTTCCTGCAGGATTCTCAGAACTGCTTTCACCGTGGCACGGTGCTCTTTGAGTGTTCCCGAATAAATGAGAATATCGTCCAGGTACACGATTACTCGGCCTTCTGCAATCAGGTTGGCGAAGATTTCGTTCATCATGGATTGGAATGTTGCTGGTGAATTCGTCAACCCGAAAAACATCACCAGGGGTTCAAACAAGCCGCGGCTTGTAATGAACGCGGCCTTCGCCTCGTCCCCATCCTTGATTCGGATATTGTTGTATCCCCACCAGACATCCAGCTTGGTGAAATAGCGCGCGTGTCGTAGTTTGTGCATGATGTCCGAAATGAGCGGAATGGGGTACGCGTTCTTCACGGTCAGGTCGTTTAGCTTGCGATAGTCTTGGACCGGCCTCAGCTTCCCATCCTTCTTTTTCACGAAGAAAAAAGGCGATGCAAACGGCGATTTTGAGGGTCGAATTCGGCTGGTTTCCAGGTGTTCCTTGATGAACGTGTCCAGCTCGCCTTGCTCCACCGCGGAGAGCAGTATGCAGCGACCCCGTACTGGCTCTGCCCCCTCTTTCAACTCGATCGCGTGATCCCATTTGCGTCGCTCCGGTAACTTGTCGAAATCCTGTTTCTCGAACACCGATCGGAATTCCTCCAAGTATTCTTTGGGCACCAGCTCTTCCAGGGTTTTTTCGCCTTGTGTCGCATATGCGGCCGCCGCCAGTTTGGTCGCAATGTTCTGTGTCGCCCGAATGTCAAAGCGGGTTCTTGGCATCTCGGACCCCACTTCCATAGGGTATATCCTGGTGACAAAAATACGATCTCCGACTTCCAGGGGAGCGTTATCTTCCTCCTCCCATTCCTCCTCCAATCGCTGGCGGCGGCAGCTCGTAGGGCATCGAGTGAACCGCAATGTTTTTTCTTGCCAGTCGATCTCCGGGTTATGTTTGCGCAGCCAGCTGTAACCAATAATCACATCACTCTTCCCGGTGTTGGTGACTGCCAACGGAACTACTTCCGTGTGGTCGCGGATTCTCATGTGCATCCTCGCGATATGGGTGATCGCACCCCCCGCGTTGGCGGTTCTGTCGGCGTTGTACACAGGCACAGGCAACGGCAGTTGTTCGACTTCTAGCCCCTCTTCTTCTACCAAACGCTGGCTGATGAACCCGTTGGTAGCTCCGCAGTCGAGGAGTCCCTCAACCACCAGTCCGCGCCCGCTGGAAAGTTCTTCCAGGGTGACTGGGAGCATCATCGTGCTGGTCCCGTCCCCCCTGATGAACAGGGGAGCGTCTTTTAGGCTTCGCAAGGCCTCTAGTACCTCTTGGCGGTATCCGGTTTGTACGAAATCTTTCAATTCTTCCGTCACTTCCCCGCGTCGAGCGGGATGAGTCCAGTTGAACAAGCCCACTCCCATATCTTGCGGCCTGGCGCGCAGTCTCTCGAGTAGTCGCTCAGCACTGTGGAGCGGTAGTTGTTTCCACGCTGCGGGTTCTTCTGCGGGTGTCGGGTTCCGCCGTGGCTTCTTCTCCGACGTCCTCTGCCTGGTAGGCGGGGTATAGGGTTCGGTTTCTACGTCTTCATCACTCGAGTAATACGTGGGCAATGGGGAAAATCGATTGTTCTTGCGTATTACATCGGTACGGACGGGGTATGGTCGCGAGGGCGTAGAATTCACTCGCGACTGTCGGGAAAATCCGCCTGTTGTTCGGCGTCTTGTTCGTGTGTTCCTTCGGCCACCGCCCGAATCTGCTGAGGGCGACGGTTGGGGCAGTTGCGGCTGAGATGCCCCTTCTGGTGGCAGGTCCAGCATGTCGCCTCCCGGATCTGCTTCTCATTGCTCATGGCCCGGTCTATGTCCATGGGGACGGGTCCCGCGGTAGCGGGTGTTGCGGTGTTCGGCGCTGGGGTGGGAGTAGTAGTGCCAAACGTGACTGTGGGAGTATTGGTTGTAAAACCCGAGCGATTCCAGTTGCTACGGTTCTGGAACCCGGTGCGCGGGTTCTCTTGGTTGGGGCGGGTTCCTGTGTTCCCGCCGCGATTGGCGTTCGGCTGAATGGTAGCCGGGTTCTGCGGCTTGGTGGCGTAGGCTTCATTCTGTCTCTCCGCTTTGCGAACCCCGTCGGTAATGTCCCACTGGCGCAGGATGCTGTCGTGGTCGATAGCGGCCTTCTTCCACGCGGTGTATGTCTGAGGTAGCGGGTAAACTCCGTAGACGGCCTGTGCTACGCGTCTTTCCAACCCTTTCTTCATGATCCGGAGCAAGTTGGGCTCGTCGTACCCTGCGGTCTGGTTCAAGGCGTCGAGGACAGTGAAAAATGCTGTTGCGCTCCCGTCGCGTCCTTGGCGCAGAGCCTCGATCTTCTGCTGGGCAATGTCCACCTGCGCTCCGCCCTTGAAGGCAGCGATAAACGCCTCTTCGAAGTCCTTCCAGGTCAAGTATGCGCCGGTACCGGTGCCATTGCGCATCGCACGGACCACGCTGTCCTTCCAGATTGCTGCGGCGCCCCCCTTGCAATACGAGAGGGTGTAGTTGATTCGGCTGGCCTCAGTGTTATAGGTCGGGTTGCCTTGCCAGGCCAGCCAGCAGTCGGACAAAAACGCGTCCACTTGGTCTGAATCGCCCAAGAAATCCTTCGGCGGGGAAACCCGCAGGTTCTTGGCGTTGCCAGGGGATTGTCCCGGCGTCGCCGCTTTCGCGGCTAGATCGTCTCTGGCTTGTAGGAGAAGGTCGTATCCTTGTTGCGTGCGGGCTTCCACCTGTTGAATCCGCGCGGGCATATTCTCATTGGTCATCGATTGGACCCGCATGGTCGTCTCGTCCAACTGGGTCCCAATGCCGCCAAGGGCATGGTCCAAAGTCTGTACACGGCCTCCTGTCGTGTCTTGCTGCGCCTTCAGAGTCGCATTCTCCTGATGGAGCTCCACCGTCTCTGCGCTCAAGCGGACTATGTGGGTGAAAAGGTATTCAGCCTTTTGAGCGTCGTTCATCGCCTCGAAATTGGCGATTTCTGTTTCCATGGTCGGTCGGGTGTCGGTGATAGTTGGAGGTTATTATTCTGTCAGCACCAGCGGTCTTCCGGGTAGCTGAGCGGGTTGTCGAACAAGAGAACCCGCGAGAGCGGATTGTAACAGGCGACCGACGAGCACAACGGGTAAAGCGAGTACAAAGACTCTGGGGGAATAGACGATAATAACCTACGGTACAGGAGTGTACCTACAGTATATAAGGCAGTCAGGCAACAGAAAGGGTTCTGTACGATCAGGGCTTGAAAGTCAATTGGTTTCCAACGATCGGGTTGTAACGTCTCAGCTTGGACAGCCAGGGGAGAAGAAGGGTCGATAGGGACTGTGTCATGACACTTTTGAGCAGTTTTGAGCGACGGATCACGCACCGGGCATCAACCTCAGATACAAACAATGCGTCATTCGACCACCACAATGCCCCACATGCTCGTGATGCTCCAATTGCTTCAACAAATGGCAAGGGGGCACTACCCATATAATTTTTTTCGGGCTCATCTGCTGGAACAACCAACCACGTGATGTCCCAAAGGGGTAACAGCATCACGTGCCGTCCTGAAAGGATAAATCTCATCAACCTATGATAAGATTGTTGCTGTGCCACATCATATCTGAGTACCTATGCATACTTGGTGTCGACCATTCACACACCCGGCACCAAGTTGAGGTGCAACTTCTTGCAATCAATGTACCACTGCTGTATTAATAATATATCAACGGATACACCTTCACAGCGGCAAATACCATGTCATTATCAAGCGCGGCCGCTGCGCCACTGTCTCCGGGCCAATAGCTGGAGATGTATAAGGGGCAGTAGTGCCGCAGCACACATTTTGGAAGAGGTGAGGAAATTTCTACAGGTGTAACGGGATTACTATATTTCTTGCGTACTACCCAGTTGACCACCTTACTTGTCATTTATTAGCCGTGTGACCCTTATGGTCACACATCAAATACGACTTGCCTCTATTTCTCATGTCCTGATCTCAGTCCCTTGACGCTGTGATGCTGCAGACGTTTGTAGAGATAGATTTCCAAAATACGGCTTTTGTACTATCAAGTCTCAGTTGAGTCGTCCTCTGGGGATTGTGTTCGCAACGGTGGAAACTGTGTTTTTAAATTGTGTGTGTGTGTGTGTAATCCAACGGGGCTAGAAAAGCTCATGCTTGTGTAGTTCCTGTGGATGAGGTTAGTAGGGATAATTGAGCGGAGAGGCTGTTGGCCTCCGCGAGATTAATCTGTTGTCGTAGGTGGTGTGTTTTTAATCGAGCGGAGAAGGATTCGTCCTCCGCTAGATTATTTGGTGGTCGTGGATGTTGTTTGGCGACTTGAAAGTCTGCCGCGAAGTTGTTGGAAGGAAGGAGGTGCTCGATTCTCTTCGAGGCTTATGTGCTTCTCAGCAAGGAAGTCCTAGCCGATGGATGTTCGATAGTTCCGCTTGTATAGGATGGTCTGTACACGTCGCGCTCGTGGATTCGAGGTATTGGATGGCAACTGAGCTGCAGGAAGTCCTCCGAACGCCCTGGTATTCGTCTGGGTGTCGCGGTTATTGCGTGGTTCCGAATGGCGGTTGCCCTCGTAGAGCTAACTGGCTACACTCTCGTCTGTCGCGGTGATGTGCGTGCTTGGCGAACTAACTACAAAACTAAACCTGTGACCGAATAACACTAAACCCAAAACCTCTATACTCTGAATAAGACTTGTGAGAGTCAAACTCGTTGTAAGTCGGTGTAAGGGAGTGAAACCGAATAACACAAATCCAATCAAATAGCTAATAGACACTAGCGAGTTCAGAACCCTGGGTACAGAGCCTTTGGTGGGGTTGCAGGGTGGGTAATTCGAGAGTTTGAAACGCGCACGTAAGACGTACTATCGACGAGCCTTGATGGGGCGGCCAAATACGATGTCCTAGTTCCTTAATCAGTATTCTTCCAAGTCCTTGATCTTCTATCTTCCTTATTCTGTCCTAGTTCCTAAATTGCAAACCACTAATCACTAATTCCTTGTCAAACACTTTGATATCTTGATGTCCGAATAACACTTGGCTCAGTTCACACAATCCAAATCTGATTTAAAAGTTGTAGCCTTTGCAGTTTGTAGCTTAGCTAAACCCCAGATCGCGGCCTCAATAGGTGGGCGATTCCGTGGCTACAGTGTCCCAAAATCCTACTTATATACCCTTGTTTGTGTCATATCCAAGTAGTAAATATTATGATGGATCGCCGATATCAAGCCCTCGAGTCATATTCGTACGCAGATCCCTGATCCGAATTGTGATTGTCGTTATTCGGTATGATGTCTCTTCAGTTGTCCGATTAGCAGTTCTGCCCTTGGTACCAGTGGATAGCCCTTGTCCATAGCTTTCCATGCACATGTGGTTTCTCCCGAACGGGCCAGTAGTTCCGATGTTACGGCCCATGCGTGTTTCCCGGATAAGGTCATCAGGCTTACTCTGTCGGCTCTCGGGTCTTGTAATCTTCGGCATCCAATGGCTTGTCGCTCTCGGCTCTGATTCGGGTTTCATTGGTCCGATAGGTCCTGGCCCGTGCTTCTCCGCCATCTTATCACAAGTCCGATTATCAAACTGTTATTCCAAGACTGCCAAGTCTTATTCGGTGTTTATTCCTTTGAGTGTTTTGCACCGGATTGGACAGGTCCAGGCTTGTGGGCTCTGCTGGTATATATAGACAGAGACTTTGGAATGTGCCGCGGGTCGTCAACCCCTTTGCAGACCTTGTTCACTGGTGCAGATATCTCCCAACTAGCTATTCGGGCTCATACTAGTTCTCTGATGTGCGCACCAAATAAGCGCGAAAAGAATGACTTTCCACGCCTGTTCCTGAAAGCGGCTTATCACCGCGCTGTTCTCATCCGGTGGAATACAGTCACTGATGTGATTGTGCGTGGCCTCGAGCTACAGCCAGCGCTCGATCGCCTCTGCGTCTCATCGAAGGGCCAGGCCAGCATCAAGTCCCTGCTGCTGTGGAACGACAAATGGCAGCTGATGTTCCAGATAAAGAATGTTCTTGTGGTGTGTGCTCGATAAATGTCTTCCTCTTTCTCCCTCTTATTTATGTGGTCAGCCATTCAAGGATGTGACTCTCCGCATCTCGACCAACAAGTTCCCGCAGATCTTCGAAGTCATCCCCATTATTGACATCTTGAACAACCACCTCAAGAATGTCGCGAAGACCACAACATCTGAGATCTTCATTCACCCCAACAAGCCCAAGCCACTCAAGCCAACCGGACAGTCGCGCCCATCACCAACTCAGCGCGAGGTCTTTTCTGTCGTCCGCGTTGCTGCTCTTAAAGCAATTGGCATTGTCAACAAGTACTACGCCAAGACAGACGACTCGGTCATGTACCGCGCCGCTATGAGTGTGTATCTCTGTTCTCATCTGTTGTTGTTTTGTTGCTTATCATCTCCATAGTCCTCCACCCTTGCTACTGGACCTCGTACTTCGAGAAAGCTGGGCAGGAAAGAGACTGGAGGGATACTGCGCTCGACATTGTCCGTACTCAGTGGATAAAGAATTACCGTGTCACTGACGACTCGGAGTCTGCTTCTGGCTCATCTGACTCGACGGTACGTGAGCTATTGTCTCCCATGGAATGTCTGCTGATGTCGCCAATCAAGATCCACCGGCGTACCAGGTTCGACATGCTTGACGACGAGCCCATCCATTCCGACCCCTTCGAGCACTTCATCGCGGACAAGCCCATTGTGAAGGCAAACTGCCCAGACCCGTTGCTCTGGTGGGGATCATTCTCTCCGTATTCTTCTGCCATTGCATGCAAGTCTCCCAACAATGAGGCTCCAATCTGAATGGCGCAGGACTTTCTTGGGGCGCCGGCCACCTCTGTCGACATTGAGCGCAGTTTTTCGCATGCGGGAGGGATGGTAACGAAGCGGCGACACACTCTATCGGCTGAGACGATCTAAGCCAACTCCCTTGCGGCTGCGTGGTCCAAGGCTGAGCTGATTCCAAAGGAGGCCGTGATGAAGGCTCTGGCATCCCGTCAATCCCGGAAGTGCAACAACATGATCAACCTAGCTTCTAACAGCGACGATGAGGTTGACTCTGACTAGTCTATCATAATCTGTTGTATTCTTACTACATGGACTGTCTATTATATTTATTTACACCATTCATCCATGGATATCCGTGCACCTGCAGGTACCCGTGAACATTTGTGCTACCCGCAGGTAGACGTCCGCAGATATCCAACCGCGCGAGTGCCGGATGCCACAAATCCAGGTCCCGCTTTTGACCAATGAAATACCCGTGCAACTCATGGTAAGCTTTACGCCGAATGCTCCGGCCAATCATACAAAAAAATTATGCGTCATGGAGGGTCTGGAATTATACGAAAGCTGCGGGAAAAGAACCATTTTTCCGGCTCCACATGTGTTCATACGAAATTTTTTGTATGTCATGCCAATGATCTGCCGCTTACAAAAGGTCCATTTCATATCTGATGTCATGCCAAAAACAGCATACAAATTGAATAAAATACCTACAGTATATCAGCTATTCTGTGAGATCCACAACCCTGGTCTGTTTCTCCTTGTCCTTTACCTGTACCTCTAGTTTCTCAGCATCTTTGTACCGTTCCAAGCTTTTATAAGTTACAGCAAGATTGGCTATTGCTTTTAGCATGTCAGGATGCTCAACACCCAGCAGCTGGGTACATTTCTCAAGCACCTTCTCCTCCAGCTGCCTCTTTATACCTCCCCAAGCTCTGGTATGTCTCAGCCAGATTGGCCATGGCTCGAAGGGTATCAGGATGCTCTGTACCAAGCAGCCGTGTACGCTTCTCTAGCACCTGCTCCTCCAGCTTCTCTGCCTCTGTGTACCGTCCCAAGTGCCGGTAGGTCGCAGCCAGGTTGGCCATTGCTTGCATGGTGTCGGGATGCTCTGTACCAAGCAGCTGTGTACGCTTCTCCAGCACCTGCTCTTCCAGCTTCTCTGCCTCTGTGTACCATCCCAAGCTGCGGTAGATTGCAGCCAGGTTGCCCATTGCTTCCACGGTGTCTGGATGCTCTGCGCCAAGCAGCCGTGTACACTTCTCTAGCACCTGCTCCTCCAGCTTCTCTGCCTCTGTGTACCGTCCCAAGTGCCGGTAGGTTGCAGCCAGGTTGGCCATTGCTCGCATGGTGTCAGGATTCTCTGCACCAAGCAGCTGTGTATACTTCTCCAGCACCTGCTTGTCCAGCTTCTCTGCCTCTGTGTACCATCCCAAGCTGCGGTAGATTGCAGCCAGGTTGCCCATTGCTTCCACGGTGTCTGGATGCTCTGCGCCAAGCAGCTGTGTACGCTTCTCTAGCACCTGCTCCTGCAGCTTCTCTGCCTCTGTGTACTGTCCCAAGCTGCGGTAGGTCGCAGCCAGGTTGGTCATTGCTTCCACGGTGTTGGGGTGCTCAGTGCCTAGCAACCTAACCCCTCTTGACAACACATTTTTTTCAAGGGCTTCTGCCCTTCTAAACATGCCTCCTTCATAGAAGATATTGGCAAAATTGACCTCAAATCCCGTGTCTACCAAGTCAATGTTTGCTGCTAACTGGGCAACGTGCAACACTAATCCTATCTTCTGTACCAATTCTCAACTACAGGCAGCAGCCATTCCCAAAAGGCCAACAATTAACTTTCTGAAACCAACTAGATCTATAATTGTTGTTCTTGCCCAATGGTGCACAAGCGGATGAATAGAATATGCACCATTTTGCCATGCCATGAGAGAGTAACCACAGAGTTCTGAGGTTATCCTTTCAAAAACAAGACTGTTCCAGGTTGTGTCTGTATCTCTGAAGCTGGAGAGAAACTCAAGACTGGGCTTGAGTACATCGAAAGGTGGAGCAAGTGTCCCATCTTCCATCTCATATGTTGAGGCTCTTTCAAAGATATCCTCTGAAATCCCCTCAAAATGGATAAAGGAGCATATTTGCAGGAACTGAGCAGCCAGCGGTTCAAGTTGTAGTAGTTGATCAAAGCTCATCCTCCAGGTCGTGTAGACAGTCTCGTTATAGTCCTCAGTAGATTGTGCAGGCTTTTCACTCAGTAATGCAGCTTTGTTTTTCTGATAAAGCTGTAAATATCCGAAAATATTCTGCTTCAAGTGAGGAGATTTGCCAATGAAAGCCCCAGCTTGGACAATTGCAAGTGGAAAGCAGTGAAGTTCCTGAAAGAATGTTCAGCTCTGTGTCAATATATCAATTATGACAAATACCTTGGCTATCATGGCTGCATGTTTCTCATGTTCACCACTCTTAAGCTCTATCCCAGCTCTGTTGAGCAGCAGAATACCCGCATCATCAACAGACAAATCAGAGATTTGAATAGCTTTTTCTGGTGACCCTGTGTGGGCCCAGAGGTCAGAGTTTCGTGAGGTGATCAAAATATTTCCATGATCATATTTTGGAAGATATGGTCCCAAGTTCAGATCCCGTTTATCAGAATTGTCGAAAAGAATCAGCCATTCCTGTTTATTTGCTTTAAGCCAGGTCCGTGCAGCTTCTACAGTGTCTCCCAGCTTCTTGGCAATTGCTAGCTGCCGATAGCCTGCTTCAATGGTTTCTGCACTACTTGCATTGATCTTGAATTGGTCTGTAAACCTTTAAACTAGCTAAGCAATATTTTTTAATAATTGTCGGGAAGCAAACCTAGATCCAGAGTCTGCAATGAATTTCAGTGCAATTTGTGTTTTTCCTGCTCCACCAAGGCCATATAGGAGGACAACTTTGTGCCCTTTCTGCTCTGTTTGCTGGAACAAGCAGTCCAGCTGTTGTAAAAAATCCTTGCGACCTTGGAAAAACTCGGATGGGAGAGGGCAATTTCTGATGAATGGAAGCTCATCTGTATACAGGATGTCAGAATTTAGAGTGGCGGAAGACTTTAGATAATCACTTTGCAGAGGATCCGACAGTTGATTGTCTAAGCTGGACAGAATTCGCCAATTGAGCATGTAGTCAAGCCCACCCCACTTCAAAATAGCCTGTTGAAATGCCTGCACAAGCACTGTATTCGAGAATTGTGCATCAAGGTGACCGAATAATATCTGAACCTTCTCCAGAGGTTCACAGGCCTGATTCAGACTCGTGCGCACGGGATTTGTGAGGCTGTCAGACATTGGTCTGATTACATCGCCAATGCTTCCGGCCAATGCATCCTCAACCTGGGATTGCGAGTATGACTTGCTGTCAAATGTGTCGGGAAACCATCTAAGACATCGATGAAGGTGAGAACAGTATGTCCCTGGAGCGGCACACCTTGGACCACTCATTGCGGCAATCGGGACAGCACTTTATAGATTTGTTATATGCCTGCTTCCTATTACAGCTTCAGCTCCAAGAGGGAAGGGAAGGCAGACACTACGCACAGTGAGCTCAATCGCACGTAGTGAGAGACGAGAGCAAGAGAGCGAGGCCGATACGTGGCACCCGCAGCACCGCATTTGGATTCCGGTGTTCCGGCGTGGGACCGTGCCGGCGCCGTCACGGCCATGTTTTCCTTCCTTCTTTCCGAGAGATGTATACTTCCTGGACCCCGGCGTTCCTGCGTGGGACCGTGCCATGTATAAATTCCTTCCTTCCTTCCGAAGACGTGCTACATTAATGGCTCCAAATGAAACAAAATTGACATTCAACACCTCGACGCCCTTTTGACCGCAATCGACGTCGTCAAATATGGTATAAGTATGCGCTCGTGAATGTTTCTTAGCTCTTAAGGTAGATCGCATCCATGCTCGACGAACGCCACATGCCGACATCAGTCACATCCCGATTGGGAGGGTGCGCGTCCAAATTCTATATTGACCGATTCTCTCGATGGATTTCGCTGTAATTTGGACTGTATATACATAGACACTATGAATAGCTGTATACAAAAAATTAAAGCGAACAGAGGTCTGAGCGTCCGGGAATATGAGATACAATGATTACAAGCCAGCCTTGAGCAGTTGCTCCAGAGCGTCATTAGGGAAGGTTCTATGGCCATGGTACTTTTTCGCAGCCCAAGCGACTTCAGGTCCAGAGAGGCGCATGTTGAAATATCCGTCGGCAAAGCGATGAGAGCGGTTAACGAAGCTGGAACAAATGATTAACTGGATGTCTGATATCGGGAGCAACGACGTACCGACGCATAAACAGAAGCGGGACGCCATCGATAGCCTCGATGGTGTTTCGCTCGAGATCCTCCTGCTTGCCCGACTCCGGATTCAGCCGATAGAGGCGCTTTGAGTATCCCCAGACCATCTCAATGGGGTTCAACTCGCAATGGAATCGCGGCGTGAACAAAACTTGGACGCCGCGTGCAGCGCACTCCTCTTCGAGCATCGACTGGACGTTGACGAAGTCCGGTTGGTTGAAAGAATGCGTCGGCAACAGCACGCCGCCGTCTCCGATGTGTTCTTACACTTGAATTTGGGACATTGTGTCCGGAGCTCTTTAGCCTGGATTCCACGCTCCTCGAGGACGATCTGCATGCCTTTGAATTTACCGGCCTTCGGATGACCCGCAGGGAAGTACAAGTCTTGTGCGTCGCCGTTGGGAAGCTTGGCGCCGATCATCGGGACGTCCTCCGTTTCAATTTTGCCGTCAGGACTATAGATAGGTTTGCCGTCAGGGCCTCGCTTGTTGCGCTTGCCCATGATATTGGCGTCGGGGAATTGGGAATTTGAGCCGGAGGGTGCTTTCGGCATTTTAAGTGCACTGAGAGCGCTGTCGGGACGTTTGCGGTGAGTGGTCGCGTTGTCGTAGATAAAAATGTGCTCGTATTGCGGCCACAGCTCGTTGACCAGATCAACGGCGGTCTTGGCCTGCTCGCGGACTTCCACGTTCGTAAAATATCCATCCCGATTTACGCCAGGTTTGATGCAGACGCGCGCCGATTTGCCAGTCCATGGGTTTCGTAACCAGCCAAAGTCTGCAGAGAAGAAGTCCGCCACCATGTAAGAATATCCCTCGCCTTTCTTGTAGGGCTTCGCGCTGCTGTTTTTGTGTACCCATGTCTTCCGCCGTCGATCATGGGCGTAGAAGATGCTCTCATCGTGATACCAGAAGATAACCCGACGGCCAGCAGGAGTCGGCAGCACAGGTTCCCCATCGTTATCAAAGACCCAAACACGCTCTTGGAGTTTGAAGTACGCGGGCAGATACACGTTGTCCCGGTATTCGACGACATCCGGCCGTTCATGCCCGTCAACGTATTGTCCGACTTTCGGAGACTGAAACCTATATGCCAGATTACTGAGTGTTGGTTTCGAATACAGGGAGATTAGACACACCGATAGCCGAGCTCCTTCAGATAGCGGCAAGCCGTCTGGATGCAGATATCACGCTCAATTCCGTGTTTCCGCTTGACCTCGGGATCACGAAGGTAGTCGCGCAGTTTCTCGGACGTGATTTCATCCTTGAGAGACTGGAGGAAGAGCTTGACATCGCTAGCAAGATTTTCGTCCATGAGCATGCTCTCTGTCCACTTTCCATAGGGATTCAACTCCAAGAGCTCGCGATTGATGATATATTGTCGCGTAAGGGATGCAAGCATGCGAGCGCAGTGCTTGCCTCGGTGCATTGCGATGGCAGCTTGTAGCATTGAGTCGCCCCAACGATTGAATGTGGCGGAATCTTCGTCGGTGTACAAACTTAACAGCGCACGGATGCCCCACAGCCGTGAGTGCGTGAACGGATCGAGCTTTGGCGGCTCGTACCCCACTCCATCCTTCCCAAACAGACCCTCCTTGTTTCCCCGCAGCTTCCCTCGTAGTGTCTCGCTGACTGCAGCCAGAGCGGCCCTCGCATCGGCAATCTGAGGTGCTCGTCGATGAATTCCGTGAGCATCAGCGCCGGACTGTTGGCCCTGGAGAATGGCGGGATTGGTACAGCCTGGCCGCTGATAAGTATCCGCAGGCTTGGCTTGAAGGGCGCGGAGTTCTGCCTCAAACTCGGCCAGCTCCTGCTCATCCATTTCCTCCTCCACGTACTCGAGCTCGTCAGATGGAACTGGGCTTGGGCTGCGACTTATGGGCGGACTTGCTGCGTGAGAAGACGAGTCGCTGTCCTCAAAGCCATAGTCGCTGTCCTCGAAGCCATTGACATAGTCGCGCGGGTCAAAGTCGATCTCCTCACGCTGGAATGGCCCAAAGGAGTCGGATGGAGATGACATGGGAGTATTTTGGCGGAGGATCTCCGGGTGATCAAAAGGGAAAGTCGCCGTCGAAGGGACGTCTGACTTGGTGTCCGAGTCATCGTCATCTGGGACCTCGACTTCCACTGAGGCAGGTTTCCAGTTGAAGCATTTGGATGCTGCTGCTGCTGTTGCTGGGCCCTGATTCGCGGCATCGACAGAAAAGACATCTCGGAATGGATCTGACAGGTCCCATTCAACGGTAACGCTCTCAGGCGGCTGCGTGGGTGTGCCGGAAGTGTCATCGACCAAGAATGAGGTGATATACGGGCGTAGAAGTGGATCCTCCGAGTCCGACGTGTCCGTCGCGTCATTAGCACTTGATGGACTCGACGCGGTGCTTGAATGGGCAACGCCCGTCTATATAGACCCTTTAGTAAGACGAGAACCCGAGTATGGCTATGCGCGCACAGTTTGCGTACGCGTTCTTTTGTGTGGTGGGCTTCTTGATGTAAACGCACGCATGAGCTTTTTTGGGCTATCGCGTATCGTGTCGTAGGTCCGTTTGACAGCCTGGGAGATGTTTTGCTGGAGGTTGGTAGTGCGCATCCTACGCAACTCGGCCTTTGACTTGGCGACAGGCATGATATTTTGAGGCGAGACGGGTTAAAAAACGAGGCTGGTCCGCCAAAAAGTCTATCTGACTGCTTACTAGACCTGGTTTCCGGATTTTTTCTGCATTTGTCGAATTCTGGGGCTAATATCTATGCATGTACCAAATTACAGCGAAATCCATCGAGAGAATCGGTCAATATAGAATTTGGACGCGCACCCTCCCAATCGGGATGTGACTGATGTCGGCATGTGGCGTTCGTCGAGCATGGATGCGATCTACCTTACTGCCACCGACCCCGTCCTCCCCGTGACCCAACAACCCCGTCCCCACCGATTAGCCATCGTCCGACGACAAATCTCGGAGACGATGGCAAATCGCGCTAGCGAGACCAGCGTCGGGTCCTGGAACGGCGTCGAATTCTTCCCGAACCCATGCGTATACAGGTTCGTCAACTGGAACGCATAGGAACCGTCTCCGTCCCCGAGCGGCGACACGCGTGTGTATGTAGTTTGCCCAAAAGCGCGGCCAGGCAGTGATGAGCTGGGAAGCCGCTTGCCAGGCGGGTTGTCCAGCTGCAGCATCTACGAGGCGGAAATCCTCGATGATTGCTTTGCATGAGGCCGATGTGTTGTTCGCCTGAGCCGGATTAAGTACAGGGTCAAGTTCTCGTACCCAGAATTGGTGTACGTCCCCGCCAGATTCTCGATGTTGCACAGTAAATCCATCGTATGGTATATGTCTATGCGAGAGCCACACCCGGGCGCGACCGTCGTGCCAAATCCACTGTGGAAGATACCTGTGTCAGCATTGCCGCTTGCGAGAAGAAGGGAGGGGAAAACGGACCTCGTGCCCCCGATAGGCCATCCCGCGATCGATGCAACGTTATCCCCCCACAGAGCGAATGACGGATATTGCGGACGTCGCCAGGTTGAACGTCGACTGCGGGACGATGGTGTGGTTGCCGAGTTTGTCCACACCGCCGTTAAGCATCGTCTTGACCCGGATTACCTACACGGAACGTCAGGCTGGATGCATTCCATGAATGAATGAGCGGCATACTATGTCCTCGACGGTGGATATGACAGCTCCCGCACGGGCCAATGTGTCGGTGCTGTGTTTCGGAAGGAGGAATGGAATGCGACGTTTATCGAGCGGGCTTCAGGTTGTGAGAATCGCCCAGCAGCATTCGCCACGTCGGGATGCATAGTTGACGAGGTCATCTCGAGCGGTTGAAGACGCGCTGCTCGACAAAGTCGCGATATGGAATCCCGGAATCGTTGCAGACGCCCGATAATGTACCTCTGAATGCGCTGTCGGTCCATTGCGAATATAGAGAGGGACGATAGGTTTACCTGGTTGTTGTACTCCCAGAACTGGCGCTGTGGTGCTTGAGCGTGAGGTATCGTCGGGAGAATAACATCTGCAATGACCGTTGAAACGAGATTCGGCGCAGAGAGCAAAAGACCCGCGTACTTGGGAAGGCCCCTACGATGAGAGCAGGTCCGTCACAGCCTTATCCGTCGCCCACTTGTTGTCCATCTCGCATTCACCTAGTAGCACGTCCTTCGCCTTCGTGTTCCAATTGAGCTGCGTAAGAGTGCTCGGAAGGCGCCGAGGACCGAGGTGTTCTTGCCGTTCGCAAAGTCTTGGATGAGGATTCCGAGAGACGCAGAAAGGAAAGGAGCTGCTTGGAGTCGGAGCCGATAGCGAAGATGGTCTATATGAAGAGTGTGCATGATCAATAAGAAGAAGCAGGGAAAAGACGCACATCAGAGGTTACTGGCTCGCCCGCCTGCGTCCGCCGACGCCAGTTCGCATAATCCACTTGCGCACCGGGGGATATTATCGCCGTCGACATGCCCACGATATTCGCTTCGTGCAGGATATCGTGAATGCACCAAAGAGCGCATTGTCCACGATCCTGGCGCTGGCCGCGCTGCACCCTGCGATGAACTTCATGAAGGAAGCAGCGAATGGCGTGAACCGCATCCAACTGGTGTTTCGATCTTGTTTTCCGTGGCTGGAGTTTCACGGTCCTATAGACGCTCGTATGCCAGGATCGCACGTGAGTAGAGAACGAACCTTGTGCACCTCAGCATCGGCCGTTCGACGTGGCGCACCGGGAATGCAGCTCGCTGGTTCCCGAGCCCGCTGTATCATGATTGACTTGGCCGGTCATCGTACAAGACTATTCGAGGGTAAACATATCGTGCGGTGGTGTGCAGGCAGAGCTGTTTGCTTGTACGTACGCTTCACCGATACGAGTCGGACCTGGGCCAACTTGAAGTGGTAGCAGCAAGGGTTCGGCGTCCGAGTCCGTGGTAGTTGAGTCCCCTAATTAGCCGAGGTTATTGTCCAGGGCTTCGGCTATGCATAAGCAGTTGTGTATCGGTTGTGCACCGGAGCGAGTGGCGCAAGGTGGTCACGCCGGTCACGGAATATTGAGGTCAAAATCACGGTCACGAGACCTCTTTGCCGACATTTCTGAGGGACTACTTACAACTAGATTGAACATGGGTTTGAGTTCGAAGATCCGTTCGGACACTGGTCTTTCGCGAACTCAGTTGAACTTGAAGTCGCGTCTTTTTCTATTACTTTGCACAAGTACTCAACTTGCGCAAATTCTCGCCCAGCGAGGACATAGAGGGGGCAACTCAATGGTAGACGCGCAATGGGATGTTCAAGTTTACGGTCTTCGACTCCGAGAAACATATTAGATGATACTCGAGACCCCCATTGACAGGCGAGTATCTTCTCCTTTGAAGGACTACGTAGCGAACATCTCGTACGTGGTGTAAATTGCGCCGCCATGAAGAGCTGCAGTCATAGTGAGACCAAAGTCATAGACTGGTGGGATTCCGAGTCAGAGCCAACTTGAATACGAACCGAAGTAAGTGGGGACAAAGAACATGCGCGTTGCAAGATTGTTTCGCTGTAAGGAAAGAAGATAATGCGAGCGTCAGTACCCCTCTTACCCATTGAAGTAGCCAAGACGTACATTATTCGGAATCCCGGTCAAGTATCCGCGCGTGTACGCGACACGGCTCAGAGTCCAGCCGGCCAAAGCTACCGCGGCGAGAAGAGGATGGAGTGTCGCGACGATGGTGGTGCTGAAGGAGGAACACCGGGTTAGTTGAGACTGGAGAGGGATACGAACGTACCAGATTGCGATGGGGGTGACATTCTCGAGCGTCTGTATTATGGGAAGCTTAGTTGTTGGCGCTGTACCAACAATCCCGCTCACATTCTGGTGCGCGCCTGCAAAAGAATATTTATTCAGAGATCTGCGGGGAGACAGACAAAAGTTGGAACATACGTTGAGCACAGTTGAATTTCATAGCATCTTTGGAATTGGCCATTTCTTCTTTGTCGGCATAGACTGTGTTGAACGGTGGTAGATACGTAAACGGAAAGAAAAGCTATGTCGCGATCTCACGCTGGGGATACTGGATTCCAGCCTTGACACGAAGATTATTGACGGTGATGGTCTGCCAGATGAGGAGCGAGACGACGGAGAAAAAGGCTGCAGAGACGTAGGCGTAGCTGCAAAAACTGAGAGTGAATCTGGTGGGAGAAGGTCAAGGTCATAGCGTACTCGGAGGACAGCGTAATTGTGAAAGGCATGGTTAGCTCGGCACTTGTGAGAGCCGTGGAAGGCGGAGAGTTTGAAGTGGGACTGAGGAACTGGGGCCTTTTTGTACGAGCCGCGAAGAGACGCCCGCATTGACACCATTTCAGGGCCAACACCACTCAAGTAAGCCTGATATGCACAACGGCAGAACGGGACAAAAATCTCACTCATCGAGCGTTAAGGAGCTTGGCCGGGACACAGACGCGCGTCGCTGCCGTGCTGTCAACCTTGGTAAGAGTGCAATGATTGGCTGGCCCACCGAGGCGTCTTATTCATGCTAGCTGATTGGTATCAATGCGGACAAGGGAGATTGAACGGGACCCACGTGTAGTGTGACCACTCCCGACTCGGACGAATTCTGAATTTCAAGTCTGCCGAAGAGTTGCGAGGATGAAAAATTCGAAGCATTGCTTCGGCAGAACAAGCGGAAGTCCACTACTCTTGTGCTTGTGGCCTATACTGCTCCTGCTGAAATATATAGTTCTCCACTTCCTTCCATCGTTCGTAGTGCTTCTTTTCCTGTTCCTCCTCAACGCGCTGCATCGCATAACCGGATCTTTCTTCCCAACGCCATGCCTGGGAGGTATTGATGCCCGAAAGAGCCCCAAACATGCCGGAGAGGAAGCTGCCGACACGCTCAGAGTCGTTGATGGGAGACTCCCGGACATCGAGCAGTCGGAGATTGGTTTGTATGATACGTGGCTCGCGGTCTGCCTCGAAAGCAGGGACATTCGTCGCATCCACTGATATTTTCAGGATGTGGAGCTTGGTACAATGCATTCCGAAGGCGCAGAAAGCGTCTATGGTCGTGGTCGGGCGAACCTGGAGGCGAGAACCGGTGCCGAGAACAAGATACTCTAGGGCAGTCCAGGAACGTGCCAAGTGCCAGATCTGCGCGTCGTCGATGATGAAGCCAGCTGGAGACTCAAGGGTTACACTGGTGAGATTCAAAAGGTGGAAGAGACAGGTCAGCGAATCGCCGCTGAGTGCGTATTCGTCTAGCTCGTGCGGCGGATCCAGCATGTCCTCCTCGTCCTGCGATAGATTGATACAACGCCGAAATGCGCGATTTGGGTGCCAGCTCGATGAAATCAACGTGGAAACATTCCAGGCGCCACATAGGCACCGCTTCCAGCAACTGAAGAGCAAAATTCACAGTGCTGCGTGAGAGGCACAGTCTCGAAAGAGCAGCGAAAGAGTCGAACGAGAGCGGGCGAAGCAGGATCCCAACTTCTTCCCGGGTGTCGCTTATTTCTAGGTCCGACAGCTTGGGAAGTGCGGAGAGGTGGGAAAAAGTCTCGTTGCTGAGAGACGGCAAGCAGAGGTCGCGAATGGCCGAAAGTTTCAAGGTAAACGCAGTCAAATCTGGATGACTGGTGTACACCTCGTACGTGACTATACTGAGATCTTCGAGTGTCTGCAGCGGTAGCGGCAATGCCAAGACAAGAGAAAGCTGCTCGTTGGTGCGATAATTTAGGTGAAAATTGGTGAGGCGAGGCGAGGTGAAGAGCCGGATGTGCTGAAACACGGGAGGGTACGGTGTTTTATCCAACAGATACTGCCAGTTTAGACCCCGTAGGTTGGGAAATATACCCTCTGCCGAAAAGGCCAACGACAGGGCTTCAAATAGCTCGGATGACGGGAAATTATCATCCTCAAAGTGCAGCTCCAGGGAGCGGACCCGAGTATGATATTTGGAAGCTACGTGCCAGTCCGCTGCCTTGGGTGGGCGT
This sequence comes from Mycena amicta, assembly GCA_029282125.1. NCBI lineage: Eukaryota > Fungi > Basidiomycota > Agaricomycetes > Agaricales > Mycenaceae > Mycena > Mycena amicta. Next base: position 533,528 of record JARIHP010000035.1, on the reverse strand, counting down.
AGGAGACGCTATAAACCATTCAGTGATAGCACTGGGAGGCAGGTGCGGGACGCACGATAGTTTTTCGTCTCGGATGATTTCCAACAATAATGGACTCTTCCCAGCACTCCGAGGGGAGGCATTTCAAGATGTTATTGAGGGTTGTTTGCTTCATCCACAGGGCATCCAACGCAGGATCCATGAATATTCGACAAGTCCGGGCCAGGCATGCGAGGGTGGCAGTATTTGGATTGAGGTAGTACTTCGAGTCTAAAAAATTGGAGAATATGTTGTCCAGCAGCTCAGGGATGCGCAAGCCGTGGTGCATCGCGACGAAGTGGTGGTAAAGCCGAGAGCCTGAGTGTGACGGCCCGGGTCTCTGCTTGTCTTCAACCACCAGCAACGCACGATAACCTCATTATTCAGCCATTGGTCGCAATTCTGATGCATCTCGGGCGACCTGACCGAGCGCCATTGTGCTTACTAGCGCTTACTACGCCATCGAGAACCTATAAAGGACGACGTCAAGCGGCCTTCTCCTTCCACAATCAGCCACCATGGTGTCTCAAGTCGTCGTCGTTGCTGGTGAGTCGTCCCTCCATACTACCGCAACGACCTTACCCCGATTCAGGTGTCGGGAATGGATCTGGGACTGGTGGAGCAGTCGCGTTCGTCCTTCTCAGGCTTGCCACACAAAGCTAACACTTGCTCGCAGTCGCCGTTTTGCTCAAGAAGGATACACAGTCGCCCTTGTCTCGCGTGGAGCCGAGGCGTTGAATGCTCTAGCGAGCAGCATCGCGAAATCGGGAGGCAAGGCGAGTTGTACTCAGTCTGAATTCTCTTGTTGCTGACAACGGCACAGGCCGATGCGTTCCCCATCTCTGAATACAGCGGGGACCAAATCACCTCCGCTTTCGCTGCCGTCCAAGACCGCTTCCCAGCGAGTGAATACGCTATCACTGTCGCCATCTTCAATGCAGGACACGGCGTCTGGAAGCCCTTCCTCCAGGTCACCCCGCAGGATGTCCGCGAGTCCAACAAGGTCAACATCGAAGCGTCGTTTGCGTTCGCCCGTGCTGCGATTCTCGCCTTCCAGACGAATACGCCGACGGGTAATGGCGGGAAGGGCACGCTCATCTTCACTGGTGCGACGGCGAGTTTGCGGGGGAACGTCACGACCAGTGCGTTTGCGTCGGGCAAGTTTGCGCTGCGGGCGCTGTCGCAGAGTCTCGCGAAGGAGTTTGGCAAGGAGGATATCCATGTGCGTGCCCGTTGTTATGCTTTCTAGCCCGACTAACGCTATCTCAGGTCGCTCATGCGATCATCGACGGAGGAATTGCGACTGGAAACACTCGCGGGGACAGAAACACGCCACCCAGCGGGCCCGTGGAGAACCCCAAGCCGGCTGGTCTACTCAGCCCGGAGAGTATCGCCGACGTGCGTACATATATCGGTTGTCGTCGCCCTTGCTGACCCTCCCACAGTCGTACCTCTATCTTGTAAACCAAGACAGGTCTTCGTGGACCTGGGAGCTTGACTGTGAGTTTGCCCTGGCTATGCTATTCTCGATCTAATGCGATCCAGTGCGTCCGGCGCATGAGAAATGGTGAAGAGCGCTGTATTCAAACGACATGTATTCTATCTTGTATAAAAACCGGTTTGCTTTCTTTTTGCTAGTAAAACGGATAACGGTCGTCCTCATCGTCGTCCTCGTCGTCCTCGTCTCCTCCAGACCCATACCCATCCCCACCGTCGAAGTCGTCCACCACCGTGCTCCCTGCTCTGTTCGCAAGATGCCCCAAATCAGCACACTCGAGCGCTCGCTGATCCCCCTCCTTCGCCGCAACCGCCCAGAACCCGAACGCCGCCGAGGTTCCCCTCCCAAACCCCTTGCGCTGATACAGCGAGCCGTGCTTGACCTGGAAGCTGACCACCCCAACCCACATCGCTACCCCGTCGGATTCCTTCACAGGCACCGTAAGCATCTTGAACGCCCCAGAGACGCTCCCGACACCACACGGGCTGTCCACCAACACCATGGTGCCTTGCAGGCCCGGACTGCCGTCGAATTGAGGGACCTCGGACGTGGGCCACAACGCCTGTCTTTCCGCTGCGTTAAACGACAGCTTGTCGACCCGCTTGACGGCCGCGATTCCAATATCATACGGCTCCTCTTCGAACGGCTCGCAGAAGCCTTCGACACGGGAGGAGAAGCGGCCGTACCCAGCTGCCGATGCCGATGCGAGGGAGACGACGACGCGTCCGCTGTTGTCGTTCTTCGCCTGTTTGCTTTGGATGAGCGTGAGGAGAGCGGCGTAGTCGAGGTTGCCGGTGTTGTTTGGCTTCAGCGCGTTGCGCAGGAACGGCAGTGGCATCCCGTAGAGGTCGAGCTTGCCGCCTTGGAAGGTGTTGGCTGGCGCAGTGGCAGGAGCGTTCTGCGCAGACGTTTCCTCCGGGTCCTGTTATGAAGCTCAGCGATATTCCCTTGACTGTTTTGAGTAAAACAAACCTCAGTGCGCGCCTTCTTCTTGGAGGATGCCCCGGACTCGGAATCTTCATCCTCAGACAGTGCAGCCGCAGAAGCGGCGCGTTTAGTCCCAGTGGCCACGTCTTTCTTCGCGGCCGTAGGCTTCGCGCTGGTCTTGGCGGCGGCCTTGCCCTTTGCCGCTGGCGCCTTCTTCGTCTGTAGAGTCGAGTCAGACACGGAGTCACACTGGCAGTCGCGTAGAGCCACTTACTGCTTTTGCTTTCTTGGGAGGCATTTGGCGTTCGGGTAGTTGGTGGCTCTTTGAGGGCTCAAAACCCCCGCGTCTTTTATACCCTCGCAACGCGCGCTTGGAAGACGCGCTCGGACCTCAAGCTCTTTGTGTCTCGCTCGCGAAACAAGGAGCTCTTTTAATTGGTCCTGATCCTCGTGATGATCCGACCCAACGCGTCTACTTACCTCCTTCTGGCCAGCGACCGTGTCAAGCACGACCAAGCGGCGGAATACTGAGCACAAGAGAAATGAGCGGTTCTGAGTCATGTCGAGCAACAGCGGTACGATATTAAGGGACACAAACTTGAAAGCAAGAACTCGAATCAAGATGCGAGGTATCGTAGCAGGCTGAGGGAGGGTGGAGTGTCTACATATACTGTGTTTTCGTTCGTGATCGTAATGAGTGAGCGAGTGGTGGTAAAGGAGGGTCCAAAAAAGGGTGTGCGTGATCTATGATGGGAGCAAGTCCATTACGATCAGTGTAGCAAGAAGACCGCCGCGAAGCCAGAGACGATGCTGACAAGGGCAATCGCAGCGTACTCGTTCCCAGTGTGTCCTATGTGGGCATCACGATAGGCAGCACTGGAGCCGGTAGACTTGGTGCCTGTTATTCACAATAACGGTAAGCTAATTAGCCAGAAGGCGAAGACGACGATATACTCACCCGAGGCGGTAACGGACCCTGACGCAGGAGACAGGTGTGAGGCCGCGGAACCAGTCACACCCAACGACGCGAGCGGGATTCCGTTGGCGATGGAGGACGTCGTAACGCAATTGGACGAGCTCGGGATGGAAGCAGGTGCGGTGGGTGTCACAGTATCGCCGACGGTGTATGCCGTCTCTTGTCCATCGCCTCCGGTGTATACGCCCGTGAAGTACTGAGCAAAGGTCGAGAAAGATGTTGAGCCGCCGGCGTCGACGGTGGGGTACCATCCGGGCGGGTAAGCGACGTCCGCGTCACAGGTCTCACTGGAAAGAGTAGTTAATGAATCGCTCGACTGCGACGAAAGCACTTACAAGGTGCCCGGCGGATTGTACGTCCCTGGCATGACAAACTCGCAGCCCATGACGTCCAGTTCGTGCCAGCACATGTGGGCAGCATCGTACGTGGCATTGGCGTTCGTACACGCCCGAAGGCAAAACTGCGTCGCGGAGATGTACAGCATCCACTCTGCGATGTGCTCGTCCACACCATCGACGACGTTCGTCGTAACGTTGCCTCCTACGGGGTTTCCCGTCCCAAATTGCCCGTGCGGGTCCAGCTCGCCGCCAAAGTCACCCGCGGCGATATTCAGAAGAGTAAGATCACCCGTTCCCATTATCTGGACGTAGAACGGCGTCTTGAGAAAAGAAACCTTTGGAACGCGGTCAGTGCAGATAGAATGACGAAGAAGAACGGCTTACACCCGTGATAGTACCGTCGGGAATGACTGGGGAAGATATCAGCATTCGGAGAAATAGAAGGAGGATCGTACTCCGGGCGTTATTTCTGGCCTTGAGACACCTACAGTAACACGCCTCAGAAGAGAGGCTTGCGAGCGAGACTATACACACCAAGCAACCTCCTCGGTCTAGCAATATGATGAGCAACCGAATTGGAAGCGGGATCGCGAGAAAGAACGCACCTCGGTGTCAGAGATATTCGCGACGGTCGGCGGAGCAAACAGACAAAAGTCGTCGATGGAGTTGATGCTGAGGAGGCGCGCCATGGATGTCTGGTTGATTGCGGTGCCCATCGTCGGTGCGGCCGGGTTCGTTTCGCCCATTGTGCCTGTCGCAAGGACGCCTGCTGGGAAAGAGGAAGAGGCCGCGCGGACAGAGGTAACGGCGGTCGAGGCGAGCAGGAGGGAGAAGAGCGGGGACATGGTCGGTAGTAGCGAGAAGGAAGCCAGAATGTGACGGGTCGAAGGATGGCCAGCTGGTGATTGGGTTCTAGCCGCATTTGTTCTTTAATCGAGTCCAGGGAGCTCCAACGGGACAAGGATCGAAAGATACTGAAAACGGAGTTCGTCGTCGGTAAGCCGGAGGCATAGCGAATGCTCAACGTCAAGGCTGTCTCTCGGCCTGAGCCGTCGATGACGGCGCTGAGCCGCGGTGAAGCCCAAGTCCAGCATAAGCTTAATGCGTGAGGAGATTCTGCCGGAACGAATGAGGATCTCGAGCTCCTGCATATGAAATGGTTCCATACCAAGAACATCACCTCGAGAGAGCTAGGATTTGCGCTCTGCATAACGCGCGTGTATGCTCGCGGAAGGATGAGACGAGTTTGGGGCTATAGCTGGACATGATGGAAGGAAGGAAGGAAGGAAGGAAGTTTTAATACCGCATCTGTCCCAATGAGGAACGTGCAGGCTCCGTACCTACACACATGTGCTATCTCATGTATGCTACGAATACAGACAGCCGGTCTCGTTGTGAACATCCGATGGTACTTGCCACCAGCATCTCGCGAGCCGAACTGCCAGTGTATGCAGGAAACAACTTGAACGCCCATAACACCCCTCTACGTTAGCGCGAACCCGTCTGGAATCCACTGCGGAGCCTCCCGGAACACACCCAGCACCTGGTACACGTACTTCGCCAATAAAGCCACCGTCTTTCGCGATGCCACCAGCGATCGAAGGAAAGGCACGTCTTGCTGTAACGAGAAACTCGCACGCAGCGTACCGTCAATCGCAAAGACCTCCCGAAGATAGGCGTCTCGCAACTCCACCAGCTGTTCGTTCCCATTACACCCCAAAAGAGCATGCGCTTCATCCTCGACGCTAGCAAGGCAGAACCTGCAGAGGCGGAGATGCCTCGGGATTCTGTCCCGGTACCGCGTCTTGTATCGGAGAGTCTCGATGCTGAGGCAGTGGTTGGATAGCAGGAGTCGGGTAAGGGCCTTCCGGTGATTGGGAACGGTTACCAAGGTAAGGTAATGGCGGCGGCGGCGAGTTACTTGTACCAGAGATCCGTTGTCCCCGAGCTCGAGTCGCGATTGCAGTAGCAAGCATTTGACACTCCCGTCAATCTTGCGCTGTAGACCCACATCCACGGAGTGTTCTACCAGCACCATGATCTGCTTGATGCGATTTACATCGAGGAGGTCGGCTGGGTCGATACGAACGGGTACGGGGAGAGCGTGGAGTGCGTTTGCCAGGTCACCCGCCCAAGAAGGCTCCCGATGCATCCAAAGGTCGAGTCCATCCCGAAGCGCGCGATAGGGAGTCCTTGTCAAATCCAACTGGGCCAGGTATCGTGCGCGGCCGAGTGCGAGGAATAGCCTACGGGCTCGAATAGGCATTACACCAAGCAAGGAGAAAAGTCGCCGGGGTCACATGTTGCCACACTTCCAGCGGCGCGTCGGACGCGTTTTTCTTCTTCTTTTTCACTTCGTGCATTGGTATGTATAATATCAATAGTGACAATTACCCCGGCTTAATTCTCATCCTCCGTTCTAGCCCTCTTTGGATCCGACCCACTCGCCTCTTCCTCCGCTGGGCGCTTGGCTGTTGAACTCGAAGCCGCTGGCAAGTCGGAATCTAGATCTGCAGCGGGGGGGTTGTGTCCATGAATCCCGCTATAGATCTCGTCATAGTGGCCACCCAAAACTCGCCTGACATCGCCGAGACTGGACAGATAGGCCTTCCCATTTGCGATGAGACTATCCAGAGCCCACAGTGCCCCCGGGTGTTTGAGCAGCTTTTTCTCTATCTAGACGGAGGTCAGTAGCTCAGAAAAATCATACAACGTCGACTCGAACTTACCTTTAGTGTATAAGGCTCCCTACGATTAGATGACCGCGATGTCCACCATTTTAACAGCGGTTGAGCAGACGATGACACGAGGCGAGATTCCACGTGAGCCCGATCCTTTGCGATCTCGGAGAAAGAGACAGAGGTCCAGTTGTAGAGGAAGAGTCCTCTGACCTTGTTGCATCCGGAGCAGCAAGTGCCTTCCTCCGAGCATTCAAAGGACTCAAATGTCTGCTTCCGCGTCTTGTATTCCTCCAGTTGTACTGAAAATGACTTCAACACTTCGGTGGCGAAGCTCTCGAAGATGTTTCTGAGTGCGCCTGAGCAACTCTCAGCTTGGAATAATTCGGCGACTAGAGGGATTATGGGAGCAAGTAGGCCCATCAAGTAAGAATCGGACGAGGAATGACTTCTCAGAGAAGCAAACAGATTTGCACATGCAGCCCTTGCCTCGAGCTGGATGCAGCGTTTAACCCATTGAACGACGTGGTCCTGAAACGGGCGGAATGTCTTTTCGAAGGACGATTCAAAGGCTTGATCGACGATTTGAAGCTTCGCGCGTAACAGCATCGCCAAAACCTTGTCGTAGTCCGCGTCCGGGAATGATTTGCGGTGCTCTCCCAATGCACGGGCGAGCGCTATTCGCGTTGGCGACGAATGGTCTTTGACATTGCTGATTGGACTTCAAGAAATGACTTGGACATGAGCAAGTTACTTCGCACCTGCTGAGTAGAGCCTCGAGGCTTCCCAAAGTTTCGACCGCACTCACGACCGCGTCTCGGTGCCTGGAATCCGATAACAAGCCCATCGTGCACGCAGTTGTCGAATTCATAATGCCACAGATATCGAATAACGCTTCTCGAAAGACGCGGATAGGGTTCGGGGTGGTGGTGGTCTTGATGATTTTGATGAGCGTCGGGACGAGCTCTGCGAACGCTTCCAAAACCTGCTTGTGAAGTGGGGCCCGTGCCATGGCTCGCATCGTGGCGAAAATCTCCGCACAAAGCGTAGCATGCTTGGTTTGGATGCAAAGGGCCATGAGCTTAATGATGTCGTCGGCTAGGGAAGTCGAGTCGATCTTCGGGTCTCGGGGGAGGAGAGAGAACTGTTCGATGGTGGTTTCAAGGCAATGGAGAACGAGCTCGTCCAAAGAAGCTTCAGGGTGTCCGTGGTCGAGCATGTGCTGTATGAAATGCAGCCAGTACGAGGGTGCGAGCTTCTTCGACGCGACCTGTGGCAGAATCCTACGATAGTCTAAGCAGTCGCAATGGTCAGGATGGTCCTGCGTACCGGGTCATGAATTCTTCCGTCCCATGGTCGATTGCAATCTCCAACAACCACTCCATTTCTTCTGGCGAGTGAAAGTTATCCAGCGAGTTCAGCATATCTTCTTCTCGATCCCTGCACCACTCGCGAGACACATTGTCTTCACTCAGATCCGCAATACGCTTTATGGTCTTACGCTTCAGCCCGTTGGATTGGCTGTTTTTGAGCACATCGACGAGACTAGACACAAAAGACCAGGTTATAAGACCGACTGGGAAACTGGAAAAAAAAAGCTTACAAGTCCCGTACCAACGGCTCCCCGCGGAGATTTTCCCAGAGGGTCGCACATCCATCCGCATCCAAAAGGCTCAAAAGTCTCTCTGGTCCATCGGTAGGAAACAGCCCATTGACCAAACTCGTTATCCCGTTGAGAACCGCCTGCGAATCATAGACACCCGATGAGAGCTGGACAATGCCGAGGATGGCTTGTCTCAGTGCATTATCGTTTGAGGAATCCGCCATATATTGCACGCGAAAGGCAAGGTTTGAGGTGATCAGCGAATGACTCAGCATCACCGTGACGCTCCGAGTCCTCTCGTTTCGTTCACCATCTCATCGGCAATTTGTCGCGATGCACCACGGCTTGCGCATCCTTGTGCTGCTGGACAACATATTCTCCAATTTCGTTGACAGGGTCCCATCTCGAACCTGATACTGCCGCCCTGGCATGCCTGGCCCGAACTTGTCGAATATTCATGGATCCTGCGTTGGATGCCCTGTGGATGCAGCAAACAACCCTCAATAACATTATGAAATGTCTCCCGTCGGATTGCTGGAAGGAGACAATCGTTGCAAATGCTTCGTTATCGGCCATCGTGCGTCCAGCTCAGCTGCATCCGAGGCCTGCCACTAAATGATTTATGCAGCGTCTCCTACGGCCACTCAAAGCAGCGGACTGGCGCATAGCCTCCAAATATCGCACTCGGATCCGCTCCCTGGAGCTGTACTTCCTGGATGATGATTTCCCGACATCCGAGCTATTTGACGCTCTGTCGTTGGCATTTCCGGCAGAGTGTGTCTTTTCGAAACTACGGAGTCTAGAGCACCCAAGTCTCGCATTTCGGCGTTGTATCAATCTATCGCATCGCGCGTCTCGCCGTCCCAGTTCACGAGTCTAACTATGGGAAAGCCGGAGGAGGACGGCGACATTTTGCTGGATCCGCCGCTCCACGAGCTATACGAATACGCAGTCAGCGGCGACTCGCTGGCCTGTCTCTTCCGTTTCTCGAACCTCACCCATGTAACCCTCGAATCTCCTGCTGGCTTCATCATCGACGATGCGCAGATCTGGAACTTGGCACGTTCCTGGACTGCCCTTGAGCTTCTTGTTCTCGGGACCGGTTCGTGCCTCCAGGTTCGCCCGACCACGACCATCGACGCTCTCCGCGCCTTCGGAATGCATTGTAACAAGCTCCAAATCCTGAAAATATCAGTGGATGCGACGAATGTCCCTGCTTTGGGAGCAGACCGCGAGCCACGCATCATACAAACCAATCTTCAACTGCTCGATGTCCGGGAGTCTCCCATCAACGACCGCGTCGGCAGCTTCCTCTCCGGCATGTTTGTGGCTCTTCGGCGGGTCGAGACCTCCCAGACGTGGCGTTGGGAAGGAGGATATTATGACTTGCAGCGCGACGAGGAGAATCAGGAAAAGGAGCACTACGAACGATGGAGAAACTGCTTCCTGTATTTGGTGCCGCGCGTCGAGGGGAGCAATATTGGGCTAAGCAAACAGAGGACTAGTCCGTTGAATCTTTATTAGTTGCGCGCAAGCGGCGATGTGATTGCACTAAGATGTTCCTCTGGGTTAACCGTCAACGCGACAACGTAACGTCGCGCTCGTTGTAAACTTGAACCTCATGGTCACATCCACGCCTCACATTCAATTCTAGGCATCGCCGTCGGCTGGTCCGACCCAACTGACAGCTCCGGCCAAGCTCCGGCAGCGACACGTTTCTCTTCGCCGGCGGCAGCGACGCGCGTCTCCCGCATTCCATCCGTGGCAATGCAATACGTGTCTACTACAAAAGACCGCTGGTGACGGTTGGCACTTTCCACCCAGTTCTGTCCCTCTGCCGTCCACCTTCACAACTTGAAGCTCAGCACCCGCCATGTCTTTCACCGTTACACTTTCGTCCGAGTACGTTTCGTTTCTTCATGTGTTTGCCAAAACTGAGTTATGCAGCTACGGCTACGTCTCGGCGGCCTACTTCTCTATCGTTTCGCTTCTCGTATGGCAGAGCAGCACGGTCAATAAACGTCGTGCCAAGGCTGGAATCAAGTACCCGCAGCGTGAGCTCGCCTGTCCTGTCCGTTTATCTCTGGCTCATACGACTATTCGCCAGTATACGCCGACAAAGAAGAGGTGGCCAAGTCCACAGATGCCTTGATCTTCAATTGCGCTCAGCGTATGTTTTTTCCGTTTTGGCGCTCCGCTCTACATGACCGACTGCGTCTCTTGTAGGCGCGCACCAGAATGTGAGTGGGAAGTCGTGTCCGTATTGTCCACCTCTAACCCCGACAGACGCTCGAAACCGTCATCCCCGTCGCAATCAGGTGCGCTCGGATCCGAATCCTTCCTTCTCTCTCAACTCGAAACTAACGCAAAATTTTTGCTCCCAGCACCGCTATTGTTGCAACGCTGCACCCCCTCATTGCTGCAGGCGCCCTGGCGAGCTGGGTGGTCAGTCGTGTCGCATACACGCGCGGCTATATGACCGGGATCCCTAAAAATGTCCGTCTCCTTTGCTTTTGGTGTTCGAAGAGTGTGATTTTCTCTCCCTTCAGCGCAACAACTTTGGTACCCGCGTGTTCGGCCTCCCCGCTTACCTCGGTGTGCATCTCGATTCACATTAATTCTTGTCTCACTGGAACTGCAGCTCTCGTCGGCGGCGCAATTTACACCACGTATCAGATGTTCACTGCATAGTAAATCCTCGAGGCTCCGCGTCAGAGTCTCTTTGGTCGATTGTGTCCTCCAATATTATTCTTCCCCGTGGTTTCGTCCACTATTGATCACACCGCGCATGGAGCCCTAAGATTCTTCCACTCTTCGGGCCTTCGGAAGCCCGTGCTTCAGTTCGCAAACATTCTTCCAAAGTCCAAATGTCCTTATGGCTTCGATACTATAGCGCTGCGCGTGAGCACGCTTGATTTAAATTCAACGCTGAGACACAAATCGATGCTGAGAGGCCACGTTCAGCGCCGATGGCTACTTATAGTGTGGCACCGAGCTCTTGTGACGAATATTATCCCCGCGCTCGTACCGTGTCTGACCCAACGGATGACATTTGGCACTCCAAGTTCCTTCCAGTGGCCACTAAATATCAGACGGAAACGTAGAAATCACGGCAACTTCTCAGGTCAACTAGGCCGCCGGCGTATTATCCTCCTCTTGATTTACCCAGTACTCCCGGCTCTGCAATTGGAACTCACGTCGAGACGCGCCACATTCGAGTCACGCGACCGCGATGCGATCAATTCGTTCTTATCGCTCTCACCCGTGACGGTAGCGTGACACTCTCGGTTCCGCACCGATACAGTGGGTCCAAGACGTGGCGTTGATTCCTCAACGGCGGCATCCAATTCGAAGATAACATTCTGCGGTTCGGGAAGCTCCAAGAAGCGCTCCCAGGAGCGCTAGACCTCTATCGGTTACATTTACTCTCACAAAACTCCGCGGGATTTACTTGTGCGGATAACGTGGCGATGTGGGTGTAGGCGCAACGATAGACCCCGCGGCTAGCCACTCGATCTCTGACGGTCCTACCGATGTTTTCCCAAGTCTCCGAGCAACAACCGCTTGTTATCTGCGTGTCAATGCTCCATTCGAGTCGCTCTGCAACTTCCTCTCTGTTGAAGCAACATGCCGTAGCCGAGATGTCGGCCTTTCTCGCCACAATCTCCTCTCTGGAGTCTGGACGTAAAGGCTCTACCCAATCCAAACCTTGCACGCACTGTGGAAGTGGAGCTGCTGTCTAGAGCCGAAAGAGCGGATTTGCGCCGCGGCGAGGATAAGCCTGGCGGAGTGCTTAAAGACTCCTTGCGGGTTCCTTCTTACCTTGGGTTTTACGCCCACCTCCATCGATCGACCAGCCAGGATGAACAGCTCGGACGAGAAGCACTCGATCGACGAGAAAGATTTGTCGCAACCCCAGGACAGCGGCGTGCGCGTGTCCGTGGAAGATGTCGACACTGGCGCTATGCTCGCTGCGGGGATCGAGGGCACGCTCGATCCGGCTGAGGCCGCGAAGATCCGGTATGTTCATTGCGAGTCTCTAGGCTTATCGGCTCACCCTTGATGCAGGAAGAAGATCGATTTGCATATCATTCCGTTGATGTGCAGTGCGTTGTGCCGTTGTCCTTCTCTGCGCCTTGTGTTGTTTATACGCGTTCATTACTACAGTTCTCTATTGGTCAGCTTCCAGTACTTTATTATCTTTGAATCTGCTCACGAACTGGTGACAAGGGTGCAATACATGGGTTCGTCTCTCGTTCATTGTGATCCTCGTCTGCTCACAGAGAAATCAGACAAGGCAACGCTCGGAAGCTCATCCATTCTCGGAATCAAGTGCGATACACTATTATCCCTTTCCTGTTCAAACCATGACGCTCTTGGCTTATAGGCAGGCGACGCACCTCAACACCGACGAGTGAGTTTCTAGATCCCGGACGCTCGGCCTACATGAATCTCGCTTGGCAGATACAACTGGTAGGCTCCCCTCCTCGCCATTTTTATTCCACAATCGTTTGACATCATGATCCTGCCCAGGCTCAGCACCTGTTTCTACCTTGCCTATCTCGTGATGGAGTTCCCGCAGAACCTCGCTCTTCAGCGGTTCCCCGTGGCCAAGTGGTTGAGGTCCGTTCTTCCAAGAATTGTTCAGTATGTTCGCTAACGCACCAAACAGCATCAACATATTTGTATGGGGCGTTGCACTCTGCAGCCACGCGGCGTGCAAAAGCTTCGTGGGGCTCTTGATTGTCCGGATCATCTTGGGTGTATGTGAAGGGTGCGTGCATTCATGGCTTCGCTTGATCTTTCTCAACCTTGAATCACAGGTCTATCACAGCCGGGTCGGTCGCACCACATTTTCATCCTTGCACTAATCACTCACAATGATCAGATTCCTTATCGTCACCGCAATGTTCTACACGCGCAAAGAACAGGGTATCCGCGCCGGGTACTGGTTTCTGATGAACGGTGCAGGTACGTTCTCTTACTCGTCTTTCCTTCAAACTTACGAATACCGCTCACCAGCGCAAATCATCTCCGGCTTTATCTCCTTCGGTACCTTGCACATCGAAACCAATAGCCTCGAGCCCTGGCAGTGGCTCATGCTTATAACGGGCATCATTACGCTTATTACTGCGGTGGCTTTTTGGTACGTCGCATCTATCGGTGGAATAACATCCGAGGACATTACTAGGTTTTTATTCCCGGACTCCCCCACGACGGCTTGGTTCCTCACGCCGGATGAGCGAGCAAAGGCTATTTTGCGGATCAAGGTGCGTTCTTGGATGCTCTGGTTTCGCCGGGTGAGCCCATGCAATGGAAGGAAAATCAAACCGGATTGGAAAACAAACATTTCAAGAAAGAGCAGTGCGTGACCGTTTTTTTTTTCTTTTACCGACTGGATGGTTTGCAGGATGATCGAAGCGCTGCTGGATCCCAAGACCTGGCTCTTTGCGCTCTTCTCCGCATTGACGAATGTCCCCAACAGCCTCTCGTAGGTCCCGCATATCGCTCTTCTATCCCTCACTTACACTTCCTCAAGGAACCAAAAATCCATCATCGTCCAATCTTTCGGGTTCACCCACGCTCCAAACCACACTCCTCACCATGGTCGACGGCGGTGTCGAAATCGTGACCATCCTCATCGGCGTCAACGTCGCTGCGCGCACGGGGCAGAGAGCATACACGGCGGTGGTATGGAAGATCCCGAACATCGTGGCCGCAATCTTGATCAATACGCTCCCGTGGAGTAACAAGATTGGGTTGTTGTTCTCGTTTTGGATCGTCGGTGTGTAGTTTGAGTGTCCTCCATTTATTCGATTGACTCGGATTGTTGTTGGTAGGTTGGGGAACAACAGCATTCGGTGCGTGTGGTTCAAGTTTTTTAAAGTGGAAGCTCATTACTTCTGTGAACGCAGTCATTGCGGTAGCGTGGCTGAACACCGTCACTGCTGGGCACACGAAGCGCGTCACAACCAATGCGATTCTACTTATCGCTTACGTGTGTCTACCCTTGGTTCCATTGAACAAAGACTGATCCTGTTTCTCCTCCAGTGCGTCGGAAATGCTGCGGCCCCCGCAAATGTGGAAGGTGCGTGGTACTCCCTTATCCTCTTCCCGTGTAATATTCAAACCGCAACACAACAGGACAAATACAAACCCCGGAACCACGTTCCCTGGATCATCATCTGCTGCTGCTTCGTCTCCTGTATGGTGCTCCTTCTGGTTATCCGATGGGTCCTCTCGCGCGAGAACAAGCGTCGCGACCGTCAGGGCCGCTCGGATGTGTCAATGTATGATGATGTGTACATCGAGCGGCTGTCGCCTGACGGTGTGTTGGAGAAGGTCAAGGTCGATAAGGTGAGTTGGATTATGATTTTGGAGCTGGAATATTAGAAATGGGGACTGATGCGGGCGATGATAGGAATTCCTCGACCTTACTGATATCCAGAATCAAGACTTCCGATACGTGTTGTAGGCAGGCTTGCTTTCGAGAACGTGACCGCGATTCGAGATCGATATGCATGTACTTGTATTTCTGTGTGCGTAAAACACGACCCATCTCCAGCATACCTCAAAATCCAAGCTCGACACGCCTCGCTTGACTATCCAGCTCTTCTACGTCCGACCTGCTTTCACAACTCAGGCTGATGGTACGCCGTAGTTTTCTTTTCTGTCGTCAGAGTCGTAGACATCCCACTTACACCACTGGCACTGCTGATTCAAGTTGGATTCAAGGTTTCGAAGCACTAAATAGTTGAAAGATGAACCCTGCGCCGTCTGTCGCTGTTACTCATTAGCATTCCTAATTTTAAAAACGCCTCCAAGGTGAGCGTGGCGCGCGGCCGCGCGCCAAGTTCAAGATTGAACTTCATTGAAGCCGACACGTCAATGCTACGACGGCATTCGGGATTCAGATCAATGATGGACGTCGATGGTCGCCGGCATCACTGACTCGGAGGACGCGCACTGGCAGTAGCCACATAAGTAACCGCGGCTGAGACTAGCGCCAGCGTCGAGATGAAAGCCAAGTCGCCTCTACTGCCCCAGCAACACTCCCAGCCAGAATACTTCGGCCTGGAGACGCAGCCTTCTGCCACTCCGAAGGCGAAGCGCTGGCTCATCTGCTGTGCTCTGGCTCTCGCGTGGGTCCTCTACTCGTGTCGAAGCTGGAACAAGGCGCAGCATTCCGCGGAGCCCTTTTTCGTCAATGTCACCAATCCCGGAGACATCTGTGTTGCACCTGCAGGGCCGTCGGTCTCGCATGCGGGGTACATTGGGTTGAAGGGCGATAGCGAGGAGACCCCGAAGCGGTCGTTCTTTTGGTGCGATTCCTTTTCACAACGACGGTGGATACCCTTGCTAAGAGACTTCTAGGCTCTTCGAGGCGGAGCATGACGTTGAGACTGCGCCCATAATGTGCGTGTCGCTTCTTGATACAGCAATGTACCACTGATTTCCAAGGTAGTCTGACGATTGGGGGCGGCCCTGGGACGAGCGGAATGACCAATCCCATGGCCGTGCAGGCTGCGTGCATCGTCGTCGAAAATGGAACTGCACCCAATCCCAATCGCTGGACTGGTGTGTTCTCGTTTCCCCACTAACTTCCTGTAATAATGCATCTTCGTCGTAGAACACGCCAACCTCCTCGCTCTGGACCACGTACGCCTTCCCAGCCTACTGATACACCGATGCTAAAACGTCACAGCCCATCGGCGCCGGCTTTTCCTACGGAAGCATGGTGAACAATAGCCGCGACGCGGCCATCGACGTCTACGACTTTTTACAAAAGTTCTACCAAGTCTTCCCGCATTTTACCAAGTAACTTGGGTCCCTGTCGTCTCCTATGCGCTGAGCCTGACGGCCCCTCAGGAACCAACTCGTCCTCTCCGGAGGCTCCTACGGCGGCATCTACATTCCCCACATTGCCACCGTAATCCACGAGCAAAACCTGCTCGTCGCCAAAAACAAAGGCCAACCCAACGCCATCCCCATCAACCTCGAGTCCATGATGGTGAGCAACCCCATCTCGGACGCGACATCGCATTTCAAGTGGCTGTTGCACGCGCGGTGCTACCTCTTCGACATGTACAACTCTACCACCTGCGCGGAAATGTTCGAGATTCTGCCGACGTGTTTGGACGCGATTGCATTCGCCCAGCAGACGGAGGAATGGATTCCCGAGCGCCATAGCGCCGCTATTTATGCGTGTGGGAGGCTTCAGATCGGAGATACTCATGGGACTGTGGTGGAGGATACCCGCAAGAAGGTCTGCGAGCTTATATATCCCGCTGTCGTTAGTTCTAACGAAATGCCTACACAGTGTTACTCCAAAGAACCCATGGGCTGCCTTGCCCCATCGTTCTTCTGGACCGAAGACTTTTTCCGGCGTCCGGACATCAAGGACGTCCTTGGCGTCCCCGAGCACGGCAACTTTTCGTTTGTGAGCGAGGAGGTGTGGACGGAGTTTGCGAATTACGGCGACCAGTGCGTCCATGTCCCTTCTCATCGAGTCGTAATTAATAATTCGTCTAGGATCCAATCGTCGTATCTGCTTTACCAACCACTGCTCGAGGCGGGGATCCGGCTCCTTCGTGAATCCTCCGCTTCTCATTGATATTATACCTTACTGAGATAAAAAATCAGACTACGTCGGCGCACAAGACGCCAACTGCGCCTGGCCTGGAATCCTCTCATTCGTATGCCGTTCGTCGTCTCGCCCTTCATCCGCTAACCCGGATTGAAAACAGCTCAAACTGATTCAATCGCCATTCCAAGAACAATTCCTCTCGAGCCCGGACATCCCGTGGCCCACGCCTGCCGACAAGACGACCGCGCGCGTTGTGGGCGACGGCGCGGGGAATTTCACTTGGATATTAATTGATGGGGGTGGTCATTTCGTGCGTGTTTCTTCTCGCTGCTTTGGAGCCGATGTTGAGGAACGAGCAAATGTAGATTGCGAAGGACCAGCCGGTGTTGGTGAAGGATATTGTGGAGCGGTGGATTCATAACGTGCCGTATTTTGACTAAGGGCTGGCTTGTAGCGTAACAAGTCTCGTGCATGCTTGTAGATTTCAATATTTCCCATCCGTGGGCGTTCGACATTGACACATCGAGAAGTTGAGAGCCTTGGGTCCGAATTGTAGTTGAGTTTAGCTAACAGTTCCTATGTCTCTTGCTTCTCCGTCCCCGGCAACGACACGATATTCAGACTCGAATGACACCCAAGAAAAAAGATGCATCGATGAAAGGGACTAGATAAGATCAGGTCGAGCAAGATAGGATCAGATAGGATAAGTAAAATACTTCAATAGACTAAAGGAGAAAGCACTCATGAAACTTCCAGCTATCCAGCCTATCCTACAACTCAAAGGAAAAGGTCAGCACATATCTCAATGTTGACTCTTGAGTCTGTCCAATGTCGGCAGGGAGGGTGGTGAAGAAGAAGCTCAGCGGAGTTACAGTTGTGAGAGCAGAAAAATATGTGGCCTATGTCCGGTCGCATTGTGGTCCGAGTGCTACATAGTGGTCTGCGTTTCATTTGAACGGAGCCTATCTGAGTGATGAATGCGATGAGGCGGACACCGGTGTAGATGGTGGTCAACCAGAAAATGAGATAATTGTACATTCCCCTGGATGGCGGATATCTGCTTCCCCTACCTTGGATCCTGGATCCAAACTTTACGCGAGCTTGTAGAACAACCAATTTGTTGACTGTACATTCTTCGACTATGTATCCCCCCCCCCAAAAAAAAAAAAAGCAACACCCATACAAATACCTCGGGTGTTCAGAGGACTTCCTGTAGCTTGATCACCATCCAACAACTCGAATCTGTGAGTGCAACGTTGTGAGGGCTATAGATAGCCGGGCCACACCGCACGAGCCTTAGGACACTGGACCAAGACAGCGAATGGACAACGGAACTCAATAGGCAATACTGCTGGATTATTACGTGCTTCCGGATGAACAAAGGAACACAATAAGCAACACTGCTGAATTATTACACGCCTCACGGACATAAACGGCAACTACGCCGGATTACTACAAAACCTTGCGGACACGACAGAAACCACTCCCACCAAGCGCAATGTTTGTCCGGATACAGACCCATTCCACCTACGCTTGAGACGTATGACCCTCCCACCAAGTGCAATGTTTGCCGAGATACAGACCTGTTCCACCTACGACCCCACTGTAACCCCGCACGATTACTGCAAACAACGCCGACATAAACGAGCTGACCGCTGGATTACTACATGCACAGGGAAACCTCACCGCCTCTCGGAAAAACCGTGCCACCGATAACCCTTGCTCCGCTAGAAATGGCGCAACTAAGACGCAGACGACCAGTGAAAGAGCAGGATGTTGTCAACTGGAATACTTACTAGTTGTCCAACATACAGCTTCCGGAGGCAACTTCGCTCAGGAAACTGTGCGTAGTTCGGTTCCTTGGTGAGAGGGTTTATCCGTAAAGGACGTGAATGTGTTGGGTTTGGGGGTGAAAGTGAGAACGAGCCAAAAACCTCTTGTGGTTTGAAATTAACTACCTTACGCGCTATGTGGCAAAGCGTAGTTACAACAATTTAAAAGTGTACGCTGACTGAGGGTCTACCTTCGTAGTAGATCGTGCGAAAAAAAAATTGATTTTTCTCATCAAAAACAGGAACAACTGTAAGCTTATTTTGAGTTCGTGTCTTTTTGAAAATTTTTGACAACCTCTTGCACAATACCATATCTACCACAACTGTAAACACAAGTAAAGAGTTCACTGCGCCCCAATATACAGTGCAAATTTCAAGACACAGACCCTAAGGGCACCAGAATCCACTATCCACCACTCCACCACTTTTCAGATGCTAGAAGGCTCGGCGTCGGTAGGCTCGCTATAGTAAACCTCGACAGACAAGAGGGTAGCTTGTTAACTCTATGAGGGCAACCGCCATTCGGAACCGCACAATAACTGCGACACCCAGATGAGTACCCCAGGCATTTGGAGGACTTCCTGTAGCTCGACCGCCGTCCAACACCTCGAATCCACGAGCGCGACGTGTACAGATCATCCCATATAAATGGCACTATCGAACACCATTGGCCAGGACTTCCTTGCTGAAAACATAACAAGTTGAACAACCCTTGAAGAGAATTGAGTACCACCTTCTCTCCAACAATCTCGCGGCGGACACACGAGTTGCCGAACAACTTCTACAACTACAGGATAATCTCATGGAGAACAAATCCCTCTCTGCTCGATTAAAAAAACACCACCCACGACCAACAGATTAATCTTGCGGAGGACGACAGCCTCTCCGCTTGATTTTATACTAACCCTATCCTACAGGAACTATCCAAGTGCGAGCTTTACTAGCCCTCCCCCCCCGTTAGATTTATACACACACACACACAATTAAAGTTTGCTTCATTGTGAACACAATCCCCAGAGGACCTTGACTGAGACCTGATAGTACAAAAGCCGTATTTTGGAAATCTATCTCTACAAATGCCCGCAGCATCACAACGGGTGGCGAGTTCTAGAACCCAACAGTACTAGTAGCTCAGACTAAAGCTTACCACAAGTTGCCATACCTACGGATGTCAGCACAGGTACCTGTGCAAAAAACCCATGGGTTTCATACCCATGGATACAGGTACCTGTTTCCCACAGATGCCACAGGTATAGGGATAGGTTTTGGACCTGACCACAGGTACCATTGGACTTCTGGTAACATATTCAAGGCTAGATTCACCACAATCAGGGCTTTAGCCTGCTAAACAATGGTTAATACAATACTTCAATGCATTGTATTATTATATTATTATGATTATTTTTTGAGCATTTGGGATAATACCCTTCAGTCTGCAAAGCATTCTAAAGAAATATCTGCTGGGTGCACTGGAAAATTAACCAGTATATGCCAGGAAGTTGTTGCTTGAGAGGAAATGCCTTTATGCACGTATTTTTTACCAGTGTGGGACTCCTGCAATGGTGTGATTTATCTAACACCTAGCTTCATAGGCAGAATACCCACTAAAACCCCTCGTTCTTTAAGCCAATCGTCCGGCAGGGAATCTTCATCCAGCAGTAGCCCACTCGAAGTGTTAAGGACAACTTGTTTGTCAATTCCAAGTGAGCCAAATTTTAATTTATCAGTCAGGATACGCTCCCGTTGAAGGATCCTGTTGATAGTTTTCAACCATCTGTTGTGTATTTCTGATATTTCAAATTGTTTTCCCGGTGTGCGTATGCAGCGTTCAACTCGCATGTTCCAGATTGTGTACCATGCCATTGAAAGTAAGATACTAAAGAGCCTCTCCTTGTGAGGCATAGATTTACCCTTCCTTGTTTGGAAGCGCATGAGGTTTGAGCCCAGTACAAGTCCCCATGTAATTTTGGGCCATGCTTCAAATTTCATGCTCCATAGCTGCTCCGTGAGTAGCCAGATTGTCACAAACAAGTCTCTGAGAGAGAGAGGTCACTTGTGAGGTGACACTCAAACACACTGTCCAAACAATACAAGCAAGGTAGAGGTCCCGGTAGAATGGGACAATAGTGTTGCAATGTACTGGGGACTCGGACAATGTGCCAGAGGCTCGTTATACAAGTGGTAAGAGAGAAGAGGGCGAAGATGGGGGGAAGTGATCGGAATAAAGCACTAGGGAGTACACTCTGTAGCTAGGGTATATATACTACTGGTAAGTGGCTGTGTACGGCTCCATAGCGATGTTGTCCATGACCTCATAGCTCCAACAGCTCCAGCGACGTCGTCCATGACCTCGTTGCTCCAACGAGTCATCCCTGACATCATGGCAGACACGGTCACATGATAATCACATGGTAGGAGGCTATGCGAGGTCACCGGGTCAAGATATACAAGGCTTGACACAGATCATTTCCCGCTCAGGGGTAGAGCAAACCAACATTGAGTGTTCTAACGTCTCAGGGACCTTGCATATTGGGCATTCCCCAAGTTTTTCCAGATCTTCTACGTGGTCCCAGAATTCTCCAACTAGGAATGTGTTGTGAAGGCACTTCCATAGAAGGTCTTGGATTTTAATGGGGAACGTTCGTGACCGAATAGCTTTCCAAATTGTAGTGTTGGATGGAGTGTGGTTAGCCACCTCTGAGATGGTGTCTCGTACTCGCTCTACATTTACAAAAGATGATTTACGGTACGGTGAAGTATATTTCATCTTGAGAATCCTAGAGAAAAGTTTTTGTGTTCCCATTCTAAGTAGTATTCCGGGATTATAGAACATGATATCTGGTGTTGTGTCAATCTCAGACTCATAAAGTGGGCTGTCAGAGTTTACTGACGTCAAGTTGTTGAGTACTTGCTTGAACTGAACCTTCGGAGTCCATTTGTTCAGCTGGGCAACTGCGGCATTCAATAAAGAGAAGGCAGCCTGAGGATTGGTCATATCATTCTCTGCATGCAGTCTCTTTGTAATGAGAAGTTGTGCTAGCAGCGGTGTTCGTGTGCAAATTATCAGTGGGGAGTAAATTTCGGTCTTCTGGAGAGCAAGCAATAGTGCTCCAAGCCATGCTGTTTTGAAGTTTCTGGGAATGGTTTCATCGCTGAATGTAAGCTCAAATCTCTCATTTGGATTGAGTGCTCCTTCCTTACCCAATCGGAGTGCCACAATGATGGTGGGTTCGTGTTGCCCAGGATTCATAATTTTAACATCTATGAACACAACGGTAGGGTCGTCATTCATGTCATGTCTTGGTCTGCGTTTTGCAGGCAGTTGGTTCATAAACTCTTTATCAGCAAAGATTCTACACCCCTCGCTTAAATAATGCATTGTATTATACTTAGATTGATGAGGGATCATGTCCTACCATAGTGTTGCACAGATACCCACAGGTTTTCTTCACAGGTACCTATATTCCCATGGATTTGCCATGGATGGCAAGAGTGGAGGTGTGGCTTTTCAGGACCCAAAAACCCGCAGGTATTACAAGGGTTAAAACCCGTGCAACTCGTGGTAAGCCTTAGCACTGGCCTCCAGGGACAGGGACGAGACCACAGAGAGTAAGGTCGTGTATTAGACGAGGCAGAAGCTAGCATTCCTAGCTCTACCTCTCCCTTATATACTACAGAATATGTATACCCGTTAATCGGTATCCTGACCCCTGGTCCCTACATGTCCGAGTCCGATCACCCTCTCCTCCATCAAGCCGTGACAGTGTTCATTCCTGTTGCCTGGCCTACAACCCATATTCCCGCTGTATCTCATAGCCCCCTCCAGAGCCTGCGATCGTCAGGTTATGGGATGGGTTGATGGTGTGATGTGCTTGGTGATACACCATCAATCCATTTCATGACATGCTGCTTAGTAACCAGAAGGCAACTGCATGTTTAAAGGGCTAAGTACATCAAAATATTGATTCTATATTAAGTATGTTGCCTATCCTATGATACCCACAATTTGGAGATCTCTGATCTTAGTCTGTGTCTCCTTCACCTGCTCCTCCAGATTCTCTGCCTCTGTGTACCATCCCAAGCTCTGGTAGGTTGAAGCAAGGTTGGCCATTGCTTGCATGGTACTGGGATGCTCTGCCCCAAGGAGCTGGGTACGCTTTTCAAGCACCTTTTCGCCTAGCATCTCTGCCTCTGTGTACCGTCCCAAGCTCTGGTAGGTTGAAGCAAGGGTGGCCATTGCTTGCACGGTGTCAGGATGCTCTGCCCCAAAGAGCTGGGTACGCTTTTCAAGCACTTTTTCGCCTAGCTTCTCTGCCTCTGTGTACCGTCCCAAGCTATGGTAAGTTGAAGCAAGGTTGGCTATTGCTTGCATGGTACTGGGATGCTCTGGGCCAAGCAGCTGGGTGCGCTGCTCCAGCACCTGCTCCTCCAGCTTCTCTGCCTCTGTGTACCGTCCCAAGCTATGGTAGGTTGAAGCAAGATTGGCCAATGCTTGCACAGTGTCAGGATGCTCTGCACCAAGCAGCTGGGTACGCTTTTCAAACACCTTTTCGCCCAGCTTCTCTGCCTCTGTGTACCGTCCCAAGCAGCTGTAGGTCACCGCCAGGTTGGCCATTGCTTGTATAGTGTGGGGATGCTCTACACCAAGCAGCTGGGTACGCTTCTCTAGCACCTGCTCCTCCAGCTTCTCTGCCTCTGTGTACTGTCCCAAGTGGCTGCAGGTCGCAGCCTGGTTGGCCATTGCTTGCACGGTGTCAGGATGCTCTGTCCCAAGGAGCTGGGTACGCTTTTCAAGCACCTTCTTGCCTAGCTTCTCTGCCTCCATGTACCATCCCAAGCAGCTGTAGGTCACAGCCAGGTTGGCCATTGCTTGCACGGTGTCAGGATGCTCTGTCCCAAGGAGCTGGGTACGCTTTTCAAGCACCTTCTTGCCTAGCTTCTCTGCCTCCATGTACCATCCCAAGCAGCTGTAGGTCACAGCCAGGTTGGCCATTGCTTGCACAGTGTGGGGATGCTCTGCGCCAAGCAGCTGGGTACGCTTCTCCAGCACCTGCTCTTCCAGCTTCTCTGCTTCTGTGTACCATCCCAAGCCTCCATAGATTGCAGCCAGGTTGGCCATCGCTTGCACAGTGTCAGGATGCTCAGTCCCCAGCAAACTAACCCTTCTTGACAGCACACTCCTTTGAAGGGCTTCTGCCGTTCTAAAAATGCCTCCTGCATAGAAGATATTGGCAAAGTTATCCCCAAATCCTGTGTCCATCAGGTCAATGTCTGCTGACATCTGAGCAAGGTGCAATACTAATTGTATCTTTTGCATCAACTCCACACTACAGGCAGCAGCCATTCCCAAAAGAACGACCATTAACTTCATCTGCCCAGCTGGATTGGTGCTTGTTGTTCTTGCCCACTGGTGTACAAGTGGATGGATAGAGTATGCATTGTTCTTCCATGTCATGAGCGACTGACGGCAAATGTCTGACATCATCTCTTTAAATGCCTGAGTGTTCCAGGTTGTGTCTGTATTTCTGAAGTTGGAGAGAAACTCGAAACTAGGCTTGAGTACCTCCAGAGTTGGATCGAGCGGCCCATCTTTCATCTTGTATATTGAGGCTCTTTCAAATATATCCTCTGAAATCCCCTCAAAATGCATGAAGGAGCATAATTGTAGGAATTGAGCAGCAAGGGGGCTAAGTTGTCCAAAGCTGATCTGCCACGTAGTGTACACAGTCCACTGATAGTCCTCATCAGGATTCTTGCTGAGCAGTGCAGCTTTGTTTCCTTGATATAGTGGGATGTACTTGGCAATGTCCTCGTTCAAGGGAGGAGATGTTGCAATAAAGGCTCCAGCTTGTACAATTGCAAGTGGGAAGCAGTGAAGTTCCTGGGATGATATTAATTGCATATCAATATATAGCCACTGTGAATACCTTCACTATGTTGACAGCATGAATCTGATTCATGCTATTGTCTCGGCCAACTCCAGCCTTTGTGAGCAAGAGGCTAACCGCATCATCAACAGATAAATCCAATATTTGGATTGCCTTTCTGCTTGAACCAGTATACATGCCCAGTGCAGGATTGCGAGATGTAATAATAATGTTTCCATGCTGGCAGTGAGGGAGATATTTCTCCAAGTCTCCATTATCAGCATTGTCAAACAGAATAAGCCATTCATTGTCGCTGGCAGTCAGCCAGGCCTGTGCAGCTTCTGTAGTGTGTTCCAAGCCCTTGGCCTTTGATATCTGTTTATAACCTGCTTCAATGGTCTCCTGACTGCTTGCATCAATTCTGAACTGGTCGGTGAACCTGCAAAGAAAATCAGTTGCACTTCAATGATTGAAATTTTAAAAAAGAAAACCTAGATCTGGAGTCTGCAATGAATTTCAAGGCAATCTGTGTCTTGCCAGCTCCACCGAGGCCATAAAGCAGCACCACTCTTTGCTCCTTCTCATCTGCCGGTTGAAACCAACTCTCCAGCTGCATTAAAATATCTTTACACCCTTGGAAGACATTGGATGGAGGAGGACAGTTCCTGATGGTTGGAATTTCATCTATAGATTATATGTCAAAGGTTGCAGTGATATAAAATTTTGGAATTACTTTGTGAAATCAAACCACCAGTAATATTATCCATAACCGGCCTTGTATTGAGATTTACAAAGAGCTAGAATGTTACTGAATGTAGACATGCAGATAAGTGTTTGCATGCATACCTTGAGCTGTGCTTGAAAGTCTGTGATACTCTTTTCATAGGCAGCAATTGCATCGGTGATATTAATCGGAAGGAGAAATTCCTTGATTTGTTGTTGGCGGCTAGTTTGTACCTCCTTGATTTTCTCAATCTCGCCAGAGATCTCATCCAAAAGTCTAATGATCAGAGAGTGAAAATGTGGGCATTGTGTACTAACTGCTTGAATTCCCCGACTAGTTTCTCAAGTGGTGCAGTATCTGTCACCTCAGGAGGTCCTTGGATCCCTTGAAGAAGGGTCTGGAGTGTGCTGACTACCTTCTCACAGAGACCCTCAAGTACCTCCTGATGTTCCTTTACTTTCTATCAAGAGAACAATGAACAAAGATTCACGGCCACTGGCAGCTATGGAACATACCTTGACATTCCCCAAAAGCATCATGATACTTCCAAAGACACCTTTGACCACCGGAGGAGGCACATCACTTGCGGCTAAACCCTCTTGTGCTCTTTGGATAAGCACATCAAGCCTTGTCGTGTTGGCGGCGAGGCCATCAGCCTGAGATATAATCTCAGAGGGCGTCAGAGAAGGGCTAGCCATGATTGTTTCGGCTGCTGAGCTCTGAGCGCCAGGTGGAGGACTTGTAGAGGGGGTGGGCAGCGTGGTCATGGTAAGAGGAGAAGCTGTTGACAAAAGCTGTGTGTTGGCGGCAATCTGTCAGCACCTCAAGCGCTCGCTGCGGAAATCCCACCCTAATTTTGAACTATGAATTATAACAGATGGAATATTCCAGCCCGATGTGGTTTCAGTCTTCACGGAGCGGGATGGCAGCATCCGGACAGTTGCCGGACAGCCTTTGCTGCCTTCCGTCCGCTGCACAGGATGATGGCTGATTTGAGGAATGTGATGAGGCGGAGACAGATGGTGGTCAACGAGAAATTGAGATGCGAATGCCGTCGCGTTTCATTGGTGGAGACGGTACCGGATCAAGCTCGTGGGATCGGTCCCAAAATTCCAAATAAGATCTAGAATCTGTACAAAAACTCATTTTCTCACGAATACAGGCCGTATTTGGAATGATTTACACTCGAAAACCTGCAACGTGTCCACTGAGTTTTC
The DNA here is from genome assembly GCA_029282125.1 of Mycena amicta. Classification (NCBI taxonomy): domain Eukaryota; kingdom Fungi; phylum Basidiomycota; class Agaricomycetes; order Agaricales; family Mycenaceae; genus Mycena; species Mycena amicta. The sequence continues at coordinate 507,263 of JARIHP010000035.1, read as the reverse complement.
TGATCCCGTTGCCGGTGATGTGAGGCATATTCGCGTCGCCACCCGGTGCTGTGAGGCATATTCGCGTCGCCACCCACTACCCTTGCTCAACGCCGCCTTGCATGCAGACCGGTGTGGGTGATCCCTTCGCCTCTGGGCTCTCTCCAAGGACTCCTCGATTCCCACCGCGAACACCTCACTCTGTCGCATACCGCAAATTCGACGGTGGCCTTGACGGCCTCGAAGAAGAGGAGGGGGACGAGATCACTTTACTTGGAGAGGCGGAGCGAAGACAGTATTCCGACGGTCTCGAGGATGGCTTTGGTTCCATGGCTCGCCCGCCGCAACCCATTTCCGGCGCAGACAAGCGCGGTATGGCTCTTTTGCTGATTCTTTGTGAGTGGTCTCGCTTTTGACAGAAGATGACTGACGGCGTTCAAGACCTAATTCAAGGTGTACCAGTGCGTGGATCGCTTTCATCCTTAGACTTGGCCGTTGAATCTTTACGGCTTCAGCTTGGCCTGGCTTTAGGTGAGCGTCGTCGCCTTGGCTTGACGATCACTGACGATGACGGACTAGGTTCCATGCCTTTTATTCTTCAAAACCACCTTTCGTATTCCCAACTAGCCACCTTTGCGCTCTCCGGGTACCCCTACTCGCTCAAACTGCTATGGTCCCCCATCGTCGACAGCGTCTTCAGCTCTCGCATCGGCCGACGGAAATCATGGGTCGTTCCTATGCAGATAATCAACGGGACTCTCATGTTGTACATCTCCCTCAACATCCAACATCTCATGGACGCAGTACGCTCCAGGTTACTTGCCTTGCAGATCCCCCGGACTCACTTCTTGGCAGCCAAGCCACCATGTCACTCATTTAACCAATGTTTTCACCGCCTTGGTCTTCTTCTCCGCCACCCAAGGTATGTTGCGTTTTCGTTCCTCGTCGCCCTGGCCGCTCACGAAAACGCAGACATTGCTGTCGACGGCTGGGCACTCACCCTGCTCTCACCCGAAAATCTGTCCTACGCATCGACATGCCAAACTATCGGACTGAATACAGGCTACTTCACATCCTACACGGTCTTCCTTGCCCTCAACAGCGAGACTATTGCGTTCGTCCTCCTCTCGATCTTTTCCCCGTCTAACACCATACACAGAAGTCAATGGGGCGTCCCCCGACTCACACTGGCCGCATATCTCAAGTTCTGGTGCTTCATGTCATACGCTGTCAGCATCATCCTCGTCTTCAAGAAAGAGGTGCGTGTGCCAAATCATGTACTGCATCTGCGTCAACTCGTCCACAGAGAAAAGATCCCGTCAGCGATTCGGGCCTGCCAATCCGGGAGGTCTACCGGCAGATCTGGTCCATCTGCAAGATGCAGCGTACGTCCTCCCTGTTTCTCCTCCTTGCGCCCAGTTCTAACCTCCCCCCTCTAGACATCCGGGCACTCATGATCATGTTCGTCTTTGGGAAGATTGGATTCGCGGCCAACGATGCGGCCACATCCCTCAAGATGGTCGAAAAAGGCCTCAAGCGCGAAGACCTCGCCGTCGCCGTCCTCATCAACTTCCCGTTCCAGATCATAGGCGGTTGGCTCGTCGGCTCCTGGTCGCGCGGCGCGTACCCCCTGCGTCCGTGGTTGTATACCTTCTGGCCAAGGATTGGTTTTGCGTTCACCGCGATGCTGATTGTGTATTGGTTCCCGACACCGCCTGTGACGGGAGGCTTCTTCGTGTTTTTGGTGGTGCATACGGTGTTGACGAGCTTTACTTCGTGGGTGTTCTTTTGAAGCTCATACACTGCTAACCGGAGACAAACAGAACGATCCAGTTTGTCGGGAGCTCTGCGTTCTTCACGCGCGTATCGGACCCGGTTATTGGCGGGACGTATATGACTGTGAGCTGACTGCATGCCTATCTCTTGTCGGAATGCTGACCACCTTTTCAGCTGCTCAACACGTTCTCCAATGTCGGTACGATGTGGCCCAAGTGGTTCGTCTTGAAGAGTACGTTCTCGTCCTCTCCTCGTCTGCCCCGCTGACGATTACACCACAGGCGTCGACCTCTTCACCGTCGCTACGTGCCAGATCGAAGACGACAGCACGTATATCGGCGAAGGTTCGTCTCATCGCGCTTCCATCCCCCCGCCAATCCTGACGAATCCCCTCCACAGTGGCAACAGAGTGCAGAAGCCAGCTGGGCAAGAAACTTTGTGCCGAGATCCAAGGCGTGTGTCTGGTGACGCGGGACGGGTACTACCTCGTCACCACGCTCTGCATGGTCTTCGGGGTCCTCTTCCTCGTACTCTACACCATCCCGACGGCGTGGAGGTTACAATGTGCGTTCTTCACGGTCTCCTTCACCTCTTTCGCGTTTTGATCGTCTTGTGCGTATGTAGCCCTTTCGACGAGCTCGTGGCGCGTCAAGTTGTAGCTTTTCGCCTTCGCCTTTGCTTTCGCTTCGACTTTGACTTTGCTTGCATATTGCATATTTCCTTCACTCACTGTATTTGGAGCACACACTGTACATACATCGCGCAAGGACAATAGACGGTTTATTGCTTTCGTCTCGGATGCGTCGAGAGGTCCCATTTCCAACGTACGAGCCGCCGTCCTACAGATTCTTCTCGGTCTTCCGCGTGCTCAATGCTCATACCATCGGACGCTTGATGGAGGACCAGGAAGACGAAAGCACGGGTGCATGGAGGGTACCGCGATCACACGGCGGATTGCCAGTGTAACGCGTCGACGTCACAGCCCGACGCGCTCTTTCTTCCTACCACAACCATGGCTCAACCGACTTCCGACGCCGCCCTACAGCCTCTCATTACGGCGCTCGTGCAGGGCTGCGCTGACCCAGATAACGATCCAGCAACGTGTCTTCGGCTGTTGAGGTCTGCGATTGAAGTGTCAGGAGTCGGCGCGCAGAGACGGACCATCGGGTTGCTCGGTCTAGAAGGATGTCGTCTGATATTCAGTACGCTTCCTTCTGAGCTCACGATGCCCTTGTGAGTCGCCCAGGCCTATCTCCCTACGCTCCTTCATTTCGACGGCAGCTTTGCGCAAATTTTACGAGACGACGAGTCGAATCTGCGACGCCACCAGCTTATTTGTCGACTTCGAGATCTTGGAATCGACGCTGTCGCTCCCGGATGGCGTCAAACGCAAGAAGAAATCGCGTTGCGGTCCCTTGCATCCGTTGACGGCGACGATATTCCGTGGCTTCTCGAGATCCTGCTTTCCTCCGGCGCTGACTCCTTCGTCGATCTGTGCGTTCGCTCTCTGTCTCACGATTCCTTCTCGCTGATGACATCGGATAGGATTATTCCGCAGCTCCACGCCCACCACTTGACCCAATATCTTTGGGTGGTCCTTATTCATGCCATCCGCGAGAACAAGGCGAAGATATCTCGACATGCCGTTAACCGTGTTGTCAGTCGATGCCTCGAAGTTGTCGTACACGACTTGCCCGCCTTTCCCGAGCCGACGACGTGCTATCCGGAGGGAGAGAATACATCCGGCGAGGAGAACGTTCTCAAGGTGCTACGGTTATGCCAAGAAACCAACAATATCGGCCATTGTTCCCCCGTCTATGTCAAAATGCGCCAAGTCGTGCGACGAGAGTCCGGAAACAGAACCTTCAAGACCTTATATATCGCCCTCGCACCGTTCGCGATGGAGATAGTCAAATCCGAGAATCCTTCCGCCCAGTTCTATATCGAAACGCACAAGGAGGTTTTAGGCGACGCCCTGAATTCGATTACACATATATCCAAGGCTCAGTGCAACTGTTCTACTTCCTGGTCCTCCTCTCGTCGAAACCGTGACGACCTAAGCTGCCCCCTCAACGAACGCGATACCTCTACCATCCTCCTCATCGCCAACACCTTGGGAGGGGTTGAAAATCTGCGACACATGTAAGCATTTTATCATTCTTCTAGTCGACCATTTACTGAGCTATTTCGACCTTTCAGCCCCGGCCTCAAAGCTGATAGCCTCAAAAAGCACGGACACGAAACCGTTAAAAACTTCATCCGAGCGGTAGCCGCGAATTTCAAGCCCCAACAAGCCACCAATGCCTATGAAGTATACGATAGCGCGATCAGCGCGTTGATAGCAGGTATCGAAGATCAGTCTCCCTCCTTGACGAAGAATATCTCCTTCTCTCAACTCTGTATCGATGTTGGTGCATTTACCGCGTTCAAAACTCTACTGGTTTCTCTCAGAAAAAACGCATCCACTCTTGATCTCCTCGTACCCCTTCTCCCCGAACTGGCGAAACTGGTCCAGACAGAGTCTGTTCGCCCCGCGCTCGGCTCAGCCTTCGAAGCGTTTGCGCGCAGTACGCTCAAAAGCTTCGCCACAAAGCTCAAGCACTTCCGTTTGTCTACCTTTGATGGTCTCCAGACCTTTGGCTGCCAGACTGTCGACGCATGCGAGCACGGCTGCCGTGAAATGCGAGAATTTCTACTGGGCAACCGTTCTGAATGCGATATTCCGCGGAAGAGCGAGTCGAGGAAGCATCTCCAGCAAAAACTCGAGTCGCTACCTGCGTATCGGTCTCTCGTTAGCTGGACGACCCTAGAGGATAGCAATCCCTACGTTTTACACGTTTAGTTGTCTTATTCTCTTCGCCGAACAAAAAACCCCACTCACAGTCACAACCCAGGTCGAAAAAGAGGCTTTTCAATCTCACTTGGCACATCAACTTGCCCCGCATGTCGGAGTTTTAATTTGGCGGGGGCTCACTTGTGTCGCTTGCACTTGCGCTGATGGTCACTTGGATCTTGCTCACCACTCCCAAGACCTTCCAAACCTCCCTATTGCCTCATATAATGATCCTTTAGCTTGGGAGTTAATATCAATATTTATCGCTCGTCGCCGTCTCCGACGTCCATCAAACTGGCAGGTGATGGCGTGAGTGACGTCTGTCGCTCCTGCTTCTAGCCACCACAACGTCGCTGCACCGGTGCATCTGATCCACTCGCGCCGCGGCGCTGTCTCCTCGATACACTGGCTTGTCCCTGTGCATCAGATCTCGACGTTGAACATCAACGAACACCGTCGAGTCTCGACGGGCCGAGGACGGTTCGAGTCTCTCGTTCTGCTTGGAGCGTGCCGCGCTATACGTTGCAGTGTTTGAGCGTGCTCCCCCCGTCGCGTTTAACGACCTCTCGGACGTTCTGGTTGTTACCTCGTCTCTCTGTGCTCGGCGTTCCACGGAACGGGAAAACAACAAAAACAAAGCCGACGACTCGGAGTGCAGGCGGGTCCAATCGACCTCACTTCCGCGGAACTTAAATTCGGCCTCACTAAGCCTCACTCTGGCCGATCCAAAGCCAGTCACTTCACTACAAGTTCACTTGAGTGCTATGGCTATGTATTCAAACGTCGTACCCTGTCTTCCTTTCCTGCACCTCGGAAACACAGAAGGTGACTCTCTGGATCCTCTTCGGCATTAGGGCTCAGACTCGTCGGCAGAATTTGGAGGACTCGTTGTTCTCTTTCACTGACAGCGTCGCACGGGCAGCGGGATTCTGGTACACGCGCGCTTCCGGCCTTGACTCAAGTTGAGCGCTTTGCGGCTGAATCGTCCGTGGAACTCGAGCATAATCTCGACGTGCGAAAGAAGCAGAGCGAAAAAGGGACACCTCTGTGTTGGAATGAGAGGTAAATACCTCGTTGCACACCTGTTTGCCTCAGATTGCCTGAAGTTCAAAAGTTCTTGTATTTTCCGCACAGTGAGTGATATGGCTAGCGGAGAGTCTCAATAGACCCTTGGAAGCCTACAAATACATTTTCTTGAGGCAGGGGAGGCAGGATTGCCGCCAAGTGAGTCGCAAGTGAACGCAAGTGAATCTGCGCGCAGATTCACTTGGGCCATCAGATGGCACTGATACGTGAACTTGGCACAGTAACGACGACCTCCAGGACGGTTGGGCGGTATACTCGTGTTCCTGTAAGCCCTCTATGAGTCCCAGAGACACATGGGGTTCGATCCATGCACTTTCTTTCTTATAAAATCAATAAAACCTCATACAAGTTTGTCGCGTCGAACTCGTGTAATTTGCGTGTAGTTAAACTGTGAACGCGTTATTTACGCGTCGGGTATATCATATATGATGTCTAGCAGCTCTCGACGCTCGCGAGTGCCTCTGTATCGTTGAAATGAGCACGATCGTCACCAGCCGCGACGATGTTCACCTGTTCAGTCGTTAAATGACATGATTTCAGCCGGAGCGTCGACCAGAAACACTGACCGCACTCTCGGGGCATCGGGGGCATACCTTAAATCACACTAGTGTGTCGGAAATGTGTTCAAGTGCGAGCAGAACAAGTGAACTTGCCAAGTGAGGAAAGGCTTGGCAAGTTGATCTGCTCACTTGCCAAGCCAAGTGAGCCCAAGTGAATCTCGCGCAGGAAAAGTGAATCGGCCAAGTGAGAAACGTCGACCTCGTCGAAAAAACGCGAGTTTAACGATACCTGGAAGCTCATCGACAAGATCCCCAAGGCGAAAGACTTCGTGGCGCTATTGGGAGATGTGTCCGAACAGAAGCGGATCCTCGAGACCGACCACGACTTCATCCTTGACGAAATCAACCAGGCCCGCTGGCCGACGCTGAATCGCACTCCTCCATCGAGCTCACTGGCGAAGCGTCCGGCGACCGAGCAATTGTCGACAGCAGCACCGAAGAGATCCAAGTCGACATCGTCTGGGTCATCCGAGTCTTCGAATGCTCCGCTGCTTATACTATCGAGTGATTCCGAATGAATTAGGTGGGTCTACATGTATGACCCGGACGGTACTCTTAAACTCAATGTCTACTCAGAAGAAGCACGGAGGGAGATCATTGTATTCGAAGATCTGTAGAACTCTGAGTCTGTACTGTACGGATTTTGCGGTCTGTTATCAACAACGATTGTCAACTCGAGTACAAGGAAATTTAAAGGAAGCATCCCACCATGTTCTCCCGACCAATGAAGCAGTTGACGTCGGAAATGGCGAAGGCCTTGGTGTGAAGGATCAGAGTCAGACATTTGGCGGAAAGGGGGCGGGGCTGCCAGCGCATGGAGAGCAAGAGCGGTGACATTTTACGATACAAGTCGGCATTATCACTACGACTTGAATGCGAAAGCCTCCTGACTTCTCTCCATTCCTTCCATTGAAATGGCGAAGGTGTTATGTACGCGTCGGTGTAATTTGGCAGGAAGCGATGGGAATAGATGAAGAGCAGAAGCGAGCCAATCTACAATTCTACGATACAACTACGCCCTTGCCTCCTCAATCAGCCGTTCCACCAACATTCGCGTCAAACTTCCGACCTTTGGCTCGCGCGCGAAGAAATCGAGTATCATATCGACATGCAGGCCGCCATGCTGGATGAACACCTCGACATTCCGATGCTGTTTCTGCAAAACGTTTCCGAGCTTGACGATATCATCCCGCATGCACTCGGCGCTGCCGCCCGCGACGAGGATCCGATCGACGCACTTGTCGAGGCCCGCGAACCAGTCGTCCTCGGCCAACCCAGGCTCGGCAAACGCTTTGTACTGCTCCGACACACCGAAGGTCGAGCGTACGATGGCGGAGTCTGGGGACATCATAGACGCGGGGAGGTAGTCGATTCCGGCGTTCTCGACCCACGAGGGGCTACTCTTCGACCAGATCGCCCATGGGGAGAAGAGGTATACGCCTCTGAGCGGTTGGCTCAGCGTCAGACGAGGAACGTCGGGATGTGGGTGCAGGACGTGCGAGAGCAGTTGGACCGCCAGATTGCCGCCTGCAGAGTCGCCCGCGATGTGGATGTTTCGCGGAGAGACTCCGGAGTTGATGAGGAACGAGAGTGCGAGGCGTGCTTGGTTTAGCTGGACAGGGAATTTCGCGGTGGGCAATAGGCCTAGGTAGGTAGGTCAGTGTGCTGGATAGACAAAGAGTGGGAACTGACACACTGTAGTTGAGGACGGCCACGCCGAGGTCGCTACCAGTTTTCTCGACTTGTTCTTTGACGCAGCGCCAGCACGAAAGCGCAAAATCCGGCGCCGGCGTCCAGTATCCTCCGCCTACAACGCTGTGCCGGTCAAACTCTGCTCAATAGACTGAATCTGACGACGTACCGTGATAGACGAGCAACACATGGCCCGAGAGAGTCTTCGGTCCCAGCCACAACAGCCGTGCATTCTCGCCCAGCTCATCCACCGATACCTCGTTCCCCGACTCTTTCGCCCATCGCGTGTATACCTCGATCGTGGACTCATTACGCTGGAGAGCCAGGATACTCTCAGCGTTGCGGTGAATCCAGCGGAAGACGCCGTCCCAGAAGATGCGCCGGAAGGTCTTGTCTCTGTTGGATGCCGAATACGCAGTTGTGAACAGGTTGTATGCTGCGAAGGCTTTCGAGAGCGCATCAGCAACTAGCAGCCTGAGAAGGTTGAACGCACGAAGTTTGACTGCGTGCAAGACGAAAGCTATTGAACCCATGTTGGCCAATCTGCTCGGTACGCGCGACAGCGACGGCGGTGAGAGTTTGAGGTAAGCACGTGTAGCAGTGACACGACTCGGAGAATTTAATTGAAGCCAGGAGATCACGTATCTTGGTCTTCGCCACCATGTTCTCTCGCCAATTGAACCATTCGAAGCAGGTTCAAATTGCGAAGGCCCTCGGAAAGATTCAAAGCAGATGTTCAGCTTTATAAATGGTTCCGGACGCCATGATGCAGTCGCACAGTCCGCACGCCTTCGTACGGTGATCTGTTAATATAACTCTCTAAAGGCGCATTGAGTCAAGGTTGCAATACTTACGGCCCGACCTCTCGCTTCAGTTATCCGAGTCGCTGTTCTAACTGGAAGTCTGACTCGGAGGTGGACACTACAAATATGCAATCTTTACGGCCGCCTAACTCATGGCCTCTCCGCACATCGTCCACGACACCTACGACCTAGTCTTCGCTGGAGGAGGAGCATCCGCCTGCATCACCGCCAGTCGACTCGCCAAGGCGTTCCCAAACCTCTCCATTCTCGTGCTCGAATGTGGTCCCACAACGAAAGACAACCCAGCACATATCGTCCCCGGACGGTTCTTCGGCCACCTCCTTCCCGGAAACAAAGCAACGCAGTTCACTGTCGCTCGGCCGTCCGCTGCTCTCGGGGGCCGTGCGGTGGTGGTTCCCTCCGGACGTTGCATCGGCGGAGGCTCGTCTATCAATTTCATGATGTACAATCGCCCAGCTGCCTCGGATTTCGATGACTGGGAAAAACGATTTGGGAATGATGGATGGGCCGCGGGAGATCTGATTCCATTGCTTCAGAAGGTGACGATGCTCTTCTTTATTCGAGTTTGTACTTATTCGACTCAAGGGCCGAGTGTTATGAGGTAGCTCCGGGCAAGGAGACGCACGGGTACGACGGACCACTCAAGGTTTCGTACGGCGGGAATCCTTTCGCTGTTGGGAAGGAGATCCTCGATGTCGGGCCCAGGCTCGACAAGGGACATCGGACAGTGGGAGATGAAGGCAACGACTTCAGCTCTGCATCCGTAAATGTGTTCTATGTACGCCATTTCCGTGATGATCGATGACTTCCCATCCTCTGACGTGTTTCTCAGCCCATGCCGAAATGGATTTCAAGCGATGGCCGTCGTTCAGATGTCGCGGTAAGCTGTTGCATGAAATTAGGATCTTTTGCTAAAGGAATACCTGCGCAGCACCACTATGTGTATAATTCGGGTCTCGGGAATCTCACTTTCCTCGACGGATGTCTCGTCAGCCGCGTCATTATTGAGTAAGTTGCATGTGAGCTCGTTCCCTACAGCACCCTCACCATGAACAGAAATAACATCGCCACCGGAGTCGAGTACCTCTTCGACCAACGGGTATACGAGGACGCACCGCAAGACCGTCACATTGTGCACGCGCGTAAACTCGTCGTAGTCGCCGCTGGCGCGATGGGTTCTCCGCTCATCCTAGAGCGCTCTGGTATCGGGGCGAAAGCTGTTCTCGGAAAGGCGGATATTCCGATCCAAGTCGAGCTGCCGGGTGTTGGGGAGAATTACCAAGGTCCCGAGTCCTCTCAATCTCAAACTCCCGCAATTCTGACAGCCTCCCGCAGACCACGTATTCTATCGGATGCCCTACATCGCTGATCCCAACACGCACACCATGGATCCGTTGTTCCGTGGCGACCCTGTGGCATGGTGCGTCGGACTTGAACAGTGGGAGAAAGACGGGACTGGGATTCTTGCCACCAAGTGCGGGTTTCCTTGCTAGTTCTTTTATGCTGAATTTGAATTTTGGCAGCGGCATTGACGCTGTGATGAAGCTGCGTCCAACACCAGCAGAGGTGGTGGAACTGGGACCGGACTTCATCGATTTCTGGAACAAAGAGCTCGCAGACAAGCCCGATAAACCTCTCTGCTGCATCGGGGTGTATCCAGGGTGGGCCGTCCATCCCAGCCCGAAATGCATATTGACCCTCGTGAAGGATGCTTATTCCAGTAGACCCCAGTCTGCTTCCACACCCAAAGTATATAACTGTGACATCGTTCTTGGTGCGTTTTTTATGTTGCAGGTAGCTCGCATTACTAGACTGACCTGGAATTCCTCAGAACTACCCTGCATCGACAGGTTTCCTGCACATCACGTCCTCAGACCCTCACGCAGCGCCGGATTTTGATCCAGGATTCCTCTCCGAGTAAGCGTTCCACCAGCATTTATCTTGACTCAACAACCCCTGTGCAGTCCTGCCGGCGCCGACATCGCTGCCCTGCGGTGGATATACAAGAAAGGACGTGAATACGCGCGGCGGCTCCCCGCATTCCGCGGTGCCTTCGAGAGCTTCCATCCTCGGTTCGCGGCGGATAGTCCAGCAGCAACTGCAATGGTCTCCGAGACATCTCCAGTCGAGATTGACGCAGCTCCAATTGCGTATTCCCTCGAGGACGACAAGGCGATTGACGAAAACATCAAGCAGAACGTGGAGACTACTTGGCATTCGGTCAGTTATTAATTCTTCCTCGAACGCAACGAGACAAGTCGCGCCGCCGGCTGACGAATTGGAAGATGGGTACATGTGCGATGAAACCCCGGGAGCAAGGTGGTGTCGTTGACAGCAGGTTGAACGTGTACTCGGTGCAGCGGCTCAAGGTCGCGGACTTGTCCATCGCTCCGTCTAATCTCTGTGCGGTGCGTGTCATTTACTAATAATGAGGCTTCACTTGAACTAGTTTCTAGAATACTTACGCTGTGGCGATTGCTATTGGAGAGAAGGCTGCGGTTATAATTTCTGAAGAGCTTCGTGGGTGTATTTAAAACAGCTGTTCAAATTTTCGGTGCTCGGTTTGGGGGATTTTGAAGCCTCTCTCTTGATTACATTATGGCTGCCTTTTACTGACAACGCTCCCGACACCCCAGCGGTACCAAACAGCACAAGTATCCACAGCTGCAGACGACACACAAAATACGGTGGCACATTGCATCCGCCACGCGCAACGCTAGGTCCGAGTCGTTCTCCGGATCCGAGCTCAGGGGCGCAAGACATTGCGTGCAGCAGCCGGGGAAGGTCTTGCTCCGGTCGTAGGTGAAATCGTCGGTATCGACGTAGGCACATTCGTAGTGCGAGTGGAAGGCCAGGAAGCAGCAGTGCCCAATGAAGTCGCCGAGGCAGATGGGTAGGGAGAGAATGGCTCGCGCTCGCGATCGGGGGACGCTGAGTTTGGGGTCTTCTGATCATGAGTACCTGTTAGCCAAGCTGTGAAAGTAATACCTGGCGCTGGATAATATTGCATGGGCGCTGTCGAGGTGGGCTCTGCGGTATTTGTATATTTGAGATTGTCAACGGGCCCCTTTACATGCGATTTCGAGTCGTTGGCAGCAGCTTCGTGCTGGTGTGAAGAGTTGACTCGGAACTCCGTGGCTGCAGCGCTAGGTTCAGAGGGCGACATGGAGGTTAGGAGCAAGATGTGGCACCGTGGCAGATTGGATCATCTATCGTTATTTTGTTCTAGGACTCAAAGTGGGAGGACACTACGGCGGCTACTCTAAGAGATGTAATTTATATCCCGCGCAAACATCTTCTCGCTTTCAAAATCGCGTCGAGAATCGAATGGCATATAGATCATATGACCGTTACCGCGTAAATCACGCGCCGAGTAAGCTCTTGACTCCGCATGTCATTATCGACGACAAGGTAAATTGGCGACCAATCACAGGGAAAGGAGTACGCCCAGCCAGCTTCAAGTTTCTGCCTCGCTTCCATGGATCAACCTGAAGACTCTGGTTCGAGGACGATTGACGACTCTGGTTCGAGGACGATCGTCAACGAACGTGCGTATTGCCGTCGTTTTTTGCTACAAAATGATATGAGAAAAGGTAGAACCCCGTCCACCCACTCCGTTGGGGACCAAATCCAAACCTGGCCATGGTGCGCTCCAACTCTCTCCATGCCCAATTCGCCCTCAGATCCGCACAAAACACAGAAAAAGACCGAACAACTACCATCGTTCGGACCCTCGCGATTCCCGTCCGCACCCCCATCTGCCTCTGCGACTGCCTGGGCCACTCGACCGCCATCGCCGTGGGCAGCCTCTTCAGCACGCGCAACGACCTCGACTCGCTCGTTGGACAGGAGATGCGCAGTCCGGCATGTTGCACGCATATGATGGCCTCATGTTGTCCGCGTGTGTGTATGAATCCACAGGAGACTGAGGAGGATAGGGTGGAGATGAGGGTCGCATTGAGGTGTGCAGAGATTTGGTGTCGGGTGCCAGTCTTGCAGGTCGTGGCGGCGGTCGTATGCTTTCCGTGCTGGATACCCTTTTGCATCTATGTGAGGACGATGTAGAAGGTGCGTACGGTGTCTTCGGCCAAGTTCAGGTCATTCACCTCTTTCTTACTAGCTTTGTCGTTATCTCTCCCTCTCAGACCCAATCCCTTCAGTCCGCAATTTCCTCTCCGCCTTCCTGTTGCGCCGCAGAGTGGTTCAAGTTATGACTGCTCCAGAAGATTAATAAACAGTTGACACCCTATAGCTAGTCCGAACGCACCTCTGCGGAAATCACTTGGTGAAACAACTTGTTCCAACTATTACTTAGACCGGGCACTCTGAGTTCGCTTTGGTCACTGAGCGTCTGACAGCCGGCAGGCAACGCGGAGACGTCGAGTGACGCGATCTTTGCGCGATCAGACGCCTTGAGGCCGACAAGCTTCTTTTGCAGCCCTTTCCGCACGACGACGATGAGCAGCGGCAGTTTGAAGGACAAAGACCAGTCCGAGTTGCCCGTTCCTGTGCTCGACCACGGTGACAGTCCAAACGCGTACGGCGGGCCGCAAGCGATGGTTAGGTTCGGCCGAGAACAGGACGGTGCGGGGCATGAAGTCGCGGCATTTGACGTTCATTGCTATCGGTGAGGGGTGGCCCAGGTTTGAGCAACTCGAGCTGACAGCACTTCTCTTTCAGGTGGAACTATTGGTTAGTCGTTCAGGTTTACGAGAAGTAGAAGTTATTTATTCAGACACAGGGACTGGTGCGCATTTTATCGTTTCTTCTACGGGTCAAGTTCAACAGGGTTACAGGCCTCTTCCTCAGCATTGGGTCCTCCGTAGCCACAGCTGGTCCGGCTGGCGCGCTCATATCCTACGCCGTCGTCGGGCTTTTCGTGTTTGGAGTGGTCATGACCCTTGGGGAGATGAGCGCTTTGATACCCGTTCGTTCTGCTCTTTTTTTCCCCTTTGCTGGTTGGATTCAAGCTCACTTGAATCATAATGCAGGTCAGCGGCGCATTTTCGTGCGTTTATAATTTACTGCCTCAAAAGATTAGGAACCCACTTGATGTAGAACTTTCGGCGACCGCTTCGTCTCACCTGTGCTTGGCGCAACACTGGGGTGTGAGTTCGTTTCTATCTCCGCGTTCCTGCATGATACTTATACAAGGGCAGGGAACTACTACCTACAAGTGAGTTCCGCTTCTTTTCCACCGAAAACGCTAAAAAGCACCATCTCACAGTGGGCATTATGTACGTGAGATTTCATTCAATATTTCATTGCGATCTGTAACTGCACACTCACCCCGCCAACTTCCAAGCAATCCCCTCCGAGCTCGTCGCGGCGAGCGTGATCTTGTCGTTCTGGACTGATAAGCTGCAATCTTGGTTCGTCTTGCTCTTCCTTCCGTTCCATTCTAACGACGTCGGACGCAACAGGGAATGGTCGCTTATCATCATCGTGCCGGTAAAACACTGCTGCCCAATCGCCTCTGTGCCCCGACACGTTTCGCTGACCATAACGGGTAGGTCTTCGCGTTCAACCTCCTCCCCGTCCGCAACTATGGCGAGGCGGAGTTTTGGCTTGCCGGGATCAAGGTCTTCTTGATAATCCTCTTCATCATCGTGGGCCTCATCTACGACTGGGGCGGTGTGATCGGACACCCAGGCCCTGGGCTCTCAAATATTCGCGATGGCGCGTTCACGGGCGGGTTTGCAGGGACCGCCCAGAGCTTTACATTCGCGTTCTTTTCGTTCGGTGGGGTAAGAATCGGTGTTTCTTTTCTTTCGTTGCGCCATTTTGTTGACGTATGAAGGTCGAGCTCGTCTCGCTCGCCGCTGGGGAAAGTACGCAACCGCACAAGGCCGTCCCGAAGGCTATAAAAGCGACTTTTCTCAGGTAAAAGAAATTAATCGGTCTGCGTCTTTCCGTCTGCTTACCCTGATCTCGAAAGGATCGTACTCTTCTATCTCCTCACCTGTCTCGTCATCGGGTATGTAACCAAAAACTATGCTCGCATGGCCTGAGAAACGAGAAATAAACAGACTATGCATCAACCACAACGATGACACTCTCTTCGAGGCATACGATAACTCCGATGTCGCGGTACGTTCACCTTTCAAGACATCTTGGTCCCTCCTCACACAAATTTCAGGCCTCGCCCATAACAATAGTCTTCCAACGTGCGGGCTTCGGCGCTGCCGTGCACGTCGTCAACGCCGTGCTTCTGACCGCAGTGCTCTCCGCGACGAACAGCTGTTTCTACGCGTCCTCGCGCATGCTGCTGAGCCTCGCGAGAGAGGGCAAGGCGCCGTATTTCTTTGCGTTCGTTACCAAGAGTGGGGTGCCGGTGCCAGCGCTTTTGTACGTCGCACACTCGTTGATTTCGGACTTCTGACTAGTGCCTTGCAGATTGACGCTTGCGTTCTCGTGCTTGACATTCCTCGCCACGATCTGGGGTGAAGGTGTTGCTTTTACGTGGTGCGTCTGTCCTTCCTCCCTTCCTTCCTTCCTTCCTCTGCTCATACCTTTAGGTTCGTAAACCTCACGGGCATCTCCGCACTCTTCACCTGGATTGCCATCGCCGCTATCAACCTGCGTTTTCGGCGGGCCTTCCACGCCCAGGGTCGGGATCTATCCGATCTGCCGTTCCGCGCGCCGTTCTCCCCGTTTCTCGCGCTGACTGCAATTGTGTTGGGTTGGCTCATGTTTGCGGCGCAGGGATGGGCGTCGACAACCTACGGGGACACGGGGAACGCCCTCGCGAAGGACGTGTTGGCGGTTTATATCGGAGGTACGTCCGCGCAAAATTTATCTAATATTCGTGTCTCACACAGTCTTTTACCAGTGGTCCTTTTCTTCGGCATCGGTCTCGGGTTTGCGGTCCACCATAAATTAACGAAACCGGACATCCCGCTGCTGGTTCCTCTCTTGGAGGTAAGTTCACTGGCAAAAAGTATCTCCAACATCTTCTCATTTGCTGCAGTGCGACTTTGAGACCGGGGCTGTGTGGGGTCGAGGAGGTGGGGCTGCCATGCGCGAGAAGGAGAGGTTGGAGGAGCAAGACGACGGGAATCCGCGCGAAACAAGCAAGGACCGTATATTCCGTATATTCCGGACTTGAAGTCGGTCATTTTGGCACAGCAGCTCGGTGATGAAGTTCATCATTATGTGGCCGCTTCTCACCAACGGCAGCGAAATCACGCGTCAAGAATTTGAACAGCGTACACTGGCAGATCATGTGACCGCGTCTAAATCACTTGGCTCTGCCCATCATGGCGGTCGAGCGACACTAGCCAGCTTCAAGTTTCCTTCAAGTTTCTCCCTCCGCTCTCGGATGGATCAAGACGGACGATTATATATCAACGTATTCTCGCACGAACGTTTAACTGAAACCCACAGCATTCGCGATTCTAAACACCCTACTACGCCTGACGGTAGCTTATCACGGTCGCAAAGTCCACCGCCCGCTCCAAATACCCCTCCTTCAAGAGCATCTCGACGGTCTTCTTCTCGACATAATACTGCGTTCCCTGCCCCGGCTGCCCGAACCACGCTGCAATCGGTCCAGACAGTGCCTCGAACGGACGCAGTACACGGTATACATGGTAATTGTACCTCGCGCCATCACTGGATGCACCCAGAGGAGGGTTCAGACTCGCAGGCGGCAAGGCGCGCTGGGCGAACGGCGTCCCATACGGTGCGAGATACTTGCCATTTTCGTTCCCGAATCTGTCGAGCAGCATCCCTTTCTCGAGCTGCTGGACGCCCGAAATCGGAACTTCTTCCGAGTCTGAGTCTACTGGAACCCCAGCGTTCGGATCCATCTGCACCGGCTGGTACGCAAGCTGGAAACCATCTTCATCGGGGTAGATGAAGTACCCCGTCGTTGCGTCGGTATACGTCTGGAGCCAGTCGCCCGGGCACATCGGTTTACCGTTCTTGTCTACACCCAGGCGGCGGTATTGGAGTGGACCGGCAAGGAGCTTCGGCACGGTGCGGTCCTCTGCGCTCGAGGGAACCGTCGGGGCCTTCACCATGTTCGTGAGTGAGCGCCCGATTAGCTTTCGTGAGCTGTCAATCCCCCATCAATTTGGCGAGATGCTGGGTTGAAAACTGTTGAGATGTTGCCACCGTAATGTTGCGATGCTCAGTTGACCGCCTCGCTAAGTCTGATGGCACCGTGTCGGAGTTTGCGGAGTTTGACAGTGCCGAGAACTTGCCGGTGGGGCCTACGTTGTTTTCGTTGTTGTTATGTTGAGGTATACTGCAGTTTGTTTCGCGCCTGACGCTGCTACCTCTCTGGATACTTAGCGACGCCTGATCACGCTCACGTGCATCCGTGATGCAGACGCGAGCGCGCCGCAGTGCGTTTGAGCAACATCAAGCCTCCATCGTTCACGGTAGTTGCTTTTCTATGCCTTCTGCTTTGTGTCCTTAACTCAAGAAGACAGTTGTTAGTGACCCTTTATGATACTATACTACTGTACATCCAATGGGGACTTCAGGACAGTGCATAATTATCTCTGGCATTTTTGTAGTTAACGGCTCAAACTTTTCACAGTGTCTCTCGGTATGCTATAGAAGGGTTCAGCATCATCAAAATCGGCTCACAATTTTTTTTCTCCGCGTTTTTATAGGTCTCGAGCATGCACACCGTGTACCGTCGTCTGTTCAAATTCATTTGTGTCAGTGTCGCCCACGTCCTCGTTCAAATGCGACTTATCTTAAAAATGCAACAGAAAAGCCATTGACCTGGAAGCCACTTACAGAGAAGGAACGTTGGGTCTACTATCAGGATGCATAAACTGCAGACTTGAGTCAACCGTGTACCTGCTTCTTGATCCTCAGCTCCTCAGCTCCGGCAGGTCACCACATCTAACTCACTCTGTGTTCCGAAATGTGAACTGTGTATACTGTCGTCTGCCCTCTGAGTTCTACTACATACCTTCTGTGAGTGTCGTACCTTCAAACCAACTTGAGATCTTCTTGGTATTGGTGCACAGATACCAAGGTGCTTATTCACGGTCAGTAGTGTACTGCCAGTGCAGTGCTCCACGCTTCGAGAGCCTTGCAAGTTCGTGAACTGTCAGAGATGAGAGTTGGTGTGTCGCGAGTTCCGTTTCGAAGGACCGATAGTACCTGTTCATATCCAGTGCTGGCTGACGAGTGAAATCGTCGGGGTTGGACACGACTCAAGATCAGTCGGCCTTCGTCAAGTCCATCTTACGGACTAATAGCAGCTAACTTACACTTGAGATCCGTCGGTGTGGGTCTGTGTACCTGTGGATGCCGGACACGGCGAATCATTTTGTCAGTGGGTCATCGGTGAACTCGAACGACAGTTGTCTTTATCTTTCGAAGGGGACATTGGAGTCCTCTATGTTCAAGTTTGCATTCAGGTTCTCAGCGTCGTGGGAGAAGAGACAGGTGGAAGTGTGCTATCGACGAGACTCGGAGAAATGGAAGTGGGTCCGATATTCGAGATAACTGCCCTCTCAGTCAGTATTTCCATTTCACTGCCGAAGACATTTGATTCCAAAGGGCAAATCTTAAGACGTTGAGGAACAATAGTACGAACTTGAAATTCAGGTCACAGAATTAGCTACATTTCGCGGTCTATTAACGGTAAATATTCTGGGTACTGCGCTGCAAAGTCATCGGGATAAATGCGTGCATATTCGCGAGCCGGCATCTTTTCCCCGTCGACAAATAACGCCCAATCTAGATCCAAGGCCTTCACGCGCTTCCTAGGTGGGGCCGAGCCTGCCCGGGCTGCGCCTCGGCGTTTCGGCTGAGGGCGGCGGGTGGCAGGATCACCGTGAGCAATTGCGGGAACAGCGGGCTCCGAAGACTGGACGGCCGGAGCAGGGACCAGCTCAGCAGTGGGACGAGAAACGCGTGTTGTGCGACGAACGGGAGGTCCAACAGCATCCTCCTCGGCGTGTGGATGGGCGATGGGATCAGGGACCTGCGATGCCAGATGAGGCAGAGACGAAGGTGCATCTGTGTCCACGAAGGTGAGCTTCCGTGAGCCGATGCGTTGTTTGTTCTGAACACGGCCCGACGAGTTTGACTAAAGATACCAGAGTGAGCGTCATACTCATCGATATCCCGAGTCAATCCACGCACCTTCGCCTCGGCTTTCGCTTTCTTGACGCCCACTTTTGCTTCCCGAAGTTGCTTATTGAGCGCCTTGACCTTCGCCTTCGCGGAAGGCGATGGATCAGACTAAATATATCAGTGTTCAGTGCGGGTGGAGAGGCAAAGAGTACCTCAGCGTCTTCCGTGGCCTTCTTGAGATAATATTTCGTCTCCGCCACCGTCACCTCACGCAAACGAACCTTTGCATCGACGACAGCCGCACGTTTATGCTTCTCGCGGGCGGCAATCCGCCGTGTAGAACGGCTGACGTACCTCTGCACGAGGTTGTTCCGCACATTGCGCAGGTCGCCTGTGCGCTCGCCAGTTTCGAGCAGCGCTGCCTGCGATCCATCCAACTGCTCATATCTTCGAGACGTCAGAAGCAGTTGAACATGAAGATTAACACGCACTTGATCAACGATTCCACGATGCCCATGTCGACACCGGTCTGAATGTTGTTCCAGCGGTGCTGGCCCTCGCCGAGGTTGGTGTTGGGCTCGAGGAGATCCCAGTCGTCGCCGATGTTGGAGAGGAACTGGATCAGACCGGGGAGAAGCCAGTGATGCATCGTCTTGTGTTTCCACCACGCTGAGAAATCTCTGCTGAATGAAAATCGTAAAACTGGAACACGCACCTTTAACACGTCCGCTCGGATCGTCGATCTCATGGAGCCATGCTTTGAACTCGGCGAGCTCAGCAGAGTTTCGGAGATGGCGGAGTTGCTGTAGACGTGTTTGCGTCTCCTTCGAAAGGTGTTTGAGATCAGAGATACCGCTAAGAGTAGCGTTAGAGGTATTGGCTGTTTTGTCAAGAGATCGCTCACCGATTGAAGTGGACGCCGCAAATTCGCAAAACATACGATAGCGTCGATTCGACATTACCGATTTTTGCCCGATACTCCGGCGTCATTTCCTCCCAAAGTGCAGACGCAAAACCTAACAACGGCGCCGCTTCCATATCAGACAACAAGCCCATAATTTTACCCCCACTATGTACACGCTTGAAACGCAGGGGGTGGCCGGTCAGTAGGAGGACGAGTCGAAAGATCTCGGTCCAAACAAGTTTGAAAGAGGCTTCGTCGTGGACCTCCATCCAGACACGCATGACGGTAATAGCTGGAAGATTTTAACGGTGATCACAAAAGGGCTGCGAGAGCGCACCGCGGTTCTGCGACGAAAGCCAGCCGCTGATCGCAAAGACCTGTAGCACGCCCTTGACGGGCTTGTACGTGGTGTCGACATCGAGGGCTCGAAGTTGGTGTATACGGCGGAGAAGGGCGG
The DNA here is from genome assembly GCA_029282125.1 of Mycena amicta. Classification (NCBI taxonomy): domain Eukaryota; kingdom Fungi; phylum Basidiomycota; class Agaricomycetes; order Agaricales; family Mycenaceae; genus Mycena; species Mycena amicta. The sequence continues at coordinate 487,105 of JARIHP010000035.1, read as the reverse complement.
CGAGCACGCCAAAGATGATTCGCTTGCCGTCGCGCCAGATCATGCTGTGGATATACCGTTTCTCGGGATCTGGAATGGCTTGCTGCTGGGAAATGTAGGCTGCAAGGGCTAAACAATAGAAATGAACGGCGAGTCCACGATGAAAGACAGACAAGCATACCTTCGGCTGCACTATCCCCAGCTGCAGATGATTCGGCCCGAACCTCACGCAACAGGCGATTCTTCAGCGCTGAGTTCATGAGACTCGAATGATACTCGCCCGGCGTCGCCGTTCCGAAAATCTGCTTTGTACTCGGCGCTATGACGAACAGTCAGTTAAGATGCCACGTCTAGCAAAGCCTATACCGTTCTCAACCTTCGCCACCGTGGCGCCGACGCCGAATACACGTCCAGCCTCCTTGTACTTCTCTCGTGCAGTGCACGGACACTTTGTCCCGAGCGCAGTAGGGTGGTAATGGCAGTGCTCTGGATGGGGGTATGCAATTGCGGTGCGTACCAAGTCCTCTTCGTCCTTGTAAGTCTTCTCGTACGGACAGAAGAAGGTAATCTTCGCGCCACAGCGGATGTGTTCGAGCTTGGCGGTGAAAGGACGCCCATCCTTCGAGTGATTGAACTCTGGGATCGCGTCAACTAGGCATCTCGAGCGACAAAATATATAGCACGTACCGCAGTCCTTAACTGTCCCCGACATGTTCCGCATACTGACGACACCCGCACAAAGCTGGTCGTCGTCAGCAGCATCAACGATGCGCTCCCCAGCCTTCGCTTTGAGGAAGAGGCTCTCGTCGACCAGGATCGAACTAACCGAGTGGGAGGAACCGGGAGCGAGCGGTGTGTGATCTTCCGTGCACTTGAGAGCATTGTTTTTGCCATTTGCACGCTGCGAGATAATGAGTGCGGAGCAGGCAATCAAAGCGGAATTACCTGAGTGAGCCGTCGAACAGCGCTCACCGACCCAGTACAACGTGTACCATCTGGACGGATTCCGCGGCAGCGGACCTTCTCAATCGCGCGGATGAAGCTGCGAGCAAAATTAGAACCGGCGAGTGCAGAAGGAAGAAATCGCACGCAAGAACCTGCCCAACCAGAGTGTCGTCCTGATGCTCACGTTGGCGGAGGGTAGCTTGCACGAGCTTCTCAGTCATTTCAGGGTCCAACGTCCGTCGGGGCGTCTCGACAAACGTGCGGTCAATGGAAGAGCAGACATAGACACCCTTGCACGTCGGCGTGGCACGGCGCACGTCGATCTTCTCACTGGCGTCACGGCCAAAGAAGAAACCCGAGAGATGAGTGTCCACTTCAGTCCGATGGCCCGTCGATGATGTGAAGGAGTGCGGACACTGTAATCGTGAGCTAAGCAATGCTCCAATCGGAGACGCACCAAATTGCGAAAGACGTTGTCCGGAGTCATGTTCTGGGGGAAGACGCCGTTCGGGATAGAGAGGATGAAGGCAGTTGGCGTTTCGAAGTGAGGAAGCTCCGATGGTACGCCATGCACACGTTCGAGCCGAAAAATGGGTTTCTGCGATGTGAGCTTCAAGCCACGCGGGAACTCGACATATTCGGACGAAACACCCTCATCCAGCCAGACCGTATCCGACGGCTGCCAGTCAAGGTCCTCCAAACGGCCAACATCGGTCGGCTCGAGCGGTTCGTTCGTCTTTTTCTTCTTGGATGTGCGTTTACGGCCGCGTTGGGTCATCGACGGTGCGGGGTCGTTTCGTTCCGGAGCTGCTCCGCTGGACGGAGCGAGTGAGTATAGCAAGTGTAGAGTACAATTTTGAACTTACTCGGCGAATTGAGGACCTATTTCATCCTCGGCGAACCGCAGTTGTGTGCCGTTGTCCATGAATCTATAAATGGTCGGTAGCCGTTCAATGGCATAAACGAGAGAGAAAACGATTTACAGCCTCGCGTCCTCCGGATCAAGGGAAAACAGACCAAGACCTGGCGGGTCGACAGAGGAGGATCGGGAGGAGCCCGAGCTAGACCTATCGAGTGAGCAGGTTAGAGAATGTTCAATTTTAAACGGACAACCTACGTCGACGGCCAAGCTTCCCCGGAACCTGTCGATGGGGTCCCAATATCAAACACATCGAACGGTGTCGAGGTCCGCGAGCTATAGATCATCAGCTGGAAGCAGATGACTGACGGAAACAAACCTGGCTGAAGACGTGCCAACGTCGGCGCTCAATGATCCGTGCACCGAGAATGACATCGCTTCCTCCATGCTGTGGGGTTTGAGCTCGCGGCCTGCAGATGAATAATTAAGCCAAGTACTCACAGCCAGTTGTCGAGGTCGAGACTCGCAGCTGCGGTGGAGGCATTCGGCTGGGCATACGTTTGTGGAGCGCTAGGGCTGAAGCGGGATGAGTGATGTGAATACCAGCGGTAATGTGACGTACATATAGCTATTGGCGGTCGAAGAGGAGGGGGCCGGCGGCGGCACCATTCCGGTGGGTTCAAGATTGACGCCCATCATCGGCGTGGAATACATGTAGCTGATGGGGATGAGAATAGATAGACAAAAAAATTATCTCGGACCTCGGTGTCAAATACATCGCAGTCGTGGCTTGATGGTGACCGTTTGGGGGGAAGGGGCGCCCGGGATAAGCTGCTGAATGAGCGGGAAAGCCGTTATTTCCCCAAAAGTGTGGCGGCGGCGGCTGTGGATAGTACGGAAGCGCCGGCGGGGCCGTTTGCGTGGGAAGCCAGCCATCGCCTGGTGCCGGGGAAGAGAACGTGGAAGGATGCGGAGGGAATGCCGAGGGTACGATTGACAGGGAAGCTGATCCAGCTGCCGCCGCGACAGATTCTGTCCCAGGATACCTATTGCGAAGTCAACCACGGCGACAGAACATAGATTGGCCACGCACCATGAGTATTCGCCGTGTCCCGCGGTCCCGCTCGTATCGTCAACCCCGTAATGCGCGCCGTAATACGCGTCACCCCCATACATGGTGCCGGGAGAAGACTGTCGTGGGTAAGCTATACGGCGACTGGTTGTGCAGCGCTGACATACCGCTCGGCGCTGCGGTTCGTCGTCTTTGTTGCGGCGGGGTGCGGCGGGGCGGGTGGATGGATGGAGGAAAGAAGGAAGACGCGCTTGGTCACGGTCACGGTGGACGGATTGGGATGGATTTGCATGATGCGCCGTTAGCCGATGATGGATCTGCGCGGCGGCTCCACCTCACGAAAGCTAACGCTCGGCTAGCCACCTCACGAATGATGGAACCAACCTCACGAAAGTTGCCATCAACCTCACGATGATGGCAGCCCAACTCACGAAAGCTTACGCGCGCACCCACTCACGCACATGTATATTACCCAACCGTCGCACTGGATTTGCGAGACGACGGAACGAGTGCTTTGGGGCCCAGGCGATAGTCGCCGCAGTCGTATTTGTCGACAAGGGAGGCGTTGTAGGCGGTTCCGGCGCAGGTGCACTTGGAACCCGAGGCGGAGGGTGCAAAGGTTTCACTGGTAGAAGAGTCTACGGCTTCACGAGAAGCCTGCAACGTCCGGGTCGGTGGTTAGCGCTAGCACGCCAACCGAGGGCGATGGTGTGCTTACGAGTGTGAACCCCGGAGCAGCGGCTACTTGAGCAAAGAGGAACCAGGTGCTTAGTATGACTCGAAGCAACAACAAAGAGGAGGAGGAGGAAAATGCGCGCATCTGCATCTGCAACGTGGCACTCGAGTACTGAGCTGGGGAATGGGGAGCCTCGCGAGGCTTTATGAACCTTTCTTGACTTAAAGCATCGAAGCGAGCTTACGCGTGTCAGGGGACTCGGACGCCAACTTCGTCGACATGTTTACGTCTTATCTTTAGGTCCTGCGCGCGTACAAACTTTTCGAAGACTTCCCCGAGACGTCGAGGCCTCACCAGCCTTGGTCAATCATCCGAGTCCCAGTACCATCGTGTTCCCAAATGGACGCGCCGCGTCATATCAATTGTCACCCGAAGACGGTTCTTTTTTTGCATTATTACTCTACTATAACGCAGGTCTATCGTATTAAATGAAATGTCTGATTTCCTCTCGAGCTCTTTGCGGTAATTCTGGCGTTTGTGGTCTTTTGGGTCGGTTTCACTGTTCTCGAAGCACGCGGCATGCGTGCCGAGACGCGATCCATGGCATCTCTTTCGGGTCGTTTACCTCCGGCCTCACTCCGCGTTCTTCCCACTCGATGGCGACATCTCCGCGTCGCAATTCGGCTCACCGAACGAACGACAAGTTCAAGGGACGCAAGCAACGTAGCGAGCGCAAGCAACGTAGCGGGTTGATAGCGGGAACGCAAGCAGGGAGATGAGCAATGGTACGTGTCACTTGCTTTCATCGACGCCGTTCCACCTGTGATAGCTTCGATGTACTTACGTCCGGCAGCTCACCGCTCCGCCTGCCAGTACTGGAATCACCGGCAGGGTCGGAATCACCCCTCTGCTCTGCTCAACGTCAATTTTCGTGATTTGGCACTGTGTGTTGCCGTGCCCAACGCAAGTGGTGAGGTGTTCTGAGCCCCAGGAAGGCTACTGACGACTATTTGCAGGAAAGCATAGCAACCACGAGTCGAAGGATCCCAGTCACTAGCTGCCATGTGTTCTGCCGACGCGAGCAATCTTGGGCCAATGCCGCCGAGTAACTAGACGACGAGGAGAAAGAGGAGCGATTGCACTCGCGTTACAGCAACGGTTTCGGAGCCCGGTGCGTCTGCCATAAGCTCCTCACCTTTTCGTTCGCTGCTCACACAGCCCAGAGTACTCGCCGTCTCCGACAATATCAACGGCAGCATCGCATACTCGCGTCACATCGACCGCTTTGCCAGGGAAGTCGAGCTGCCCACGCCGAATCCAACCCAAATCCACAAATCCGTCGCGGTCACTAGCCGCAGTGCGCTCCGCCGGCGCCAGCACATCTGGACAATGCCCCCGAGTAACCAGAGGATGACGAGAGGCAGGAGCGGGTTGCAGCGCGTACTCGCGTTGCAGCAGCGGTTTGTGTGCGGGGTCTCGAACACTTTACTGACGGTGTACTCTGTGTTTCTCTCTTTCCAATGTTCTGCTTCCTGCATTTTGTCTTTCTCAGTACATATGTCCACTTTTTCTAAGCAACAACAGTCCGCACAGTATCCAAGCCGGCGACGGACGGCGTTTATTCCCAAGGTATTATCCATGGAGCTCTTTTTTACAGTCAGCATGAACGAGACCGCAACTGCTTAACCAGTAGTAATGCAAAGGATGCGGACGGACGCGAACGACGTGTCCGAGCTATATATGTCTGATGAGTACGCGTCCTTATAATGCGAAGGACATGAACTCACGTCTTGCACTCGTCCACAGCAAGGAAGCCTTCGATGAACCCGCCAGTGGTACCGTCGCAGTTGGCTGGAGATACAGATATATCAGCGCGAAGCCTGAGGATATGCCAGTGGGCGTAAGCGCACTGGTGGTATAGAAGTCGATGGAGCAGTTCGTCTCCGTGCCAATCGTGACGTTCAGGGAGCTGCCCGCCACGGCCTTGCAGAATCCATTCTCGGGAACGCCGGTCCAGGTGTCGACTGGGGTGCCGATGCAGTTTGCGTCGGTGTAGGCGGAGACGGTGGGGACGATCTGCTGGGCGCTGGCGCGCCAGCGCCGGCAGCTGCGAGGAGAATTGCGAGAAACTTCATGGTTTTGGATGCTGAGAGTGTACTATTAGAAGCGCTGGCTTTTATACTTGCGAGTCGGTCCATGACCCCGGATCTTCCATGCGTGGGTATATAGCCACCATTGAATGTTAAGGCACCATAGCGATCGCTTCTTGGGGTCGGGACGCCTAGTACGCCGCTGCCGCTGCCAATCGTGAGTTGGATCCTCCGCCATAGATACCGAAACGCGAATTGAAACCATCATACAGTCGCCTTTCAGACGAGAATACAGTCTCAAACACAGCTGAGCGAATCAGCGTTTTTTCCGTGAGAGACCTCGCGTATTTTTCGGAATCTTCGCAGTACCTGGATCTAGCGGTATTTAGCACATGAAACGCTGGATGTGCCTGAAGTTCGTTGCTAGTATTGCCAGACCTTGATGCCACACTGCGGGAAGTCGCATGCGCGTGCAGTAGTGGACAGCGAGACCTAGCGAGACACGCCAGAATAAGCACGTGGTCGCGATATGTGATGTGACTGAATGTGACTGATATGCTAATGCATCCAGGTCCACTCATTCCTTCGTTTTTCTGGCGGTGTTTTTGCGCAGATGCTGAAGGTGTGAGAGCGGAGAGAGCTCAGCATTCCGTCTCTCGGTTGTCACCCTCGGGTAATCACATAGATTAGATTGGATTGGATTGTTACTCCCGCTGAGAGGATCAGCGCACGGAAGATGTGGACCCAGTATAAAATCCAGCGCGGGCGGCGCCCCTGGACTCTCTCAACAAACTGAAACTATATATGAACTTATCTATTATGAAGTTCCTTGCATTTCTCCCCGCAACTACTATATGCCCAGCCGATTGCGATGGTACCACCGTCTTTCAAGGGTTCACCGCTGTGAATGGATGCACGGCGTGAGTTTACAGGCCTCACACTCCTCCGGTGACGCGTTATAAGTACTCATCGGTCCTGATAGCGCGGTCGCACCGTTCTCGTCCGTCCGCATCCTCCGCATCACTACGGGTTAAGCGGTTGTAGCCTCATTAACTTCTAAACTACCGGGCAATCAATACAATCCTTTGCCCACGGGAAACATTCTTGAATAATGCGAGATACAGTCTCCAACAACAGCGCAGCCGTTTTTCCGAGAGAGAGAGAGAGAGAAATACTTACACCATTTCCTAAGATCCGAGTCTTTGCAAGCAAGTGAATTTAGCCGGATTTAGCGCTGCCAGACTTTGATCCCACACCGCGAGAAGTCGCATGCGCGCGTAGGGCAGGCACGTGGTCGCGATATGTGACTAAGGGTGACTGATATGCCTTTTACGCTTCGTCATCGCCAGGCCTTCATTCTTCCTGGATTCCAGCCAACTGCAAAATGCTGGCATTCGCAAACTTTCTCATAGCCTGAGGTCCGCAACCCCGGCCTACTCCACTCCACAGAGCCGAGTAACCGACTCGGAGAGCTCCAACATGAATACTTATAGACGCTCCGCCGACTCCCTCGGGGCTTCAAGTTTAGAAACCAAAATCGCCTTCTCCAAGAGTATATAACCGCACAACTGACACCAAGGCCCCAATGCAAAACTCACACATGTCCAGTTACCCCAAGTTCACATCCGAGACGACCGCTGAGGAGGTCGCGACGACCTTCGCCAGTGAGATCAAGGGCAAGAACGGTGGGCTTCCAGTCTGTCGATATCCTTCTCAAGTTCTCAAATCTACATGTCAGTTCTCATTACTGGAACCTCGTTGAACGGGATCGGTTTCGAAGCTGCTCGGGTCATTGCTAAACATGCAAATCTCTTGACTATAACGGGGTACAACGAGGAGAGGTGCGGGTTCCGAGTCCTCGCTTCCTTTTCTTCTCTTCTTGACGGTGCAAATAGACTGAAACTCTCGGAGGCGGCGATCAAGAAGGAGACACCCACCGCGAACATCCGCCGACTCATTCTCGACCTATCCTCTTTCGCAGCGATTCGCAAGGCCGCAGCCGAGGTCAACGCGTACTCTGAGCCCATCCACGTCCTCATCAACAATGCCGCCGCCGGTGTTGCGCCGTTCAAGCTCACCGTCGATAACCTCGAGTGTCAGATGGCCACCGACCATGTGGGGCCAGTTCTCTTCACAAAACTCATTGCGCCAACGCTCCTTGCCGCCACTAGCGAAATGTATACTCCGCGGGTGGTGTTTGTTTCCAGTGTGGCACACGGATTTGGGAAAGGCGTCGACTTGGACTGGTTGAAGACGCCTGATGAGAGCAAGTATGGTGCGGGCGACGCGTATTTCCAAGCCAAGTCAGCGAACATTCTTACGGCAATTGGGCTTTCACGTCGTTCAAAGGGCGCAATCCATGCTTACAGTCTCAATCCCGGCAGTACGTTTTGTCGTTGCGCGTTTTCTCTGATCTCTGACGCTTTATGCTTCGCGCAGTCATCTTCACCAACCTCCACCAGACTGAGGATGCCGTTCCAGTTATGCAAGCTGTGGGCATCCTAGCCGCCGATGGGAAGCCGAACACAAAGGACTTTCAATGGAAGACGATCCCCCAAGGCGCTGCGACGTACGTACAGCTTATCCTCTCGAGCCGATACCCATACGCAAATCCTAGGACGGTTACCGCGGCCTTCGACCCTCGCATCGCCGCAACGCCAGGAGCTTACCTCGAGGATTGCACGGTAGCAAACGAGAAGGTCGCCAAACACAGTTCTGATCCAGTTAGTCGCATGCGAAATTACTGAGGTGACGATTAATTTTTTCAAGGCTCACGCGGAGAAATTGTGGGCGGTAACGGAAGAGATCGTCGGGGAGAAATTTCAGTTTTGAACGACTGTGAAAGTGACAATAGTTGCGCCTTCGTGCCTAATGCGTATGTACATTATATGTAGCTTAATGAAGCAGAACTTCCGCCGATGAAAACTGTTCCTTCTCCTGCCGACTCGTCGAAATTTACATTCTGCTTGTTGCGAACACTGGCAATTTGACGTCAAAGGTCTTCTATGTGAGTTTGCAGAGGAGTTATCTCTATATGCTTCAGGCCGAAAATTAACCTCAATCCAGGAACCCAGCTTCTCTGCACCTGCACGCAACCTGCACGCGACAAAGCTCAATTTCACGTGATCGTCTCTTTCCGGAGTTTCTTCGTCATCCCTGGTCTTCCTCAGGCGCTCATTCGCGTTCGAAGACTCCACTCTTCCATTCAGCGCTGGCTGTTCAAGTTTAGTACTATGACGATATCTTCGGAGCTCTAGATATAAACGAATCGACTCGACGACCGTTAACTCTCCCATTCACTCCATCCATGTCTACGCCGCAGCCAGAGAATGACTCCACCGACCAAGCTTTCCCTTCCGGCGAGGCTCCACAATCCCCGGTCCCTTCTCCACTTGAAGTCCCTCTTCCCCCTTCGCGAGGCATCTCACAGTCCCAGACAATAAGCGAGCGTATGTCCCTCTACGAGCTCAATTCACCGAGATCTCATACGCACGCACGTCCAGAACCCCAGCCTACCCCGCCATTATCTCCAGCGCTCACTAAAAAGAAATCCAAGCCATCACCGCTGGGCCCTCATCCAACCCATGGGGAAGTCGCCTCCGCAATCCTCTGTTGCCCTCTCAAATGCCCCGTCTGCTGCTGCGACTTTTGCTGCCACGCATGCTACATAACATATGGCCCATGCTGCATGCCCGACGGCTCACTCTCCGGACTCCTCGACGACGAGCGCCGAAAACCGGGGTGCTGTACTGACCTCGTGTCGCCCTGCTGCCGTGCCCCAATTAGCTTGTGCCCGAAAGCCTCGCTTTGCTGCGGGTGGTTAGGGCTGGGCACCGTGCCGTGCACGGCCACGGCCGTAAAAGTTACGGCCGTGTGAGCTCACGGCCGTAGGCTTGCGGCCCGTAAGTTGGCGAGTCGAGCTCCAAACGGCACGGCACCGTGCGTATACGGCCGTATACGGTCCACGGCCGTGTTCAGCACAGGTTCATCAAATGTGCTCTGGTCAAAGTTCATGGAGCTCAGAAACAGCTTGGAATTGTGAAATATGTACTAACCTCTGTGTTTTAGCCTCCAAGTAGCCTTCCTATCCACTATCTGACCAGTTCCCGAGCGTGGTGAGCCGTGGACACGCCGTAAAACGGCCGTAATTCGTCGCGATCAGCGCAGATGATGTATCACACGGCTCGGCAAGCGCGAATCTCAGCGCCGGGCGCCGGCTAGTCTCGTACTGGGAGCCTGGAGTGTTGCCTCTTGGGGATTTGATAGCCAAATGCGTCCCCACGGCGCGCAAATCAGCGTTGGGCGCCGTATTCCGTATCACGGCCGTAACGGCCGTGTGCTCACGGCTCCACACGGCACACGGGGAGCGCGTCCCGTACCGTGAATCTAGAGTCAGATGGCAGCGCGGCACGGTACCGTGTCCGTATTACGGCGCCGTAATCCGTGCGACACGGTTACGGTGCCCAGCCCTACGGGTGGTTCAACATGCAGAATACGAAGGAGGCGAGGGAGCGTCCGAGGATGGCATTGGGCTTGACCGAGGTGTGGTGTCGTGCGGTGGAGAAGGAAGGGTGCGTATATCATGCGACAATGGTAGCGTGCGCGCCATGCTGCATTACTCAACACGTCTGTCACGTTTGTTGCGGCTGCATTGCGAAGATATGCTGTTACCAGTAATTAGAGGTCTTCTTTACGGACGATGGATACGCTGACCCTGCTGCCTGCAGTAGCCCTACAGTCTCAGAATCGAGAGTAGACATCGACGAGGGCAAAGTGGTTTTCATTGCAGAGTGTTGGGAGTACATCTTCATCTCAACCGAGGGAGCACCTTCCCCACCCCCTCCAGGCTAAGCAATTCGTTCCGTCGCTTTGCAGCCTCCTCGCCAGCCACGACACGCAGCTCCCCCGTCTCGCGCGCGGCCCGTACAAGCTCTGCCGTGCGCTCCATGCGCTCCGCCTCGAACGCAGTGAAGATAGCGGACAGCGAGGCCAACGAAAGGTCCGAGCCGTCAAGGAGCTGCGAGAGATGGTATGCGTCTTCGAATGCTTGGTTGGCGCCTTGTCCGAGATGCTGTTGCACGAAAAGGTGAGCAAGAGGTGGTTGCGGGATTGACTAGCGCTTACGGGACTTGTTGGGTGTGCTGCGTCCCCGATGAGCACGACGCGACCTTTGTGCCACGATTTCAGCTGTGGGCGGTCGTATAGACCGTACTAAGGGCGTTTTCAGTCTCGCAAGGGACGAAAGTACACGAGAAGATGCACACCTTGGTGATCTTCTGCGCTCTCCGCACCAGCTCACCCACACCACTGGGGAGCTGAGAGAACGCACTGGTCCGGAAAGCGTCTTGTGCAGCAGCGTCCATTGCGCGCCAGGTTTCTTTCGCTTCTGGACCGCGTTGGGTGAGGCTATGGTAATGAATGTGAGTCTCAGGCAGGGTGAAGCGACGACCACGCACGCCCAAGAGTATTCGCCGGACTCGGAGATGGGGGTACGTGATAACATGCAGGTTGTCGCCGTAAAACTGGACCATCGTCGGAGGGGAATCAGTAAACATATTTGGTGTTACACCGCCGGTCTGCGGATTCGTTAGATATTGAGCTGTTTTACGAAGCAATGCTAACCTGAGTGAGTCCCGTAAACACCGGCTTCTGCTCTCCAAACAGCGCAACGCGCACGGCGCTGTGGAGCCCATCGCAGCCAACGACTAGCGGCGCGGAATCCGTGTCTCCAGTACCCAGATGCACCAGCACGACGTCCCCACCCTCCGATTGTCCGATACCGACGACAGGCGTATCAAAATGCATCGGGATGCCCGCCTCCTCCACCATATCCGCGAGCAATGCGAGGAATCTGGGCCGATTGACGCCGACCATCCCAAACCCGCCTTCGCTCCGAAGGGCGGTAGGCGAGTCTGACTGTGCGAGGACGCGTTCGTCGGAAGGGAGAATGGAGATGAGCTTGATTTTGTCGAGGGTCTTTCCCGGAAGTCGTTCGATGAGTCCCGAGATGAGGTAGAGGACCTTGAGACCGTTTGGCTGCAGCCTGTCGTCTCGTCAGGCAAAGAAACACCGAAAAAGAGAAAAGAAACGTGCATGAGACTGAGACCAGCTGCTGGAGCTCGTCCGCCGCGTTCGTAGATGACCGGCGCATAACCTTTTTGTTTGAGAAGAAGAGCCAGGACGGGCCCTGCAATCCCACAGCCTGCAATGATGACTTTGCTCATGGTGGTGGGAGTTGAGAGTGAGCTTTGTGAACAGCGCGGTATTTGTAGTCGTTTGAGCGGGCCTCGCTGCCGAATGACATCTCTTGACTGGGTTTTCGAATTTATTTTGCGGCGACCCGACGGAGCTTCGGACCGTTATTTCTGGTGGTGCTTGTCGGAGACGCAGAGGTGGGAGAGAGCGAAGAGAGCACTCAGGCTCCCGTAACGTCCAAGTCACAGACTCCGACTTTCTATCGCACACACGATGCACCGGGCTCTTTGCATCGATGAAGTCCTCCAGTCCATCCTCTCGCACGTCGACAGCCCGGTCGATACAGGCGCCCGCGAGCGGAGCCTCGCTTATCTCGCGAGAACTTGTAAAACGTTCGAAGACCCCGCGCTCGATCTCTTGTGGGCCAGCCAGGACACACTGAATTGTTTGCTAAAATGCCTCCCGGCGGAGCATTGGCATGAAGTGCCCTCTAACTTCACCCACTGGCGAAGGGATTGGCCTTGGCCAATCTTTGTGAGCACTATGGCTCCAACGCGCTCTTTGTGTATCCTGAAGTGTTTCTAGTGTCTGCACGAAACTGTCGCCAAAAACGATTGGGGTCGAGTGCTGCACTACTCTCGCCGGGTCCGATCCCTCTCTCTAGGCTTCAAATCCAGCAGCGAATGTGCCTTCCCCGATGCCCAGACGCTCCGCACCATTGCGTCTCAGTTCGCTGATGGAGAGCTTATGCCCAACCTGAGCTCATTCGCATGCCAGGAGCCTCCGGATGACACGGAACTTCCTGCTTATATGTCCCTCTTTGTCACTCCCAAACTGACTGAGCTCTCACTTACTGCTCTCACATCGATGGACCTCTTTCTGCCGTTGTTGTCGCTGGCCATTCCTTTCGAGCAGTTGGAAAGACTATCTCTGCTCCTCAGCGTTGTCAGCAGGGATGACGGTCCTGTCCCGCCCCATGAATCCTCCATTCGACAAATCTACGCCAGTATTATTCCGCGGCTGCATCAAATTCGGCGGCTTGTCTTGGTCAACTTCAATGCATATAGCGAGTTGAAGCATATTTCACAGCTTCTCCGCCTGGAAGTTTTGACCATTATGGACTACTCAACAGTCAACTTGTTCCTCGAGACCCTCCGGAACCTGATGCTTACCGGATGTCCAACCAAGGTCCGGGATGTTGTCCGCACACTCCGAGTCCCGAAATGCCACCTAGAACATTGTAAACTCGCCACAACGGGACGGTCGTCGGGACCTGTCACCAAAGACATGACCGAGGATATCTACACCGCATTGGCCGAGCATCTCTCCTTCGTATTTTGAAGGTGCATATACGTGATTCTACGCACTGGTCAGATCATCTGCCCGACTATGTTGTCGACGGAGCGGCATTGGTTCCCCTCTTCCAATTCACCAATCTCACTGAAGTGGATTTGCAAACCCCCATCGGGTTCACTATCTCGGATGCTACAATTTGGGATATGGCGCGCTCCTGGCCAGAGATCACGACCCTGACGCTGAAAGCAGCGTCCCAGATGCAGATTCGTCCCATTACTACGCTCGATGCACTGCGTGCATTTGCAAGGCATTGCAGGAAACTCGAGTTCCTGACTATGCCGGTTGACGCAACCGTTGCTCCTGCTCTCGATAACTTCGTTCTTGAGCATCCGAGTCAGCTGGGCCAGTTGGAGATCCACAATTCGCCAATCACGTCTGCTCGCGTGTCGGATATTGCGCGTTTTATCTTTAGTCTTTTCCCCAACATCAAAGCGGTTCAAGGGCCGCAGGAAGACCTTCCGGCTTGGTGGTCCAGACCGCGAGAAGAGCCCATGGAACAAACCGAGCCCCGTTGGGAAGAGGTGTGGGACGTGATATGGGCCCTGCGGACGACCCTTGAAATAAGTATAGTATTGTATATGCCTTGTGTATATTTCTGAATATCTCCTTCAAGTGCATAGTTATAAGTGGCACTGTCCACACGTCGACGCGTCGCTTACGTGCTGTTTACCGACGCGTCGCGTCACAACTGTGATCCGCACTGTGATACTTACGTTCCCCTTCCTGCCATGACCGCCGGCGACGCCACAGGCGACTCTCAACTTGAAGCTCAGCAGACCGCGTTGAGGCTTAACTCGATCGTATCCAACCATATTGAGCCCGATGGCGCCTCCACTGGCAGCGACGGCGACGAAGACGACACTGGCGATGAATCCGACTCGGACGAAGAGCACAGTACTATAGAGGTAAGAGTACCTACTCCCTTGGCGTTTCAATAGACGCTCTCATGCTCACCAGGGTGATTTTGAAGCCATGGTCGCTCAGAGCTTCGCATTCGACGGACCCTTCGCGTTTTTACGCACATACCCACTTGGCGAGGCTCCAAGCCCGTGTATGACCGTAGAAGGGGTGGGTTCCATTGGACTTCCGCTAGGAGAAAGGGACGCAAGAGCGATAATAGCCGCGTCAAATCCGGCTGGCGCTGGGATATGGGAGGTTTCAGCGGAAAAGGTGTCAATCGATATTCGAGCCTGAAAAAAACTAACTGGCTACAGATTGTATTTGAAAGTCGTGCTTGGGATGAATGGGTACAATGCGTTGCTGGTGTGTCAGCGGTTACCGCACTCGCAAGCCACGCAAAGTGGAAGCCGAGCTTCGTCCTCAAAAAGCTCACCATCCAAGAGAAAGATTCCGAGTGAGTGTTCCTGACGCCCTAGTCGCGCCTCATTCCAATTCCAGGGTCATATACGAGACGTCGGACGGTCAACAGACATTTGGCACGCTAACATTCGTCCTGCCTGGACAATTCGACGACGGACTACTGCAGCTTCGATATGCAGGCGAGATAAAGTCTTTCGAATTCTCCCACCTCAGCGGACTCTCGACATCCCTGGTAGCCGCCTATGGAGGGGTGGAACACATCATTCTCAGTGTCGCCGCCGGCTACCGCGTGTCCCTCGTCTACGACATCATCATGATCCTTCCTGGAGCGTCGCCGCTCCCCGACATTAGCGAAACGGCGGAGAAAGTCCGCGGCATCTTTCGCTCGTGGAAGCATCGAGACTCGCCAGACTACCTCGCGTGTTTGCTAAAGCACCAGTACATCAATTCGACAGCGTTTGGCTTGCATTCCCTCGAGGGCTGTGACGCCCGCTTGCTCGCTCATCTACGCCCTCTCGCAGACGAGCTGGAATTCGTGCTTTACCTCGCGCATGTTCAGGCAACCGTCACAACTAGCGCAACCGCGACACGGTATGTCGAGGACGAGTGGGGAATAGAGGAAGAGTGGGGGGAGTCCGAGATCGACGAAGACTACTTTGAAGACGACGGGGATTCATACGAGAACTTGGAAGTGATTCAAGTGGTCAACTTGGATGGGCTTCCTGTTGACGTCCGCGGGCTGGATCCTGAATGGAACGACCTTTTGAATGGCTGTATTACGGAGGACTACCCAGCCGACAGTACTACTTTGGAGCGCGATGCCAATGATCCTACGGTACGTGATCGTTGTCCAGGTGCCATTTCTTGTCTGAGATTACTGGATAGTACGCGGAACGGATCAAGGGTGAGCATAGTCGTCGCCGCATCGTCTCGATATCACTGCTCACACAGCATAGCATATAACCGGACAATTCTCCTCATATGGCCCAAGGACGATTATATGGATCGCCGAGTCAAAGTCGGGGATATCTACGACTTCGCCCTTGATATCGTCGAAGCTTCCGTCACACCGACACCGACGGAACGGGAAGAAGCGATGGTCTTTGTCCTGCACGAGCACTGCTACTCTCGTCGCCAGGAAGCGAAGCTTCCAAGGGTGGTACAAGTGCTACAGAAAGCGGCGATTCAGTGGAACGACCCGCAGACTTTCTTTAACACTCTGGCCGTGTGCGGAGTCGATCGAAATGTCGACCTTCTCGGCGAAGAAGGGCTTTTATCGGCTTGCAGGACTTTTGGCTGGGAGTCGATGAAGGCGTTGTAAGTGATGATATTCTGTCAAAGGAAAGCGCTGACAAGATTAGTTGTGAAAACGCGATTAAGAACGACCGGTACAATGCTCGCCGACGGCATTTACTCGCCTGGTTGGCACCAATCATTGAGGAGCATGGCGAGGAAGGATTGCGTTGGTGCGCTGGCCAGAGCCACGCGATCATACTCGCGCTGGGCCCGGTGGCCTCCTTGCAAATTCCGTGGCTCGTAAACGCGGTCAGGAACGATGAAGGCGAACTGCTCCAGCGGTGAGTCTTTATCTCGTATCCACCGGACTATCTGTTCATGTCCGCGTAGTATATTTGCCCAGTTGGAAGAACAAGACCTCGACCAAGCCTTCTGGGTAGCTTTCATCCACGGCCTCCAATCCAATATCGCCATTATCCACAAACCCCAACTCGCAAGCGCCCTCATTGCCAACTATACACTGAAAATTGTCCAAAAGCTTTCCGCGTTTCCGACAATCGAAGCGCTAAACAGCGAGGAGAATTGGAACAGCGAGGAGAATTGGACGGCCCCGATTCTCGACGTCCTCCGGCTCTGCATCGAGGTTCAAAACCAAGAGGCGGGGGTGACAGCGTTCCAGAAAATGCGCGATGAAGCGCGGGAGTGCGACTTTACCAAGTCGTTCTTCCCGCCCTGGAGGTTCTATAGTGCGCTCTTCCCCGGAATTACGGGCCTGGCGAAGGCCAACCCGACGGCTGCTTGGGATCGGATCTTCCACGCGTTTTTTGTCGACTGTATGACGGCGGTGGTTTCCGGACCGCATTACAGCAATTATGAATGTCCATTGGATTTCGACTCCTGTAGACGTACGGCTGTGGCAGCGGCACAGAACCTCGGGGGGTTAACGGCTTTGAGCAGCAGGTACGTCGCTGTTTGCTCGGCCTCAGTCGAAATGACGCTTTCTTCCAGTCTACCGGCAGAGCTACTGAAACGACTGCGTTCGGAGTCGCTACAAGCTCTGGGACGATTGATAGTGAGAGATTTCCCGCGCGAAACCTTGACGGAGAGCGACCACAAAGCGCGCGATGATCTGCTCGATGTCCTGGCCCACACCGCTGTCGAGAACTTCGAAATCTCTTGGGATCCGAGGACGCCGTCTGTCAAGTATACGGATGCGATGATCAGCCTAATACGCTCCTGCTTCGACATGAACGCGGAGCGACATTGCGAAGAGGCCCTCCTCTGGTTCGCGACCACGCCCCAGGGCGCGAATGTCGAGCAGCATGTGTCACACATTCTTGCACCATTCATGCTGGTTCTTCGCACGGAGCTCCAGATGCGACGGAGGAGCTTCGAGGAGGAGCCGTATAGACAGTTCGCGGTCTCGGTGGTCACCAGTTATGCCGAGCGGGTAATGCTGCAAGCGCCCGTTGTACCGAAGGACCTGCGGAACGTGGGCTTTCGGAAGTGCGAGGACTGTAAGCAGCTCCGGAACTTCTTCAAGAACCCCAACATGACGGAAATGTACTTTGCGGAGACGCAAGTCCTGCGAAAGCATTTGGAAGCGATGCTGGGCCGTGTAGGGAATTTCGAAGTCAAGATGACGACGGTATGGAGCGTTGGTCTCAAGACATTAAAGGCGTGTCGTCTTGCCCATCCTTTTTTCTTTCGTTAACCGGCTCCTCGATAGATCACTAAACCGGACTCAATAACCTCGTCGGGTTTGGGGACGGCGAATGGCAAGCGGGGGAGGGAGTTGCTGAATGCTTTGGGTAGCCGTCAGGCGCAGACCAATATACTGGGGACAGATGAAGATTGGTTGCGTGAGCGCATTGACCTCTGGCGAACGGATTTGGAGCCAGTTCCGCTAGGCGATGGGGGTCGGACCATGAACACACACAAGCGTTCTGCGGAAAGTGCTCTTACTGGGATGCCTCTGGCAAAACGGACAGCGATATAGAGCAGCTGGGATTGTAGAGTAGAGCTTCAACACAGCAGCCGAGGCGGTATTTTATTGCATTGCAGTTGTCCTCTGAGTAGTGTAATCAGTCCAGGGTCTTCTGCCTCGCATCTACAACGGCGAGCAGAGTCTCGAGCGCAACCAGATCCTCCTTGTTGCCAACAACCGGCTCGTCGCCGACCTTGAGGTCAGTGTATGTAACCCAACTGTTTTCGCGATACGTATACGCAAATCTCGAATCTTGCTCATCCTCCGGGACCGGTTTGCGATTTTCCAGCACAAACGTGTTGAGGTTGGGCAGCCCAGTCTTGAGCGAGGCGAGAACCGCATGCCAAGGACGTGGGAAGCCATGACATCGCTCTTCTCCGCCGTCGATAGAGCAGTCGCGTAGCTCAAGCCGCTTGAGCGTTGCGGCATGCTCCAGGATGAAGCTGAGCACGTCGGCGTCGGGGTCTGCCGGGAGAATACAAAACAGTTGGAGAGTGAGGGATTGGAGGTGTGGAAGATGTATGTGGCCGAATGGGAGGACCGGCTCACTCCCAACCGGATGGTCGCTGCGGATGACGAGGGTCGTAACAGCGGTCGCATTTCGGATGACATTGGCCATATTGTTCCAAAAACTGATGACCGGGTCTTTGATGTAGTACCCGCAGAAATCGAGGTCGTAGAGTATGGAAATCTCGAGAAATTCCAGTCGGCGAAAAAAAGCGAGAAAGTTCTCCTGGTCGTAGATCTCGTGCGGGGCCGCGACGACATTGTGCAGCGTCAACGAGACCAGTCCTGGCAAGGGGTTCTCAGCAAGGAGCTGAAACAGGCGAAGTTGGAGCTGAAGGAAATGGGTCGGGTTCTCGGGCGCCTCGTTGACGCAGGCCTCTTGCCACACATCGTGGAAGCGCAGTTCCAAGTGCGTCAGGTTAGGGAACTTGCTCAGGTCACCGAAGGCCCTTGCGAGCGCCTCTCGACCTGCTTTCCCAGAGGTTTCTCCGTCTCCTGGTGAGAAGTGAGAAAAAGGGCCCCGTCGACAGCGCAGAACTCACTGATCCAGCCATACAGTGATGGGATTTTCGAGTCCCCCGCAAAAATGATCTCTCGAACCGAACAGGTTATGCTATCTGCGCAGTCCTGAAGGGAGGAAAGAGCCTCGCCACCCTCAACACTGTCGCGTATAACCAGCACTCGAAAGGCCAAAGGCGTCACCACGAGGTTGAGAGCGTTCGAAACACCGCGAAGGGCCAAGAGCGTGGCCTGTTCGTCGACGTTCTGGGCGATGAGCTGGAGAAGCTCAAGAGGAAGGTCTGACATGGGGGCGTAGAGTCAAGGCGATTCGGACTCGGCGGCATGCCGTTTTGGCTGCGGGGATCACGGGCCGTGAGCGCATTGATCTCTGGCGAACGGATTTGGGGCCGGTTCCGCTAGGCGATGGAGGTCGGACCATGAACACACACAAGCGTTCGGCGGAAAATGCTCTTACTGGGATGCCTCAAAACGGACAGCGATCGCGATATAGAGCGATTGTAGAGTAGAGCTTCGACACAGGCGGTATTTCATCAAGTAAATGTAGTCGTCCTCTGAGTAGTGTAATCAGTCCAGGGTCTTCTGCCTCGCATCTACAACGGCGAGCAGAGTCTCGAGCGCAACCAGATCCTCCTTGTTGCCAACAACCGGCTCGTCGCCGACCTTGAGGTCCGTGTATGTAACCCAACTGTTTTCGCGATACGTATACGCGAATCTCGAATCTTGCCCATCCTCCGGGACCGGTTTGCGATTTTCCAGCACAAACGTGTTGAGGTTGGGCAGCCCGGTCTTGAGCGAGGCGAGAACCGCATGCCAAGGACGTGGGAAGCCATGACATCGCTCTTCTCCGCCGTCGATAGAGCAGTCGCGTAGCTCAAGCCGCTTGAGCGTTGCGGCATGCTCCAGGATGAAGCTGAGCACGTCGGCGTCGGGGTCTGCCGGGAGAATACAAAACAGTTGGAGAGTGAGGGATTGGAGGTGTGGAAGATGTATGTGGCCGAATGGGAGGACCGGCTCACTCCCAACCGGATGGTCGCTGCGGATGACGAGGGTCGTAACAGCGGTCGCATTTCGGATGACATTGGCCATATTGTGCCAAAAACGGATGAGCGGGTCTTGGATGTAGTACCCGCAGAAATCGAGGTCGTAGAGTATGGAAATCTCGAGAAATTCCAGTCGGCGAAAAAAAGCGAGAAAGTTCTCCTGGTCGTAGATCTCGTGCGGGGCTCCGACGACATTATGCAGCGTCAACGAGACGAGTCTTGGCAATGGGTTCTCAGCAAGGACCTCGAACAGGCGAAGTTGGAGCTGAAGGAAATGGGTCGGGTTCTCGGGCGCCTCGTTGACGTAGGCTTCTTGCCACACATCGTGGAAGCGCAGTTCCAAGTGCGTCAGGTTAGGGAACTTGCTCAGGTCACCGAAGGCCCTTGCGAGCGCCTCTCGACCTGCTTTCCCAGAGGTTTCTCCGTCTCCTGGTAAGAAGTGAGAAAAAGGGCCCGGTCGACAGCGCAGAACTCACTGATCCAGCGATTCAGTGGTCGGATTTTCGAGTCCCCTGCAAAGATGATCTCTCGAACCGAACAGGTTATGCTGTCTGCGCAGTCCTGAAGGGAGGAAAGAGCCTCGCCACCCTCAACACTATCGCGTATAACCAGCACTCGAAAGGCCAAAGGCGTCACCACGAGGTTCAGAGCGTTCGAAACACCGCGAAGGGCCAAGAGCGTGGCCTGTTCGTCGACGTTCTGGGCAATGAGCTGGAGAAGCTCAAGAGGAATGTCTGACATGGGGGCGTAGAGCCAAGGCGATTCGGACTCGGCGGCATGCCGTTTTGGCTGAAGGCGGGGATCACGGGCCGTGACGCTTCTTCTTGTCAACAACCGTCAACGCGTCGAGCGCGTCTGCCATGAGTATGGAACACGGCATGCGAAATGAAGACATCATCGAAATCGACGACTCTGAGGACGAAAACCCGCGCTCTATGCCACCGCCACTACTTCCTCCCCACGAAACGGAGGCAGAGTCGGACTACGAGGATTCTGATACTGAAGGGGACCCAGTGGACGTAGATGAGAAGCCACTCCTGAATCCTTCTATAAATATCAAGGTAGTTCATTCGGAGTCCTCGACTTTATTCTGCCTCATATTCTCCAGGACGACTTCGCGGCCAGCCTGAAAGAAGGCTTCACTTTCGACGGCACATTCGCCTACTCGGAACGATTTGCCATCGGGGACGCTCCCAACCCTTGCCTCAACATCCAAGGCTTGGGCTTGGTGGGCTCTCCACTCAGCGATAGGGAAGCTCGCGTTCTTCTTGAAGAATGCGCGTTTGTGGCCACCACTCCGGAAACTTGGGAGATGTCTGCAGAGAAGGTCCCCACTCTCCCTCATGACCTCAAGCTAGCTCACGC
This sequence comes from Mycena amicta, assembly GCA_029282125.1. NCBI lineage: Eukaryota > Fungi > Basidiomycota > Agaricomycetes > Agaricales > Mycenaceae > Mycena > Mycena amicta. The sequence continues at coordinate 465,956 of JARIHP010000035.1, read as the reverse complement.
GTCATTGCAGTTTCAACTCAGTAATCCATCCTGGGATAAATGGGTGCAGGCGACGGTGGGAGATGCTGCTTCCAAAGCCCTCGACACCGATACCACCGTTACACCTACATTTACTCTGCAGAGACTCGTAATCCATGGAGCAGACTCCAGGTATGTGCTCTCTTCCAAATAACCCTATCGCTCATCTCAGCTCCACTTAGGCCCGTGTATTTCCGAGAGTGAGCCAGTTCCCTTCTCCCATTCGCCCCACTGAAACCTTCGCAGATGCATTGGGGACGACGACCTTGACGACCTTGACGACCCAAAGATAGGCGAGATGACCGTCGTTCTCCCGAGCGCCTTCGAAGGTGCAGCCCTTCAACTTCGCTGGTCCGGCCAGAAGAAATCTTTCAATCTGGCTCACCAAAGTGGCCTCTCCACCTCCGTCATTGCGGCTTACTCTGGCGTTGAGCAAACCATGTCCCGCGTTACTGCCGGTTTTCGCGTATCCCTGGTCTACGACATCGTCCAGCCATTGGCAGATTCCGCCGAACGCCTTCGGCCAACCCTCCCCGACCTGTCTGGTCCCGTGCAGAAGCTCCGGCATGTTCTGTTGTCCTGGAAGCAGAACCCGGACGCCGCGCCGGAATATATCGCGGGCCTCCTTCAGCATCTATACGATAAAGGCCCGAGCTTCAGTACCAAGTCTCTCGCTTGGAAGGATGCCCTCCTCTTCTCACAACTGCTTCCCCTGGCCCGGCTGCTCGGATTCCGGCTCCATTTTGCCCATGTCGAGACGACAATCAGGACTCGCGCGCACGCTGGTCGATATCTTACGGACGACTCCGACTCGGACTCCGACGCATCTGAAATCGACGATGACGAGTTTGACGATGACGATGACGACTACGTCGAGGATATCGTGGTATCTCAAATAACGGACCTCAATGGGATGCCTGCGAGCGTTGAGCTGGACCTAGCCGCGGAGGGCTATGCGTGCGGGTCTCTCGACGACAGCGATCCGGAAGTTGTGAAATTTGAGAGGCACGACCGCACGGTATGCCTTGACTTTTCCGATTACACGCCTTACTCATTGACACTGGACAGAACGGGACGAGAACCAAAGGTACCTGCTTGAATCATCATGAGAGAGACATCCTAATCATAATCTAGTCTATAAACGCGTCGCGTTCCTCATTTGGCCAAAGAATACCGACCTCGACCTGAGCGTTGGGGTGGGCGATATGTACGACTACGCATTGAACGCTTTGCGGAAATCCGTCTCGCCAGCACCGACCAAGAAGGAGAAGAAGATCATACAGCGCTTGGTGGTGTGTTGTCGGATGCACCCCCGAGAAGCCATGCTGCGCCAAGTCGTACACGTCCTCCGCGAGTCTGCCGTCCGGTGGAACGACCCGCAACCGTTCCTCGACATCCTCGCGGCCTGTGGTGTGGACCGAAATATCGATATTTTGGGAATACCGGCCTTTGTTTCCGCGTTTCAAGCCTTTGGATGGGTTGCCCTCCAGAGTTTGTGAGTTTTCATGGGTGTCGTCCTATATATTTTTACTGATTAGTCCAGCTGTCGGGACGCGATGCAGAACGACCAGTCGAATCTCCGGCGGTGGAGCCTGCTCGGCCAGATAACCCGTCTTGGGGAAGACGGCAAAGACCCGGAGGTGGCTCGATGGTGCGAAGAGCAAGCGTTGATGGTACTTCGAGAGAGACTGGGACCCGTCGATGCTGCACAGATACCCTGGCTAGTGACAATCGCAATACGCTATGGCGGGTTATTCTTCCAGCACCAGTGAGTCGTCTCCGCTACATAGCCTTCTCTTATTCAATATCCTCAGCATATTTCCTCAACTAACGCGGCAAAAACTAGACGTCTCGTTCCTCGTCCCCTTGATCAGTCAGCTACATCAGAATACTGCTCGCGCTCGCATACCTGACCCGCAGGTCATGCACGACATAATCTCCCATTGGGTCACGCAGCTTACGCAACATCTCCCGGCATTCCCCATCGCGGACTCCCCCCTCGCGGCGGGCAAAAAGGACATGCGACCGCGTATGACGCTAGCCATCCTACAACTCTGCGTATCGACAAAAAACGAGGGTCTTTGCGAGGCAATCGTGCAAAAGATGCAGTCAGCGGCTCGGCTGGGCCAGTACCTCCCTGCATATCCGCCTTGGCGGTACTACATCGAGCTGCTCGAGCCTGTCCTGGACTTGGTCAACCCAGCCGAGGAGCCGTTGCTCTGGGCTGTTTTTCGGCCGTTCGTCGTGAACTGTGTTAGCGCGATTATGTCTCGCGCGCGTACAATGCCTGGTGGCTTTGATATCACGCCCTGCGCTCTCGACGATAAAAACAAGGGCATTCTCGTGATTGCAGCGCAAGCGCTCAGTCGCCATTCAAACTCTTTGAGCCAGTGGTGAGTACCGGCACTACGACCTGAGATGACGCTTATCATAACTATAGCTTCGCTCCCGAAACAATCTGCGAACATGACAGCCAAACACTGCAAGACCTTGCCAAGCTCTTCGTCAAGGAGCTTCCGCGCGACGGCGTCCTCCATGAATCCGACGCAGATGTTATTTGGCTGTTGGGGACGACTGCGATCACGAAGTTTGATACCCAATGCCTCGTCAAGCCATCTATTGTCGGGCAAACCTCCCCAGGGCCATCTGAGCACATGCTGCGCATGTTACAGTTCTGCTTTGATCTCAAAGTGCGAACGGCGGCCTTATGCGATCAATTACTTCGTTGTTTCTTCAAAGTCCCGAACGGAACCACCATGAGCAAGCACGTTGGGTCTGTCCTTGCTCCGTTCTGCGGGATCCTCGCAAATTTTCTTCGAGACCGCGGGATATCTTGGACAAACGAGCCATTCAAGCACTTTGCTGCTGGGGTGGTCGTGGCGTTTTCCCATAACATTGTACCGCAGAAGCCCATCGACAATATCGTTTCGGTTGCGCAGTTGCGTGCCGTGGGCTGTAACACATGCCAGGAGTGTCGCTCGCTTCGAGAATTTCTCCTTAGCCCTGCCAGCCAGAGAACCTCGATATCGTTCCCCCGCACAAAAGCCATCCGGTCCCATTTGGAAGAACAGCTGCGGCTTTCTCGGGCAGCGACATGGGGTGTAGTCGTCGAAACCCTTGGTCGCGGGTCGGCCCGAACGTTGCAGGTAAGCGTACTTCGAATGATTTCTGCTTCTTCTCTGAGCTGAGAGCGTTCGGCAGGTCTCCAGGCCAGCTCGGATTTTACTTCTCAGTCAGTGGGCGTTTGGGAGCTCGAGAGCCAAAGGTCTCATGGCCCTTCTCGGCGATGTCACGGCGCAAAAGTCCATCCTCGGCGCCGATTACAATCGCGTTTATGAGCGAGTATACGCGGAGAAGCCCCAACCTCTCCCTTTGACCGACGTCAGCCAGACGGTCAACTTGCAAGGAAAACGACCCGCGACAGCGGATACCGGTGCTGGCCCGGGCAAGAAACCAAAAGTAGCGCGAACAGATCTTCAACGAAGTATATAATACAATAGTAATGTCAAGTACAACAAATGCTACATGCAATGCAAAGCAGGAGAGCTACTCTACTGAATGTATGAAAGAGTGCCATGAGCAGGTAATGTCGGAATAAACGGCCTCAAATCCTCCCTCACCAACTCTGGCGGGAGCATCGCAATCGTATCCACCGGCGCCCGCCGAACCAGCGCCAACAAATTCAGCCGCAGATTCCGCAGAGTCTTGCTCTCCCCACCACCACCTTCGTCCGGCAGCTCGTCCTTCACGGGCGGCGTCTGCAGGCGTTCCAGTAAATTTGCGGTATGGTCGAGGACAGCCTTGGTCTGTGCAGTTGACCCGGCACCAACGCCAACGCCAATCGCCGCGCCCGCCCATTCTGCTTCGCTTTGCGCGACTTCCGTTGGTGCGTAGAGGAGCGCCGCCATGTCGAGTTTGTGGGTTAGGACCTGCTGAATCAACTTGAGCCCGGTAAAGGCGACTGGGCGGACGTCGCGCGCGAGAGCGATTTGGGCGGGGATCTTGTCGTCAATGTCAATGCGACCATTGGCTTCGACTTTCATTTCGCGTTTGGGAATGGAAAGTTCTTGTACGACGCGGTTGAGAAGTTGATGTCGGCCCTCGGTGAGCGGTCCGACGATGGTCTGCTCGACCCAAGATGCGAGGCTGCAACCGAGGGGGAACACTCGAGGTTTTGTATCGTCCTCCATCTTAACGTCCTCATCACCCTCTATACCCTCGTCTATATCCAACGGCGGGGGTAGACACAAACTCGGCCAAACTCCGCACATACGCCAGCCCTTCGACTCCGCCGTAGACCATGTCCACGATATAACTCTCGGCCTCTAGCGTCCGTTCCTTGCCCCAATACTCCTTTTTCGGCTGAAGGTCGAGTACAGTGGTCGGCGCCACAAACTGGTCTCTGGAGGGCACCTCCAAGCTCGCTCGCACAGCATCCTTCACCAGCGCGTCCGTCTCCTCGCGCGTCTGTGTCTCGACTACGGGAATACCAGCTCCACGCAGCGCCCCGTTGAACAGCCCCGCCAGCTCTGCAAACGCGCCAAAGTCCAGCATATGGGCTTCACGAGGCTCCTCCCAGGTGCGTTCGTATGCTGGTGGTGGGTCCAGCGGGCGTCGGTTGCCAAAGTTGCGATGGACGGTCCAATGGCGTAGATTTGTTGGATGGGGTGGTATAGTGGTGGTGGTGGTCTGGAGATCATGCGGGAGGAGTGTCGGGAGTGGATATGTGTCAAGAACGTTTGGGGCAGGGGTTTCTCCCGCGCCGCTGGGCTCAGGAGTGTCGCGAGAGGGAGTGCCAGAGGGTTGGAACGTTGGTGGTGGTGGTTTGCGCGGCGGCGGGAAGATGGGTGTCAGTTGGGGTCTTGCAGGCGGATCGGGGACGAGAGCGGAAAGGTATGTGAATGGGTCCTCGACTGCACGATAATCCAGACTACCGTCTGTGAGGGTCGGCGGACCATGTGTCTCGACGCGTAACCGTTCTTTCTTCGTTTTGTACCGCTTGCCTGGGATACCATGAGGTTTGGTGAAAATGAGAACGCGACACGAACCCTTGAGTTTCAGACTCAGCATCGTCTTGGCCCAAGCGGATCCAGCCGGGAACGCGCCCATACCGTCCTTCGAGCCCGGCATTCGTCCCTCTGCGTCGATGGTTTCCTTGACCGGAACATTCACATTCGGCTCCTCCTTGGCGGCCCTGGGTCGCAGCGGACCACGCCTGAGCGACCCCACACCGAGCGATACCGAGGGCGACCTGCTCCGTTCCGGCCCGGCCATCTCTACATCCTCCAATGCAGCCGCATAGTCCTCTGCGGTAACGTCCTCCCTCTTAATCTCGATGTTCCAGTCTGTTTCGTACTGGATGACGGTGGAGGCGGCCTTGGAGATCTGGTCGAGCCCCCATGTCTCGAGGCGTTCGGCTTCGATGTAGTAGATGCTGTCGGGCGGATTGAAGATCTTGGCGTTGCCTGTGACGAGGCGGAAGTCGTCCTGAAGAGATATCAATTGAAGAGAATGAATGGCAGTAAGAACGCACGGTGAATTCCTCAAGAGAACGATACCGACCCCGCTGCACCTTGACCGTCATCGTAGCTAGATCCATCGGACGCTTGATGAGGTCTGCATATCCGGGTACGAGGGCTGCGTTCACGGGCTTTAGAAAGAACGCATAGTCGTCTTTCCTGGAGTTGAATGTCAGAAGCGAAGTAGGTCAGAGCGAAGATCGCGCACTTTTTGAGCAACACCAAAAGCCTTGCCAGAACCTCCTTCAACGGCTTCAGCTTCACAGGCCGCGGCGGCGCCTTGGATCCCGATTCATCGGCGTACTCGGAAACGCAAACTTGCGCTTCGACTTTGACTTGTGAGAAGATGTCTTGGACTTGTTCTTCGACGATTTTGATTTCTTCGACGACGAGGAAGGGCCAGCGGCTGGTGCGGGGTCGTAGTAGACCTGTGGAGGCGGTGGTGGCGGGGGTGGGTGTTGTTTTCTGCTGCTGAAGTTCGCGGAGAGGAGGAAGGATGAGCTTGAGTTTGGGTAGCGTCTGCGCGGGAGGAGGAGGAGGAGAAGAGGGTCCTTCCGAGTCGGATTGGCTGTCTGTCGACGATGCGGAACCCCAATCGTCAATGTCCATGGACGTTAGCGAGAGACGCGTCCGCGCGTGTGTTGGACTTGGAGGAAAGCCGGTGGTGTGACCGTTACTGAGGGTGACATTTGGTCACCACCTGTCACGCTTTACTTATGTTTGCACTCGAACATTTCCAGGGAACCCAAATCCAGCTCCCCTCGTCTTACCACTCGCGCCTCAACCGGTGCTCCCGCAACCCACCAGCAACCCTTTTGACAAGTGAAGTTTCTGGTCTGGCAGGGACTCCTCATTCCAAAGTACTAGTAAGTATTCCACTCCATGTGTTTAAAACTGACTCTTTATTGAAAGCAAGTTGCCCAAATCGCACCTTGTTAGTGAGTAGACTATTCTGTTTCAGGGATGCATTAATTGTTGCTACCCACTGATTGTGAATTTCTGAGTGTGAGTGGATCTTTTGCTCAAATCGGTGTTCATTTCACAGTTTCCAGATGAGATACCATGGAGTTTGAGACTAGTATTGCAAAAAAGCAGTTGCAGTAAATCTCTGGATTTTTCCTTCTGATTTTTCATCAGGTTGCAACCAACTGAGTTGAAGTAGGATTCCCCAATTTGATCCAGACAAATTTCTTGACCGAAACCAGATAAAAATCCGGACAAAAAATACCCTCGGCCGCGAAAGTTGCAGGTCTATGGTGTGACGAGGCACGAGTGTAGTATAAGAGCTACATTGTTCGAGTGAGAGTGATCATGACTCGGACGGTAACGCTTCTGCTTTCGTCCCGCGCTCATCACCCTCCTCAGGCTCACGCGCAGGATCATCGTGAGTCGTTCGCGGTGCTTGGAGTTACTGCTCGACACGTCTGACCTATCTCTGCGAGTCTCCCCTCGTCTTGCCACTCGCTCAACCGACCCACCAGCAACCTTTTTGACGAATCAAGTTTCTGTTCAAGTTACCACTGCTTCTGTTGCGGCCTCAAACTCTATCTACGCGCTGCCCGTCCAAGCGTATCCATCTAGCCTCCTTCCGAACACATGCCCGTCGTCACTTTGTGGTTATGGATGTCTTATCTTGGTTGGCGTCCGCATCCAAAGTCCGCTCAAATCGGATAAGTCTTGAAATCGTCTCTCCGTCCTTCCGCTGACCACGTCAAAAAAACAAATCGCGCAGGGATCTCCGACCACGTTATGCTGATTGACTACAGCCGTGAATAGACATCGATGTCACTTCTCTGTCGACGTCGTCCTCGTCCTCGGTAAGGCTCGGTTGACTGAACAAAGCAACGTTCCCTAGGTAATATTTTTCGCTCGGTTTTCTCCAGTTACCAAAAATTGCAGCTCTCAAACATTTTGGCGTCGAAAAAAAACCGCGGACCCTGCAGATTGAGCTGGGGTCTCATCGAGGACCACCCACAGTCAAACTCAAACACGATCGACATCAAGTCTTTCCACGGTTCCAGGCACACACATGGCATGGCGTGACGTCGGCGAAGACATGATCTACACTCCGACATCCGCCGTGTCTTCATAATAATAAGTCGCGTTGCGACCGCTTGGCGCTGGCTGGCGTCCAGACCCTCCCAATCTCCGCTCCGTTCTATTATTCTAAACGCCACTCTATCTATGCAGTGTCTCCGAGGGCGGGTAGTCCGGGGAGAGAAATTGGGTAGCAACCACCAACCACCGAGAGAGATTGATTCCGCAAAAATGGAGACCCAGCCATGTGGTTCTGGGCTTCCATCCTTGGTATGATTGCTGCTGTACGTCCGAAGGTTTGACATATTCCGTTTCCCGAGACTCGGAGTCCTGCTGCGGGGGGATTGACTTGACTTGACTGAAACACACTGTGCTGCCAGAGTTCTCATTGCCATGTGCTAGCCATGCGACAGACCTCCCAAACTCGAAGCCTAAATTTGCGCTAAAACTCTCCTAGCACCGATTGCGAAGCGGATGTCGAAAAGATCTCTATACGGCGGATCTGTCTTCGGGCTCTGCTCCGACGCGGTGATCGCGACAACAACTGACGCTGGCGCTGGTCCTCGAATTAGCCTGGGAGTCGCGCCTGTTTTTGGCTTGAGCGTCCCAAGCCCACAGAGCGTACACACGGAGCCCCAGACGAGATATTTCTTCTCACTCTCGCAGAAGAAAAAAAAAACTGCGTTGGCCGGGTTGGAAATTCCGTATTTATATTGTCGTCGGGGCGGAAAGACTTTCGGAATGCATGGCCGTCGAGCGCTCAATTATATTGAGAAAGTGTGACGTGACAAGCGTTGTCTGATTCGGTTACCCAAATCCGCAACAGTTGTCTGGGCCCGCTGGCACGACCGCCCGCCCAGGACGCGCTGAGGGAATACTGCTCGCGTCTCCGAAGGGCATCTACTCGCAGGACTCGACGCTAACCCGACGATACAACCCAGTGGGAGGCCGAAGGAACACGCTCAAAAGCATCCGAATCTCGTTACGCAATGGGTCGCCTTCATTTAGCTGCCACTTGGTTGCGACCTCATTAACTGGAAGAGACTATCCGGGGCTAGGCGTCACATGAAATTTCCTTCGGTACTCTTACCTCAACCACCACGACCCCCCTTCCTTCCCTGCATGCGCCTGGGTTCCCATTCACCTTCAATGCGTTGAATCTGTGCGTTGGCTCTGCACTTGCCCTCACGCCCGCACTCCCCTCGCTGCATTTGCATGTCTAAATCTCGTTCAGCTACACCTACACCTAATATCTACGCCCCCGCCACCACTAATTCCTCCGCACCGACCTCTTCACGAACGCCCACAAACGATCCTACCACTACTACCACTGCTGCTCCCGACACGACTAGACACCTGTCGGACCCATCTTCTGCTCCCATACAACAGCAGTTTCCTCACGTTCACTCATTTGTATCATCGCAAACCTCTCCCGACGACCATCCTCGTCCATCCCCGGACCCTTCCAGCCCACCACCGATGGCCAAACGCATGCGCCGCAGCTCCCCCGACGACGAGTCGTCCGACTCGCAAAGCAGGCAAGGCGGAGAAGGAGAACTCGACGAACCGCAATCGCGGTCTTCGTCCGAGGCTTCCCGCTCCCCGCAGGCCCAGCGGCCTCTCCCACTCAAGAAAAAGCGCACCCGCACGCTCACGACGCCGCACCAGTCTGCCGTTCTCCATGCCCTGCTCGCGCAGTCGCGGTTCCCGACTACAGCCATGCGGGAGGAGGTCGGACGCGCTATTGGACTCAGTGCCCGGAAAGTTCAGGTGAGTTGAGCTACCGCCGCTTGCCGCTGTTTTGCTAAACATACATTTTCTTTTGTTGCAGATCTGGTTTCAAGTGAGTTATATTTGCGAGGTTATCGACGAGATACTAATCTCCACACAGAATCAACGTCAAAAGGCGCGGCGTCCGGGAGCCCAACAGCAGCAGAGTCAAAGTCAAAGTCAGAGCGGTGTGGTCGCATCGCAGCCCTATCCGACGTACCCGAATCTATTAGCGCCTGCTCCTGGCGTCTATCCTGGGGCATCGCCGTATAGTGGCTATCCACCCGTGGACGCGCAGTTGCTAGGTCCTGGTATGCCGGGGCCAAGTACGAGTTCGAATACGAGCGCTCCTAGGCAACGCGGACGTCCCGTTTTGCACGTCTCTCCGACCGAATACGCACGAGAGCTTCCCCCAATCCAGCACTCGCCCTATTCGACACGCGAGAACGTGTTGCCCCCGTTCCGTCCTCGAGCACACGACCCAGCACGAACTCTGCCTCCGCTCGATTTCAGCCTGTCCTCGCGTCGCGGCGAGCTCCATTCCCATTCCCATTCCCATTCGCCGTCCTCGTACCTCCTCGGTGGGTCTGCCCCTCCAACGCCATTCCGAGCTTCGCCGCCTGCCTCTGGCTCTGCATCGACATCGGCGTCCTTTCGAGCTTCGCCTCCGATGGGTCTCACTAGATCGCGTTCCTCTTCACCCCAGTTCGCGCACAACCCTCCTCCACGCGAGCGGGAGCCCCAATTGCCGCCCTTTGGTCTGCCGCCGCCCTTTACGTTCCCGCCGCAACTTCATTGGGGCACGCGTCGTCCGCCTTCTGGCCCAGGAATTTCCTCGTCTTCCTGGTCCCATGCAGGTCCTTCTACGTCGACACGTACGAGTTCTGGCTCCCCGCCAAGGCTTCCTCCCATCCGTTCTCCATCTCCAGCGGACGAGGACCAGGACACCCCGCGACTCGGAGCGGCTCAGCCGCCACCTTCTCGTGCGGGTCGTTACGACCCAGTGCGCGGCGGCTTTGTGTCGTACTCCCCTACAGGCACGCCCTCCCCGCCTGCCTGAAGACCCCCCTCCCCCCTCCCTCTTCGTTCAGCCAAACGCTATCTATCTTATAAAGTGGTCGGGATCGTTCACGCCTCTTCACGAACCCCTCACGGTCGCATTTACCACGACGCCTATTTGTTGTTGTCCATCCACCCGTCCCGTCCTGTCTCTTACACTATCACGACACTCACTCATTTTGCCTCCCTTGGCCATGCATCTCTCTCCCTTGCTCTCGTTTTAATCTAACGACTCCTCCCTGTACTAATGCTAACTAGTAATACTCTCTCTTATACGGTTGCGGTGCGTTGGATGGAACGTCTCTTAATTTACTTACCATACATACAACTCGAGACCCATCCACACCCATCCCTTTTACTTAACACTCTGTATCGTCGTAAAAGAAAAATTAACGAACCCAAGTGTACTATTTTTTTCTTTTTCCCTTTCGTTTCGAATACGTATACAAGGATACAAAGTAGTACAGTAGTATTTAGTTTTGGCTATTTACCCGCCTGTTGTCATGCCGAGGGTCCAAATCCATTCGTTTCCGTTTCCATTTCAGACGCCCCGGAGATTGTCTGTTATAATTGCAGTAGTAGGGTACATCTCATGAAATCGGTGTCTGTGCGTATCTACGCTTCTCAGCAGCGAGGCGGACTCGGAGCTGTGCTTTTTTGCGCAGCCGGGCTTCTACGGCAGCTGGGTGGTCCGCGGCAGCAGCTGGGCTGTGGCCGTGGTCGTGGTGGACATCCGATTCCGAGCCTCGAGAGACGATCTCCACCCCCGTTGCCGCCAATTTACCTGCACCGCCGCCGCCGCCTATCCTCGCCTTCTCCTTCTCCTCCTCCAGCCGCTGAAGAAGCGCTGTCCGGCGTGTGGCGGCGTCATTATTAACAGTATCATTATTGCTTCCGCCACTGGCACCACCATCTTGCACAGAACCTTGTTTTTCATTGTCAACAGATTGCTCTTCTGAGAAAAAAACAGCTCACCAGAACCAGAACTCGAGGGCAATGACGGCAGCGTCGCCGCGACTAGAGATAGTGGCGTTGTTGCTGCGAGCGGAACGCCGAGGCGCGCTTGCCTAGCGCGGGTGAGTGCCATTATCTCGGGGGCGGAGAGCCGTTGTACCCCAGGGCCGGATGGGGTCAAATTATCATTATGAGAATATTTTGCCTCGAGGATCTCCGTTCGCGCGCCGTCATCTTGGTCCGGGGATAATCGGCGTCTAAATCCGTGCTGGTTTTTTGTCGAAACGAGAGGCAGTACTAGTCCCGTGCCAGGGTCTGACATACGTAGCAGCAAAGAAGGCCCCGGCGGCGGGGGCGATTGTTGTTGTTGTTGCTCGCGATCGAAAGAGGATGAGGATGAGGAAGCAGCGTTTGTATTGGTGCGGGTGGGTCTAGGCCGAGGCATTATTGTCCTGTCAGCTGGACGTGCGCTCAGATGAGCCTGAACGCTCTCCAGTAAACTCCGGTGGCGGACGCGTGGAGGTCTGCGTGGGGCTGTTGATAGCGCTAACGCTGACGCTTCTCCAGGACGTTTTGAGGTTTCCTTTTTCGAAGGAGTGTTGGTGACGGGGATGTCGCGCGATGTTGCCGTGGGTAGATTGTCCTCCAGCGAACCAGCGTCTGCGGATGATGAGACTGCTCCCGTCGCTCCGCCATGGTCCAAGGATGATGACGGCAAGCGCTGCTGCAGCTGGCCGTATGCCGTCGTATCGAGAGGACTCTGCGCCACATTACGGTGCCGAGCGTCATTGCGGCGACTGCTTCCGAGGAACGTCTCTTCATTTTGGCGGAGACCGCTATCACGGCCACTCGGAGGAGGAGGGGGCGATGGTGAATGTGCCGCAGATACAGATGCAGCTGACCCCAACGATATACTGCTCTCGTCGCTGACAGCGCGGGCTCTGCCTTTGCCTTTGAGATCATGTTTGCCTGATATTTCTGGCCCAAAAAAAGGCTCATCGTTCAGGCGGGGCTGCCCGGTACCGCTCGCGCGCGAAGTATGCTCGTCGAGGCGCCTATCTCGAGATCTTGACCGGGAGGCGGAGGGTGAACGAGACCGCCGCCGCCGACGACCTTCTGGCGACACAGAAGGCGACTGTGATTCATGCCATCTTCTACGGCGTCGGTTGGCAGCCGGAGGCGGAACTGCAGCGGGAACGTCGTACTGAGAGAGTTTTCATTAGAGCTGAGAAAATGAAGTGCGTGCGTGCCTACCTGGACGACGTTGTCGTAAACGAATAAGTCTTTGTACGGCGATCTCACGAAAGAATAGACTTCTGCTCATTAATTCATTAGAGTTAGATCGGACGAGGAGAATGTCCGACCCACCGTGTGCAAAATGCTCCGCATTTACATGCCTCTCACCCTCTACGTACGGTGCATCTAGGTCCAGAAACTCGGCGAGTAGCTTGACGGCAGATTCGGAGCGGATGTCGATGGCTTTCATGAGAGAGATGGTGAAGTTTGTCAGAAACTGGATGAGCGGAGATGAGCGGAGATTCATTTAGCGGAAGGACAGTCACGGACCTCGACATCCAGATTTACCCATACTTGCAGTTCTCTCCGTAGAAACATGACCGTGCGGGCGATCTGGTCGGGAGCCGCAGCGAATTGCGCTGGAGTAGGGTAGGGACGATATCGGGTATATGAGTTGGACGCGACATGCTGAATGGAGTCAGCAAATCAGGCACATTGGGCCAAAAGAGCAGACCTTGGCGTACAAACCATGCTCGTATATCCACCTTCTCTTGACAATCGACCGGTCAAGTCTATCCGCCTCTTCGTTTTCGTGCGGTTCTCTCCTGCCCCATTCCCTCTCTCTATATCGACGACGGGGGCGCGCGCTGCTGCCGCGGAGGTAAAGGTTGTAGTGGGCCAGGCGACGTCGTTAACGGTGCCAAAAAGTGTTTCTGATAGTCGTATCGCGAGCGAATTTTGTGGATGAGAAACTCCCCGATAGCCTGCGAACATAGAGGGCAGCGACGCGACTGGTCTGGACATCACACCCTAAATGATTAGAACCCGTAAAGGAATAGAGAGGAGGACGGCTCACCGGTCCAGACAAGCAAGCAATCGAAGCAGAACTCATGCGAGCACACAGGTACCACCGTTCGGTCTACGATGTCTTGCAAACAGATGCTGCATCTATCGTCGTCGTCTTCGTCTATCTTTGCCTCTGAATCCTCATTAGTTGCTGGCAAGTCCTGGTCCGGCGGAGTCTCAATTTTGACGCGTTTGGGAGAAGGGCTGCGACTGAGCGACTGGGACATGAGTCCTACTTGCGCCCGGAGCTGTGAGGCCGTTGACGAGGAGAGGTGTGACTCGGTCACGCGACACATTTCTTGCAGACAACCACAACCAGCGTCCGCGACAATACATGCATCAAGTCCTTGCGATTCGCCCCGGTGCCAATGCATCGTTGGCCCATAACTCGACCTGATGATTTCTGTCGCGACTCTGAGTCGGCGTCGACCCGAGCGTTAACAGAACATCTTGAGCAAGCGCGGGAAATTAGGCCGGCCAATTTATCGCGCTGAAGAAGCCTCAAGTGCAAGTCCGTGCTGCCGATGAGCTTCGCTATCTACAGGGACTATAGTGAGGAATATCGACTTCATGGGCGGATATTCGATGGGGAGCAGGGAAACTTGTGCGTGCGAGGCTCACTTATTTCTCTCAGCGAACCTAATTCACCTCCAGAAACCTCCGGGAGGTTCTAGTATGTGTCTGTAACTATGATCTCGCTGTCCTTTTATATTGACTGACAGTTCTAGGGTGCCTGGGCTCTCTCGTCAAGAAGCATGCATCTGCAACTAGATCTCTCGACGCCAGGCCGGCGGATACATCGTCGTCGACAGTATTGCAGACTGGGCAAGTAAGTGGCGATTATCACTCTCAAAACTGCGTCGCTGACGCGCCTCGCCCAGCCGAACCCCCACATAATTGGTCGGCAAACTGGCTCGCTGCTGCTGAAGGACAGATGAATACTACCCCGAAAGTGTTCCAAGGTATGTACCGCTTCTCTTAAATCCCGCCCGCTGATTCCTTTCTAAGCTGGGCGATCCCGCTGCCATATCGCAAGATACGAGAACGAACCGTTCGAGGAGATCATGGCTCGGATTGAGGCGTTCCTGGATAAACTGGCGCTTTTGCCGTCGGAAAGGATGTGTATACCAGTGAGCAAAAGATCTCCACGGGCAAATAATCTCTGATTAACGAGAAACAGCTGTCCTCTACTTGTATATCGAACGCCCGACACTCTGGGCCGAGTCCACCCTCGCATTCGCCCAAGCCATGACCACCATCTCGACAAACTCAATGCCTCTCATCTATGCGGACCGCCAGCCCGCTCTGCACGATAGAGATGGTGTCGCCGCATTTGTCGTGAGCGTCCTCGTCAGCGATGCGTACGGTGGATGTACCTACTGCCGACTGCGGGACGTGGCCCGGAGCGATTTGTTGGTCCATGGCAGGTCACTACGGAGGAGGGGTTATGGTGATTGTGAGCAATGCAATACGATGGACCTGTAGGTCGTCCTCTTCCTCGCATCTTGGGCTTTTCTGACATGCTTGCCAGTGTAGGATTGTCTGGCCTGCCCATGAATTCGCTGGTTATCCAAGACGGACACGAGTTTCGTGCTCCTCCTCACTAGACAAGACTCTGACTCTGACCTATTTCTTCTCAAGCACGTCTCTCTCGCTGTCGCCACACTCAGAAGCTGGTACGGGACTGTTACGCCGTCAGGCTGCGCAACGAAGCACGATTATTTCCCTGGGACCCAGACGCAAGATACAAGGGAACTGCTCAGCGAGGAAGATTCTAGGTTGCTTAACAGCACAGGATAGCACAAAATAATTGAAACTCTACATCTACCATGCGGATTCACCCGTCGGACTGCCAAATCGACCTATCGTGTGCTCAGCGAAACATGACAACGGGAGAAGACAATACACACCACTCTTGCTATCCTTGTCTAGTAAACACCACGGAACAATAATGGCTGCGCCCTGCTCCGGTGTCTTCCCACCGGCACCAAACCCATTCAGCTTGGTCGTCGTGAATCCCGGAGTAACCGCGTTAACCTTGATGCCTTCGCCCCGCAGCTCATACGCCAAGGCGATGGTGTACGAGTTGGCTGCGGCCTTGCTCGTGTTGTACGCAACAACCTGGTGCAGAAATCCCTTGTCGCTCGCCATGAGGGTGTTGGAGGCCATGTCCGTGCTGACGTTGACGATCACCGCGGGCGTCGACGAGGCGCGGATGAGCGGGAGGAAGGCGGTGGTGGTTTGGACGAGTCCGAACAGGTTGGTCTCCATGGTCGCGCGCATGGCAGGGAGATTGGGCGCAATAGCGCTGTGGGGAACCTCCATCTGAGCGACAACCTTTGAATGTGGGATCAGCGAGCGGCATGAGTTTCGGGATGTGAACAACTTGCCTGCGTTGTTGACAAGCACGTCGAGACGCCCTTCGTCCCTTTTTATCTTGGCTGCAGCGGCCTCCGCAGACGCTGCGTCGGTGATGTCCAGCTGGACGAACTTGACGTCGAGGTTTTTTTCCTTCTTGAGCTTTGCCCTGTGATGCATATTATTACTAATATTAGCTTGGAGAAAACACTTCACACAAGAACTACGCACACAGCTTCAAGACCCGCGTCCTCCTTGCGCGAAGCAAGATAGACGGTATGGCCCTTGGCGGCCAGGAGGCCCACGAGCTCAAAGCCGATGCCAGTATTGGAACCTGTGACGAGGATGATTTTGGCTGCTGCTGCGGACATTGTACGAGTGGTAGGTTGGTTGATTAGAGTTGCTCACCCTACGGCGTATTTATACCGCGAGCAGAGGTGGGTCGGTGGGTCGGTGGGTCTTGTCATGTCGGGTCGCAAGTGGGTCGTGCTTCGATTACTGATGCGCCTGACTAAAGAGGTGGCAGCGGATGCGGCACGGATGCGGCGCCGGGGGAGGCGGAGGCCATCGAGAAAGAACATTTTTTCGTGGCCACCGAGTGCAATGGGGAGCTATTCCTTCGAGGTTGTCTGCTTTTCATGGAATCCGATTTGATGATTTCTTGTACGCTCCGTCTGCATGTGCGGGCAAGATAATTTTACCATGCCTTCGCGGATTACACTCAAAGCCGCGCTACCGCCGCGGGCGAAAGTGGATAGCCGGCGCCGTGACGCGTCACACATCGTGCCGAATTGCTCATCCACCATGACATGACGACCGCCAACTCCCAAAACAACATGCTCGGCAGTCGTAGCGTCGACTTGAATAGCATCCAAATATACGCCAAATCAACGTTTACACGATTCTCTGGCCTTGACGTTGTTCACTTCCTAACCTCTAGCAAAATCTCTCAAGCTGCCTGGGCGCTTGTGTTCTCCGATTCCAATCGAACGGAACTATGGCCGTACGAACTAATATCCGTCGCTTTTCGAAACGTTCTCCTGTGCTTCGTGCCCCAGGCCCTTCAACAAGCCATCTATTCGCCGCTTAGACTTGCTATTCACAGCGCAGACAACCAGCGTTCACATTATAATGTGAGCTTGAAATTCCTTGTTTGGGGATACGGCGCGATGACCATCGATGTGCCAGTGTGCTACAGAATCCACAACAGGACAACTTTTGTTCACTTCGAGCATTACAAAGACTGGATGTGTGCTGGAAGCAACATAATCCACATTTCATACACTTAGCCCCGAAATCAGGTTCCATACCTCTCCCCAGTGGGACTCGTTTTGTTGAATGGCCTCTTGTTGAGCTTCCACAGGCAGGCCCAGCCATCCAACAAGTTGAATTATCGGTTGATGCGACGCTTGGAGTGATTCGATGCCGGGGAACAGACTCGAGATAAAACGCGCAATATCCGACACACAAGCAGAGGTGATTGGCGACTGGTTGAACTCCAGCCGGCCAAGCTGACTCCGATGCTCAAACATCAAGTTATCGAGAGCAGGAGCCACTGGCACGGCTGCGTCAACCGTGAGGCACAAAGATTCGAGTTTCCTGCAATGCATTGCAAATGCACGCAACGCATCGAGCGTAGTAATCGGACGAGGCTGTATCCAGGACGCTGCTCTCAGCGTGAGTTTCGTTATCTCCGGCCAAGAGCGCGCCAAATCCCAGATCGTCGTGTCAGTGAGAGTGAATGCGCTTGGGGGTTGCAAATCCACTTCGGTAAGATTGGTGAATTTGAAGAGGGGAACCAATGCCGCTCCGTCGACAACATAGTCGGGCAGATGATTTGACCAGTGCGTAGAATGATATGCGCGGACCCTCAGAGTACGAAGGGCATCAGCGGAGAGATGCTCGGCCAACGCGGTGTAGATGTCCTCGGTCACATCCTGTGTGATATGCCCCATTGTCGAGACTCGACAATTCTCTATGTGGCATTTCGGGCACCTATGGTGCACCCATATCCCTTCTAGTAAGAAGGGTAGAGTACCCTATTCTACCCTTCTTACTAGAGGGACTTGAGGTGGGTTCCCATACCCCCGCTAGCTGAGGATCGCGGTTGGGCCTTTGGGCCATTTAAGGCATCTACCGTCACCATCACCATCCATCACACCACCCCGCCCATCACCCGTCACTGTCCAACACTTGAGCTCATCATTGTTGACGACGTCGACAGCGGTGAGCTCAATTTTCATGCAATTAATACGAAATAAATTGTAGAATATGTAGAAAAAAAAGGCGCATCACTGGGGCGGGGCCGCCCCGACGTCACATCGTGTGACATTCATCCAAAAAGGGAAATAGCTTGGAAAACATGAAAAATGATCAGCGCGCCTCCTCCCGCCCCCTCCCGCCCCGCCCCGACGTCACACATGTCACTGCTGCCATCAAAAATGGAAAAGTTGCAGAACATCTTGTAAATACACCCTGTACAACCAACATTGCAGTAGGTGCAGTATTCATCGAGATAATTGATTAAATGACTTTAACTCAACCTAAAAAATAAAAGGTAGCCAAACACTTACAAATACTGCTGGTAAAGGACACACATCAATATCTGAAGTATTAGCAGAGATATGAATAAGTGTCTCTAACTCAACAACCGAAGTAGATGTCATGCAAGTCATTAAGTGTCTTTAACTCAATCTGATTCAAAAGGATACCAGTACATATAGCTACAGCTACTCATTCATAGACGAATTGCCCAGTCTATCTCCCAACCCTGCCCTTAGCTTGACTTGTGCCAATGCTGTGTGTTTTCAATAAATGGCTTTAACTCAACATTACTATTATACCACAATCTATACCACAACCACTGCTTTGTTTAGCCTGTAATTTGGTCGTAAGAGAGGCCTGTATGCTCCCAACCTTCTGGGAGAGAATTAAACCTGTGGTGTATGTGGATGGCTGCAAACTGTAGCTCGAAAACCAAATAAATAACAGCTTTAACTCAATTGGTGAACATTGTGCATTGTACCCCGACCAGTCAGCCGTTGCCCTTGAGATTTCGCAGAAGAGACCCTCTGCTAGCACCCGACTATCCTAGGTAACCCTGGCTCAACAGACCTTCTCTCTGGCCCAGTGCACAGCTCATCAGAGTGTGAAAGGACACCCAATAATGTCTTATTCACTCAGTGGATAAAGGCGATTTACATGTCAGTGTGCAGAGGTTCTAATCCTCTGTCCTTCTCTTCAATTGTGAATGTATAGCACACTACTACAGGGTGCTGTGGCTAGAGAGATACTTAATAATATGGTGTCTATATCGTAGGCTGTAGTACACCTATGAGTCTAAGCTCTGTTATTCCGGGATTGGGTTATTCCCCACTCCCAACAGACCCAAGGATCAGAGTTCACTCTGAGTAGCTGGCAGCTGGTGGTAAGATTTATGTTTTCATAGATAACACTGATTGGCATTTTCTGCGAGATCCGTAATAGCTAGGAGGTTGATTCAAGGGCTAGAAGGGAATATCTGAGGATTCCTCCAATCCCATATAAGTTTCTTGTCTCAGAGATCCCATGCACCGGAGATTGAGTTTGATTAAGTGTCTTTAACTCAACAAACAAACAGCAGAATGCCTAGTGTCCTGTCTATTAACACTGTAGGTCTCCAGGCTGCTTGGAAATGTCAAAACCAATCTCCATAACCTTTACAAACCACTGTTTTTGGCAAGAGCCTTTGGTGAGTAGTGTGATAAACCAAAGACACTGTTTGGTGTTACAGTGAAATATTCATGTCTCAGCTAGAACCATGGTCAGAACTTTATCTTACCTATGCCACACAACAACAGGATGAGTCTGTAAGTATGTATAGCGGATACTTATGAGTGTTTAAATCAGCCTCCTAGCCTCAATGGATCTCTTGGAAAGCCCTAATCAGTGTTATCTATGCAAACATAGATCTATTTCCCCTTTCAGATTTATGCACATTCAAGTCAGATCCTCTGGGGGATAATGAGAGGGTATTTACATCTTCTAGGAAATCTCATAAGCTAATCTCTACCTACAACACAGCTGGTGATATGACTGCTGTAAGACTGAGTTTTCAGGTGTCTATATCGTCCTGGCAAAAATTCCTCAGGATCTAATACTATACAGAAGAGTGGATGGCTCAGTCCTCTACTAAATCTGACGTAGATCTGGCTTATCGGCTAGACGGATGCTACAATACTGTATGATGCCCCTGAATCTAAGTTCCTCAGGGATCATTGGTTTCATAGTGTAGGCCTTTGAGTATTGGTGGGAATCAAGCACCAGGTATTATGTCCTCTTTCGCAGATTGACTGAGTGGTAGAGCCCCTGGATGAGGCTCTCAGCAGCAGTACATCTGGGGTAAAGGTGCAGCCATATGTTGTCTTAGAAGCAAGGGACAGAGAAGGAAATTACTTGGATAGTTTATAAGACATTGCACTCCATTTCTACCAAATATCAAGGTGAAGGCAGCAACCGTTGGTACAATATGGGTGAGCTCATTGAGTTAAAGCTCTTTAATGATTTTACCTTGCATCCCTACTAGTTGTGGTTCCCATGTCTCCTTAGAGTGTTTGAAGGATCACTTAGACCCCTGGTGCTCATTTCTAGCCAGACGCGAGCATTGGTTCGAGCTCTATATAGTTATAACCAGGATCAGTTGAGTTAAAGCCATTTATTGAAAACACACAGCATTGGCACAAGTCAAGCTAAGGGCAGGGTTGGGAGATAGACTGGGCAATTCGTCTATGAATGAGTAGCTGTAGCTATATGTACTGGTATCCTTTTGAATCAGATTGAGTTAAAGACACTTAATGACTTGCGTGACATCT
Source organism: Mycena amicta (assembly GCA_029282125.1). Classification (NCBI taxonomy): domain Eukaryota; kingdom Fungi; phylum Basidiomycota; class Agaricomycetes; order Agaricales; family Mycenaceae; genus Mycena; species Mycena amicta. The sequence goes on along the minus strand of JARIHP010000035.1, from coordinate 445,309 downwards.
ACTTCGGTTGTTGAGTTAGAGACACTTATTCATATCTCTGCTAATACTTCAGATATTGATGTGTGTCCTTTACCAGCAGTATTTGTAAGTGTTTGGCTACCTTTTATTTTTTAGGTTGAGTTAAAGTCATTTAATCAATTATCTCGATGAATACTGCACCTACTGCAATGTTGGTTGTACAGGGTGTATTTACAAGATGTTCTGCAACTTTTCCATTTTGATGGCAGCAGTGACATGTGTGACGTCGGGGCGGGGCGGGAGGGGGTGGGAGGAGGCGCGCTGATCATTTTTCATGTTTTCCAAGCTATTTCCCTTTTTGGATGAATGTCACACGATGTGACGTCGGGGCGGCCCGCCCCAGTGATGCGCCTTTTTTTTCTACATATTCTACAATTTATTTCGTATTAATTGCATGAAAATTGAGCTCACCGCTGTCGACGTCGTCAACAACGATGAGCTCAAGTGTTGGACAGTGACGGGTGATGGGCGGGGTGGTGTGATGGATGGTGATGGTGACGGTAGATGCCTTAAATGGCCCAAAGGCCCCAACCGCGATCCTCAGCTAGCGGGGGTATGGGAACCCACCTCAAGTCCCTCTAGTAAGAAGGGTAGAATAGGGTACTCTACCCTTCTTACTAGAAGGGATATGGGTGCACCATAGGTGATTTCGGGAGTGCGCGGACAATATCGCGGACTATAGTTGGCCTGTCGTCAAGCAACAAGCTCCGGAGGGCTGGAAACCCATGTGCAGTGGACTCGAACTTGAAGTTGAGTGTCGAGTAGTCCAAAATGGTCAAAGCCTCTAGGTGAGGAAGCTGCGAAATATGCTTCCACCCTCCATATGCATTGAAGGCGAAGAAGTAAAGCGACCGAATTCGATACAGCCGCGGAATAATAGCGTCGGAAATTTGTCGAATGAAAGATTCATGGGGTCGGACAACATCGGGATTCGTGTTGTAGCTGTCTCGCCCCAGAGATAGCTTTTCCAGTTGCTCAAAAGGAATGACCAGCAACAACAATGGCAGCAACACTGGCATGTCCGCCGATTTGAGAGCGGAAAGTGTGAGTTCAGTTAGTTTGGGAGTGACGAAGTGGGACACATGAGCAGGAAATTCAGTGTCCTCCGGAGGCTGCTGGCACGTGAATGAGCGGAGGTTGGGCATGAGCTCTCCGTCAGCAAACTGAGACGCAATTGTGTGGAGCGTCTGGAGATCGGGGAAGGCAGATTCTCCAACGGATCCACGGCCAAGAGAGAGGGACCGGACCTGGCGAGAATAGTACATCACTCGACCCCAATCTTCCTTGGTGACGGTTTCGTGCAGACGCTAGATTGAAACACTTCAGGCTTCACAACAACGCGGTGAAAAGCCATAGTACTCACAATGACTGGTAAGGACCGACTCTCTTGGGCCAAGTCGGAAGGCATTTCATGCCAATGCTCCGCCGGGAGGCATTTTAGCAAACAATTCAGCGTATCTTGGCGCGCCCACAGCAGATCAAGCGCTGGCTCTAGGGCTCTAAACCGTACAGTATACGAGTACGGCCGTCGGAAATACGGCCGTATTTCGCGACGGGACGGGACCACCCGTACAGTAAATCGGGCGCTGACATCCCAATACGGGACGGTCCCGTATTGGAAAAACCGTACAGTATACGGGCTGAATACGGGTGGGGAAGTGAGTGATCCGCGTTCAGTATTCGTCCAAAATGCTCCTAGCTCCCAATTCAAGGATGCCTCACCTCAAGCAGTGTTCCTAAGGTCCCTGCAAGTCTTCCCTGGGTCATCCCCGCTTAATACGGGTTCCGCAACCCGTATCCGCCGCTTACCCGTCCCGTACCCGTACCGTACGAACAGCTCCGCGGACCCGAGCCGGTACGGGACCCGTAACCGTATTTACGGCCAGTAAACCCGTACATATACGGTTACTGTTTGGAGCCCTAGCTGGCTCTTGGAACGTTTTGCAAGTTCTCGCGATATAAGCGAGGCTCCGCTCGCAGATGCCTGTATCGACCTCGCCGCCGACCTCCGATACGATGGACTGGAGGACTTGATCGATGCAAAGAGCATGGTGCATGGTGGGTGCGATTGAGAAGAGCTGTTGATCCGGGCCGCACCGGCCGCCGGCGTGACGAACTGGCACGATGTATCACCGCTTGCACATACTCGAACTTCTAGGAAAAGATACACTCTATATTCCAAGTTGCCTGACGCGACGACCGGACGACCATCGCGAAACTCCGACCCTGCGCGGCGCGCCATTGGCAGTTTTCGACCGGGGTTCCACTACTCGTCTCTCGGAGTATGTTTGCCAGTTGGCCCAATGGCCGAATATCTTCCAATTATAACGATGTAGCTACAATGAACGAACAAATTACGAGTACTTTAGTAATCGTTTATGACACACCTGTAAAGGGGCGTTTCGCATCGACGAGAAAACCCTTGACGGATCATAAATTGTAATCTTTTGATGGCATTTGAAGTCTTTTCGTTTGAAGTCTTTTTGCAAATTCATCACATTTCTTGTAGTCTCTTTAGGGGCTGTGCTCATCGTCAGCATCTGTTTGTCAACGGCCGCCGCCGCCGCCTCCCTTCTGATCGTCGTCGGAGCTGCTCCGCAGTGATCCGACGTTCGTCCCCGTCGCGATCACGCGTGTCTCAGAGCATTATACCCCTCTCCGCATTGAAATTCGCTTGTACGCGCGGGCAAGCATGTTGGGAAACAGTCTCTTTTTATACTCGCGCAACTTACTCTCCTACCAGTAATCCCGTCCGAGTTAGTACAACAGAGGTCTGGCAGAATGATGAGGTACGCGATCACATGCTCTCGGATCTCTCTTGCCTCTCCGTTTGTCCAAAGTTCATAGAATGCTATTCCCGCCTCTGAAGCAAAATACGCGGCATCGCTCGTTGAAACATCAGCAAATTTAGCATTAAGGTATGTACGCAGGCTCGTGTTCCACTTCCCATGGTCAATATGCATGAGGAACTCGCAGTGCTCAGGGCAGGCGGCACTGTGATGCGATATTGTAACCTTTCTCGGCCGTTTACCTCGTCTGTTTATACCGTTTCTCTCGCCGGCATTCACTGTTATCAACAGCCATGGCGAGTAACGCACAGGAAGCTCTTTCTGCCCCGGATCCGCGTTCGTAAGTCGCGTACACCCGATGTTCCACACGTGATCGCGTCCACCGCCGAGCAGGAAACAAACACAACCCAACGGCGTTTCCTTCGTACGCGTACCCAGTCGACAGCCCGTATCCGCGACCCACAAGCTGTCTCGTTCCACTTCCATGACCGCCTTCGTCTCCGTCGTTACCCGATGCCTCGTCGTTACAAGCCCCCCTCCGTGCTCACACCACCGTCCTCGTCCGACTCTTCCGGAGTCCTGTACGTCTTTACCGAGAAATATGGGACAATCGCAAAAATCGGACGCACCAATTGTCCGCCGAGGCGCAAGAAGGATTGGGCGAAGCAGTGTAATCCGGTGTCGCAGGAGTGGGTGTATTGCTGGAAGGTGCCCTATGCCCGGAAATTCGATGAGCTTTTTTTTACTTCCAACGCGTATCGTTCTACTGAGTCGTCTCGTAGAATCGCTCGTGCACGCTCACTTCAAATACGAGGGCGCTTGGCTGCGTCCGCCTCCCTGTTCGGGTTGTTTCGTTCGGCATCGAGAGAAGTTCGACACGGGTGCCTGCGGGTGCCTGCGGGGGGCTGGACGAGATCGCTCACGTGGTAGAGGATTATCTCCGGCAGTTGGGATGGCGTGTAACGCGGTATGTTTTCGCTTGTAGCCCTTTTTCTTCACCGCTTACCTATAATCGGCGTTAGAGTAGTCAATCCGCGATAGTATGCGATGTGTGTAGAGTCTATGCAATGTAACCAGCAGCGAACTCGACATCTGCATTGTATCTTTGTAGCCTCTATCAGACTGAAGCATGTTCAGATTTTGCTTAGACCCGCACGACTACGCCAAGTTCGCTCCAGCAACAGCAGCCGCTTCACCCACGAACATTTTGATCCGGTCTAGACGGAGCCAACGCGTCGTACATGTATTTTTTTGAGCTAATTCAGAACTGCCAACACATTACGCCGTTGACACGTGATCGTGTCGGATACGCCTACAGCCGCTGCCCGCTCGATATGTAGCCAGCGTCGTGAGAGACCTCGAACCGTCTAGCGCCTCTGTGATAACGTTCCCTACACCCTCCGAGTCGTCGAGCGAATCGTGCAGTCCAAAAAGGAGATAAACAATAAAAATCCCAGTCGCGGATCCCGATTGTCAGCATTCGGTGAGTTGCCTGCATTTGTTGTAGCCACAAATGACCCTGTCGCGGCAGCGTCACCGGCGCTATCCGGTAGGGCCACCGATGGTGTGGTCCTCGTTGGTGTAGACCTTCTATCCCCCTGCTTGGCGGGTCAGGCTCACCGTTACTTCCGTCACTAACCTCTGGATGGATTTGCAGTAAAAGTATGTAAATTAACTCCGTTAGGCGAGCATCAGACACCGCGTTTCAGGAAAACATGTGCAAATCAATCCTCCTTGTCTTCAGATCTCCATGGCCCAAGCCGCATCCACCATCGACTCTCCTGCCGTCCCGCCCTACGTGGGTCCAGTAAGTCCTTGCCCACGCACTGTACGCACATATCCATCACGCATGCTAGATACGACCTGGCCATACGGTGGCCTTAATCTTCGAGACGTCAGGCACCGCTCGCCTCTTCGCTTTCCCCTTCACCAGCTTGGCTGAGGCTGAGGCTGCCGAGGACCTCCTCGATTTTTACAATCATCCCCTCCAATGCGCTGACTGTCGCCGACCCTTCAAGCGCACTCCGAGCGCCTGTTTCACCTACATTTTCACATGCCCTCACTGGCCAGATGACGCACCCGATTCCGAATCCGCCCCAAACCGAGCCATCGAGGCGAGTGCCTCGCCATTCTCCCCGGAGCCCGTCCACCCTCCTCTGGGCAATGTCTTGGTCGTCAAGCAGGCTGCTTCCGACATCGCCGAAGACCAGCCAATCCCCCGCGCAGAGGCGATGGAACTTCCGCTGACCGATGTCACCGTGAGCGACCTTGCGGACATCAATCGCTATCTGGTCGAGTATGCAGTCCCTGAGTACCTCGAGCCGGACCTGACATACGTCCAGGTTTTTGCCCGCGATGTGGACGGTCGACGTCGACGGCTGGCGCTACTTTGTCCGAGACGACGTCGCTGACAACGTTCGCACACCTGAGGGCCGACGTGTTTTCCCTTTACGGGTTCCCGACGCGTAAATAATATTCTTTGTATTGATTCAAACGGTCCGCAAGCGTGTGTGTCGGAAAATCCGGTTAGAAACGCCTGTGATAGCAAGCCGCCTTCTCGGTAGGACACGAGCACCAAGAATTCCAGCCTGTCCTAATAACGACGCTCATACTGAAGGGAGCTACAATGTTGTTGGCGTGCCTGTACTTAACTTATTTACGTTTTATCTATATCCATGTTGGCGGATGCAGCGGCGCCCTTACGACGACCGGCTGTACTGCCAGTCGCGCCCGTCGCGCCTGCTTTGTTGGAGCCAGTCGGTTTGGCCTGAGCTTTCGGCTTGATGCGCCTTTCGATGGTCTTCGTTTCGAAGGCCCTCGCGGCGAGAGGGTTGGCGGTCAATCGCATGTGCTTCCACTTTCTGTCGTCTACGCTGCCCTCCGGACGCACGCGATGCTTTGCTGAAGCTTTCTGATTGGCCATGTAGGCTTCCTATTAAAGCTCAGTATACACTAAACGAATGCGTCGTCATCGCTCACCTTCGAGAACTGGCAGTCAAGCCGCCCGACTGCTCGGAGCACGGCTTTGACGGCGAACTGAGGCTCACCGTCGGTGAGGGTGCGGAAGATGTTGATGGCGAAGCTGGCTTGTACAATGTCGCGCGTTTGGAACGTTGCTGGATTGATGGCTTGGAATCTGGGCGCTGTCAAAGGCCGAATGCACAGGGGTCAAACACGCACTTCGAGTCGGCGTACTCCAAGTACTGGACGGCGTTGTCCATGCAATGGTCGAGGGTAGGGGTGCGAAGTCGACCCAAAGTTCCCCGAGGATCGACGAAGGGACCAAAGGGCGCTTTGACCTCCTCGGGGATGACGCTGCGGCTTGGCGTAAAGTAGCGCGTGTCCAGCGATAGGGAAAGGCCCAGTGTCTTGTCGGCGGAGACAGGGTCCAGCAAATACACCTTGGACCCAGCGAGGTGCTGCGAAGACATCCAATTCAAATCAGCCATCATCTGCTCGACACCGTCGAATTGAGGAGTTCCGCAGCCGTGGACGACGAGCGATTGCGAGAGTTTCAGAGGCGACTGGGTCTGCACGCTGCACATACTATCAGTTTGCTGGGCTACTGCTGTCCTGCTTATACACTCACTTTCTCCAGAGAACCGGAGGGAAGTCCTTGCTGCCGATTATTCCTACGACAGTGAAAAGCGCTTCTTGCTGCCCGCCCTCTCCGTTTTCGGTGACTGCTTTGAACAAGCTTCCCGGCACGATTTCCGCAATTTGGATGTTATCGAGCTGAGCGGGTGTCAGACGACATCGCGTGGGTACATATAAAGACTCACGTTCACGTCCACGCACGGAATGCCTAGCTGGTCTGACTCGGGCAGAGCAAGAAGTTCTTCATGCAACTTCCGAATGCGTTGCGCTTGCATCGTTATTAGCATATACGGCTACGCCAGGAGGCCACTTACCAGCGGACGACAGTTCGAGTTCTGTAAACATTGCAAATTTGGCGAGGCTCCCCGGCGGGCAGTTAGAGCTCTTTATCATTCTCGCGGATCAGCTTATCCAGGCTATTCTAATTTTTCCGTCGATACGCGGAGCGTCGTCGCATCAAGCGTTCTGGAGGGAAATATGTTACTCCCTGGTTTACCATCTGAAGGGATTGGCAACGCAATGTCGGTTTGTTTCATCAGGCGGTTGAAATCGGTACCGTCAGTACCGAATGAATATTGCGACCGTCCTTGGCTACGAAACGCGCGGCGCTCGAAGGAGTCGTAGTTCGCTAGCTAATTTGTTTGCTTCGATCGTTGGTAAACAGCGCATGTGATAACTTGTCAACAAATAACTTCGTTCTACGCATGGCGACGACGGGCCTGCGTCGTCGAGAGCGTGTGACAACGGGAGCCGGCCACTCTAATTCTTCTCGCATGAAATTAAACGCTGTCGATTTAGGCAATTGACAGGGAAGGTGATGCTTACTGTTTCAAAGATTGGCAACAAAGGTACGATTGCTCGGCTCGGCTAGTGCTAGAAGTTCCGTAGTTACCTTACCAACGGAAATAATCTTATCTCACATGGGTTGCCGCCATAAGGGGTTGTCGCAGGAACTATCATTGCTAATGGATATTACGTTCTGAACGAAAGACGCGATACAGAAGCGGTGTCTAGCCACCCCGGCTAAGCGCGACACGGTCCCGTGATGTGGCCCCTGCCATGTCATGCATGTGTAGGAACGTATAGAGAGCCTTTGTGCGCAACAGGGATATCATTTTGTCCGCGTACAATTACACAGGCCCCTAGACGCCAGCTGTCCCTGGCGTAGCTTCGAACACTGCCCTGACGGATTGAAAACGAATAGGCATGGCGACACGAAGCGCGTACTCTCTCTTGGTGTGTGCGTATGTTTTTGCTTTTTGTCCGATCCTTCCCGGAGGGTGGTCTTCTCTGCTCCTCTCCGTCCGTTGCTGTCGCCATTTGCACTTCACGTGATTTCGGTCCATATTCCCCTGTTCGTCAGGGGACAAACACCTCAGAGCTGCTAACACGCGGGTCTTGTACTGCATGATTACATGCATATGCTTGCCAGCTGCACGCCGGTTTCAACGGGTAGTTGAGGAAAAAACAGGCCCGAACCCAAAAGACAAAATAAAGTAAAATAGATCTTCCTTCTTCCCCCGATCGGTATCCACTGGTTTTCTTTTTGTAATTTGTTATTTTTCGCAATCAGACAACGGTCTCCGTCCCGCCAAATCCACCTGGGCAATGTCATCGGTCACGACTCTTTGTACACTGTATTTCAAACCTGGGTGGGCGAGAGCCTTGGGACAGTTCAGGTCCCTTTTGTACGCTGTTCGTTTATTTCTCGCATGGTTTCGCCCCTCTCCGTCCGTCGGCATTGAGATCGCAGAACGAGATATATATGTATCGAGCACATCCCGGTTTGTCTGCATCTTACCACCACTCAATGTCTGTTTATACCTTCCTACTTCGTTCTTCTTCCTCATTCTGTACAGGGACCCTTTTGCTGAATTCATGACTCCGTCTGTTTTGCGCGGCGCCGAAACCCCCGCTGAGGCCGAGTGCGTCGCCTTTCTTTTCTTTTTGTCTTTGAATCCCCCCCTCCCCTGCCTGCCTCCCTCCCGATGCTACCCTTGTTTCTTAACTTCCCCTCCGTTCTTACGGTAACCATTGGCTTTGTCTTTGTTCAGCACGCCTCTTACGGACTGGTCTGAGACGGACAAGTCCGTTTCGCCTGAGATCAAACCGTGAGATAATTGTTGCTTCGCCGTCGCTATCTAACTGCTTGTCAGGGTCGCCGTTAGCGCGAGCATCGTTCAGACCCGCGCACAGAAGAAGAAGGCCGCTGCTGAGCAGCAGTTAGTACGGCTCCACTCTTTGGCCTTTGTCTGAACCCCGACAGGACCCCGACGAAATCGTCGGATAAAGGCACTTCCCTGTTGGATACTCGAGGTCACACGAGGTGCGTACATGTGCCTTCTTCTCACCGCTCTATCCGTTAATGCTTTATATCAGCGATCGAGTCCGGGATTTGGACCTGAAGACCTCTGCGGCAGCTGGCTTCGACTCGAATCCTTGGCCGTCGATACTCAGCTCACTCTTAACGTCGTCAAGGCCCCCGCTCGCCCTCCCGGCCCAAGGCTTCTCTGCTGGTGACTACGAGTGAGTTTATTGTTTGCGGTTTGTCTTCGTGGGTCGACTACAATGTACGTCAGAGCGTTCGTCGAATTCCTGAAGATGCGTAACGGGACCGGGACTGCTGTTAAAGGATCCTCCGGTGCTAAAGACGCTGGTGTCGTCGTCGTCGGTCCTACTTCGTATGTTGTTCTTTCCGTTGGCGACATTGTGCAACAAAACCTTTTAGATCCGAGACGAGCACTCCGAAGCGTGCTGTGCAGCCTAAGAAAGGACCAAAGCGCAAACAGTACGTGTCGGCAGCCTCGATTTGTCCTCGTGATTTATCGTCTTCAGCAACGAGTTCGACGATGTATTCTCTGGTCCGGACTCGACGCAGTGTCTGAAAGAGGGTACGGTCGGTTCGATTCATGACAACACCTCGTCGCCTGGCCAGATTCGCACTTATGTCACGTAAGTCCTATACCGCCTTTTCGTCGTGCATTGACTCGGTTCCAGCGGCCTTCCCCATGCTTGCGAGGTCAATCCGCTCGTCCTGGATCTCCAACCCGATAGCATGAAGGATCATTATGCAGCGCTGCCTCCTCTACGGCTAGTCAAACCAGCTCTCTCATCCGCTTTGCTCAATTGTATAACAGTAAGGGCGTGTTTACCTCGTGGTCTGCAGACACTCGTGGAGGCAATCCTCCCCTCGCCCGCTTGAAGATGATGGGGGAGCATCTCAACCGTGGGTACGTAACAGTTATTTCTCCCTCTCGTCCCTTCCTTCCATTGCTCATGACTTCGCAGGCTCTTTTTCTCTGCACTACGGTTCGACAAAGCTGGTTCGTTCGTAAACCCCAGCGTCGCCTCTCCTATGGGTGTAACCGGGGTAGCTAGCGTTGGCTCAAACACCAGGTCCGCTTCTCGTTCGTGTGCCTTCTCCTCGTTCTCTTTACTAACTAGACTGTTAAGATTCCATCTGTACTGTGGGCCCGAGTTTGCTCTTTTTACATCCGTTGCCTATGTTCACGAATCTCTCCTCGTGTCGGGCAAGGCCCGCAACTATGGCCGCACCAAACTCCTCATGGCGAATCTCTTTGGCGCCGAATACGAACGGACCGTCAGTTTCTTGTGCAACGTTACTAACCAGCCGTCCCTCGCGGCTCAGATGTATCAGAACATGCTCGAGTTTGCTACCAAACCCGAGTCTTCGGGCCCGTCTTCTTCGCCCGGGTCCGATGCTGGGGAATGTAAGTGAATTCTTTTCACCCACTAATTCAAAGAACTTACGTATATGCAGCTCCTTACAAAAAACGCAAGGGGGCAGACACTAGTCTGTTCGTTTCAGTCTGCCTTCGCTACTAAATCCACGTCGCAACCGGCGCCTGGCGGCGATAGTGCGTTGCCTTTCGAAGCTGTCGGTACGTCTGTTGCTCTGCCTATTAACCAGAGCTCACTCAATGCTAAGTGCCCGTTTTTGACGGGCGAGCTACCTCGCTTTCCTTCTCCGACTGCTTGAAGACCCTCCACGACATGCCGCGTTACACCAAAGCCGGAGGCGAAGTCTACCCAGGCTCCATCGTCGTCGTTGGGTACCACGTTTCTCAGTACTACAACTCCACTCGCAAGTCCGAGGCAGTCTCTCTCAATCTGCAGTGGATCATGGTTCTCGGAGACGACGAAGAGGTGGAAATGGCCGGAGGAGAAAGTGACTAAGACGTACCTGGACCATTGCTCGCCTAGCTTTCATGTACACTTAGTTAGGTGTTATATAAGGTCGTAAGCTTTCACGGAACGTTGCCCTTCAGATGATGTTCTTACATTATGTATTGCACTTGGTTAGATTGACCTTTGTACTGATCTCCTGTGTCGCTACTATTTACTCCGTGGCACTACCTTTCAGTCCTCGAGCGTCATTCCGTCAAGCATCTCCTCCCATTTCTCGACAAACGCCGCAGCCCGTTCGCGAAAGCGAAAAAAAGAGTCCCGAGGAATACGATCTGGGTCGGCGGTGGTGATTCTTTTCATGAGCGGCAAGAGCTTAGAATACTGTCAAACGATCAGTTTCTGGGAGACACAAATGACCAGCGCATACCGCAAGATATTCTATCGTCATCCCTTCGAAAGAGTCCAGCAGCGCGAAGGTGTCGGCCACTTGGCTCATAAGCTTTGGCTGGTGTTCAGGATCGACTGTGCAGCGCAAATAAAAACAAACAAAACCCTCACCGAGGACGACGGCTTCCGGTTGCCATGCGGAAAGAGCGCGACCTGTATGTCGTAGCGCCATTGGACGATGGTTGCCGCCTCCGCGCTACTGTCCAACTCCTCTGAGACCGGGTAAGCATGGCGACGCGGCAAGACCCGCCCCTACCGTATCGTGCGTCCGTTATCGAATACATCCCGGCGTCCTTCTTCTGTCTCTTTGGCTCTTTTGACCGTCCCTCCCCATCGCCAGAAGCAGGGCGCTTGCGTTTAACTCCTTTCTGCAACGTAAGCGTTTCTTTCAATTGGGCTTCGGCACCAGTGTTTGTCGCCAACCTCTCCCGGTCCGCATCCGCTTCCGCCTCCGTCACCAGTCGCTCTCGCCCTCGTTTTCGCCAGCGGGAGGTTTGTCTTGGAAGGCGCTGTCCTCTTCCTTACTGGTATCGTCGCCGTCTCTCTCTGCAGCTCCTGCCGCGACTCGAGAGGCCGGTCCGATTCTTCGAGAAGATGGTTGTTTCTTTTTGCTTGCACCCTTTCCCGGCGTCGAGGCAGGGGGTGGCTCGGAGCCCAGTGGTGAGGGATCGTTGTCTGGGCCAGATTCGGGGAAGGTAAAGAAGGGTAGTCTTGCGTTTTTTCTAGGAGCGGACCCGGATTGGATGTTGTTGCCCCCGTTTCTACTAGCCTTTGTCGGCCTGCGGGCCGCCTTTCGATAGCTCTATGCGGTATTAGTTCCACGCAATTGACAATGGCCTGCGGTTTTGTGCGCACCGGTCCCTTCTTCAGGTCTCTGAACGTGCCTGTTAGTCGCCCCGGCTTGTTTTGCACGGGTGCCGTGTGTATGTTCTTGCTGCGTGTCCGTTTCGTCGTCTGTATTTGCGACGCTGTCTGCACGAGTTCCGAGTGGCGTATCAGTCTCTGCAGCTTGACAGCGGTCAGCGCCTGCATGGAAACCAGCGTGTACCGACCGGGCTTACCTTCGTGGACCTGCGATATGGTAGGTGCTACCCGTCCGCTGTCTTCTTCTGACTCAGGTTCTGCCGGCGTTCCCTCATCTTCCGCTTTCCGTCTCGCTCGACGTTTGGCACGGGGTCTCGACCCCGGCAGGCGACTCGGACGTTCCTTCGCGTGTGTAGCGGGGGCCCCAGTATCGGACGCAGCCGAACTGGAGTAGACCGAGAACTGCGGGGGGAGCGTAGCGGAGATTTCGGGCCTGAAGGAATGCCGTTAAGCGCTTGGCATAATCCGACGGCGACTGAATGAATTCACCTGGATCTTCCACTTCCTTGGAGCCTGCCGTGCGTCTACCTCGCTTCAGCTCTTGCTCGTTTCCGGCATTCCCCTCGACCGACTGAGAAGTATCGACTTTCTCCCCGGCTGATGCTGCTTTCCGTCTAGACGTTGCGTGTGCTGGCAGGCTTTTGCGGCACGTCGTCTTCCCCCCCATTCGCATCAGCACCTCTCAGACCGCCATGTTCGGTCTCTCACCTTTGAGCTCGTCTTCCTCTTCTGTATCTGCTGACGGTGCCTTCCGGCGCCACGGCTTTCTCCTTCGCCCGAGCAGCACCTGCTTTCCGTCTGGACTTTCGGTTGTGTGCAGACTTTATCGGCTCGTCATCTGCGCACCATACGCGTCACCTGTATCTCCGACTGACACGGCGAGCTCTCACCTTCTAGTTCGTCTTCCTGGGCTGACGTTGCGTCTGTCGCCTCGGCTTTTTCGTTCTCACCGTCGGTGTCGGTTCCTCTTTCGAGTGTCTTCACTGTAGCTTATGTCAGTCGGGCCGTCTCGCGCGCACCGCATACCGCAACTCACCCCGGAATCTCTTCTTCGGCTGCTCGGCGTCATGCTCCTTAGCTCTACTCTTCTCTTTCTTTTTGTCCCCGGCAGGCGCAAGACTTGCTAGCCATTCCTCAGGGCGGGCGGCCTGAGCTTTCATCAGCGAAGGGATCCATCGCTGGACGGATCGTAGTACGCACCGCACGGTAATCCTGCAATTACTCGATTCTTTCCGACACCGTAGAGGCGTTCGTTTGTATCTTCGCTTAGTCTGTTGTCGAGGAACGCTGCGACGTGGGTAGGTGTCAGGCGTGCGATGCGGTCAAGCGATGCCCATTCGCTGTCTCGCGTGAGTTTGAGGCTCGTTGGAATTGACGGGAAAGTCGCACTAGTCGCCTTTGGGGAAAAACCGAACGGCAGTAGAAAATCTGTTCCTTCTTGGAGCTAGACGCGTTCACGGACACCGGGGGACGGCTGCGCTTCAGCGAGTCGGGCAACTCGTCGACGGTAGCAATCTGTTAGCCCACGAGTGTTAGTGGTTGACAAGGCCCAGTCCCCGAGTCCGGAACAACGCCTACCATGCCCGGGAGCAGCGGAAGAAGGTCGATTTTTGCCAACACGATCTCGCCCGCGCCCAACGCTTCCTCTCTTCCCATCAGAGGTAATGCAACGCGAGACGTCTTTTTCTTTCTTTTCCCCTTCGCGGCTGATCTCGAACCCATCGGACGAGGATGCCCTAGCAAATGTGATCACAGTCGACGAGAGACACGGAGAGCTCAACAAGTGCAAACAAATTACGGCTCGTGCTGCGGAGGTTTGCCGGTCCGAAAGCCGGACGGGCCGGGTGTTGTCAGCGGACCGAGCGGCATGCCACACTCCGTGGCCTCCGCCGCACGCTCTACCGTCTTCTTTCTTCGCTCTCTCTATCAACGCTAGGATCAATTTTGTATTCATTTGTTTACTGCTCTGACAGGAATCTCTGTCCCCCCCCGGCACATCTCTACCCACTTGGTAGCCAACGCCCCCATCCTTTCGTGCACTTGCAAGCCCTCCGAACCGTGGATGCGCAGGGGACCGAGCATGTGTATCCAACGGACTATTTTGAGTATCTTGGAGAACTGCAAATCTTCAGCCAAGCTGCTTGGTCCCTTGGCGCACCAATGCCGAAGGGCTGTTTGGTGTGCATCACCACTTACTACGAGATATTCTACCGTCATGTGTTCGTACGCCTCGATCTGTGCCAGCACGTTGTTTAGCCTAATCATCGCCTGTGGGATCGGTTAGACGAGAGAGGACGGAACGAGGATAAACCGATGGAGGAACGAACGAAAAGGCTGAGACGGAACGCACCTGTTCATCCGGGCTGGCTAATCTGGCAGTGTACATAGCCGACTGGCCCCGCGTCTTCTTTCCGCAACAGTGTGTGTTGCAGCTCGTGGCGCCAGCGGCGGACCCTGACTGCCTCTGGATCTTTCGCAAGCTCGACTGGGTTGATGTAAGTAGGGCCGAAACAGGGCAAGCAGCGTCTTACGCTTCCGTTTCTCCGTTAAAGCGTCTACTTCTGCCGGCGCCGCACGAAGCATACTGACCACCGTCTGTTCGTCTTCACTGTCGTTGGCGTCCGAATCCGGGTGAGGTCCGCAATGCATCGGAGGGCTGCTCCCAGCGGTAGCGGATGCGATTGCCGCACGATCTTGCTCCATGTCGTTTTCGGCAGCTGGCTGCAACTTGTTCGTCACCGTTGTTGGGCTAACGTGGCCTGCATGCAGCTTGTTCGTCGCTGATGATAGTCGATCTTCCCATGCGTCAGGCTCGGATGCCTACGAAAAGAAGAAAAAAAGAAGGAAAAAAAAAAGAGAGAAAAAAGAGAACGTCGTGCGTGTTCAGCGCAAGAGCGAATGGCGCGATGTCAACAGACGTACTGCGACGTAGGCTTTCAGCATGCGACGGTTGCCAACCCCATACAATCTTCGGTCCATGCCGCGATCCGGCTGTGCCGGCGATGAAGGCGTTTATCTGCTCGTTTGACAGTACTTTCAAGCTTGGTTTCGGCGACCCAGTAGCTGGACGGACGGGTATACGGATAAACATCGAGCATATTGATAGCATAAGGAAAGGTACGCACTAGTCGCCTTTAGGAAAGAGTCGCACAGCGTATGTATTGTCTTGGTTTTCCTTGGGTCGCATCTTGCCTATGCGGGGGGGTACGTCTTCCGTGTCCATGATCTAAGATGCAAACAAACCATCGGCGTCTGTAGTAAAAAGCGTCCCCCGACATTTGTGGCCACGCACCATGCCTGGGATAAAAGGCAAGAGGTCTACTTTCGCTAAGACGAGGTCCCGGCGCTCGTATTTCCTGTGCCCCCCTGGATAGCCGCCGGATAGTGCATCGGATGCGTGTTGGCCATTTGGCATCTTCGGACTCATGAGAGTCGCTGACGGCAACGCGTGGGTCAGAGTCACGTCGCTCGTGACTCGTCACCTTTTTATCCGTAAGCTACCGAAAACGAAACTTGTGTGTTCATAGAGACGGAAGGCGCGATATGGGTACATGCCGGGTTGCAGGAAAATAAAAAGGATTCAAAACCGCTCGCCGCACCTCACACGTGATAAATCGAGCTTAAAGAAGCTAAAAGAACCGACCAAAATCAGAAAAAGCCCTCGTTATTATTACGGTTGACGCGCTAGCCGATGAACGCGCACAGCATAAGGTGCCGCCCCAAAGAAAGCTCGGTAGGTTGAGTTGGATTCCGCATCCGCGTCGATTAACCTGGAATCGCCACATAGGATATACACGAGGATAGTAGCAAGCCCGCCGGATGCACAGAACCGCGACAGGCTCAATGCACTGGACGGCGTTCAATCGCTCTAGACAGCGCTTCTTCCGCGTCAAACCTAGAGGCGTTCGCCCTAGGAACGAGTTCCTGCCACTTGCGCATCAACGCGTTTGCGCGCTGCCTGAACGCCAGCTTGTCTGGAGAAGGCAGCCTCTGCGGTTCTAGAAAGCGGATCCCCCGCACAACCTTAGCGAGTTTGGCAGCCTGTGCGCGATAAACATCTCGCTTTTTGTCTCGAGACGTGGCTCGCAAAATGCTAACGTACCAGTAGATAATCCAGCGTCATGCCGTTGTACGTTTCAAGTACGTCGAACAGCTTGTCCATGGTGGGCACGTCCTGGCTCGTGAGCGCGGTGCGACGTGTCTTTTGACGGGCAAACACACCTCTTCGCTCAACCCTTCCGGCGACAAGAAGGCTGCTTGAAGTTGACGGCGCCACCCCTCTATCTTGATCGCCTCTGGATCGTCCCGAAGCTCTGGCTGTCTGTAGGTGGTGCCCGTTGAACGCCCAAAATAGAACGACCCACCTTGCCTCTTAGCTTCTACGGCGGCCTCCTGAGCTTGATGCGCCGGCGTATCCTTTGCCTGCAAAGTTTTCTCCCAAGCATTGGGTCTTGCAGCCCACACGACACTCGCATTAGACGACGGCCGGCTCGAACTCGCGGTACCGTACCGCAATATACGCCCGCCTCACGCGCTTGTTCCCGACAGCGTACAACCGCTTGTCTTTTTGAGGGTCGATGTGTCCTCGTACGTAGTCTATTATCTCTTCCCGTGACAGAACGTACAGATCCTCGGCGCGTACCCACGAACTGCGACCAGCGTAAATGCGGCGGGACGATGGGGCAGATGCCTGTATGAACACTCACTAGTCTCCTTTCGGGAAAAAAACGGACTGCGTAGTCTGCAGCAAGGCGTGGCGGCGGACGACGTTGGAGCTCTTTGAATGGGACGGCATCGTAGCCCATTACCTGCACCCGTCAAGCCATTCGTGTATACTGACAGGAACTAGCGAGTGCTTACCATTCCGGGTAAAAGGGGCAGTCCCGGCAGCTTTGCGAGTACTACGGTGCGAGGTACTAGTTCTTCTTCTCTTTCTACTTGCAACGTGTGTGCTCTGGTTCGAGGCATGACGTGTTCGCGGCGTGTGGGTCGACTCGATTGACGCTGCCTCTGATGGCGCAGTCGCGCTTGATATCCGTTGCACTAGCCGGCGCCACAAGAAAAAAAATCGCCGTCTGTCGAAGTGGCTACAGCTCAGGAAACAACACGAGGCTGTCACATCACACGTTGATGTGACTTTGCTTACTTGATCATTCCTCGGCAGGGTTGTTTTTGAGAGGTAGAGTGCTGCGATACTCTCGTTGCATGGCTGAAATAAACAATTGGCTACAGTTACGGTGACGTTCGCTTCGTCAGTCTTCAATCTTCTGGCCGCCCAACACCGCTTCCCATTTAACAGTGAACACAGCAGCGCGTTCTCGAATCCGGTTCTCGACGTTGCGTGGATGCCGTTCGTCGTCGGCAAGAGCGATCCGTTTCATCGTACCGAGTAGTTTGGAATACTAACGGCAAGCGAAGTCCGTCAGTCTGCGATACATGGGAGAGGTTGAGTGAAGGCACTTACCGCGAAGGTACTCTATATTCACCCCCCGAAACCATTCCAATGATTTGCAAATGTTGTCCGCCTCGGTCGCAAGCTCGGACTAAATGGTTAGCGGACGCGAGATAGAGTGGCACACGTACCAATCGGTCCGGCGTCTCGTCCTTCGGGGGAAAAAGAGCGGCTTCAAGGTCGCACCGCCATTTCAACAGCTGATTCGCGTCTGGGTCTTCCTGCAGCTCCTCTGCGTGTCGCTGTTAGAATCGGCTAATACCCGATACACCTACTCGCCCAGGCGCTGCGTAGCAATGGTGTACGTGCCGTTGTCTGCCTTGATTTTCTTTGACGCTCTTTCGTCCGTTGTGATCTGTCCGCGGGAGTCTTGCTTGGGCGCAGTGTCGGGCGCGTGAGCGGGCAGGCCGGGAGTCGCATCTTGCGGCGCATCGATTAGAACGTGCAGCTCAAAAGAGACTGTTTGCTTCCTCACCGCTGCTTGCAAGCTCGTCCTCGATTTCTTCCTCTGAACCTGGCCCTGTTTCGTTTTTTCTGCCTCCGTCGTCAATCCCTTCCTTTGACTCACCCTCCGCTTCAGCCTTTTCCCCTTCAACCTGCTTGCGTTCTCTCTGTCCAGCGCGACGTGCGAAACCTGTGGTACGGCTTCTGGGACCAATCCTCCGTCTGCGAGGGTCAGCTTCGCGACTTGGTCGCCCTTCGGTGCGACTATGAGTAACGGCGGATAGGCTTTCGCTTCTGGTTGGCTCGAGGTTGACTGTCTCGGAGTCGCCTGTAGCGCTCTCGTCCCGGATACGCTTTCTTCCTGGCTTCGCAGTGTCGAGCGCTGTGGGAAGACAGTCAACGGAGCCACCGCACAGCGAACGGTTACGCTCATTATAGCCTAGCACTCACAATCCGAGCCACCCGTTGACCGTCCTCCTGGGTTGGGACCAATATCCTTCGCCTCTCCGTTCGTTTCATCCTCTTGTTTTGTCTCCGCTAGGTTCTCCAGCCATTTCTCCGGATCCGCAGCCTGCGTTCGGTCAACAGGCGAGTGGGCAGCACATCCACGCACCATTCGGTACGCATTAACAACGCGTCGCTTGCCGACCGCGTAGAGGCGTTTGTCCGTATCTTTGCTGATTCTGTTCTCGATAAAAGCCGCGATATGGCTCGGACCGAGACGAGCTATCCGGTCGCTGGACGCCCATCCGCTATCCAGCGCAGATTGTAATTAGGCTTCATATCAATGGGCAACACTCACTAATCGCCTTTGGGGAAAAAGCGTACGGGATAGAACGTCTCGTTGCTGTCTCCGGCTTCTTGCGTGTGTTGCGATTTTGCCGGACGGGTGCGAATCATAGAGGGGGGAAGCTCGCTATGCGCAACGATCTGCAAATGGTTGATTTGGCGACTGTTCGCGAATTCTAGAGGTTCTCACCATCCCGGGCAAAAGTGGCAGAAGGTCTATCTTGGCCAGTACCACCTCGCCCGCGCACAGCTCTTCTTCTTCGCCCATGGCCGGAAGCACGACACCGGACAATGCTTTTGTCTTCTTTCCTTTCCCGCTGGCTTTTCTGGGCATAGCGGAGGGATGGTCCAGGTACGCAGGCTGACCAATCACAACAAGTACAAACAGACTGCGGTCCTCACTCGGGCCGCCGGGCCGAGCGGACTACGCTGAGGGGGGGAAGAAAAAAAAAGAAAAAAAAAAAAGCGGTCCGGTCATCCGGCCACCACAACGTTTCTGGCACAGCGAAGCCTCTCGTCAGATAGTCAATGGCGTTTAAGATGAAGGAGAAGAAGCAAGAAAAAAAAGGAGAGTGGCAGAGTCAGCGAATACACCATGTGCGGTCGAATGGACGTGACATGTCACAAATTCACTTCCCTCTCTCCGCAGCGACCACCATGGCGAGAAAGAAGTTCCGCTTCACCGTCAAGAAGAAGAAGAAGGTGTGAAGAGCCGGTTGCTTATCCGTCTTGTCGACTGACTCTGTATCTCGCAGGTCGTTCCAGAATACGACATTGACGTTGATGTCCTGTCTTTCGCAAGCGACTCTGAAGACGAGGGCGGAGGGACCGAATCTGAATCTGAAGACGTTGCTATGGTCGATGCCATTAGGGCGAACATTGGGCAGTCTCTGTCTGCCACCCAGCTCGATGCTCTGGCCGAGTATTCGTCGCGCCACAAATCTGTCGCGTGGACCAGGATTGACGCAGAGAGCAAACAGCTCACGTTGCTCCTCCGCAAGTTGCGCAAAACGAACGCTGTCATCACCGAGGAGGACTGCAAACTTATCGACGCCACCGCACCCGCGTCGTCCATGCAGATCCACTCCGCATCTGGTAGTGCTGCTGCCCGAATCTCTGCGCCAACGTCTGCAGCGCGCCGGGCGGCAATCGCAAGCTACATCAACCCAGCCCCTCTGACTCAATCGGCCGTGCAAGCGGAAGTATATCGTGCAGTGCACGTGGCAGGTTGCCGCCCGGCAAACGCTCGACTTTTTCTGAGGGTTCTCAACGAGCTGGCTAGGCGAGACACGAGGGGACTGTTGGGTATGGCCAATTTCTTGCAACCGGGTACGAAAACTAACGCGCGCAGATCGTCAGGGACCCGCTCGCCTACAGAGATGCTACTGCATAAACGTGCGAAAAAGTTCAGCAGCGCGGCGTTCCAGGTCTTCGGCACACTCTCCGCCTTTACATTACCCGACAGTCGACAACTATATACCATGGCGCTTTTCGCATTCCCATGCAAAGCAAACCTGCTGGGCATGACCAAAAAACAGATAGCAGCGATGGAGTGGCACGCCAACGCAGTTGTGATGATCGACCACCCGGAGGGCGCGGGTCGGGATCTGGTCGTGTTTGAGCCGAACGTCACCGGCGTAGAGGCGCGAGAAAATTCTATCCGCCGGATCTTCCAGCCCTGGATGGGTGGGTTGCTGGTGAGCGACGAGATTCGACCCCGCTATGCTCGGCTCTGGGTAAACAACAAAAGGCGAACGCGCAACAACGAAGGCATCTGCTTGCCACTCGTCCTAGAATGGATGATAGAGGTCGTGACGCAGGGTCTTGTCATGCAACGTGCCGCAAACGGAGACGTAGAGAGCATCCGAGGTTTTAGACAGGTAGCGTTGTAATCCATCGTGCATAAAATATTACAGATGTTTATTTCCGCGAAGAGACAAAACAATAATGAGGTGCCGCCTACAAACTACCCAGCGTTTCATGGCTAATGCGACTCGAAATCGCTGAGTTCACAAACGTATAGGCACTGTACGTCGTCCGAACTCTGCGGCGTGGATCAGACCATACTCCGGCCAGGAAGCTAGCCAAGCTGATTATCACGTACTGCGCGACAGACATGGCACGCTCGCCGACCGACTAACTGTATCCGAACGGTTTTTGGTCCTGTCCGAAGCGAACGCAATGCCGGGCCATCTAATCGTTGGAATTCCCGGCAAGTTCGCGGCCTGCCTGGCCGGAGTGGACTGTGCTTTATGGGACAGGTCAGCGGCCGTGAGGCTTTTCTCTGGCTGATGGAACGTGGTTGCCCGTCGCTCGCCAAAAGTTTGATAGGTGGTGGCAAGATACTTCTGGCGCACGCCAGCGCTCGCTGTTTATCGTGTCTCGCACAGGAGCCCTTAATCTACTGCCTAGCCTCCGCACGCTCTACCATCGAGGAGATAAGCGTTCCAATTGAAACCATCCTCTGACGAATCACCGCTCCTCGTCCTTCGTCGACATCAGCATAGATATTCTGCAGCAAGAGCCGTCTCTGCCGCTATATCCTTAAGCAACTCCTTGGGTATTGCCAATCCTTCCGGGGTGCGTTCCATCTGGTTTACTTTGTAGCGGCGAAAGTTGTGCACGCCTGACGCGTAAGCTGTAGTTATGTAAGATCTGCTTGTTATGCGACGAATGCTGGCCGGCGACTGACCTGGGTCCGCGTTCAGAAAAACGCGGTCTTCGTTCCTGAACTCCCGCATGTTCATCCAGTCGCGCCCGTCCAGGCGTGCGGCGGTCCAGAACGTGGTGATTTCTTCGTAAGGAGGGTCGAAGGAGCAGCTGGGTTCCCAGCTGAGGCGGGGGACAAAACAGAAGCAAAAGGGATTAGCTTCAATAGACGGATGCAGCGGGCACGTACGTGCAGGCATTCAAGGGGTAGCCTGACCACTGTAACACGTAAACCAATGCATCCTTGCTCGCCTGTTAGCTCATAAACAAACCTTCACGAGATACACCTGAAACTCGGGTCGTAAGAGTGCTGTACCCGTGCGCGAAGAAATGCTAACCCATTGAAACACGGGGGCACTGTCCATTCTTGGCCGCGTCCATACCGCCTTAGCGCTCAGTACGCCGTCTGACAGGTGAGTATGGGGCTAGATGGGATACGATGTCTTACCGACGGCAAACTTCTTGGATTCTTGCCGCATTGCGTGTCGTAGAATCGCCTCCAGGGCCGTAGGTAATAGTCGAATGATAAAATGAAGAAGGGCAGTGTAGGGACAGAAACAGAGGGAGGATGGACGGCCTCGATCATACGCGGTGGCCCGGTGACCGGAAGCGATCCTGCCGCGCAACGCAATGGCACCGAGGACGGATTTGTCCGTACAGCCGTTTCCTCCTGTAATTTGTGTTTGTCGTATCCTTTGTTTCGGTTAGACACCCTCGTTGACATACGTCGCAACCGAAGCTAAGGGACATGTCGATCAGGCACTCGATGCATTTGACGAATGTTTCTAGGCCATCGGTTTTAATGCCCTTGGGGAGTTCGCGCTTCTGCTACCGTTTTTCGCTCACGATGCTCTTCACCAAATCCTTCGTCTTCTGCCTTTATGCGCTCGTGGTGATGCTTGTCTGTCGAGCTCCTGTGGCTACGGCACAACTGTCCCACAGCGCCGCTCTCTTCGAGAGCGAGATAGGACCACGTCTCGACGAACGTCCGCCGGCTGGTCCGGTTCACTCTCTTAAGCTTGGTTTAAATGTGATGGGCGATGCACGTTCAGTTCCGCGAGGAGCGGCTCGAGACTTCCAGCGCTACCCTTATGCTTTCAACGTGTTCTT
The DNA here is from genome assembly GCA_029282125.1 of Mycena amicta. Taxonomy (NCBI): domain Eukaryota; kingdom Fungi; phylum Basidiomycota; class Agaricomycetes; order Agaricales; family Mycenaceae; genus Mycena; species Mycena amicta. The sequence continues at coordinate 422,941 of JARIHP010000035.1, read as the reverse complement.
ATGCATGCAAGCGCACTGCGTCCTGTATAGAAGTTTAACCCGATTAGATGCCCCTCGAATGTTTGTGCACAGGTTACAGTGGCGGATGATGCGGACTCTGCGGCGCCAGTGGGATTCGAACGCACTGTGGGCGTTACACGTGGATCTGCCCGTGCGGTGGTTGCCCTTTGCGTCAGCCATATGGGGCTCCAGAAGATGGATGTTGTATTGTAGCTTGCTTTATTGCGTCCTCTCTGGGTTTTTCTGTGGCATCCCCTCAACACCGCCGCCATCGCCCGTCGGTATTCCATTGGTTTCTCCGAGGCATGCAGAGAAGTATTACGGGGGCTTGCCGCGTACCATGATGTTTACACGCGAAGCCGTAATTCCTTGGCTGCTGGACGTGCAAACACCGATAGCGGAAGGCAGCGGCTTCAAATATACGAACCACACAGCATGTGAAGCGTCTATAGCTGCCGTAAGGTTGGACCAATCTCTTGTCCGAGCTCGGATGCCCATGGATGTATTGTCACATGGGCTTAACGTGGAGGAACTGAAAAAGATATGCGTGGCTCACGGAATCAGGTTCAGCAAGCGTACGACCCAACCGGTTCTTCGGCAGCTGTTGCTTCAGCATACGTGCAGAGACTGCGGCCAGCTGGAAACTATTTTTGCTGTTGTACCTGATTACTGGCGGGCGCTGACGGGGAAAAGATCCGCCAAAGACATCGACACCCGTCGCGCCAAAAAATCTTCACGAGCTGGCTTGCACGGTTCGACACAAAGATCCTTAGCTGCGTACAAGTCCATAACGCGCAACGCGTGTCGACCAAAAAAATGGCAGGCTGAAAGGGCAACAACCTTTCCGCCGGCGCCTGCTTCGGCCGAACTTCAGCACAGAATTATTACTGATTTCCGGAATGACCTAGCCCCGAGAATGGTGGAAGAAGCAGGTTGTTCTGTTTGCGGGCAGCTGACTCCGGCAGCTTCTCTTAGATCTAACCACGACCTAGAGGTGGACTGGGACTTGCTACTGCCCTTGCCTGGAGCAACTAGGCTTGAACGACGTTATCCGGACGCCGGTATCGAAGACCTCGTGACACCTGTTATGGCCCCTGGTTGCGACCGCACGTGTGACGAGTGCGCGAAGAAACTCGTCAAGGGGGAAAGACCACTGCACAGTCTTTCGAACTACAATTGGTTGGGTGAGGTTCCAGCTCAGCTACGCAACCTCGAATTTGCAGAGCAGATTATGATTGCCCGTGTTCGGCATAATAGGTGTGTGGTGCGTGTGGCTTCTTCCAACCACGGCAAGCTGGTCGCGAACGCAATTATGTTCGCGGCACCCATAACCGAAGTGTACAAGAAGCTGCCTCCGTCTGCTGACGAGATCAGCGAAGTGTTGGCGTTCATCTTCCTTGGCTCAGCACAGCCCACTGAGGCCGATTTTGCCCGCACCCCCATGTTAGTCAGAAGAAAGAAAGTGGCGGAAGCGTTGGACTGGCTAAAGCTCAACCATCCGGGTTACTCGGATCTGTGCATCGATCAGAAGAACCTAGCCGCTCTTCCTGAACACGGGCCAGTCTGCGGAGTCGAGTTTCAACAGCTTGTGGACGACTCGGACGCTTCCGTTCCGGAAGCTATGCCTGTACACGACGTAGACGAGGATGAGGACGAAGGGTCAACGAGCGGTCCCTGTCCTTTCTCCGTTGCTGGATTGACCGCAGAGGATTATTCCAAGTTAGATATGGAAGCGCTCAAATCTAGGGCGGCGTCTCACCTGAAAAACGGAGGGAAGGTGATGGGGATAGGTCGGTCTGCGGAACCCGAATCTATCTATCACAACCCCCTCCTGTACCCGCAGATGTTTCCGTGGTTATTCCCGTACGGCAAAGGTTCTATCTCCCAGCCCGTTCACAAGAAGAAGATAAGCGAGGATATGCGTAAGAAAAAACTACTGATGTATTACGACAAGCGCTTCCAACGCGACTTGTACTTTCCCTTGGTCGCTTTCAACGACTCGCAGATTAAGCGCGCGTCTTCGGGAAGCTTCCTGCTCGTCGAAAAGAAGAATGTCAAGTCCATTTCGGAATGTCTTAGCAAACTGCAGCCGAGTGTGTTAGGTAGCATCGCGACGCGAATGGAAGCAGGCGAACGGGTGAAGCCCCAGAACGCCGAGGAGAAAGCATGTTTCGCACTGTTGGACGATCTTGAGTTCGTCGCCGGGGGTGTACAAGGATCAGTCACAGCCAAAAAATACATGCGCAATGAGGTCTGGTCCACGGTGGCTTTCAAAGGTGCACCTTCCTGGTTCATAACGTTTGCACCCGTTGATATCAAGCACCCACTGTGCATGTATTACGCTGACTCACGCATTGAGTTCCGCCCTGAACTCAGAGATTCTAAGGAGAGGCTACAGCTGATCGGACAGAACCCCGTCGCCGCCGCTCGATTCTTCCACTACATGACTCAGCTCTTCATTCGCCACATTCTCGGCGTGGGGACGGATCACAGAGGTTTGCTAGGGGAAACGGATGCTTACTACGGAACGATCGAGCAGCAGGGACGCCTGACACTACATATGCACATGCTTATATGGATAAAAGGAGCATGGACCCCGCAAAAGATCCGAGACAAGTTAATGGACAAAGACGGCGCGTTTCAGAGAGACTTGGTGCAATACCTGGAGGCTTGTCATGTGGGCGAATTTTTGACCGGTTCTATGCAGCAGGTTAAAGCACGTGTGGAGGTGGAAAAGACAGCACCGGGCTATATCGATCCCACCCTGACCTTACCAGCCGCGCCTCCGCCGTTATGTGACCAGTCTCATGCTTCTGCCCAAGAGGCCACTACATGCGACGCTTGTATAGCGCTAGCTGCCTGGTGGGACGTTCAGAGAAACACGGTAGACGATATAATTCTTAGATCCAACGTACACACTTGTCGAAAATCTGTCCCGGGATCGTCCGTGGTGTCTGCGGGTCAAAAGGGACTCAAATTTCGGCGGCAGATCAAAGGCTGCACTCGCAAAGACGGGTCTTGCAATGCCAGGTTTCCGCGTCAGATATTTGCAAAGACCACCGTCGATCCAGAGGACGGTCACATAGATGTAAAGAAATTGGAGCCAATGATCAACTGCGTGAACCCCACTGTCACTTATTGCTTGGGCTGCAATACCGATGTGACTAGCATGCTCTCCGGGACGTCTATAAAAGCTATAGTGGCTTACATTTCCGACTACATAACCAAAAACAGTCTGAAGATGTACCATGTGTTCAATAGCGCTCGGGATGTGTTAAACAAACAAACGGTGTGTGTTGGGAGTTCCCCGACAGCTCGAGAAAACAATCGCACCATCATCATGCAAATGGTGAATGGCCTTACCTCCATGCTGCAGATCGGAGCTCCTTTTGCCGCGTCCTACCTGCTGCAGTTACCGGATCATTACACTAATCTTACCTTTAAAGTGTTCGCATGGAAATCTTACGTGTCTGAGGTACTTAGCGCATGGCCAACGTCCTCGGTGTCGCCAGATGCACCTGAAGTGACTATCGTAGTTGATGGGACAAATGACATAACCTTTTCGTCCGAAACCGGTCCCGAATCTGCACCTGACAAAGTTTTACTGATGAACACGCCCGCCAGCGTAGTTGGGGTTCATAGCACGGACGACTACGTGTTCCGTCCGTACCGATTCGAACAAACGCCGTTGTACAATTGGGCTCAAATGTGCACGCGTAAGAAATTGACGGCGGAAGTGAAGAAGAAACTCATGGATGACGTTCCTCAGGGTACGTGGACGGAGGCGGCAGGCGACTCCTTCTACGGTGCCGAAAATTCCCCGAATAGCATCACGTACCATTCTTTCCTGCCCGGCCACAGCTTGGCTGACACGCATTATGTTGAGTGCGATGTTCGCTGTCTTGACACAACAGCTTTGAATTTCGTATACGGGGCTCTACCCAGAAAAGATCAAGGGGACCGGGAATATTATTGTGCATCGATGCTGTGCTTATTCCGACCGTGGAGGTCTGGACGCGATCTGAAGACCGACCCCAACAGCTGGCATGAAGCATTCACTGACTTTCCGTTTTCTCCGAAGGCAGAAAGGATGATGGAGAATTTCAACATAAAATACGAATGTAACGACGCCCGGGACGATTTCTCCGCGATGGATCGCAGAAAACAACGACCCATGCCGCTCTTCTCAAAGTGGGGAGATGGAAAGGACGACGAGGAACTGGATCTAGGCGTGCAATTCCCTGAGGAAGACGGCCCGGTTGACGTGGAATCCGAGGATCCCGAGCGCTTATTGGTTCGAGGTCCCCGGCACTTGGCCCGCAGTAATCTCATGAAAGACGCGCAAAATGTGATGGAGAGAACAGGTTGGAACAAGCGTAGCAATGTAGAAGCGGCTGCGGGGGACAGATGTATTCCGGGCGCATATTTGACCGGCGCGGAATGGAAGGCCCGAGTCGCAGCTGAACGAAATGCCATACTAGCGGCAAGAAAACTGAACTCAGACGTGCAGCGAAAGTTAAGAACATCCAAAGACCCTCCCAACGCGGTCCTTGTGATGGGCGCCGACTACCGCAAGAAATCTTTTCAAGCCAAGGACCCTGCCGCGCGTAACACGGCATCTGAGGTATGCATCAAGTTCGGGTTGAACGACGAACAGGAGAGAGCTTTTCGTTTGATAATCAACCACTCCGTAGCCGACTGCCCTGCTCAGCTTCTGATGCATTTAGGAGGGGTGGGCGGTACAGGAAAGTCCCAGGTAATCAAAGCCCTTTGTAGTTACTTCGAAACCCGAAACGAAAACCACCGGTTCGTGGTTCTAGCACCTACAGGGACTGCAGCTGCTTTGATTGGCGGCAGCACATATCACTCGTTCTTGGGCATAAACGACTCCAACTCCGACGAGCGTGCTTCTCTGTCTAGCTCTAGCATTGATCAGCTGCGGGAGCGCTTAGCGGGCGTGGAGTACGTCTTCATCGACGAAGTATCCATGATCTCGTGCGCTTCGATGTACAACATAAGCGCCAGACTAGCCCTTGCCCTGGAGGAAAGCTTACTACCTTTCGGTGGGATGAACATGATATTTGCGGGCGACTTCGGTCAACTGCCGCCTGTGAAAGCGAAGCCGCTCTATGGCAGTGTCGCGGACGTGAGCCATGCACGACGGGGGAAAGCCACCTTACTGGACCAAAAGAACGCGATCGGCAAAGACTTGTGGCAGCAAGTGACAACGGTAGTAATTCTCAAGCAGAACATGAGGCAACGGACGCAGTCGGCCCTTGACACGAGGTTTCGGACCTGTTTGGCAAATATGAGATTTGGCGATTGCACAGAAGAAGACATATCCTTCTTGAATAGTCGGGTCTTGAGCGATCGTCCAGGACGGCCCAATTTCAGAGACGGCAGGTTCAAGGATGTATTGGTTATTACCGCTTTGAACGCGACCCGTGACCGAATAAATGCCATGGGAACAGAACGTTTCGCAGCGGACTCCGGACAGGTCCTGACCGAATTTTACTCCAACGATGCCAATCCAGAAAATGCCGCGGTTGAGAATGGTAAAAGGCGACGCAGAAGGAAGATAGAGCGCCTGACAAATTCGTTCGCTCGCTGGAGGCAGGAGCTGTTGTGGAAAGTGCCTCCTGCCGCGTCCGGAAATGTTGCCGGGGTTCTGAAACTATGCATTGGCCTTCCGGTTGTAATCAGGAACAACGACGCAACTGAGCTGTGCATAACGAAAGGCCAGGAAGCAAAGGTGGTAGGTTGGCAACAAAGCACCGGAAACCTGGGACAGCTTACTCTTGACGCGGTTTTTCTCGAGCTCGTAAACCCTCCTAGGACCATCCAGATTCAGGATTTGCCCCCGAACGTCGTTGTCGTGTGCAAGCGGGCGGAAACAGTCAGCTGCGAGATGCCCGACGACAGCGTTGTGCGCGTATCAAGAGAGCAGATTCCCATTCTGCCTAATTTTGCAGGTACAGACTATTCGTTCCAGGGACGTTCCAGGCCAGAGAATGTCGTGGATGCTCACAACCTGCGCACCCACTTCTCTTACTACGTGGCATTTTCCCGCGGCACTTCTGCAGAGGGTACCCTGATACTGCAACCGATTAATCGAGATAGAATTACTAGCAAGATACCGGGTGTTCTTCGGCAGGAGTTCCGCCATCTCGAGGTAATGAACGAAATCACTCGCTTACAATACGAAGACAGTCTGCCAAATCACGTCGTCGGGAACAATCGGGCAGCGCTGCTTGACGTATTCTACCAGTGGAAAGGCAGGCAATGGGACCCTGTCGGATTGCATAGGGCTTTATGACGGAAGGAGGGTGATAATATTGCACTGCCAACGCCACAAGCTTGGAAGCTGCTCGAAAAGGATCTGTCTCCGAATCAGCGCCGTACATCTGAAAGCACCGCCAAAACACAGTCTAAACGAAAAGCCGATGCCCAACTGGGTCCTCCAACAAATAAGAAAGCTCGTTTAGAACTGAAAGGAATGATCTGGGACAATGTTAACTGGAGTTGCGCTTATGATTCGTTGTTTACTGCCCTACTCGAAGTATGGGAAGAAGACAAGGCAGGATGGCCTGTTCGGTTTGGAAACGAATACGTGAAAAAGTTGTTCGACGGTTCGGTCGCTCGCGCTTTGTCACACAGATCGTTGGAGAGTATCCGGGATGATGTACGTTTTCTGCTTCATCGTGATTTTCCCGAGCGTTTCAAATACGGACGAGTTCTAATATCGCTCACTGACCTTGCGTATGCGCTATTCAGCAATGTGGCGTGTGGAACTACTAGTACGGGGTGTCCTACGTGCGGCACAAATGAGAACTCTTCTCCAGGCTTCTTCTGTGCCCAAGACGTCCTCAGCAATCCGGGTGTCAACGGACGATTTACTACAAGCAGCTGGCTTTCTTCCACCTTGCAGCGCTCGTCCTCTCGTAAATGTCCCCTCTGCAGGAACCACCTGCACGTCGCGACTTGTGTAGACACTGCGCCGTCCGTGCTGTTCCTTTCCGTCGGCAACCACAAGCTGGAACCCGAACTGTGGTTCGCCATGAGAATCGGAGCTGCTGATCACCGCTATCGGTTGTGAGCGGCTTTTTACTACGCCGATAATCATTTCACCGCTAAGATTATGGGATCCAACGGACACGCATGGTACTACGATGGAGCACACAATAACGGCACGGCGCGTCTGGACTCTACTTATCAAACGCCGGCTTTGCTCAGCAAGCACCCTGAAGCCCGTAACGGTAGCCTCGTTGCGTTGATGTATTGCAGAGACTAGTCAGACAGGAACCGTTCGGATGACGTAGCCGGATGTGGACAGGGGGGAAGCCCCTACTTGGACTTCGGTTTTCTCTTATACTTGCTCTGCCCCAGCACTCCTGGCCCCTCGACCCCCCCCCCCCCCCCCCCCCCATCCCCCCCCCTCCTTTCCACCGGCCGCCAACCACCCACCGACGTCGTTCCTCAATTTCCGATGTCTGTGCATCTGGAGAGCGAAATCATTCGCACCGTGCACGACGCAGATCCGCACTCGCCAGTTGTTTTCAAGATATGCGTTCGTCTGGGCATGGACGCGCTCTTCTGGGCCATTTCAGAGAGAGACGGGTCTGACGTGTGGGCCATCGTGCGTCCTCTCCTGGATAGTGTTGATACTTCCACTCGCTACAAGCGCGTCGCACCTCCGAGCGCGGCGCATCCGCGATGTCAGTAGCTTTTTATGACATCCACGCATCTGACCTTTGCACAGACGCTGCCGATTCTGCTGCGGGCCACTTCCCGATGGGGGTTTGGCTGAACGTCCTACACTACCTGCAGCCGGATGACAGCGCTCGCCAGTGCGCGTGAGCCCGACGCTTTGGTTGCGGTTCTATCTAACATCGAACAGATCCTTGGTTCCAAAGTCTGGTAGTCCAGTACATGTACTGCTCGCGGAACCCGTTTCAACGCGCCTCTCGTCGTCAATGTGTGTTTAGCCGATCGTGCCCTTTTAGGCTACGCTGACTGAATCCAGTCCTGCCTGAAGTGGCGGCCAGTCGAGTGCCGGAAGAGCTCTGGCTGGAAGTCATCAAGAACAGCGATGTCGTGTCTCTCGGTCATCTCGCGACTACAGGTGAGTGTACCCATGCAATATCGGCCAAGGTCCTCACATGGTCCAGGATCGTGGTGGCGGAACGTTATTCACGAAACCATCGACCGTGCCATGCGTAATTTCTTCACGGAGCTCCTTCTCGATTACGACGCCCTCCGCTGGTGTCTCACCATGACTCGTGCGATCCTCGCAGACACGGCTGCACTCAGGCTGCTTCACCTCGAAGAGGGCAAGTTCAATTCGGGTGAGATCCACTATATCACCTTCTTTGTACCCGGAGACGGAGTTGCCTGGTCTGGTCATCCTTTCCTTTCATTCTTCAAGCACGCGCTGGGATGGCAGACGGTGAGTATTCGTGTTGGGTTCAGCACTGTGATTTAACATAGACGCAGGAGCTCGTTCGCCCTAGCCCCATTCCTTCCATCTCCGAAACGGTCTACTTGGTCCATCCCTTGTCAGCATTCCGCGTCCGAGTGCACATCTGCGTCGGAGAACTTCCCCTCGTTGTCGCCATGCGCACTGGCCTTACGACCCAGTTCATCGCTTACGACGGCCATCGTCTCATCGTGCCTCACTACACTACCTCGGTCGAGGGGATTGCGCTTCCGAACAAGTCGTATCTGCCTTTGCCACGTGACGACCTGCACGACGGCCGATTGCGCACGGAGCGCGCAGCAATGCAAGAGGGCCTGCGGCTCCTGCCTTTCTCACTTGCAACTCCTCGAGATAGCGGGGTGAATACTACTTCCAGCGCATCCACGGGTATCTGCGCCTACCGTCCGCTCGCTTGGGGATGCGAATTCATTCCGAAACATAGGAGCATCGTCTGGAAATTAGCTGGAAGCCGATCCCCCTTTTTCGTTGCATTGGCTCCTCGCGATCCAGATGAATGGCAGTTGGACGGTATGCCTCCCATTGCTTTCCTGCCTGCCCTTGACGCAAACCCAGGCGAAGACGATCTAGAGCTCAAATGGGATCAATTGTTGGTGGAGCCCGCCAACCTAGGGTCGATGCACGCCGAGGAGGTGCCGTTGGCGTAGAAACAGATATGACAGTTTAGGATACAATAGGATACGATAAAGCTCCTTCTTGTTCTTTGTTATTGATAATGGGTCGTTATTTGTGGTTGTGATGCGGTCTCCGATCGAATACGTGCACCTCACGCCAGACGTTATCAGCTCCGTACTCTCGGCTATGCACCGGCCCTTGGCGTTTAAGCTCGCCGCGTTCCGAGGGGCGGTTGTCGCGTGGTTGTGTAGTAAACCGGGGGACAAGGGCAAAATCCCTTCTGATAGCTTCGCCTCACGCCAAGCAGATAGCCCTAGATGCTCTCGGATAGTCGCCGGCCCCTGTTGTCCGTTCTGGCTTGTTTCCATCGAGGGATGCGTTCGTTATGACGCAATAAAAACCGAGGGGTACGCACTCCGCAATTAGCTTGATATGACTGATGCGCCCCCCTTACATGCAATAGGTCCGATTTGCCAATTGATCAACGACCTACTCCACGCCGATTGCCGGACCTGAAAAAGCAGCGGTTTCTAGCCGCGCAAATCGTGGTTGCCAATGTTTCTATGTAGAGGCCTATATTGATTGCTTGTAATGGGGCGTTGCCTGGTTATCAACTTTGAAACTCGGTGACGACGAGCTGCCGCAGACATTTCGCACGCCTGGGTTCAATGTTTGATAGGGTTAGTAGATAGAGACCAGGAGTAACGCTGGTGTGCTCCTATATGACAGCGCGCCAAGGCTACCAAAAAAAACCCGTCGTTGTGTGGTCGCTTTCTTCTCATGGCTTCGCACAAGGATATTATCGACGTGATAGCGAAGCGCGGGCCGACAGACGCTTGCGTCTTTGGCTACCTTTCGGCCCTGCCGGATGCTGCGCTGATGCAGATAGCGTTGGTGTCTAGGCTTCATTGGCGGGCCGTGCTTGAGACTCTGGAGGCCCTTGCTGGTGTCGGCGAATCTAACAGACGGGCCACCAAGAGCAGACCGCGAGCGGCATTCTTTGGTCTGTCTTTCTCTACTCGCTTGGCTAGTGGCTGATTTGTAACAGGACAAGCTTCCAGCAGACTTCCTGTGGAAGTGTGGGACCGAGTCGTTCGATGTGGCGACCTGGTATCGATGACTCGCCTCGGAGCCACATGTAACGTTGACATGCTGGATGTACCGCGCTAATGCTATTTGCAGGCACCTGGATGCATAAAATCGCCGCTGAGGCTGTAGAACAGCTACTGGGCCGAGCATTCACCTCCGTCGGTCTGCCATTCTCAGCGTTACGCTTCGGGCTGGTGACGAACGGCGCTGTCATGGGTGGCTGGGCGGCTGCGAATTTGTTGCATCCAGGAGACGGGTGGGCAGCGTTCGCTGGCCTGGACTACATCGACTTCTACGTGGGCCACCGATCGGCGGACGACTTCGTTGATTTCTGCGAAATGGCGCTGGGATACATGGAGGTACGTGAGCTTGCAGATGGAACCGCGCCTGACTCTGCGCCCCAGTATGAAGCCGTCGCGCCACGCAAGGAGATGGTGCACGTCTCGCATGTGCGATTGCTCGTGTCGACTCGACCAACGGCCATCTCGACTCGCTTGGCGATCCACGTATGCAAACAGGAGCCTCGCACCTGCGTCTTCCGCACCGGGCTTTCTCCCCAGTTCATACATTTCGACGGAGTTGCGTTGACCGTGCCTCATGCTCGGTTCGCCCGCTCTAAAGTCGCTCTCCCCAATCACGTTTACCTGTCGAAAGAACAGGTTGTCGTCAGCGGGTGTTCTTCTACGAGATGAAGCCGACGCTATCGCTGCCGGTTTTACAGTATGCTCGTTGGATGACGCGCTGTTGGTCGATGGCGACGCGTACGGTCTTCAAACAACCGCGGGCCCCGACACCGCTGTGGTCGTACTATGCTCCCCACCGTTGGGAAAGGGCGACGTCTCCAAGCGGCCAGTACAGTGGCGCCTACACGGCTTCTGCAGACCCGATCTGGGATGGGGACCCTTCTTCGTGAAGCTGGTGGACACGCCAATGCAGAGTACGCTTTTATGCCGCCTTGATCATGGCTGATAGACTGCAGGCGACGACTGGCTGAAGCGCAAAGATAGGATGCTGACTCAGCATCGGAAGAGCCGGCCCGGACCACGGCATGGCGTTCCCATTTGGAAGTGGCCGGATCTAACTGTGCACGGTTGATTGTTGGTGCCAAAGGTGGGTTAGTTAATTGGTTTGGGGTAGTTTAGTACAAAAACAAAGTTCGTGGGTTAGTTAATTTGGGGTAGTTTAGTACAAAAACAAAGTACTCGGGTTTGCCATACGGAGTAGTGGCCTTTCAAGCAAGTTACTATGCTATCCTACTTTTCATCGACACCACTAGCACATTCACTCCGAGTTCATCTTGAGTTTCTTGGCAGGACCCGGGCCAGCCTGAGCATCCGACGCTGCCGGCCGTTTCCCTTGCGCGACATTGAGCGTCTGGCTGCCATCGCTCAGCGGAAGCGGCAGTGGTTTTGGCTTTACCCCATGGATCCGCTCGTATACCACCTCGTAATCCTCACCCAAAACGATTTTCTGCACCGTCGCATCGCCCACTAGGCTCATCAGGGCATTGCCTCTGGTGCTGAGAGCCGCCCACTTCCCGAGGAGCGCAAACCTAGCTGGTCGAGTAATCTACATAACGCGCGGAAAAGTTACTGTTAGCAAAACTGCCATCTCACGTAGAGATGAATGCATACCTTTAGCGTGCGCGGAGACCCACGATTGATCGTCACCCACTCTACACCATGCAGGCGACAACCTCGCAGTTGTCCTTCCACATGTGTGCGGATGGCTTTCGTGCGACAAAATGAGAGAGTGGTTTCAGCAGTCTCGCTGAGGAGAAACTGTCGGAGGGAGCGACATTCGGGACACACGTTGCATCCAACCATACGAAGTTCTGCGACCGAAATGGTGTCTTTGGGCTGCTCCGTCATCACCTTGCCCGCGAACAACTTGATCACCGAAGCTGCGAATCCATCGAACGGCCATTCTTGCAAAGACAAGCTGCGTTCCCGGAGGAACTGGTCGAGGTTGTGCAAGAACGGCCCGAAGTCTTTGCATGCGTGCTCAGCCGAAATCAACTTCGAGCTGCGGAGATCCCGGAAGCAACGATACAGCAACTGGTCGCACAAATGAAGTGGTTCGACGTTAACATTGAAGCAGAATTCGACCATCTTGAACATCTCGTCGTTTGAATTCGAGCGGGAAAACGGCATGAGGCAAATGAAGACGTTCGTCTCGATGGCGGAGGAAGCGAGATCAAGGATAATCTGCACATAACCTCGATATTCATGGACATCCTCGACTGTCTCCCGCGGAAATTCTTTGGCCAGGAGGAGTGCGAGATATTGTAATGTTTTGCTTTCATGTTGCAATGAGCGGCCGAAGTTTTCCGCGTTGAAGCTGGGAAGTAGCTCGTAAGTGCGATTTGATATAATCGAGGACTGGAACTCACCACTGGGCAAGGAAGTACGAGCTGTTAACTCTCCGCGCAGCGACGAGTAGTATGCCTTGATTCTGCTCATCTAGCGGCCATAGCGCCGGATCTGCATTAGAGAAAGCGCCGACAGGCCGCCGCGCCTGCGAAACGATGGCGCTGACAGCATGCATGAAGAATGGGCGAAAGAAGTTGTCCACGAGAGCATCCGATCGAGATTGGAGAAGATCGACAACCGGAGGTACGAGGGCGAGATAGTACCGCCACGGCGGGTATGGAGCTGGGTATTCCCCTGTCCGGGACGCAGACTGCATCTTATCAAAGACACTGGTACACATGTGCTCGTTCTTCGTCTCGATGCAGAGCTTCAAGATGTCCAACGTCGCCTCAGGATACATTGCTTCGTCGGGCGTGCTCGTCGGGAACGGCGTTGGGTAGTTCACCAGCGTTGATACCCAGTGAACGATGATATCGCGCACGGCTTGCGGAGATGAAATACGTTCCGTACTCTGGTTCAGCTGATTGGTGAAGGGGAGCCAGAACATCCACGGATGCAGCTTCTGTCGCAATAATTGAGGGTAGATGCTGTAGCACATTCAAGAAAGGTTGAAGCGATGGACGGGAACATACCGGTGCAAGAAGTAAGAGCCTCCGTCTTGGACCGCGATCGATATGAGCCAAGGTATCTGCTCTACACCGACGGGTCCTAAACGATCCAACACCGTCGTGTAGGCTTGTTCTTCGCACCACCGAGTCATCTCCGAGTTGTTTCCTGCCTCTCCAAGATTCTTCAATCGCTCGAGCAGACTCCAGCGACGTAGATTCGACCTGTCGTTCTTCATGATATCGGCCCAGCTGGAGAGCAATCAAAAGCTCGCCGACTGGGTAGAAGACGGGACGGGACGTACAACTTTCGGAGGGCGGCCCAACCAAACGCTCGACATGCCGAGATAAATTCATCCCCTTCCAAGAAATCGGTATCGATGCAGAACCAGCAAGCACTAAGCATGGATAAGAACATCTCCGGCTCCATCCACCGAACAGTCAATTGGGTGAGAACCTGCACGACCTGGTGTATCATATCTCGGCGGCGATGGATGCGGCAACACGCGAGCAAGCGCCGAATAATCTTCGTCTCTTTCGCCGTCGGCGCCAAAGGACTCGAGGATGATAGTAGAAGATCGAGCGCGTAATCGTATACGTCGCCTACGACGACAGCGCGGTCCACATTTGTATTCCGGGGCCAAATTAGCAGCGCAATGTGGTTATAGACTGGACAGGATCGGTTAGATTCCACCTCTCCAAACATGATACTGAAAACACCTCGGGTTCTGATGCCGTTCTAAGTGACTGTCAGTTCTGGTCGGTATCGATAAAAATATCATCGTACCTTACGATTCTTTCTTTCGAAGAGGACAGAGTCGGGTTGTCCGTGTACAAAGCCGCCCAGTGTCAAGCTCCCGTTCACCACTCGATACGCAATGCCGTTGAGGTCAGTGATCTCCGTCACCGCAACGCTTTGCTCGGACTGCGTCGCATCGTCCTCGAACTCCGCTTCGTCGATTATGGGGCCCTTGTTCTTGCTGCTGAGATGCTGACCGGTTGCGCGCGCTGGAGTCTTGACGGTGCACACAACCCGGACAAAACGGAGCCGGAACTTGAGTTCGAGGGCAATGGCGCGGAAGTGGGACACAAAGAGTGCGTCGTGGCCAGTGAGCGAGGTTGCGCGGAAGTTCGGGGCCCACTCGTACTTCTGGTGTCGGAATTGGTACTTGAGGTAGGGCGGGGCGTTCTGGGCATTGTTCTTCCAAGACGACAGGACGTGGCGGAGTTGCTCGCCAGGGAAAGCAGGGTCGGGGAGAGCAGGTCGTACCCCCTCAGTGGATGGGCGGATGATGTCGTATACGAGCGATAGCATGTAGCCCGAACTGACGCTGCTCATGAGGTGTTCGACTCCGGAGTATGCGGCGACGATGGAGGTGGAGAGACGACTCTGGTCGGCCAAGTTATGCGTGTTCGTTCGGTCCGCGTAACGGAGTTGTATGGTGGCGTCTTCGAAGTTGCTCGGAAGAACGACCACCATATCACCGATTTTCAGATTATCGTCCCCTTCGCGAATGAGAGACCTGCAATGAGATTATCAGTGAGCTTTCAAGACAATGGAGACAAGCCACTCTTTGAATTGTACGACACTGCTTCGAGATAAGTGGCTGAATGACATGCAGGCTAGAAAGCTTACGCGGAATTTGGACCATGCATTACGAGTTTCCGGAGAGCAAAAGTTGGCGCGATGCTGGTGCTAATTCCGAGACCTTTGGCTACAGCGTCGCCGACTGTTGCAAGGATCCAATTATTCCAAGAAGGATTGCTGAAATGAATCTAAATAGTCCCCAAGTCAGTTACTTGGCGCGAGTTGATGGAAATATATACCTTGTCGGCTGGAATCTCCCAAGTTGCTAGAGCGGTCTTCACCAAAACGGACTCGGCGACGATGGCTCGCGCCTCTCGATCACTAAGCGGACACCCAACGAGCCCTAGGCCATCAATTTCGAGGCATGGATTGGGCGCGTCGGTAATTGTGTAGCGATGGAAGAGGGAGAAAGGGCCGTTGAATGCGAATCCTCCGTGAATGGCAGCGTTAAAATCGGCCTTGATTGTCGAGAATCGAGCTCAAAATTGAAGGATTTTTTTCAAATGGGCGTACCTGAATGTCGGTAGAGGGATTTTCTAGCATGTCCTGCATATTTCCCTCGTCGCCACCGGCCTCGGAATCTTCGTACTCTGACTCCAGCTCGTCAAGAGGAGACAAGGTAGGACTAGCGCCACTGGCAGTGCCCTCGTTGGAAGCAGGAACATCGATTATTTGCTCGGATATTGCCTTTTCCGACTCCATTGTGTGGTGAGCTGACGCGCTCGACGCGTTTGGACGCGCTCTGATATGCTGCTCGTCGTGGTTTGGGGAAAAGGTACTTGACCGTGACAGGCGTGACCTTCGACCTTCTTGTGAGCCGCTACTTATGGTCTCGACAACCTCCAACTCTCTACCGAGTCCGTAACCTCCTTCGTCCGGAAGGTTATCTTTAATGAAGACCCCAAAATTCGACCGCGGAATAAGTGGAGAGGTGTGTTCTGGCATTAATGATTCGCGAGCCCATCCAAAGCCCATCTCATATACGTACAGCTGAGACCTCAGGAGAAGCAGGTCGGGAGGCCCTCGCAAAGACTTTTGCAGCTTTCCTAAACTGACGCATTTGCGGCTGGAAGCCTACGTCAACGAGATTCCGGCGCAACCAACCCACTTCCTTCAGCTACAACTCCGCTTAGTCGAGGTCCTCGCTGCACGCCCAACACAGAAGCTCGTCTCATTGATGCTTCACCACGTCCTCGCGGTTCCGGACAAGATATACACGCAACACGACGACTTTCTCGGCGTCATCCGCCGTTTGAAATCTCTCGACGATTCCGTCCTATACGACCTCGGCTTTGAAGGGCTACTACATCCAAGACCCCCTCATCGACTTTTGGAACACGAGCATAGCAAACTTCCTCCAAAATGCGACTTCCCTCACCTTCGAGAGCGACCACCCGGTTGGACACAATCCAGCGCCTTCTTTCTGGGACACACATCTTTCGGCACCTTATCACCCTCCAACGGTTCTGCATCCTACCCGCAGATCCTGGTGCCGACGTCCTTGCCTTTATCCTCAGACATGCGTCGACACCCTTGAGCTGCGAGAATGCGAGGTGTCGATCGATGGTGGCTACGACTATGGGCTATCCGCGTCACGCCGTCCTGAATTCGCTCAAGGATGATGAGCTACCCCGAACGATCTCCGCGAGTTTGTCCTAGATAATACGCGCAAAAACCAATACCCCCCGAGGACGGATTCGCGTATATGCGGCTGGACCACGGATCTGAATGTCGGCGACGATTCGGAGCCGGTTGTTGGTGGCAAGGACGATTTGGTGGCGCCTGGCCATGGGCGTCTGCTTGCCATGGCTACGGTGGAGGCAGGCAGATTTGATTTTTGCCGGTTTGGAGGATCCCTCGTCCGAGAGCTGGAAGGAAGAGTTCCGAGACATCCAATCAAGAGGATATATTCGCAACGCAGCAAACACCACAAAGGCACAGACGTCGACTCCAGCAAGGCGACAACCAATCCCAGCACAACACCCCTTCTTTTGGCGATCGTCCTCGACGGATGCGTATGTTGCGTAGCATCATGATCATGCGTGGCCGCAAAAGTCGCAGCACCAGACGGGGGCATTTAATTGGCCAGCAGAGGATTGCGAAGGCGGGGTTGGACGAGGGGCAAGCGGCGATTGCGTGCGTCTGAGATTGAACTCGAACAGGGATATACGCATGGTTGCGTCCGAGTCGCGAAGAAAGGACCGGGGATTCACGTCGTCGAGCTTCGGGAATCATGATCATTGGTATGAATGGACTCTGAGTCGTTCTCCCGCGACATAGACATCGAGTTGGCGGTCGACGCTGTGGTTTTTAGTTATATCCAGAGCACTTCATATATATGATTTCGATCTACATACATACACCCCGTCTCTCCCTCCATCTCCAGCTCCCACCTCCAATTGGCCAACCCGGCCTGTAAACTCGTGCCGATGTTATCCAGGACGGAACTTGAAGAGAGCAAGTTGCGTGGACCCACTACGCACTTTTGGTGTTGTGCCTTGCGCATCCCGGGCCGTCAGGCTAGATCTGAGGTGAGAAATACCCCGGCAGTTGCCCTCGATTTCTATGTATTCCCGAGAGGCAGTAGATACTCAATTGCAACATGCCAATCGATTACACTCTTGACTCTGACTTTTTGTGTACTTACGTCTTCTCGCAGTCCCAGACTCAAATTTTCTGGCTCTTGTCTGCAGCTCGACGTCGCGAACAACCACGGACATGCGTGGGCAGCAGTTGGGGTAGGACCGGGTGCAGTGTACCTAGCGAGACCGCGGCCGTGATTGCCAGTGCTCGGATCCGAGTCTTCTCTCTTCTTCTGCTGAATCTGCCCACCGTCGGCGCCCCCCACCACCCACCATGTTTTTCGTCGACTACCACACTTCCTACTCCAAAACAATCAACGCACCCGTCAAAGCAGTCATTGACTTCCTGCACGACCCAGTCGCACTCATGCGGCTCAACCCGGTCATAATCGACGTCAGGCGGGACCCAGAAGACCCCGCAAAGTACACCATCGTCGACCAGCTCACGATGCTCGGCTGGAAGAAGCAATTGACATACACTGCTCGGGTGACGATAACGGAGAGCGGGATGGAGGCGGAGAGTTCTGCGGGTGCAGGGACGACCACGATTTCGCGGTTCAGTGCGAAGGAGGTGGGGGAGGGAGTGACGGAGCTGCAGGAAAGGGCGAGCGTGAATGTGCGTCTTTCAGCGAGCGACCTTTTTTTCGAGGGCAAAAAACTGAGAAGCTCTCAGTGTTTCTTCCTGTTACTGCCCTTCATCAAGGGCGTCCTCGACAAGGCGCACAAAGAGTCGCATGAGCGCTTGAAGAATCGATTGGAGGGAGGAGATTCAAGTTCAAAGCAATAAAGGTGAGTTCACTGCGGGTTTCCTCGAACACATTCTCAATAGATTTCTCCGCAGATTATTCCTTCATTCTTTCGATACCCTGCGTCACCTTGTACGCCGTTGTGCCTTGAATATAGAGCGTCGAGGCGCGGGATATGAGAAGTCTTCTTCGAAACTCTGAATGGGGAGCCTCCGGTGGGCCTCGTCGTCTATACTAGGACAACGGGAGTTTGGAAACACCTTCGGATGAATTAGCCAGAGTTAAATACTGCTCAGTGCGCTCCATGCCGCGTCTCGTCACACCTCAGTCACACCTCTCCTTTCCGCTCCTCCACGATGTCGGCGCCAAAACGCGGTGGTCGGGGAAAATCGACGCTCCCAGGCACGAGAACACCTCCTGTACCAGCCCCCGGTCGCGTTCCTGACTCGAAATTGGCCTCAGGCGGTGAGGATATGGACGTGGAGAAAGCCGACGAGCGAGCGCCTGCTTTCGAAATAAAGGTACGCACTGACCTAGTTTTGCTTCGTCCTCCTTCTCACTCACTTTCAGGACGAGCTCGCGGCCCTCATAACGAACGATTTCGCATTCGACGGCGTCTTCGCGTTTTCGAAGCAGTACCCGATGAGCGACGCGCCGAATCCGTGCCTCAGCATCGAGGGTGTTGGTCCCGTGGGAATTCCTCTTGGAGTGCGGGATGCGCAGGCGTTTTCGTTCTCGAATGAGGGTATCTGTATGGTCTTGGCTGACAAGGTGCGTTTGTCTGGATCTGTTTCACTTTGTGGATGACGCTCTGATATGTGCGTGTTGGTAGATCTCATTCGGTAACACCGCATGGGACTCGTGGGTGCAGAATACGGTCGGAGATCTTGTATCGAAGAAGCTGTGTCTATCGGGCACTCATTCTTTCGTCCTCAAGAAACTGCTTCTCGCCGCAAGTGGTTGCCAGTGCGTTTGGTTTTTCTCTGTCCTGACCACCTACTTACGGAGATCCACTTAGGTCGTTGAAAGAGTACGGGTTCTGTTTATTCAAACATGGTCGCTAACGACGGTCCTTAGCTGCATTGAAGGCATGGTCGGATGCCTCCTCATCGTCCTTCCCAGTGCTTTTGAGGGCGGGCAGCTGGAAGCATACCATGATGGTCGGAAGAAGACCTTCAAGGTCGCAGCCGACAGCGGAATGTCTACCAGCATTGTCGCCGGATACGCCGACGCGCAGCTCACCCACGGCAGCGTTACAAGTGGTCACTGCTTTATCCTCCTCTACGACATCATCCAAGCGCCGAACGCTCCCCGCTGCGCTCTGCCTGATATGACGATAGCCGCGCAGAAGCTACGCCGGCTACTGCAGTCGTGGAAACAGTCCGCCGCATCTGCATCGACGACACCTTCCGCTCCCACCCATCTTGCATGCGTGTTGCGGGGAAAGTACAAGAAGGGCCTGACGTTCAGCTCCTCATCGCTTAAGGGCGCTGACGCGATGCTCTTGCGCTACCTCTCCTCGCCAGCCAACGAGCTCGGATTCAGCCTGCATCTCGCGCACGTCGAAGGGAGTCTGCGTATCAGCAGCCATGTTGCGGGGTACGACCCGTACGACTCGGACTACGCCGACGAGGATGAATTTGACGACGACTTGTTCGTTGATGAAGGGGAAGACGATGCGGAGGAGGTGTTGGAGGTCAAGCAAGTGGTGGATCTGGGCGGCATGCCGGTTTGTGTTGACGAGCTGAAGCTGCTGATTTATGACCATGGCGGTCACGAGGCGCACCGAGCTGCCTACATTTGTGGACCGGTCATTGACCGCTCGCGCGAGCCTGACAGCAACAAATTCGAGAAAGATGAGCTGACGGTGCGTTTCTTGGCTGCTCCATGGAATCCCTCTGACGTGGTCCCAGTCTGCTACTCGCACGAAGAGTGAGTTCTTTAAAGTCGACTCTACGAAGCTCATGGATGTTTGCAGCTTGGCGACGCACGGTCCTCTTTATCTGGCAGACCGACAGCGACATACAGCGCAGCGTTTGCTCAGGAGACATGTACGCATACGCCTTGGACCTCTTGGGCAAATCCACGACAACCATTCCGACTCCACGCGAAAGAACCATCGCCGACAGTTTAATTGCTCGTCTCGACGACTTCAAGCATCCCGTCAAGAAGAAGCATGCAGACGACGAGGAATGGTTCTACCTTTCGGAGAAGGACAAGGCCAAGGCGAAGAAGAAAGAGACCGCGAATGTTCCAAAGGCCGTTACCTTGCTGCGGGAATGTGCTCAGCGGTGGAACGACGCGGCGATGTTTTTGCGGGTCCTCGCCGTTTGTGAGGCTGAGCAGGATATTTCCGTTGTGGGGTCGGAAGGACTCGCTTCGGCCTGTCAAGTGTTCGGATGGGATACGTTGAAGGATTTGTGAGTTTTTGCTTCACCATTTGAGCATGCGTGACTTTTTTCTGCAGTTGCACGATGGCTATAACGAAGGATCCTACGACAACCCGCAGGAGTGGACTCCTGCTCCGGCTGGCCCGACTGGCCGTCGAGAACAACAACTCGGAGCTAGGGCAATGGTGCACGGACCAAGAGAATAACGTCCTCCGTACACTCGGGAAGACAGTGGTTGGGCACATCCCGTGGTTTATCGACCTCACTCTCAGCCGAGGAGGCGACATTCTGAGCGACATGTGAGGCTCCTTGATCATTAATGTTTCATCGAGCTGACCATTCGTAGAATCCTACCACATCTCGCCTCACAGAAACTCGGTCTGGATTTCTGGGCCCCGTTCCTCACGCAACTGCACCAGAAGGCGCCTTTCACGCGCGAGTTGGTCGCCCAGCGTGTCCGAGAGCTCGTATCCTCGTTTGCTGCATTCCCCGTCATAACCGTCAAAGATCGTTACGGGGACGCCAAAAAACAGGCGGACAGCGCCAGCATCCTCAAGACCGTCCAGCTTTGCATCGACACCGCCGCAGAGTCACTTGCCGCGGAGGTCTTTTCGAAAATGCGAAAGGCTGCGCGAAGCGGAGAGTATTCGCCGTACTTCCCTCCCTGGATGTACTACGCAGAGCTGTCTCCGCCTGTTGTCAAGTGCATAGAGTCCATGGCGAACGCGAGCGTTCTCGTCGCCACGTTTCGCCCATTTTTCGAAGACGTGGTCCGAACGATGCTTTCGATGGAGCGCAAGTCGCCGAAGGGAGCGACCATTTCGTCATGCCCGCTTTCTCAGCAACAGCGGGCGATTGCCGTTTCTGCGGCGCGGAAGGCTGGAGGAGCGGAGTTCATCAAGACGTCCGTGTTTTTTTTCTTTTGGAGCCTCATAATATGTGTGACGCTGATTCGATTCATGCAGCGTAACCCCAGCGGTATTGCAAGGCCGTGACCCGCGGATCGTCGAAGAAATCGTGCGTGCGCTGGCGGTCTCGGAGCCCAGTTCAGACCCAACGCCGACGGCAAAGAAGCGGTCTGCGACGGATGATGCAGGGCGTGCTGCTGTAGGAAAGAAGGCAAAGACTTGAGCGCTCTTACTGACGCACTACATTACATTACTTACCGTTCGTTACTAGTATACCGGCTATAGTTTGCTACCATATCGTGCTACTACGATATCGCTTGCGTTTGCGACCATTATGGAGGGAGGTGGCCCAAGACGCCCGCTCGAACGCCCAAGCTCCGCATCAGGACGTCACGTCCGAGTCGTTCTTTCGTTGTTGACCCGAGTTTGGCCACTCCCACGGAGGCGCCAGGGAATCACCAGGGCTCGTTTCGACAACCAGTAAAACTTCTTTGCGTCCAACACCCCCTGGCATCCACCGCTGTACCTTGGACCGCCGGTACCCGCCTCTAACGCTGGCACTGCGCCTTACCACCTGCCTCTGCCTCACTCTCGCTCCTCTCGTTATTCGCAACTCGTACACGAATCTGACTCATTGCAAGATGGCGTTTCTAAATGTCTCCGTCGCGGCCCCGGAAAGCTCAGGCTTTCTCACGGACTCGGATGTGTCTCGGATGGCTTGATCAGCTTGACTCCTTGGTTTTTGGTAAAAGCAGCGTAAGTACTTGCGCGTCGCCCCCGGCATCGGTCATCCGCCAGATAAAAGGGTCAGATCGCCAACGATTTCTCCCAACCTCTCTCTCCTCTGTACCATGTCTACCACTGCGAAAAAGATGGAATACGGTGTGTTTGTTACATCTCACTGCCATTTTTTATTTGCTCATCGCAGAAAGTGCGCCTTGGAAGCTCTGGCCTCAAGATCTCCAAAATCGTGCTGGGTACAATGTCCTACGGCGACCCGCAATGGGCTGGAAGCTGGGTCCTCCCCGAAGAGGAGGCTAGCAAGCACATCAAGGCAGCGTATGTCTTTCCTGTTTTATCGTACATCGCACTGACGTTGTGGACGATCCATTAGATACGATGCTGGTGTCAATGCGTTTGACACCGCCAACGTCCGTTGCTTTCTCTCATTCATGCTCCGTCGGTACCGACCCAGATCCAGGTCTACTCGAGTGGTCTCAGCGAGGAAGTGTTGGGGCGTGCGATTAAGAAACACAACCTCCCGAGGTACTTACATCCCTGCCTCTCTGTCTCGTGTCTCGCCTGATCTCCTTCGAAGAGATGAAATCGTTATTATGACCAAAGTCTACTTTGGTGTTTCTAAAGATACCAAGGAGGCGCTCTTCTACCTTGACGCAGCCGGTCTTGAAGCCAAGGGCTACGCGAATCAATTCGGTCTCAGCCGCAAGCACATCTTCGATTCGGTCAAGCACAGTCTGCGTCGTCTCCAAGTGGACTACATAGACTTGCTCCAGTGTAGGTCCCTTTGGATCATCCGTGGTTTGCGCTCATATAGTTTACAGGCCACCGGTTCGACTATAATACACCGATTGAGGAGACGGTAGGTAACATCCCTCTGTCGCTGAATATTGCAAACCGTGTTCGCAGATGCAAGCCCTCCACGACGTCGTCAAGGCGGGATACGTCCGCTACATTGGGATGTCGTCGTGTTATGCCTGGCAATGTATGTTGTCGGTCCCATCTGCCTGCTTTCTATCTAATCAGTTTCCTCCTCAGTCCACGCCATGCAAAGTAATTTTAATCTCAGTTTTTATGGCAACTCTTGACCATTTCTTCAGACTACGCCATCACTAACAAGCTCACTCCCTTCATCTCGATGCAAAACCACTACAACTTGCTCTACCGCGAGGAAGAGCGCGAGATGTTCCCGACGTTGAAGGTCTGTCCGCGTTTCTTTCTTAGTCTCCGGACTGAGCTTACTTTCGGACAGCACTTTGGCGTCGGCGCGATTCCGTGGTCTCCGTTGGCGCGCGGTGCCGTCTGCCGCCCCATTGCGAGTCAGCTTCAGAAGGAGAATCAGACCGCGCGCGCTGATTCAGACTTGTCCGTGTATTTACCGCTCCAGACAGTAATTGACGTTGCCTAGTATGCCGCCGTCTGTGTACACGAAGAGCTCTGCAAACCAGGACGTGGTCGCGAGGTCAGAGAGCTTCTTTTCCACCGGTATTCCCTGTCATCTAACGCCCGACTAGAGTCGAGGAGCTCGCGAACAAACGCGGACTCAAGATGGCGCAGATTGCGATCGCGTGGATGCTCAGCAAAGAAGGTCAGTCAGCTGCGCTTCCTGTCGCCGATTCTTCACGCAACGAACAGGTGTATCTGCGCCCATCGTTGGAACTACGTCGCTCAAGTATTTGTTCGAAGCTATCGGTACGTCGAAGGGCTTTGATTGAGCGAGGAACTAAAATTGCTGTAGACGCCGTTCATATCAAGCTGACGGAGGAGGAAATCAAGTATCTGGAGGAGCCTTACCAGCCTATGGCCGTCCTGGGACATTCATAAGTGGCCAGCACCCTGACGGTCCGAGTCCGGCGCAGCCAAAGAACAGTACCATTCATTGTCGCAGGAGATTGATTACATATCATGTTCGCCCATCGTACATGCAAGGAACTTTGACCTAAGAGCTCTCCCGCCGCGGCGTGTTTTAATCAGTCACTGGGTCGCGTATTAACGCGTCCTGTCACATCAATTATCACACTACGACTCTTGTTTCGCGTCCCAATCCACGCATTCAAGGTGGGGAAATAATTTCATTTTTATTCTGCGCGATAGCTTCAGACGTTAACGAGGCTACAACCGCTTAACCAGTGGTGATGCAGAGGATGCGGACGGACGAGAACGGTGCGTTCGCGCTATCAGGACCAACGAGTTATAACGCGTCGGAGAAATATGAGGGTTGTAAACTCACGGCTTGCACCCGTTCGCAGCGGTGAACGATTGAATGAAGCCGCCGTTGGTTCCATCGCAGTTGGCTGGGCAATACATCAGCATTTGCGCTTGAGACGAAGGTAAGACTCAACTGGTGGAGTAGAAGTCAATCTCGCATTTCGTAGTGCCGACCGTGACGTTCAGGGAGTCGCCCGATACGGCTTTGCAGAAGGCGTTTTCGGCGACACCGCTCCAGGTGTCGACGACCGTGCCGGCGCAGCTCGCGTCCGCGTAGGCGGTGACGGTGGGAACGGACTGGGCAACGGCGGCGCTGGCGGTTGCGAGGAGGATTGCGAGGAACTTCATGGTGCAGAGAGAAGATGCAGCGCTGGGCTTTATATACTTTACCGGACTCCACATCTTTCCACGCGCTGATCCTCCATTTGATTACCCCGAGAAAAGTTTGGGCATCTCGGGGTAAAACGCGAGTTGAAACGTTCAGATTGCAAGGAAGCTAGTCTCAGCTAAATGGGTCAGGGACGCTTTCCGTATTAGCGGGGGTCAGCGCGAGTCAGCGCGTCAGCCTATAACGTTGAATGAGCCGATGAATGTGAATGCTGGCGCTTTTTTGCTTGTTCCTCGGTCTAGTCAGGTCCAGTTCTCCGAGTCGGGGCTCGAGCCGACGATCATGACGAGAGTATCTGCTCGTGTCGCTGGCATAAGCTCGGGCCGTTCCGTCGGCGCCCATTGCCGATAGACTTCTTTGCAACTGCGCAGAACTACCGAGGGGATGAGATGAGGTCACCGCTGGAGAATAATTGAATTCTGTCGCAGGGCAAGTATGACCGGGCAAGGACGAGCGGAGACGGGGAGACACTGCGAGTTGGATTGTTGAAACGACTGGCCCGTGGTTATTAGCGAAGATGAGCGTACTTGAGAGAGAGAGGAAGGCAGTGATGCATCCTTCGGCCCACCTTCAAACCAGGTCTGACTCAACGCCCAGCGCCGCTTGCGAAGACACGGAAGTAGTGACGGAACTTGGAAAGCTGTCGGGTGGCGATGCTTTCAAGTTCTAATACCATCATGCCGAGTCACGGCGTGTTCACTTTGTTCCGAACTTCCTAGCCAACGGCGAGTAAAGGTGCTCCTGCGCCTTTTCCCGCCCAAGGTGGTAATTTTTGGAGAATAACTAATAATTGGAACATAGAGTAAGTACTACTTCTACTCAAGGGGACACTACTGTCTGTTTTCTTTTCTTTTTTCTTCTTGAAGGGTTTGGATATGATTACAAAGCATTCTCCATAACCGCCCTTGGTTTCTACCAGGCAATGTGCTGCGAAGTTGTCCTGATCGTGGTTTCCAATCCGTGGTATTTCCGGTGGTTCTGTCCGACTAGAACAGCGGATGGGGATTCGTCGCATTCGCTGGACGCTCCTCTATCACATCCCAGTGTTCCTGCACACACGTCCCATTGAACCTGAACACGTCAACAATGGCTGTCGGCTGCTCCAGAAACCCATCCACGCGATAGTGCATCCAGCCATACGGCGCCTCGAACGCCCGATGTATAATCTGCAGGGTCACAGATGTGTTGGAAAACAGTGGGTAGAGAAAATCGAGCGACGAAGGGATTCCGTCCAGAATGAAGGGGTTGTGTTGGATGTAGTCTGCGGCGATGTGGGTGAATGCGCGGGGGACGTTTCTGTTGATGGGGTTTAGCACAAGGGGTTGACTCGGATTGGGTCGTACCGTTTGACATATAATTCGTCGACGAAGGTGTTGAAAATCTGCTTCTGCTCCGCAGCAGTGGCTCGGTGGACCTTGCACGGAACCGGCGTCGGGATGGACTGCGCGCCGGCGAAGACCGACCCCAGTGACAAGAGGGGAAGAATAAGCGTCAAGCCTTTGGAAAATCCAGTCGAGGTACCCAGATGCATTGCTGGGGAAAGTGAACTAGCAGCTGAATGAACGTCGCACTTTATTGAAACTAAAACAATTCCGTTTATCCGGTTCAGATGACGTTCGCGCCGCAAAAAATGTAAGCTCCTTCGCTTACTAGTTCAAGTTGTTTCGGCACTGATTTTTTTCCAGCTCGCATTCTAGCTCGTCTTCAGGCTGTGGGAAATATGCGTAATACGTTGGTCAGATTCGATCATGCTTCACAAGACGCCGCTCATGCGGTGTTCCTACTGTGCGGAAGCGGCGTCCCATTTTACCGCGTATTTCCTTTTAACCTGCGGCATTCACAAGCCAAGTACCGCAATGCCCAGATCTGCTGTCATTGGGCCGAAATGTGTAGGTTCAGATGTCATTTCGCGCGGTAAAAGAAAATGTAAGCTGCTTTGTCGCAAAATCAGCTTACTGCCAGTGTTCAACTTCAAGTTGTTTCGTTCCAGCTCGCCTGATTCGTCAGCTGAACTACAGGCTGTGTAATCCGTGCACGTCGTGTGCGAATTCTCAAGCGTCAAACTGTGTCCGTTGTCGAATACGCGGCGGTGTGGGAGGCGTTCCTCGAAATGCTGCTGTCGGCGGGTACGACCCCCGTTCTTCTGGTTAGTTTATATCTCATGTATTAACACCTTCGCGACGTACTGACTCAAAACCTCCGCCATGCAGCGCTGCTTGAACAGAACTTTCCAAGGAGTCGCGTAGAAACAGGGGGTGGCGGTGCTTACTGATACCATCATTACGACTGAAGCGAGTCTTCCTTCGCGACGTTCAAGTGCTCCCCGACTCGCCGCTTGAAAAACGCCCAACGTTGGGCTTTTCCGCACTGGAACCGTGGACTGTGTCGTATTTGGATCGATGATGTCACTCGATGGAGACTGCCCCTTAGTTAATCGCGTCTTTCCCTTCCACCATGGACGTCAAAGACTTTCTACCCATTCCGGACACTCTCGCCCCAGTCACCGACCCCGAACAGACACAAGTCGCTCATTCCATCACCCAAGCACCCACCGATAGCCATGCATTGGCTCAGGTAGAGCAGGAAGACCAGGGAGCGGCGCAGGAGGGACACGATGCCGAGGTGATGGACTTGGGCTGGAACCAGCACCCCGCCAATGTCGCGAAACCCCTCATCGGCGGTCTCGAGAACGAGGAACTGTGGCTACTCATTCGGCGGTTCAACAAGGTGCGTCGTTCTTATTTTTTCATCTACACTGGCGCTGAAGCTCGCCATAGCAAATGTACCATGTCAAGGAATATCCGTATCCACTGCCCGGCAAACTTGATATCAACATCGCCGACGAAGAAGAATTCTCGCCAGACAAGCTCAGAGCGAGTCTGGAGCGACTTTATGTGACCGTTGGTCTGGCCGTCATCTTCATCGTGAAGCATCTCGCCAGACTGCGGTCCTGGCGAGAAACCCGACGCACAAGCGTTTGTTGTGGAGTGAGTCCCTGTGATCGCGACGACAATGGCGACCTCAAACTTTACTCTAGGTGTATCTTCTAGCGTGGCTTCTCGACCTGCTTGTCCCTACATTCGTCGCTGTGGCTCTCGTCCTCATCGTCTATCCCCCTTCGCGCGCGTTACTCTTTCCCCCCGCACCTCTCGCGCTCGTAGACCCCGTCAGCGGCGGCGTCCAAAAACCGCGCGCGGGCCTCTTGGGAAGCACCGACACTGCGACCGGCGCACCCGAAAACCACAAGGGCGAAGCTGCAGAAGCCGAAGCCGCCCACCTGGTCACATCCCTCGCCTCCGTCTTGATTGCGAGCGCAAGTGGAAGTCACCCTCAGAGCGGAGAGCCCCATCATGATGACAGTGCCGTCGACGACATCGTACCGGATCCTACCGAGCTCGTTGCTGGGGTCACGGCAGCTAAAGCTCAATCCAAAGTCAAACCGAGCAAGCCAGCCCGCGTCAAGGTTCCGATGGAGACCGCGGTCTGGACGATGCTGCGTCCCATCCTGCATGCCATTGGAGACATTACGGATACTTACGAGCGTTTGGCCAATGCGCTTTCGCCCACGCGGCCGTTTCATCCCCATCTCGACCGACTTCGTCTGGCGGCGCTGCTCGTCCCGTTTCTCTGCGTCTCCATGTACATCACCGCGTACATGCTGGTCAAAACCGTTACCTTTGTTTTTGGATCCGCGTTCTTCGGCGACCCGATCCTTCGTGCGGGCGTGAGATGGCTGAATCGAACGATCCCGCATTGGGAGAAGCTGTTGGAGCTTCGAAAGTGAGGCGTTGTTTTCCTTTGCAGCTCTTTGTATAGGTGCTGATTGCATTTGTAGCACGGTTTTGAAGGGTGTGCCTACGAATGCTCAACTCGCCATCACCTTGCTCCGGATTGGCGAAGTGAACAAAGCGCCTTTGCCTCCGCCGCCGGTCAGCGGATACCCGCCGCCGGACGAGTCCGTTGAGCTCTCTGACGATAATCTGCGCGCTACCGGTGCGGAAGCTCCGCTGAATGCTACGGACGAGGAACTCGATGTCGCTCTACACCCCGATCCCAGCGTCGCCGTCGCCGACGAGCAGGTCGACCACGCCAAGGACAAGGGCAAGTCTGGCCCGCGCAAAGCCACCGCCAACAAACTCGTCAATCTAGTCAAGAAAGGCATCCGCGGCACCGTGCACACCACGCTTGGCGCTGACCAGCTGAAAGCCAAAGCCGGGAACGCGACAGCCAAACACCGACTGGGAGTGCTGCCACGGCATCCGGAGATGATGATGACGGGCCCAGTGGAGTTTGCGTGTCGGTTCAAGGGCAAGAAGGGACACGCGTATATTACGACGAAGGCGACGATTCCGTGTGTGGCGTTTTCGCTGGATGGCAGCTCGGGCTTGCGATCGCGCGGGGGCTCGGAGGAAACGGAGCAGTTGAATCCGATTTGGAGTATCGCGGTTGGGGATATCAAGGAGCTTCGCAAGGTTGGCGGGTTTGGATGGAAGGCGAGGCTTGTTGTTGAGTGGGCGTTGGATAGGGATGGGGATAGAGAGATTGCGGATGGGCTGGAGATTGTTACGCGGACGGGGGAGGTGGTGACGCTGACGGCGATGGTGTTGAGAGACGAGCTGTTTAATCGGCTTGTGGCCATGGGAGGGCAGAAGTGGGAGGCGTGGTGATGAATTGTGGTATTCGAGTCAACACGAGGACCTTCATTTTTATTCAATCTACACACGGGCCTGCATATCAGGAAGGCTACATAGGCCACTGTATACTCCTGCTAGTCAATGGGTACTCCTTTGCAATCAGAACAACGGATGCGGATTCGTCGCGTTCGCTGGGCGGGCCTGAATCACATCCCAGTGTTCCTGCACACAGGTCCCATTAAACCTAAACAGGTCCAAAATCGCCGTCGGCTCCGGCTGCTGCGGAATTCCATCCACCCGATAGTGCAGCCAGCCATACGGCGCCTCGAACACGCGATGCAGCATCTGCACGGTCACAGATGTGTTTGAAAAGATTGGGTAGAGAAAGTCGAACGATGAAGTGATTCCGTCCAGCTCGAAGGGGTTGTGTTGGATGTAGTCTGCGGCGAGGTGGGTGAATGCACGGGGGATGTTTCTGTTCGATGGGTATGAGAGAGGTTCCACTGGCAGTTAGAACAGAGCTAGTGCACCTTTTGACGTAGAACTCCTCGACGAAGGTGTTGAAAATCTGCTTCTGCTCCAAGGCAGTGGCTGGGTGGACCACGCATGGGACTGGGGTCGGGGGAGACTGCGCGAAGACCGCTGGGCCCAAGAGGGGCAGAATAAGAGTCAAGCCTTTGAGAAGCTGAGTCGAGACACCCATATGCAGTTGCGGGGAAAAGTGAACTCACAGCTGAGACGAACATCGCCTTTTATCGAAACCAAAACAATTCAGTTCATCCGAACGTGGCCGAAATGCGTAGGTTCAGATGACGTTTTCAAACGGCTGATCTGCAGAAATGTAAGCTGATTTGTCGCAACTCAGAGTGCGCTGTTCACAAATCTGCGCAGGCGACGTATCATTTCCCCTTCTGGCCCCACATCCCGCAATGCGGAGTCCTGTTGTCAGCGGGTATGACTGGCCTCGCCCAGATCTGCCCGACTTTTGTCGCAATACAACATTTTCTGACGAAGGGTCCGCATCTCGGCGGCCAGACGCGTCTAGACGCGTTCTAGAGTCCTCCTGGCGCGTCAAGGTTGCTGCAATCAGACATCACGTGACCGTAGACTTCCGAGTCAGCAAGTGATCAGAATCACACTTCAGCATGATCACCGACTCGAGACGCACCAAAGTGTGCCTACGTTACTTACTACTCCGTTGTGTGCTCATTCCAACCAGAATCAACTTGAAGAAATTATCAACAACAAGCTTAACGCGCCAGCGCCGGCGGGGCGAAAAAACAAAATCCTCCAAAGCCAAGCCCGACCCATCTGAGCTGTTCCGTCAAGTCTTGGTGGCTTGGAAGGAGCGCGTTCAAGCTCTCGTGAACCCCATCGCGGTCGCCTATCTGGCAATCTTGCTCGACAACACCTACTCTACCAGCCAGGGCCTTTCGGCGGCGACCTTACGAGAATCGGATGCGCGTATCGCTCAGTACCTCCGGCCACTCGCTGATGAGGTCGGATTCACTCTGTATCTGGCTCAGATGGAAGCCTGCTATGAGTGCGAGGTGGACTTGGACGATGGGTCGGAGATGGCAGATGGCGAGATCCATCGATCCGTGAGGGTGATTAGGATTGTGGATCTAGTGCTGGCCAAAAATATATTATGGTTGATTAAATATTGAATATAATCAGAATACTACGAATATATTATGCCCTGGGGTCTCCTTGGCAATTATTACTACACCAGATTATATTATGATATGATATGATTATATTATGATTATGGACAGGCCATAGTAACATATAATTGATTATTCTACTACACTCTCAAAGCACCAAATTTGGCTGTAATCGGACAGATTGTGTTGGAGAGTCACATGTCATAACACTGTGACAAGGGATGATGTGATATGAAGTTTGCCAATTTGGTGCAGTTTGGGGCATTTTAGATCAGATCTTTGCTGGTGAGATGATGTGAAGAGGATTTACCTCTGATTTTGGTCAAACCCGACCACTTTAGACCAAGAAAACCGTTGGGTACCCCAAGCAGATTATAATTTATTATATCCAAAATATAATCATAATCTCGTCCAGAATATGAATATGCTATACTACGAATATATTATGCAGGCTGAGTGCCGATTATGATATGATTAAATTATTATTATGGCTTCAGCATAATATAATCATAATTGGCCAGCACTATCACAGTGGATCTGGACGGTGGCATTATTCATTTGCCAGCATTCAAGCCGCGCGGAGATGACGAGATCACCGATGTATTCCCTGCTCATGGATCCGAGGCCGACCAGTTTATCAATGGACCCCTCATGGACTTTTCGCTGGAGGCAGACGAAGACGAAGAAGCCGCAAAGCTACCCACCAGGCTAGTTGTCAGGGGGTTTGTACGTCTCTGTCCTGGAATTTCTACGTCAATTCTAATCCACGGGCGTCTCTCTCTCAGGAGGATGACTCCGACGACGAGAAGCAAGGTTTTTTCGAAGACGGTGCGTTCGTTTTGCTTGTCGTTTCCTTGCTTCTGATGTGCCAACCCTCTAGTCTGGTATCGCACTGCCCTCCTGATCTGGCCGAGCAATCTTGAGGTCTGAACTCATGTGAGACGACCCCTTTGTTGAGGGTTCATTGCGCTCATAAACTTCTCAGTCTCAGCTCCAAAGAGGGATCAGACAAGAACACATCTGAGAAGGTTTCTTATCGGGAAAGGATTGCAATTATTATGTGCGAGGCGCGTTTAAAAATCAATGACAACAAGTGCTTAACCAGTGAGGATGCAAAGGATGCGGACGGACGCGAAAGGCATGGCCGAGCTATGAACAAATGAGTACGCGTCCGAATCAGTACAAGGGTTCTGAACTCACACATAGCACTCGGTCTTTGCTGTGAACGATCCAAGCCAGCCGCCGTGAAGACCATCGCAGTTATCTGGACAACAGTGAGTCGACGCGAGATCTGGACGAACGCGCCCACCGTTGGTAAAGAGGTCGATGAAGCAGTTTGTCTCGGAGCCAAGTGTGATGTTTAGGGCGCTGCCTGTCGCGGCGTGGCAAACAGCGTTCTCGCGAACACCGGTCCAGGTGTCGACTGGTGTATCGTCGCAGCTCGCGGTTGTATAGGAGGAAACGGTGGGGACAACCGGCGTGGCGACGGCGGCTGCAGCGACTGCGAGGAGAATTGCGAAGAACTTCATGATGGAGCGGTGAAGGAGTTCAGGCGTCTATGGTCTTTTATACGCCGTAGCTCAGGCACATGGTAATCGGTTCTTTTTTGTCGGGAGTCAACAGCTAGGCTGACCTTCAAGTTCCTTAATTCGATGCCAACGAGATAGCGAGACCCAAAAAAGCGCGTTTTAAACGCCGGCGTTCCTGATTCAACTCCAAGGAAGCGAGATTTGAAGTAATTTCGCCTCCGTAGGCGATCTAAGATGTTGAATGAGGCGATATGCGCGGGGTCACATTTTCCCCCGGAGTCTTGGTTCTTGGTTCCATCCTAGTGACAGTCGCAGCCAGCGGAGATCACAGCTGAGTGGACTGACCGGTACCTCTACGTTGAAATCATTTCTGTGAAGAAAAAATCGAGGCCTCGTCGATTTTTTTCTAGTGTTCGCACGTTCGCGAGTAGCTGCACGAAACCTTGAATTTGCAGAGAATTCATTGTCGATGGCCAGACTCTTTATGAAATTAGCGAGGTATCGGCGGCTCCTTTGATTTGCCAAGGTTCGCGCATCTCGACGTCTGCGGACCCTTGGACGGTCGGCGACGAGTCGGAACGACTCGCAAGAAACGGGAAACAAGGCTAGACGCTTCCGCAATACAAGGATTTCCCGCAAAGAGCAGTCTCATGCCCTGAGTTTTGAATATTGCACACTGAACTGAACTGTAAGGGAATTCCTGCCAGTGCGGTCGTCCGGCTAATCAGCTCATCTAATCTTATCTTGATCAGTTATCTTATCTTATCAGGCCCCCGACGATGAAGACACCGTCGTGGGATCAACGATTTGGTCTTCCTCGGCCGCATCGCAAAAATAAGGATTTGCCATTGAACTGCACACTCTAGATTCCAACCGCTTTCTGTCTCTTCATCGACTTCACTTTGATTCGAAGTTGCGGATCAGACCGTGGCCGTGGCCGAAAGCTGTGTGACACGCCTGCTTTCAACACTCATGCGCGACGCCAGGACACTGCTCCCCGTCGAGCTCTGGGAGCATATCCTCCACCAAGTACCCAACACCGAGGACTTGCTCACAAGGCTCGCCAGTGTGTGCACCCTCTACAACGAGCTGTGCATTCGTATCTGCCTCGAGCGTCAAGGGGTCTCCACAGACGATCTACAAAAACCTATCTTGCATCTCTCTGGTGCCATTACTCGGCCGATCTGCCTGCTTCCGCGCTCCTACACTTTCCCTGCGCGGCAAGTCAACTCCCGCGTCGATCCCACTCAAATACCATCAGAGCTCAGGCGCCTGGTCAGAACTCTCGAGCGATGTGTAAACCTGGAGACTCTGTCCATCGCCCTCCAGAGTGACCCATTTCAAGTTTCTCAACCTTCGCGTCAAGCGGTCCTATCTGGACTATGTGAACTGTTATCCGAGGTCGCAGCGCGGAACAGTGCCCCGGTGTTTGTCCTCGTAGGCCAAGACAGGTTCAGCTGCATGCCAGTGGA
This sequence comes from Mycena amicta, assembly GCA_029282125.1. Classification (NCBI taxonomy): domain Eukaryota; kingdom Fungi; phylum Basidiomycota; class Agaricomycetes; order Agaricales; family Mycenaceae; genus Mycena; species Mycena amicta. The sequence continues at coordinate 388,919 of JARIHP010000035.1, read as the reverse complement.
TATATCGCTCTGGAAGCTCCACGAATTTGAATTCAACCCTCCTTCCCCCGACCCTGTTTACTTCGGAGCGCTCAGTTATACGTGGACCCGCCTCCACACGGGAAACGCCACCAGGGCCCAGAGATTAGCTTCACTCGAATCGGTGGACTTGAGTCTTGTGGAGAAATCTGCATCGCAACGAGCGCTCAGCCTCCTCACGCTCAACCGTGCACCCATCACTCGACTTGTCCTCGGTCGCCCAGAGGAATTTGTGCCATATCTCACCTCCATGCTATGGCATATCTCCTTGCCCAATCTCCGCGATCTCAACATTTACACGGACAAGATTGATCCTGCGGCCCTCCACCACTTTCTCGTGCATCATCCGCGGATCGAGAATGTGGATGTTTCCCTGCCATCCAACGACAACACGATTTCGAACCCATTGTTGAACGCCACTCTGGTGCACCCAAACATCATGTCGCTTTTTCGCGCGCGCAAAAGTAGGGCCATGTGCCCACCCCATCATCCGCTTCCTCTGCGCGTCCCCCCAAAATTTGCACTTTCGGCTTCGCGCTTGATCCATTCGGCCCCACATTGCACGCCCATCGTTCCTCCGCGATCTTGGCCATATTGCATCCCGCGCGTGTCCGGAACCCGTGGAATTAAACCTATTCCTCCGCGAGTTCAAGTTCCGCAGCGTGTGGTTCGCCTTGCGGGCATACACCTTTGGGCGGCACTGGCAGCCACTCCCATGGGCCCGTACCGCCGACGCTCTGGCGATTGCTGCGCGCATGCACAATGTTCACAAACTCACAATTTCACTGTCCTCATGGCAGACGGCTTATCGGCTCCTTGGCTTGCCGCCTTCCCTTCTGTCACGGAAATTAAACTTTCCCTCGATTTTGAGACCTCCGGTATGTCCTCGTTGTTTGTATGTCAAGTGGAAACCCTCATTAATCTCACTGGCACACACAGGCGAAGCGGCATTTGTTCATGCTGCGCGGCGGGCGCTTCCAAAAGTTCAACACATCTCATTTGGGACGATTTTTCTCTGAGTACAGGTTAATTTCCACATCGACTAGCTCGTTTTTCTGGCTCAACACCGAATGAATTTAGATTTGTCTTCGGCGGAAAGTCCAGATCTGCCGTTAGAACCCAACACTTCCAAATTCTTAGCGTTAACAAGCTCTTCAACGAGGCGAACAGACTGCATTTATTTTGCTCGAGGTGGGTATGGAGCTGGGTATGGAGCTTGTTGGAACATTATTTACTGAGGCTCCGCTGTTTAACCGGTGGTTATGCACAGGATGCGGACGGACGAGAACGGTGCGGAAGAGCTATAAAGACCAATGAGTACGCTTCCGAGGAATGCGAGGCCTGCAACTCACGTCTTGCACCCGTTCACAGGAGAGAACCCTTCAATCCAGCCGCCATGGGTGCCGTTGCAGTTGGCTCGACAAAACACATCAGCGTTTGAGGCAAGGCAAGCAAGACGTATGGGCTCACTAGTGGTGAAGAAATCAATTTGGCAGTTTTTCTCTGTGCCAATCGTGATGTTCAGAGAACTACCCGCCACGGCCTTGCAGAAAGCGTTTTCGGGAACGCCGGTCCAGATGTCGACGGGCCTATGGCGTGTTGCGGGAGAGCCGACGCAGTCCGCGTCGGTATATGCGGCAACGGTGGGGACGACTAGTGTGGCGGCTGCGGAGGCGGCAGTTGCGAGGAGAATTGTGAAGAACTTCATGGTTTTCGAGGCTGAAGGGACTGCCAGCGATGACTTTTTATCCAGGTGGTGCTGTTGTCCGTCATCCATATCTTCCACACGTGGGTTAGGCACCGTTCTTCGTGTCGCCGAGGCTTCCTCGATTTCATTCCGCCGAGAAGATGTTAAAACGGGAGTCGAAACCTTCGTGATTAATATAGGGAAGGCCCCGGCGGTAAGGAAGCTTGAGCTCGGTCAACTAGAAGGTCGAACGATCCCGGACACCTCTCGTTTGTTTCCTCCCTACGTGCAACGACCTCACCACGGACAGGGCATTACAACAGTTTTCATGTTGGATACGTTGAACATCTGCTTCTTCGTGGGGTTGCATGCGGAGGATACCCATCCAGCGGGCATCTGAGCGACAGCTAACGAAATTGTCCCAGGTTACTTATCTATGGATTTAAAAGCACCGGCCTGGAGCTATTCTGAGGGTAGTTAACGTGAATTTGGAGTGGTAGCGGTGAGGTGAGCATTGGAGCAGGCTCCTTCCTTCCTCAAAATAACAGTATCCTCGCGTTAAACTTCCCAAGACCGGTAGTCATCCTGCCCTGGCTTAGCTACAGGCACGAGGCCCAAGTATGAAATTATGAGCTCACCAAACATGCAATCGCGAGAATTCCTTTCGTAGAGAATACGCGGCAACAAGTGAAGGACATATCTATGGTCTGAATGGAAGCGCGAGCGGTTGAGGGTTAAACGCGTCTCGTCACATCATGATCGCTTGATTGTCACCCTCGGACTCTTTGATTCGCGACCACCATGCCCAGCGCCTCAAAACACACCAAGGCGCGCCCATGTTACTATTGCAGGCCGTATACTCACTCCCAAGACAGAATCAGCTCGAAGCTCTCATCAACGGCGACCTAAATGCCGTTGTCGACGCGGCCTTTGCGGTCAACGATTATTCGCTCAGCCAGACAATCAACCCCGGGCTCGTCATCGAAGGTCTCGGACCCTTGGGTCTTCCTCTCACCACACGCGAAGCCCCAGTCGTTGGCTCGGTCGGGAAGAGCACTGGGGTTGGTATATTTGAGATAGCGGGGAAGACGGTGCGCTTCAAACTCACTCTCCCTCCGCCGAAATCTTATCGATGACCTGAGATCACCTTCGAGAACGATGGCTGGCACGAATGGCTTCAGGAGAACGCCAGGAAGATGATGTCGGGCACGCTGACCGCCGAGGAGAGCAAACCGACTTTTGTGCTTCAAAAGCTAGTGCTTCAATATGCTGGTTCAGCGTTCGTTCTGTTGTACGTTCATTTTGCTACACTGACTCGCATCCTTCCAGATCCACAAACTTCACGGGGTGCGTCCTTTCTTCTCAGCTAGTCCTACAACTAAGCGCTCTCACTCAGGAATGCGGAGGTGTCCACGAAACTGGGAGAGCTCATCGTGGTACTTCCGAGTACATTCACAGGAGGTCGCCTCTGCCTTTCCTTTGGCGGCAAGTTGCGCTACATCGACGCCGGGGGAAAAAGCGGAAGCACTACGACTTTGGTTGCCACTCGCTCCGGTGTCGAACACGACCTGTCCTCCGTGAATACGGGCTATCGACTCTCCCTTGTCTACCATATAATCCGCGACCCAGGCCCGATTATTGCGCCGCACGCAGAGCAAGCGCTTACGAATAAACTTCGACAGGTTCTGGAGGGATGGAGGGAACGCACCTCGGGGGATCCTGGAGCGTATCTTGCCATCTTACTGGCCCGTAGTTACTCCCGTTCTGGTCCCCTTTCCGCCACATCTCTGATGGCCGTGGACGCACCTCTTCTTCAACGCCTGCAGCCGTTTGCGCGCGAAATCGGTTTCACGCTCTACCTTGCCCAACTGAAGGTGTGGTATATGTACGAGGTCGACCTCGACGATATGGTCGAACTCGAAGGCGGCGAGACCGACAAACTTATCCAGGTTACTCGCGTGGTTGATCTTGAGGGTCGCACCAGTGAACTGAAAGACTTCGATCCCTGTGGATTCGACGAGAGCACCTACGACCCCGAGAGCGATAAATTTATTAATGGGCCGCTCCTTGACCACTCCCGCGATCCCGACGAGACCGAGACGAGCAGCATTCCTGCGACCATGTTCAACGATAAGGTGCCTATTTTCATTCGGTGCCGGATGCAGTTAATGAATTCTTGTAGGAACTTTATTTCGAAAACAGTGCGTCGAATAGGATTGTGTCTGTCTCACTAACTCTCTGCGCAGCTTGGTACCGCACCGCTATTCTCCTCTGGCCGACCGCAAAACGCGCGGCAACTGAGCAAACCTCGGCTGAATCAAACAAGAGGGTCAAGTGGTCGTAATGCTTGAGGTCGGACTCTGCTCCAACTTTTGGGCGTAATATGCTGACCCCACATGTACAGGCCTTTGCAGGATCGAGCAATGTACACCGAATGACTGTGATACCAGTCAACTTTCCTGCTTACTTTACCTGTTTCGCGTTTACAGCGTATTACCTAGTAGTGCTACTTATTCGACATTGCAGCCACCGGTATATTTGTCTACCCAGTAGTAGTAGTCCGCTGAAGACACCGTCGCATACACAGTCACAGGACCGTGAATACCTCATCCCACGCCGTCATGATGTCCTCGACAATCACTTTTTCCCTCCTTGAACCGAGACCACGAAGCGCAACAAGTCCCCCGGCTTCGACGAAGCCATGGATTCCGGTAAATCCATTATCTTCTTTGACTAGCGCGCATTCATCGTAGTCCTACTAGCAGCGAACGCGACTGTCGAAGCCCTACGCAGTCGCATTCACAATACGCCGACCGACGACCAGGAGCTGCGGCTCGCCCTTATTAGCGAGCTCAACGCACTCATAGATCCCATCCAGCTGCTGCCTTTGGAACTCTCCTCCAAAATCTTCATGCTTTGCTACGATAAAGCCGATGCTTTCGTCCTGGAGTACCTCGCGGACGTGTGGCGACACCAGGCAATCTACCGCGGAATGCGAGGAAGGGGGCAGTGTCCGTCCCATGGAGCTATTGGTGGTTTGCAAAGGATGGAAGGCAATTGCATTGGCGACGACGAAGCTCTGGGCATCGATTTACATCCCAGATTCCAATTTGGTCGTCAACCGAAGATACGCACGGACTCCGATTCAACCTCTTGTGGAGCGTATTGGGAGAGCGGGGACGCGGCCGATCGCTTTGGCGCTTCACACCAGCTCCGACTCCGCTGCGATTGACGTGGTGAACCAGTTCTCGTCTCGCTTTGGGACTCTTGAAGTCGCCGCGTGAACCTATTTGCTGGCGACGCTGGAATGAAGGACCTCAGTCGCTTCACGTCGCTCCGGAAACTCTGCATCATTACCGAGTTCTTTATGTGCAAGAGAAGTCACATATCGCGAGCTCGCGGGCCTCTTGCCCACTGTTCCCCAACTGGAGGAATACATTCTTCCGTCGTCCGTTTGGCGCAACGAAGCGAACGAAGGGGAAAACCCTGCAATCGCTACCTTACCTCGCCTGCGACGCCTGACATTCATGATGGATTCATCAGACATGGACTCGGATGAACACGAGCTACCCACGGATCGCACCATCCTACAGTTCCTCGACCTTCCCGCTCTTCAGTCGCTAGACATCCAGCTCGAAACACCCGAATTCCACAACTTTCTAAAGGAATTCTTCACGCGCCCATGCTCGAAACGCTCTTCATCCAGATCATCTACGATGCCTGGGATGGTCCCCTCTCTTTTGTTTCCTGGCTTTTAGCCGTTCCGACCCTCAAAAACCTCGACATCTGGGACACTCACGGCCCAGCCCGGGTTACCGAGATCGTCTCCGCCCTTGCACCTCATCAATCGCAGGCGCAGCCTGACACCACGATCCTTCCTCTTCCGAACCTCCGATCGCTGCGGTTCGTTAGAGATTATGCGCCATTCCTTGGTTTCCCGGCTGTCGCCAGCATGCTTGACGCCCGCCGTTCGACGCTGAAGGAGTTCAAACTCTATATGGAGGAGGTTGGCGATAGCGGTGTGCCCGATGCTGGGACGGCCGCCGCATTCGAGCGTCTGAGGAAGGAGGCTGGAATGGAGATTTTCGTCGGGCGGATGATGCCAACGTACTTTGAGGACCTGAACAGGCGCATTCTGACTGCCTGGAAGCGATTCTCGTAAGAATTCTGTAGGTATTTTGACTCTGCAATACACGCTTGCCATTCATGGGCGACAATAGTAGACTGACAAATGATGCCAATGAGGCTAATATGCATTCCACGAACAACTAAACAATTATATGGTTTGGTTTGAGAGAGAGAAAGAGAAAGGAGACAGAAAAAGAGTATATAAAAAAGAAAAAAACACACACACAAAGATTTCGACGTTAGCGGCCCGCTTAAACAATCGCTGCATAGGCCAAGAACGCATGGCTATCCGGCTCCACGACCTTTGCCAGCCCAAGCTGCAGCTCCGCTTCACTAGTGGGAAGCGCCGCGACAAACGTCAACCCAGACCCAGCGCGCGACATACGCAGCCCCGAGAGACCCACGGGATGGGCAGCCGATTTGCGTGGTGGGAACGAAGACCGGGGCGTTGAAGACGTCGCAAACGAGGTTATGCGTCCCGGAAGCGGCAGTGTGTATGGGTCGAATGTCACACCAAGAGCACCAGCAGTGGATCGTCGCGCTGCCTAACGGGTCAACCTGTCTCGGGGGGTCGATGACGCCAGTCAGAATGGGTGTGTGCGGACGTCCGAGACGATGTCGGGGGAGGATGTATATGACGACCACGGAGAGGAAGGCGCGATGAGGAGCTGAGTCGTGGGTGCGTGTCCCTCGCAAGCACAGGCGACGTGTATCCCAATGTCGCGTCGGTAACGCGAGTGGCTGGCGCGCAAGAGTTTGAAGGGAGGAAGCGGGGCTGGAGAGTCCCATGGATTCGTTGGCCGACGACGAGATCGAGAGGCGGCGGCGGTGGAGATATCGATGGGGAGGGTGGTTCTCGGTTCGAGGCCTCGTATTCATTCATCGTCGGCAAATCCACAGTAGCGTTTTCTTCCCACCAAGTCCGTGGCTCCTCTCCCTCCGCCTCCCAACGAGGTTTCCCTGTTGTCCTCGACGGGATCTCATTGGCCATCAACATTCCTGACAGCCAATCGTATACCCTAGTGACGCCCATCGAGCTCGTGTACGTGCCCGAATCGTCGTGCCCATGGCTTGCCGATGTGCGTGTGCGCCTCCGAGGCGACTAGGAGGAGGAGGACTGCACAAAGGTCGTATTCTCAGCGACGGTGTGGTGGGTATGGAGATAAAGAGGGTCTGGCACAAACTGCTCGAGCTGGCTGAGAACCGGAGGGTTGCCCATTCGCCATTCATCGATCTGGTCTGGTCCTCTTCAAAGCGGCTTGAGTCGAGCTCATTCGAAGCTTGCCTTGCAAGCGCATATCGTAAGTAGCGCTGCATAGAATCAGTTGGTGGCAAGATCTTGAGAGAATGTGGCCTCGTACACAGTCAGCACGCAATGCCGTTCTCGTTTTCCTTTCCGCCACTGGTATAGTCCGGCTGCACCATCCGCGAACGCCGAAAGAAGGAAGCAGCCTCAAGCAGTAGGTTCTAATGTCGTGCGACGGCGATTACATACAGCACTGAACGAAATCGATTAAGTCCAGTCTTCGACGGTGGAAATAGAGAGAAAGCTCACCTCCGACCCGAATCGCTTTCCCCGCTCGCCGCCCTGCGTGACGCCACACAGAAGACAGACCTCAGGACCTGCCGTTGAACTCGGTCCAAGACGGGGCGGTCGAACGCGAATCGATTTTTTGGCTTGTCGACTCGTCGTATACGTCCGGCGTTTGGCGTACACCATTGACGCCGATTTTACGCGCCAGCCTGAGCCTGGAAGGTCCTTGGGGCGTTGGTCGGGCTCGTCCGTTAGGTGGGTGGCGGGTAGAAGCAGAAGAGCTTGGAGGTCGTCACGGTCTGAAGGCGTAGGCGGCTGGAAATGCCCCGGAGGACAGGCATAGGAAGACGTGGCGCGAGCGCAGGGGAACTGTGCGTGGCGAGACATAGACAAAATTTGGATGGTGGATTCGTGGTGGGAGTGAAAGGTAAAGGCAGTCGGTGACAAGTTTGTAATCTACGCTTGCTTCCGACGGTCACCCACTCGCAGGCATTCCCCAGAACTCTAGCGGTGCTCCATGGCTCTCTCTTCCGTGTTCTGGATCCCGACTACCTGAAGATTCGGACTCGTTGAAGAACGTCTTGCCTCTCTCTCTGCGCTGCCTTTTCAACGAGGCGAGACGCGACTACTCTCGACGTCGAGCACAACGCGGGGCCTCCCCTTAGCGTACACGTCGACCTGCGGGCAAATCGAGCTCCGAATCTGAGAGCGGCCAGGTAATGCGTTTTCCTTTCGAGTTTGGCGGCAGGGTCCTTACTCATCTCCTCAAAGGTCAACGTTAAGATGCCTCTGCAGACTCGAATGTCCAGGCTCGTATGGACTCGGGCTGCGGGCTACCGTTACTGAGAACGTCGAGGGGGATGGTCCCGCAAGGTGCGTATTCTCATTCCCAGCATCCTTTCACCGCTGACGTCCTCATAATCCGTAGCCTTAGCCGCATCTTCGTACTCGGCCCTGGGTAGTCTCTGGACCGAAAGTAAGAGAGAGAGTCGAGTGATAGCCCGACAAGGATAAGCCCTTTGGTTAGAGGGCGCCAGGGACGGTTGTCTGGTGTCTTCAACACTCCCTCACTGATCTTTGCTTCCTACAGTCCATGTCGGCTCCTGGCCTATCAACAGACTCGTGCGCAGCAACACTCGCGGATGTATGCTCTCGCGGGTCAATGCTCGTGCGGCGGATGGATGCGGATTACGCGCAGCGAGGCGCCAGTGAAAGATTCACCCATGTACTTGGATGAGTTGCTCGGAGGTGAGGCGTTGGGTAGAATGCTTAGTTGTCGGACGATTTGGAATTTGTATACAGCAAGCAACCATAATGCAGAAATCCTTCACGCCGACAGTGTCGAATTGGATGCTGTGCTGGGATGCCACGTCACGCCACGCATCGGCCTCGCTCTCTCCTTCTACTCTGACCTGCATCCTCCGTGCAGGTACAGTAGCATCTGAGTTTCCCCTGTCGAATCTGTGGTACCAAGAAGACACCTCTCGAACCGCTACAGAACGATATGATGTGCGTCGCTGCAGAAACACAGACAGTTCTTGACTTCATCGATGTCTTATTAAGTAGGTGGTTTGCAGAAACATTCGACAAGTCCTTGGCGCGATCCCAGGTTGAAGATGCATTGGCTCAGAGCATTGGTGATGTCATCCAAGCCATCTGGGACAACCTCACACACCCAATACGTGCGCATCTGAACTATGCCCAAAATCCCCTGGAGAAGGTTCAGATCCTGTTTGGTCACCTTGACTCACAGTCTGGGAATGCAGTGCTTGTCCATGCCTTTCAGCATGCTCTGTTGAAGTGGGGTGGAATTGACTATATGCTTAATAGTCTTCAAGACAGCACTATCCAAGGCAATTATAAGCAATCTTCCACAGCTTCAAGTCTAATATACCCCATAGATGAGATTGTATTCATCAGGAATTGCCCTCCCCCATCCGAGTTTTTCCAAGGCCGCAAGGATATTTTACAACAGCTGGACCACTTGTTCCAGCAAACAGAACAGAAAGAGCAAAAAGCTGTCCTCCTCCATGGTCTTGGTGGAGCTGGAAAAACCCAAATTGCACTGAAATTTATTGCAGACTCTGGATCTAGGTTTGCCACCCTAAAATGATTGAAATACTCCTTATCTGGTTTTACAGGTTTACAGACCAATTCAAGATCAATGCAAGCAGTGCAGAAACCATTGAAGCAGGCTATAGACAGCTGGCAACTGATAAGAAGCTGGAAGACACTGTAGAAGCTGCACGGACCTGGCTGAAAGCAAATCAACAGGAATGGCTGATTCTCTTTGACAATGCTGATAAACGAGATCTCAACCTGGGACCATATCTTCCCAAATATCATCATGGAAACATTTTGATTACCTCTCGGAACCCTGACCTCTGGGTCCACACTGGTTCACCAGAAAAATCCATTCAAATCTCTGATTTGACTGTTGATGATGCAAGTGTTCTACTGCTCAAAAGAGCTGGGATAGAGCTTGAGAGTGGTGAAAACAAGAAACATTCAAACATGATATCCAAGGTATGTCTCATCATTGATATATTGCTACAGAGCTTGATATTCTTTCAGGAACTTCACTGCTTTCCGCTTGCAATTGTCCAAGCTGGGGCTTTCATTGGCAAATCTCCTCGCTTGAAGCAGGATATCTCCAGATATGTACAGCTTTATCAAAAAAACAAAGCTAAACTGCTGAGTGAAAAACCTGCACAATCTACCGAGGACTATAACGAGACCGTATATACTACCTGGAGGATGAGCTTTGATCAACTTTCACAACTTGAACCCCTTGCTGCACAATTCCTGCAGTTGTGCTCCTTTATGCATTTTGAAGGGATTTCAGAGGATATTTTTGAAAGAGCCTCAACATACAAGATTAAAAATGGGCCACTTGATCCAACTCTTGAGGTACTCGAGTCTAGTTTTGAGTTTCTCTCCAAATTCAGAGATACAGACATGACATGGAACAGTCTTGTTTTTGAGAATATAGCATCAGAACTCTGCGGGTACTCTCTGATGACATGGCAAAAGGGTGCATATTCCATTCATCCACTGGTCCACCAGTGGTCACGAACAACAATCACAGATCTGGATCTAGTTGGCTCACAGAAGTTGATGCTTGGTCTGCTGGGAATGGCTGCAGCCTATAGTGTAGAGTTGATGCAAAAAATCCAATTACTCCTGCATGTTGTCCGGTTATCAGAAGAGATAGACATGATAGGCACAGGATTTGAAGCTCAGCTTGGAAGTGTCTTCTATGCTGGAGGCATGTACAGAAGAGCAGAAACTCTACAAAGTCATGTGGTAACAAAGAGTGACAGCTTCCTTGGTGCAGAGCATCCTGACACCATTCGTGGAATGGCAAACCTTGCTTTGACCTACAGCAGCTTGGGACGGGACACAGATGCACAGACCCTGAAGGAGAAGGTCCTCAAGCAGCAAACCAGGCTGCTTGGTGCAGAGCATCCTGACACCAGTCGTGCAATGGCGAACCTTGCTAGGACCTACAGCAGCTTGGGACGGTACACAGATGCACAGGCCCTGGAGGAGAAGGTCCTTGAGCAGCGCACCAGGCTGCTTGGTGCAGAGCATCCTGACACTATTCTCGCAATGGCAAATCTTGCTGCGACCTACAGCAGCTTGGGATGGTACACAGATGCACAGACCGTGGAGGAGAAGGTCCTTGAGCAGCGCACCAGGCTGCTTGGTGCAGAGCATCCTGACACTATTCTCGCAATGGCAAATCTTGCTGTGACCTACAGCAGCTTAGGACAGGACACAGATGCACAGACCCTGGAGGAGAAGGTCCTTGAGCAGCAAACCAGGCTGTTTGGTGCAGAGCATCCTGGCACCATTCGTGCAATGGCGAACCTTGCTAGAACCTACAGTAGCTTGGGACGGTACACAGATGCACAAACCCTGGAGGAGAAGGCTCTTGAGCAGCGCACCAGGCTGCTTGGTGAAGAGCATCCTGGCACCATTCGTGCAAGGGCGAACCTTGCTAGAACCTACAGTAGCTTGGGACGGTACACAGATGCACAGACCCTGGAGGAGAAGGCTCTTGAGCAGCGCACCAGGCTGCTTGGTGACGAGCATCCTAAGACTATTCTTGCAATGGCAAATCTTGCTGCGACCTACAGCAGCTTGGGACAGTACACAAATGCACGGACCCTGAAGGAGAAGGTCCTTGAGCAGCGCACCAGGCTGCTTGGTGCAGAGCATCCTGACACCATTCTTGCAAGGGGGAACCTTGCTAGAACCTACAGTAGCTTGGGACGGTACACAGATGCACAAACCCTGGAGGAGAAGGCTCTTGAGCAGCGCACCAGGCTGCTTGGTGAAGAGCATCCTGATACCATTCATGCAATGGCAAACCTTGCTAGGACCTACAGTAGCTTGGGACGGTACACAGATGCACAGCCCCTGGAGGAGAAGGCTCTTGAGCAGCGCACCAGGCTGCTTGGTGACGAGCATCCTAACACTATTCTTGCAATGGCAAATCTTGCTGCGACCTACAGCAGCTTGGGACAGTACACAGATGCACGGACCCTGGAGGAGAAGGCTCTTGAGCAGCGCACCAGGCTGCTTGGTGAAGAGCACCCTGACACTATTCTCGCAATGGCAAATCTTGCTGCAACCTACAGCAGCTTGGGATGGGACACAGATGCACAGACCCTGAAGGAGAAGGTCCTTGAGCAGCGCACCAGGCTGCTTGGTGCGGAGCATCCTGGCACCATTCGTGCAATGGCGAACCTTGCTGCGACCTACAGCAGCTTGGGACGGTACACAGATGCACGGACCCTGGAGGAGAAGGCTCTTGAGCAGCGCACCAGGCTGCTTGGTGAAGAGCATCCTGACACTATTCTCGCAATGGCAAATCTTGCTGCGACCTACAGCAGCTTGGGACGGGACACAGATGCACAGACCCTGAAGGAGAAGGTCCTTGAGCAGCGCACCAGGCTGCTTGGTGCAGAGCATCCTGGCACCATTCGTGCAATGGCGAACCTTGCTAGAACCTACAGTAGCTTGCGACGGTACACAGATGCACGGACCCTGGAGGAGAAGGCTCTTGAGCAGCACACCAGGCTGCTTGGTGAAGAGCATCCTGATACCATTCATGCAATGGCGAACCTTGCTAGGACTTACAGCAGCTTGGGACAGTACACAGATGCACAGACCCTGGAGGAGAAGGTCCTTGAGCAGCGCACCAGGCTGCTTGGTGCAGAGCATCCTGACACCATTCTTGTAACCGCAAACCTTGCCATGACGTACAGTAGCTTGGGCCGGTACACAGATGCACAGACCCTGAAGGAAAAGGTCCTCAAGCAGCGAACCAGGCTGCTCGGTGCAGAGCATCCTGGTACCATTCGTGCAATGGTGAACCTTGCCGCGACCTACAGCAGCTTGGGATGGGACACAGATGCACAGACCCTGAAGGAGAAGGTCCTGGAGCAGCGAACCAGGCTGCTTGGTGCAGAGCATCCTGACACCATTCTTGCAATGGCCAACCTTGCCACGACCTACAGCAGCTTGGGACGGTACACAGATGCACAGACCCTGGAGGAAAAAGTCCTCAAGCAGCGAACCAGGCTGCTCGGTGCAGAGCATCCTGGTACCATTCGTGCAATGGTGAACCTTGCCGCGACCTACAGCAGCTTGGGACGGGACACAGATGCACAGACCCTGAAGGAGAAGGTCCTGGAGCAGCGAACCAGGCTGCTTGGTGCAGAGCATCCTGACACCATTCTTGCAATGGCCAACCTTGCCACGACCTACAGCAGCTTGGGACGGTACACAGATGCACAGACCCTGGAGGAAAAAGTCCTGGAGCAGCGCACCAGGCTGCTTGGTGCAGAGCATCCTGACACCATTCGTGCAATGGCGAATCTTGCTAGGACCTACAGCAGCTTGGGATAGTGATGCGTGTGCTCAAGAAACTAACTATGAAACCAAACTAGCACCTGAATAACACAAACAAGGCAGAGGCTGCGCTTCGCTCTGCCCCAGGATCTATAGCTGACTTTGTCTTCTCAGAGACCAGGGACTATAAGGATTAAATCAAGGTTGAATCACAGTGTATGATTACACAATATAGTAAAGACTTGTCCACATGTTCTCTGAGTCGCCTGTCCACAACCGTTTCCGACTCATGGAAGTTGTTCCACCTGCTGTCCACCATCTGAGCGAGCAACGGAGTAGCCCGCAGTTTTCAGAGTCTGTTGTTTATTAGCCATGAGAGATCAAGGATGACATGCCCGTCTAGGTTATCGGCCTTGAATCTGTTGCTCTGTCAATAATTGGTAGGTAATCAGTGAGCAAACATAATGACATACATGGCAGAGACCCAAACGGGAGGTACGGACGGCAGTGTCATTGGGTGGTGTCGAAAGCCTTGGTGATACTGCAGTCATGCGTGGATTGACCAAGTTGGAATAGATTAGATGAGTCGAGTAGTAATGCGGTCTCATGCACAGAGAACCTGGCAGGGATCGAGGTGAAATTCGGGACAGGATGGAAGATAGTGAGCTTGACATACTTTCCCTGTCTGTCCGACGGCAGATGAGAAAAGCGCAGCAGTGAGGATAGACAGTGCACCGTAAATGCACGCTTATCGCTGTGAGGGCTATAGATAGCCGGGCCATGCCGCACAAGCCTTAGGATGCCGGACCAAGAATAACCAGCAGACAACACAAGCCGTTAACCAACACCGCTGGATTATTACGCACCTCAAGACAATGGAGCGACCCGAATAAGCACGACTGCTGGATTAATACACGCTCTCGGATGAACAAAGGAACCCAATAAGCACCACCGCTGGATTAATACACGCCCGGACGCGCCGACGCGCCGTCCCCGTTCCATGACCTACGACTCAGCCCCGTTCCTCTCGCTATCGCAATGTTTGCCCGGATACAGCCCCGTTCGACCTACAAGCGCTGCGAACGTCGCTGACACGAACGAGCCGGCCGCTGGATTACTGCACGCGCAGGGAAACCTCGCCGTCTTTCAGGAATGACACGCCACCTATAACCCTTGCTCCGCTGGAAGAGGAACGACTCAGACGGGCAAACGATAGAGGAACGAGACATACAACGCGATAGGTGCAGACATTTTGTGGAAACAGACATTGAGCACACGCCTGCAGATGAGTCCGGCGCCTATCTGGGTCAGCAATGCGAAGCAAAGGTCAAGAAAACGACGCACAGACGTGGGATAATCTCGCGGGACTGGAAACAATACAGCGGCGCGCGAAGGAATCCAGCAAACGGACGACCGGCTCGATGCAAAGTCCAGGGGAGAGTTGCGGTGCCAGGGAAATGTCGTGGCACCCGGAAATAATAGCGCGGACAACGAGAAACCTAATGCGAAGCTCAAGGAAATATAGCGGCGGCCAGGAAAACCCAGCGGAAGGCAGACGAGTCGAGTGAAGGTCCAGGAAATACAGCGACATCCGGGGATCAAAGCGACTCGGTCGACACTTCGACCAAGCTCCCCACGAAACCGTTTGACAGCCGTGCGACCAAGACTTACGAAGCAAAACATGAAACACTTACCAACCATGGTTCTTACAAACCATTAGCAATCCGCTTGGCAAGGGTCTAGAGCGTACTCACAGCTTGACGTCCTAGGCCAAATGCGCGGGAATTGTGGAACTAAGCGTTCACACCCACAAACTATATCTACCACAACTGTAAACACAAGTAAACAGTTCACTGCGCCCCAATATACAGTGCAAATATCAAGACACAGACACCGAGGACACTGGTATCGGGACCGCCCAATTAAAAGGGAACCACTATCCACCACTCCACCACTTTTCGGATGCTATAAGGCTCGGCGTCGGTCGGCTCGCTATAGTAAACCTCGACGGATGAGAGCGTAGCCAGTTAGCTCTACGAGGGCGACCACCATTCGGAACCGCGCAATAACCGCGACACCCAGACGTATACCAGGGCGTTCGGAGGACTTCCTGTAGCTCGGTCGCCGTCCAATATCTCGAATCCGCGAGCGCGATGTGTACAGACCATCCTATACAAGCGGCACTATCGAACATCCATCGGCCAGGACTTCCTCGCTGAGAAGCACCATAAGCCTCGAAGAGAGTCGAGCACCACCACCTTCCTTCCAACAACTTCGCGGCAGGCTTTCAAGTCGCCAAACAAACATCCACGACCACCAAATAATCCAGCGGAGAACGAATTCTTCCCCGCTCGATTATAAACACACCACCCATGACAACAGACTAATCTCGCGGAGGCCAACAGCCTCTCCGCTCGGTTATCCCTACTAACCACTTCCATAGGAACTACACAAGCATGAGCTTTTCTAGCCCCGTTGGATTATACACACACACACACACACACACACACAATTTAACACAGTTTCCACCGTTGCGAACACAATCCCCAGAGGACGACTCAACTGAGACTTGATAGTACAAAAGCCGTATTTTGGAAATCTATCTCTACGAACGCCCGCAGCATCACAGCGACTTGAAGCCGACAGGCCACCCAGTCCAGTGTACGTGATGGAGGACGGAGAAGTCAGGCCAGATCTTCCATTGGATCTTGGGGAATTTAGAGCGCAGGTCGGCGAGAGTCGTGTCAGGGCGCTCGAGAAGGACCAGGTCTGAGTAAATTGTTAGCAGAGGGGAATGGTTATGTGAGGGGCCGCCGACGTACACAGGGAATTCAAGGAGAGGTTCACCAGCTGAGTGTGTTTATGATCCCACCTAGCCTTCCCAGGCGGGCGGCTCAGGGGAACATCGATGGGGTTTCGCTTGGCGAGTTCTCCTTCCTCTTCCAGCTTGATATCAGTCTCGGTTTTTCTACAACGTTGTTAGCAAAGTTACCGCGAAAGCAGACGGAAAACACACTTCAGTATTGCGTAAAAGTCACCAGCGATCTTGTCAAACTGCTTGGGATAGCGGTCTCTAGCTTCACGGTAAAGTTTAGACCCCCCCCACGAAAGAACATTCTTTGCGTTGTTGTCGCGATGATGGAGATCGGCACAAATGCCGATGATCTCAAAGTCTTGAGCGAGCGAGATGACCTTGCTCTAATAAATCACCATAAGAACGGAGCAATTTGAAGAATGAGAAAGCGAACCTGAGCAATCATAGGGTGGAGGGTTTTTTGCATGAGGTTGAGGGTGGTGCGGTGCTTCTGCTTGGTGTCTTCATAGCTGTTGACTGACGCCGCCAGGAACGTGTCGATGAAGGGTTGCATGAGCTGACGATGAGCAGCAGGGTCGTGGTGTTCTTCTTCCGGAAGCTCTGCGATGAGCGCATGGTAGCTATCCCGGCATTGCTTAGCCCAGTCCTTTGGCGTGACTGTGAAGCGGGTCAGCTCCGACGCCGGAAATGTAATAGAGGAATCACATACCGTTATCCGGTCTAATACGCTCTGTACGCCAGACGAATTTGTATGCTCCCCACCTGCTCGTCTCACAGCTGAAGGTCGCCGTCAGTCCCGCCTTTTGAGCCAAGGTCGTAACATTGCATTCGTACTTCCGTGCCGTCGTCCGCAGACCGCCGTACAACCAAGTCACAGACTCCGTCGTGGCGAGTACAGCCGCCTCGGGGATGGGTCCCCGCTTCACCCTCCAGCCCTGCTCAGCGTCGTCCACGTCAGCATCATCATCCTCATCAGCTCTGTCGTTGTCCTCCGAAAGCTTTTAGGGCTGTGGACGAAGCTCCTCATCGTCGTGACTCTCGTCATCGGAGTCTTGCAATTTTTTGGGTCGATGGAGTGCGAGGGTTTGCGTGCGAGAGTGGGAATGAGAGCGGCCCTTGGGCTGGCGAGAATTACTCGAGCCAGCAACCGCTAGCGGCCCAAAGACCCCATCGATTCCCTTGGGCACGGCTTGCCGTTGGAAGTCCCGCAAGTCATCCTTCTCTATTTCCGCGTCGCGTACGTAGTATTCCTTGCTCGTACCGCGAACGCCAGGCTGCTGGTTGTACGCGATAATCGCCGTTGCTTCTCGGACCCGAGTGTCCTGCCAGTCGTCGTCTTTGTCTTTGTCTTTGTCTTTGTCTTTGTCTTTGTCCCCATCCTCGCCATGCCAGTTTTGGTCCTCGCCATCCTCGCTCTGGTTGCCACCCTCGGTCTGAAACTCAGGATCAAGCTCTTTGAGCTTGTAATGCTCCAGCGCTGAGTCCCAGTCGTGGCCGTCGTCTGATTACGACAATTGCACCTCTTCGTCGTTGTCTGATTGGTGCTCTTCGTCTTCGTCATGAGGCAAATGACGGGGAGGTGAGTCGAAGGTGCCCTTATGGTTGGGGCCGAGCTGAGGCACGGGTGGCAAACTCGAATTCCGGGAAGGTGAAGGAACACGAGCGAGAGGCTCTGGTGTGGGTCGCACAGAACGAGAACGAGGAGGCAGACGAGAACGCAGAGGCGGACAAAAACGCGGCGGCGGAGAGGGCTCAGCGGGAAAAGCAGATGGCGAAGGCAGCGCAGGGGGTACAAGACCCGAGGGAGACTTTTCAATAACTTCTTAAAGACGGGTTTGGCTCTGTTAATGAATACGCGTGAATTAAAAGTACAAATGAGAAATTCAGGACAGCGTACCTTCAACCCAGCGTGTTTTCTGACGGGCGGCGGGACAGCGGGCGGTGAAGCTGGCACCACTGGCGCGAGGTCGTTCTCCAAGGGCTAATTCATTAAGTCAATATGCGTCAAGGACAAAGGGAAGACACGCGTCAAGGACAAAGGGAAGACACGCGCCTCCTCAGCTGGTTTTTTTTCCTGGGAGGTGCCTTAATCTTGGGTGGGTCAGGAATATTGAAGAGGGGGGCTGGGGGTTGGGCGGTCTGGTTACGATTCGAGCGGCGGGTGCCAGTGGCCATGGTTCAGCGGGCGAAGGGGGAGATCTCAGAGTTTTTTTTTTCGCCCAGCTTTCTAGATAGTTGCAGATCTTGACGACAGCGCTCATTGTCCTCGCTTTGTTGCATATCAGAACCAAGACGTTGGATTTCTCATTCTTTTCGCGGTGCTTTGGGACATACAATGACTCAAAAAAGTTCTTAAGCTTATCTCACTTGTTTTCTTACACGTTGGCTCGGGTGCCGCAACTTGAAGAAAACATCTATGGATTCAAATACCTAGCTTCTACAGGGCTTGAGGACCCAATGTTTGTGTCTATTTCCAATCCTCCAGACTATCGCCATGAAAATCTGTATCAGACGACTTCTGCGACGCGAAAGGCAGAACGCACCTGGTAAAGACGCGACTTTTGCTTCGATAGAGCCTCCATCAGACTGCTACAATACAAGCCTTGCCGAGCCCAGTTGCAACTTCAATCACGAAGCCTCAGAAAAGAAAACCTAACGAAGGTCAAAGTCACCAACCTCCGTATCCTCGACGACGCCAGAGTGATTGAAACAGCTTGGGCGGTGGGCCAGTGGGCCCCCAGGCTCGCGCTCTGCAGAATGGGCAGCGCTTTGGCGGTGAGGATGCCTTGGTGTGGTGGACGCGAGCGGTGGTGGTGGTCGGAAGCAGGTGTATAATAATTTTCCCACGCCAAATCCCTGGTTCTGGCTAGAACGGAATGGCAACTCGGCTTATCGATACCATCACCGGTTAACTGTATGCCAAGTTGCCATTCCGTTCTAGCCAGAATCAGGGATTCGGCATGGGAAAATTATCATACACCTGCTCCTGACCACCACCACTGACGCGATATCCTTCGTCGGCGTTATCCTTCGGGGCTGGGCGCTCGTCCAGTGTTAACAGGTAAGCCTCCCCCTCGATTGATACCCACAGCCAGCAATTCTAATGAAAATTGCAGCGTCGACAGCAGAGTTCGCTTGCCTTGGACATTTGTGCTCAACTCTTTCGTCCCAGCTATTACCTCACATCGGGCACGTATCTGGAAGCTCCCAGGTAAGCTTCCTCCTCTATTGAAGCTCTTATCCAGAAATCTAATAAGTATTGAAGCGTCGCCGACTCGCCACTACATCTTGCCCGCCTTAAAAAAAAAAAAAAACAATTTTTTCGAGTCAACGCCCATTGTAGCAACCAGCTGCACCTACAGCACCTCCCCCACTCTGCCATCGACCTCCTGAAGTCTTCAAAGAACCGCCTTTTCTTTTCACTCACTGCTGGTACGTGCATCTCATCTTTCGCTTCATCGCAGTACTAACAGCATTTATCAGATATGTCTGCTTCTACTCCTATGGACCTCGTCGACGAGGGCCCTTACCCCTACGGCCTTGGTCTCATTCTACAAGCGATAAACAGACTGGATGTCGAGCAGGAGGATGTACACACCCCGTCGATAGTCGCTTCGCCGTTGCAAATAGAACCTCTCTTCTTTTCTGACTCTGAAGATGACGCGTACAAACTGCCTTTGCCGCTACTGCCCCGCGTATGGCCACCCCTCTTCCCAGACAGTGAATCGGAGAGAGGTCATACACCTCTCTTCTTCCCTGGCTCAGATGTCGAATCGGACAGAGGAACGCCAAGACCTCTTACTCTGCCTCTGCCCTTCCCGCCCTTCCCGCCCGATTCCGACGTCAACTCAGACAGAGGGACAACGCCCACACCCACAAAACGCTTCCTCCTGTTAGATTGGGATACGAATAACGAAGGCACGTGCAAGCCCGTCAAGAAAAAGCCCCGACGACAGCGCCTCACAGTCGGGGACTTCTTCGATATCGAAGCGGCAGAGACGGACGGGAATGCCTCGGGCGATGAGGCTAACTCGGAGGATCTGGGGTTTATCGACGACGACGACGACGAGCCTGTCCATGAGTTTCCACCTCTGGGGAAACTGCCCATCCCATTTGCGCTAGAAGACGATGAAGACACTCTGGAGGATCTCGAGACGTTGGCGGCCGAATAAGATGAGGCCGCTCGTGCGGAGCGTCAGACGCGTCAATGTGAAGTCCCTGCCAAGAACTTGACCCTCGACGAAAAGCTCCAGCTGCCACTCCCTCCATCGCTGGCGCCCATTGACTCCCCGCCCATTTTTGCGATACAGTTTGCGTTGCTCGCATTCCTTGCTCAAGATCTCTACATAGTTCCACGCCTCGCTGTCAACGAAACAGAGAATGAAGCGACCACCTCAGCGGCTCGTCATGTCCTTCTCCAACTACAATTTCCTCCATCAAACCGGCGAGGTCGAATTCTGGAACCAGATCGTCGTGTGGCAAAACCGCGTCTTTGATCGACTGGGCAATTTCGACACCTGTAGGGCCTGTCATTTTCCTTCTGTACTGAATGTACTGAGCAGGACCGTTGGCAAATGCACTAGCTCCACTCAGGACTACATACATTCAGCACATTTGCCTTCTGCAGGCCTTCCCAGCCCGGTGGGCCGGTCATGAGCCACTCCAAATACGGAGAGCTCATCACTTCTTGTCACAAACATCACACATCATGCCATCCATCACTACAATTGATATTCATAAACTAATTACACTCGGCACATGAACCTCGGCACATGGAACCATCAACTTGCCCTGTCCCTGGTGACTGTATCTGGCAGTAGGACTTCGTGCACAGCCTCGGCCTTTGAGGCGCTCCACTTGGCGCGGAAAGAGCGTGCAACCCTCCGATGAACCTCCGCCTGACGCAACGCGTACGCCCTGAGACCCGCACCCAACTCTCCATCAACCACTCGTGTGACCGTGGTCCAAGTCTCCCATTCCTTCTCCACGGCGTCCAAGCTTCTCAACACCCGCCGCATCTGCTCCTGCAGCAAACGAACCTCCTCCATCCATCTATCCCGCCGAGCCCTTGTCTTTGTCCATTGGACCCGAACAGCTTTTGCATTGCTCAGTAACGTATACGTGACGCATCGCTGAAACCACTTACAGTCATGGAGCTCAGCTTGGTCGCCTTCTCTGCCAGCAAACCAAATCCACGACACGGGCAGCATCTTCTTGGTGACCAAAGGCTCATTTCGTGCCCTTCGTGCCGACCCCAGCTTACCGAGAGCGGCCCGCGCTCTCGAGTCACTCTCCGCCTCGACATTCACCTGCAAATCCGTGTCGAAGAGGTCCTTGTACTGCGGGGCATGCTCAGGTCCCTTCAGACGTCGTAACGCCAGGACAACCTTGCGGTACTTGGTCGCCTCCCGCTCCACCTGATCCCCCACACGCCCAATGAGTGACCTGAATCATGTCGTAGCGCGTTGACCAACAGTGCTCGCATTACGAGTGTCGATCAGATGCGTCTTTGCATGCAGGTGTCCGCGCAGCTTGGACAGGCAATCCGCACATTGACCCTCCCGCAGCTTCGCCTCCACCTCATCCAGTCCACTCTTACATGCCCAAGCCCGTTCTGCCTCGGAGAGATCTGAGGGCAACCAGAGCTTTGTGTTCTCCGCAGCCGGAGGAGGAAGCTCCGCATTCCGCTGTTCTTCTTCCTCCGCGCGCAAATCCTCTACACCAGGCATGAAGACCCTTGGTGGGTCTCGAAAGCGCAGAGCTTCTTGAAAAACGAGATGTGCAGCTCGTCGAGCTGGCTTGAACGTTCGGCGGTCAGCGTAGCCTTGCCCTTTGCCTCAAAACGAATGCGACGTCTACATTCTTGTTAACCTGATGAACCCTCCGATTAGACTGTAGCACATACTGTAAATCCTCCAATTGTAGCGCCGCTTTGATGAAAGCGGCGTTGCTCATCTTCCCCGTCGTTTCCGCGCCCGACGTACGGCCCTGCCGCAACTCAGCCAACTCAGCCTTTTTCAGATCCGCCAAGACTTGCGCCTCCGACGGGCCCGCTAGAATAGATTGGTTATTGACATGAGAGAGATCAAGAGAAAGCCACCGACTCACCTTGCTTCCCTTTCATAATGTATGGGTTTGGCTGAGATGGATCCTCGTTCCATAACTCGACGCGTTGCTCCCATTCTCGACGCAGTGTGGGCTCCATGCTTTTATCCACTTCCGCAAACTCGTCAATTTGCCTGTCACGTTCGGCGATGGCAATGATCAGTTTCCACGCCAGCGTATCGCCTGGAGGGAAAGTCAGTTATTTCGCCACTTAGACACATGTCTGTACTTGCCTTGATTCATGTTCTTCTCAAAATTTATATGGTCTACTTTCCCGTCGATCGTGTCGTGGCGGTTGCCCTCCCCTATCTCTTCTGTCGAAAAGCTGATAGGATTTAGAACGGCTCACGTTCGCTCTATCCCCTCCCCATCCGTTCGCCCCACACCGACTGTGTGTGTGTCAACGAGTTTGCTGCTTGGCAGCTCGTCTCGTGTGCTGCCGCATGCCATAAGGGCAGCACATACTGGGTTTCGTAGTCCGACAGCTCGGTCCGAATCGCAGCGTTCCCCTCAATTTTGGTCGCCCGAATCCGTATCTTCTGCTTCCACTGGCACGCTATGTTGTACGACACAACAAGCCGCTTGACCCCGCTTCCCCCAACAGCGCACAAAAAGACCCAATCCATGTTTGCGTACCTGGAAGGGATTAGAGATCGTCTCCTGTCATTGCTCCCAAACTTACCGCTCTCCCTTCTGCAGATTGCCCAAGCCCATCGGATGCACGACTCCATGGCGTGCACAGACACACCCCCCTACTCCCGATACACGCAGTCCTGTTGTTAAACACGTTTCCTTCTGCATTAGCACGGCAAACGCGATGCATGTGCTTATCTACTTCGCCTCAGTTATATGCATCGCACAGTAGCAGGTGGTCACTTACATCGTCCTCGGCAACATAATGCCGCAAGTGCTCCTTGTAAGAATCTACCTCGACGAAGTAGGAGAGGCCGCTCCCCAGGGATGGATCAGGTCACTCGTTAGCTCGTATGCGGTTCTTCAGACGGAAATTCGCGTCAAGGGCGAGTATGAGAGCGTAAAAGAATCTAGTGAATGATTAGAGACCAGCGTTTAAAACGATACATCTTCACCTACTCGTTCTCAGGTGCAACCTTGTCCCAGCCATCCGGAAGGTTTCGGGCGGGGTCTGGGCATGCCCAACATGAGACCGCCAGCCCACCCGGGGGTGTCGTCACAATCCCGTCGTCCACATATCCCCGACCAGACCGCTTTGCCTGGACAACAAAGTCGTATTGCCGAGTCATTCGCCCAAAGGCTTTGTATCGATCCTGTATCGCAGTTTGTTCGTTGGTCAACATCGCACAACCACACAGACAGCAAAAACTCACCGGTACCTTCTCTGTAAACGTCGCGTCGGTTAACTGCTCCAGCGACCCGACGAAATCGTGCGCATTCATGTTACCCACCACCTTTAGCATCCGGAACAGATCCAATACTCGAAACGTGGCACACATTGACGGCTCGTCGATAGTCACTGGATACCATGCATTGTGAAGCAGCTGGGATACACAGCCGTGACGTTGGCGAAGGTTGTCTGTACAGGCACACATCCTAAAGTCCTCAGTAACAATCGGCAGCAGAAAACCGCGGGGATGCGTACCTGGTAGTGACTTTTACTATCCCACCGACGTCTATCACCACCATCTCACGCTCCAGAAAGTCCGGCTACGGGCAGGGAAAGCCATGGTGCCCGAGCTGGTACACCATTCCGAGTCCAACGCCGCCGGAACGAGTTGGCTTGTAAAGCGAGCAGGTATCCCAGAAATCGCCCGTCCAAACCTCACACTGAGTTAGTACCTGCCAGAACAGAAAACCAGGGATAGACGTACCTGGGGAATGTGCAGAGGCAGTTGTTCGTGCTGCGAGCGTATACATGCCTCACATTGGAGGAACGGTCCGCATTAAACAGAAAACCAGGGATAGACGTACCTGGGGAATGTGCAGAGGCAGTTGTTCGTGCTGCGAGCGTATACATGCCTCACATTGGAGGAACGGTCCACATTGAATACAGTGGAAGAGTCCACCGTCGGATGCACAGCAGGACGCACAGATGGCATGGTCGAAATGAATGCCCAGAGATTCGTGCTGTGTGAGCTCGTCAAGGATGGCGGGTATCATGGTACGCCAACGGCCCATAGGATCGTACTGGTGAATAGGCAGAAGTTAATGACATTCTCGAGTAACTAACCACGACGACGTACTTGGTCCCGTTTCCACTTGTGGTCGTGCTCATCATCCTCCAGTGGCTGGTCCTCTGACGTGATAGAGGCAGCCATAGTTTGAAGGTCCTCCGGAGGCAGGTCGGCAAAAGGCATCCAATTACCGAAAGCGTCCTTGAACAGAGCGTCAGTCCAGGCTCGTTTGACTGGCTCTGGGTTGACGATTTTCAGTGCCGTACGTCGTCCATCGTTAGAGAACTTGGTGCTGGTATCACCTTGGGTGCGGGTGATAGCTCGTCCACCGACGTGGAATTTGCGGGACGGTCTATTCTGCATCAGACAGCGTCAGGACGGGCCACACTCGCACTTGCCTTAGTTGCCTGGGATATGAGGGTGTATACTGATGAGATTTCGCAGCACGTGTACATCACTCGGACCGGTGATATCTGTAGTGCTTACGCAACTGCTTGCCATTATACACCCACTGCGACTACATACGGGCTCATACGGGGCACAAAAGCTACTACAGTTTAGCCGACAGTGCGCCAGAAGGACTACCGCATGTATTAGTGCGCTTCCTAGATGGCGACGCGAAATATTACCCGTGGATCATCCATTGGCTTGCGGCAAGGACGCGCCATCCACGCTCCACACCCTCGCCATCCGTGGGCCCTGACCTCGTCGACTGTCGGCCAGTCTCTCGTCCAGCATGCGCATGGGCGTGAACATGGGCGTGAAAGCGAGGTATCGTTCGTTGGAGCCGAAACTGGCAAATGATATTGTAGCTGATGACGAGACGAGCATGGGGGCCTGCGGGCGGGAGAAAGGGAAGAGACAGGTATTTTTTGCCGGTGAGCAAGTCTGCAAGACCATCAGAACTGAATCGCGTTGGCAGTGCTCGCACATATCAGTCCTTGCGTCGACCGCCTCGCTCGGAGTGGTACTCGGTTGTGCCATATCTGCACGGGTGGATGGACGGTCCGTACGTACGCGTAATAACCACTATAAGCACAACCAGGCCATCATCCTGTATCAGCACCTGTTTTGCGGGTAGCCAGTGAGGCGCGTTGGATATTGATACGTGCAGACGCGCAGTTGGCCTCTCGTTGCAAGCCGCTTGCCCGTTAATGCATATACCTGCTTCCCGCACGACATTGCTCAGTCGCAAACCATGACAAGAGCCCAACGAACCTTTTGTTCGCCACCGTAAGTGACGGTATAGTCAATCTACACTTACATCTGACAATCACAAGACAAAGCGACCACCCAACATATCTATCAGAAGTGGTTGTTGGCAACGGGGCATACGGAGTGAACAAGTCGGGCGTTGGTTGGGCGTTGGCCTTGGTTCGGCTCAGCAAGCGATGTTGTTGTGCGTAGAGATCAGGCTCTTCGGGGATATCGCTTGCTCGTTAATATCTCGATGGACCGGGTGAACATCGGTGTCGCCAGGTATGGATTCCCTTACCCCCCGCCCCACCACGCCTCAGGGAGACGACGGCAAGGAGGACAAATGTAAGCGTACGTTGGTCTACTCAAATGAAGTTGACGCTGGCATTCTTTAGCGCTTCAACTCGGTGGCTCGAACAATCCTATCACCGACGAAGACCTCCCTCCGACGCCAGAGAAACGGAGGTCCGCGCGCACCAGAAAACACCCGCGCCCTTCATATCTGGATGGTTTGCCTGCTTCTTCCCTCCCTCCAGAGCCTTTTAACCGTCACCAGATTCCGCAGAACCGGCGCACCGCCTCTTTGTAAACATGCACGGTGCCCAGGATGCTGCTCAGGATGCTGCCCCTGCACCAGCCACCAACGTCGACCTCAATCCTAGCCGCGGTCGAGTCCAGTGTGCGTCGTTCGTTCGTTCCCGCCATTTCCTCCGTCCTCATGCCCTTTGCAGTATGGGTTCTGCAGTCGGTCCTGCAAGCCGACACCAGCCCGGAGCTCCTGGCCCTCACCGCGGACAAGGCCCTCGATGCCGCGGTCAATTGTCAAGATCCAACCCTCGACAACCAATGCCCTGAGCGGGAGAAAGAGCGCATGGCATTGCTCCGGCGGGTGTGCAGCGACGCTGCCATTGTCAAGCTCAATCACCACGATCCCACAGTCCCGTACGCCACCATCGTCAAACGCGCGGACCTCTACATTGATCCCTTGGTTACACCTCCCATGCTCGACACCGTTCACGATGCCAACCATCTCTGCTCGCTCTGCGGTCAAATTAAGTCGCATCCCGTGCTGTAAATCTTTTCCTTCGCTGAGATATACTTTGTTCTGAACCTCTTTCATCAGGCTCATGTGCAACCACAGCTTCTGCTTCATTTGCATTCACATGGCTCTCAATACCTCGTGGGTCTGCCCTCGCCCCAGCTGTGGGCTAGTTCAACATCATTCGCCGATGCCTCTCCCGGTGTCGTGCATGGAAATTGTTTAGCAAGAAGAGGGAAAACTCGTGCTAAAGCAACTTCCTGCCAAAACCAGAAACACTCAAGCCAGGCGCTCTAGGATTACCTAATCAATGCTCAGGTGACAATAATGACAAACCCATCAATAGTCAAGTCATCCGGATGACGCTCAATCACCAGGATGGATGACTACAAGGTCATTAGCCATCTAGAGCAGTCTAGGCCTCATGACCCATTGGAAATGACAAATGAGCATGTGACTATGACCTCATACCCAGTCTAGAGCGGCCCGGAGCCAATGACACCTCAAATGACCTCGCCGTGGAGTAATGACCTCGTCGCGGAGTAGAATGACCTCGTCGCGGAGCAATGACCTCGTTGCGGAGCAATGACATCGCTTTGAGTATGACATCATAGGTGACATCATAGGCCCTTAGGGCAGTATATAAAGGCCAGGATTTGGCAGTAAATACAACCAATACCCCCCCCACTGTACTTGCACTTTACTTTTGTCTTGTATTCCAGTTGGATACTTTGTGTATCTGTTACTGAATACATCTTCACTTTGTTGTGAACCTTCTCTGACCTGGTCCGAGTTTTCCAATACATCTTCCGAGTCCCCAGTATCCTGCAACACTATTGTCCTTTGCTGGACCTCTACCTTGCTTGTGCTGTTCGTGATTGTGTATTGTTCTCCTTCGAGATCTTCCCTCAGAAGATTGTTTGAGACATCCATTGTGCATATACCTCCATCCAACTTGCAACTACTGAGTTCATCTTTACCTTGGTGAACTTATTTCCCCACCCACATCTGTTTGTTTTTGGTGTGCATCCAATACATTCAAGTCTTGCGTAGACTTGAGTGTGCGCTGTAACCAGGAACCCTTGCAAGTCTTTTGTAGACTTGTTCACGAAGTCTCTGGTAGACTTACCCCACGACCACGAGCAAAGTCCTTTGGTAGGCAACCCCACGAACACGAGTACTGAGTCTACGATAGACTCAACCACGAGCAAAGTCCTTTGGTAGGCAACCCCCACGAACACGAGCACTGAGTCTACGATAGACTCAACCACGAACCCTCAGGTCTAAGATAGACTTGAGCCCGCAACGAACCTTCGACTGAGAATTGCTCCACCCCGGTGCGTGTGAGGATTCTCATTGGAATACGTACATTCCACCAACCCCCAACCTATCCATCCTTGTTCATCTTTTGAACAAACTTCCATACCATCAGACCCCCGCACTTTGCGTGCTGTTCTTGGACAAAGTCGCTCCCAGAGCTTTACGCAGGAAAACTATTTTTCCACTCGACATCGGAGCTGGAGGGACAGTTGGAGGAGACGTATGTGGGGTTCAAGGACTTCACGGAGGTAAAGCTGGAGTGGTCCAGCGTGTGTTTCCTGGGCCACCCCACTGCGTAAATGTACCTGCTGTCGTTTCTACTTGGCCAAAATCATATTGTTGCGAAGAATTCGTCATTATTATTGCAAAGAAAATGTTCGGATACATATGGTTGTCTGCTTGATGGTTACTTCAATGAGTATCAGAATAATCCTCGGCATCTAGGGCATCTATCATCTCCTCCCATGTGCGTATCTGCTTCAGCTGCTCCGATGACCGCAAGGGGAAAGGTGCCAAGCGGGGGTCGCGCCGCGCCCACTGTTTGCTATCCAAAAACACGGGCCGGAACCATCGAACTCCCGGTACCCGGTGCCAAGCAGGGATAGCGTCTACCGCGGCCTGCCAAGCGATGATTGTGTCGAGACGCGCCGGGGAAAGGAAAGGCACACTGGGACCGATGTCGATGTTCCTCCACAGCTGTGCCTCGGCATTGCTGGGGGGGGTGCAAGCGATGTGCGTTAAGTCTGTTCACCTGCATTTGCTGTGCCTGTACGTGCGTTAGATGCAGCACCCCCGTCAAGTCGAATTTGGCCCGCTGATCGTCTGACAATGGCGTTACACCTGGGGCTAAATTGGCGCTGGGGTGCATGAGATTGTAGACCTGGTACAAATTTGACCTCTGAAATTCTGGAGCCCTGCAGAACAAGTTAGATAGTCCGTAGCACGCAAGGCAGACGCAGTACAAGTCCGGGAGGAGAACCGCGCTGTGGGCAAGTTCTGAGACTTCATGGGCAAGTTCTGAGACTTCAGACACGGCGACCCGGATACCTGCTGGTGAGGTCTGGGAGATTTCTGAGGTTTCGAAGGTTTCTAGCGGCGGGCCTATCGACAGTTGCACGAGGTCCATGAGAGACTCGGCAGGGTTGGAATTATTGGGCTTAGAACTAGTTGTCGTCGAGACGGGAGTCGGTGGTCGCATCTGGTCCTTGAGCTCTTCGTCTAGGGGGGGATTGCTGGACTGTAGGTCAGTCGGCAGACGAAACATCGGGCTGAGATACCGCTGGTGCCTCGCTGCCGTCTTTTGCCTCGCCGCCGTCTTGCGCTTTTGCCGACGTGCCTCGAGGATTCCATTCTGGCTTAAGATGGACTTCAGCGAGGTGTGCGGGCAACAAGAGAAGCGTACTTTCGCTCATAGTGTCGTTTCGAAGCTTGATGTTGTTTTAGCGTCCTTTGTTTCTGCGACTGGCTGAGAGACTGTGAGCAGGCTATACTCGCTGACTTGCAGGCGAAACGGTACTTATGATGTTTGGAAAAACTGCCATCTGTACTGCCGTGTCGACGAAAGACCATGAAGGTGGTCGAGTTATGCAATGTGACTGGTGTTCTCAATCATCTCTTTTCACGTACTCAATCCAAAGTATTTTCTGTGGCCAGTCAGAGCTGGTCGGAATTCTTTCTCAGAAGTACTCAGGCATGTAGGGCAACTCGAATGGCGCCACCAGATCCCCAAATTCACTGCTCGAGCTCACGCTGAAGCCAAGATACGGACGGTCTGAGAATTGAAAGTCAATCTGTTCGTAAAATAGTATCCTAGGGACTAATGAGACAACTTTCTGAGACTCTCCATGTCGCTACTTTTCGAAAAAAAAAAATTGCACTCATCTGGCGAGAGAGGTCAACGGAGAAGACAGGCGGCACTTCCGTTTTCGGCTTCTGGCCTTTTGGTCGCAACCTTCCTTTCCTTAACTTATGATGACCTCGTCCTCCTTTGATCTGGGCACTCTCTATGAAGCGCTAGCGGCTCCTCCAAGGCGCACTGCAGAGGAACAGGACACATACGACACTCTCAAGCGCCGCGTCGAGCAGATGAAGCACGGGTTTGCCACCACCACGGGCGTTCCCTCTCAGCGGTCTGGCACGGACTTTTACGCCGTCTGGGCGGGCAGGAGCTTCGGCATCTTTGCTGACTGGTACATCGTCTCCACTGTCTCGTCTCTGGTCCCCTCTCTGACGTCGGGGTTCTCAGGGCAATGTGCAGTGCCTCCGTCATCGGATACCCTCACAACGGCTACCAAAAGTTTTCTACGTGGGCCACCGCCGTCGAGGCAGTTACCGAGCACCTTTGGGCTAAGGAAAAGCGGCAGGGACCGCAGTCCACCCCCGTTGTGGTGCCGGCACTGCCCGCCACGCCGACTCGCAGGCGAGCGACCGCCTCGAGTCCATCCCCGTCGCCATCTACTCCATCGTCATTATCACACAGCAGGATGTTGTCACCCCGTCGTCCTGCAACGACGCCCACCCGTGCGATGCCCACCCCGACGCACATTGGAGGTGTAGTCCCGCCCGAGTACTTTGTAGTGTGGGGTCCACGGAACATTTCTTTTTTTGTGGAGAGGTAAAGCTTTGTTAGATATCGGCCCACCCACTGACACCACCTGGACCAGGCATGACGCAGAACAATCGGCATTCAAATTGGAGGAGCACGGGGAGCTTCGACAGTTCGTGGTCTCGAATACTCGGACAGATGCGCTGGCCGCATTAATGAGTGCCGCCACAGAGACGAGAGCTCAATGATTTGTTACCCATGTATTGTATTAAGATTCCAATTAACGACTTGTCCAACGCAGCGACGAGGAAATTGCAAGATATATTGAGACTATATTAAAAACAACACCCAAACATTCAGAAGCCAGCATCAAAGGGCTCCCAGTGCATGGGGATCAACGGGCGCCCATCCCGTCCCACCAAACGCTCGACGTCCTCCTCGTTGTGAAAATACCGCCAAGAGTCCGCCTGGACAGGCAGACCATCAAGCTCCTGGATAGCCCTAGAGGGACAAATTAGAATAAGACAAAACACAGAGCAGACGACTCACTGGCGAACGATCTCGTCAGGCCCTTCTGCGACCGTGATGTCCTGGAGAGGACTGGACCAGATGGCACTCCTCATGTCTGCAAGATCGGAGGGCACCGGGGCATGGCGGACGACGGCCACATCACCCAGCGGGGGCAGCAGGCGCTTCTTGCGGCCCACAGGCTCAGGGATGATCTGATCAATGGCGGCATTGGGAGAGAAGAAGGGAGAGTCGTCGGGAAAATGGGGGCAAGTGACGAGGACGGTATAATTGCCTTCCAGGTGTACGCTGTGCGGGCGTACGCACGAGGTGCAAGAGAGGGTGTTGTTGGCGAGGACGGGAGTCAACTCCGCTGGCTCTTTGGTGTTCGTGAGAGACGCCCAGGGCCAAACTATCAGGCGAACGAGCCCCATGTCGGCCTCATAGCGGACGACAGCGATGGATCCATTGGCCATTTGGAGGGCGTTAGTGGTGATTGACGACGAGGAAAGCAGCCTACCTGGCCGGCGAAAGGCAGGATAACGGGCCCAGCGTCGGCAGGAGCTGGGGCAGGGATGGCAGAGGCGTTGGACGAGGCAGACATGGCGATTTTAGATCATTTGTTTCTGATTTGCTATGGCGCAGCATGTGGACCGTTGCCTTTGGGTGCGATTAGCGAAATCGTGTGCTCATTCAGCTGATTTTGGAGCGCGGATTTTGTGTAGGTTTTGATCCCACCTTTTGGTTTTCACTTTCCGCGATTTGAGGCAAGGTTGGCAGACCAACACCAGGGTTCGAAGCGCTGACCTGGCTCTAGCAGATGAGTCAAGCAACTGGGTCAGGAGACACGCCCGCAAGCAACACGCCTGAGACGCGTCCTTCCGTCACCCCCGAGATGTGTCCTGCCGCGGGGACCACACCGGGTTAGTTGTGATGGTTAGCAGTGACACAGAGGCTTACGGGAGAGTTTTTCAGACAATGGCTTGAACAACGCGCCCCAACCTGACAGTGTCGTTGAAGACCAAAACGACCAACGGGAAGGAAATGATGGTAAGAGCCATAGTTTGGCCGTAGTTAACATCCTGACCTATTCTTAGGACCCAAGGCAGATGAGGAGGAACTTGAAGACGTGTCCTCAGCGCCAGCCGCCAAGTCGAAGAGAAATCGCTGAAAGGCGACTGACGAGCTGCAGAGTAACAAGGGCTGGGCCGATGGGGCTCGAGAAGCACTATTGGAGCGCCATATCCTACCGTACAAGCGGGCCAGAGGCCTTGGCAAGCGCGAGGGTGAGGATTACCTCGTCCAAGTCATCAACGAATACACGTATGTGTTCCCCTGGGATCTGCCGGACCACACAGAGCCCGAAACAATCCGTGCCTGGACTCCCACTACTCCTCCGGACGACGATTCAGACTTGAGCGAAGACGACAAGCAGAAGAAATCGGCTTGGATTGTGATGATGATGAAGGTACCGTCACGCCTTCCTTTCCCTTCTCACACTCTGACCATGAAACGCAGCGTATTCGGGCCTGGCTGGTGTACCGCGGCGACCACCCGACGAAGAAGCGGCTTGCGGCTATGGCCGCGGCAGGAGAGTCGGTTCCTGCAGCAACTGGCAAGGTTGATCTTTCCGACCCGTTCACCATCCTCATGTACGAACTGGCTGGGTTAAAGCCGCCTTCGCGGGCTATGCCTGGGTTGCAGCAATTCATGCATGAGGAGTATGAGAGTATCCTCGAGCCGCTGGTCAAAAAGAAATGGGACGCACTGCCGGCCCACGAGCAAGTCGACAAGAAGGGCAATCCACTCAAGAGCGCGCCTTGGACGATGTGGACATCCGTCGCCCGGGAGTTGTGGAACGAGATGCCGGATGACGAGAGGAAGCCATACTGAGAGCGTGCCAAGGCCGACACCCAGTTGGACAAAGATGTGTTTGCTGAGGCAATGTGCGAATGGCCTCGCACGGATCCAGCCTCGCGCCAACAGTGAGTAGAAGTTTCTTTTGCGTAACTTACGCTGGTCTAAACTCAGCATCAGTGCAATCGACAACATCGAGCCCATCCTCAAACGAATCATGACCAAAGTTTCCGAGATGACTGGGCTCCACATCGTGGTCGCGCTCAGTGGACCCATTCCCAGCCTCCGCGGCGACATCCAGATTATGGAGTGCGTCTATGAGTTCCTGCTCCGCTAACGCCAGACTAACAAGCCGCCCAGCTATGCCTTTGGCGACAATTTGGCTCCCACACCCATGTCGTTCCCGGAATGGGACCCTGAGCATTTCGAAGAGCACTTCCGCGACAAGATGAGGAGCTACCTGGCGACGACCTACAGTACGTTTTGACTTGACTCAGCGGAGCTTATTGCGTGCTGACGATATTCCTTCAGCGGCCGCGGTGATAAGCCACTTACTGAAGCAGGCGTGGAAAGGCAACCTTTACACGCTTATTCGGAGTGCACATCACAGAACTAGTATGAGTCCCGAATAGCTAGTTGGGAGATATCTGCACCAGTGAACAAGGTCTGCAATGGGGTTGATGACCTGCGGCGCATTCCGAGTTCACTGTACACACACAACTATCAGCAGAGCCCAAACCTATTGCAGGAAGATCCAACCTGCATGTACTCAAAGGGAATAACAACCAAATTCGCATTGGTTCAAGTTCTGGGTCTTATTCGGAGAAGTCACCAAGACCGAACAAGCCTTATTCGGAAGCAATGTTCAACTTGTGGGTTACATCAAGAGACCATGACATCCTGAAGTGTGTCTTGGGAGCTATTCGGAGTTCTGGACCATCACAAAGTCGAAATGACAATACTGCCACATGCTATCAAACACATGCAAACTTGTCTGGTGGATTCCTCAACAACCACATGGGATATTTGGGACAAATTGGACATCATTGGAATGCTGGAGAGCCACTCTACAAGATGGTGGTGTTATATTGGAGGGGCAAGCAACATTGAAGAAGCTGGATCATGGATATTCCGGACTTTGACATTCATGATGATGGGATCGCTGTGTGGACGCTTTGGGAGGATTACTAAGGGCTCTGGAGCACCATGGACACGGAAAATCGGACATCATTACTCATTTTACCTTATTCTTATGATTTGTCATGATCTCTTGGCAGTAGTATTTAAGTAGCAGGTTTGTAGAGGCTCGATAGGCTACTGGCCCCCCTTTCAAGCTGACCTTAGGGTCTGGGGGTGGTCTAGGGGCAGGTTACATGGGTTGTACGAATAAATCTGGATTACCGAATAAGCGTTATAGCTGTTCTGTGTGTTGACATTCAAGATCAAGGATTGTTTGGGTTATTTGGATAAGTCAAGGGCCAGGAATCAAGTGTGTTGTATCACTCCTCGGACTTGTGAAGATTTGGATTTGGTTGGATTGCGCCTCAAGACCGATTAGGGTCAACATCACCGAATAAGAAGTTTTACAGTGAACAAGAATATTTTAGATGGATTTGGATGGACAGAAGACAACAATGAACAAGGAATCGGAAGAACAGTGAACAAGAACTTGGAAGAAGACAACAGAACTCGGAAGAACAAGACAACATTGGACAGAATAAGACTTGGTTGGGTTGTGTTAGCGAACAAAGCATTGAAGAGACATATTTGGCATTAGAAAGCACTAGGACATCGAGCTTGGCCTTCTCATTGCAAGAGAGATTGCCCGGTCGTACGTCTGAAGTTACAAGAGCATTTGCACAAGACATATTACCGTTATTCGGACAAGCAGTTGGGAAGCTTTACATCCAAACCTCAAGTTCTCTTATTCGGAGGTTCGCCTTTGAGATCGGAGACTTGTTGTATGCACCTTGGCCTATCTCATTTCCACTCTTCTTCCACAATTGCTGCTATTCGGTCTCGCTTCCAACTTCAGTTGGGTGGTGTCTCTGAATAGTTAGTCATCTTAGTTTTGTTTGGCATTTCTGTTGCTTGGGGTTCCTGCGCACCCGTTAAACTGGCAACTGCAAGTCAGGATGACGACTCGTCGAGGTTGATGGTTGTTGGTTAGTTGGTTTTGGTTGGTTAGAGCTAGCGCTCTCTCTAGTCTTAGCTGATTTTCCACACCGGAGTCCTGAGCACACAAATCAGCGGATCGTGCAGCAGCCTCTCTACCTGAAGAACAATGCACCGGGGCGAAGCGAACGACACCGCCAAACGACCTCCTTCGGCTCGACGACAGCCAGCTGCTGACCATGCCCCCCGCTGCCTGAAGCCAGCACTACTGTGTCACCCAGTACAAACCTCCCCAGCGAAACGCAAACGGCTGCGACGGGTACCTCCTCCATTGCGGCGAGCTCAAGTTCTCGCCCCAAGCCGAAACCTACCCAGAAAGCCCAGCTGAAACCGACCCAGAAAGCCTAGGCGGCTAAGGAGAAGATGACAAAGACAAAGACGCCTTCTACTGGGAAGAACCAGCCGAAAGCGAACGCAGCTGTCAAGCCGCGCCCAGTACCGAGGCGGAAAGGCAAGGGGAAGAAGCTGGTTAGCGAAGACGACTCAGACTCGGACAGCGACGGCAGCTTACAGGCAGGGTCGGAGTCAGATGCGAGGGAAGGACCAGTCCGCCGCTCATCGCACGTAACACGCTCATTGGGGTCAGGCGGGGTAGACGAGCGGGAGGAAGAGGACGACGACGAGGAGACAGAGGAGAACGAAAAGGGCGGCAAGAAGAGGAAGCGGACAGTGGAGGATGAGGAGTCGTGATGGGGGAAGAAGCAGAAAAAACAAGCGTCCGAAGCCCCACAAAACGCCCCACAAAACGCGACACCCGCTGGGCCGCCACCCTACTCCTTCACAGCCGC
The DNA here is from genome assembly GCA_029282125.1 of Mycena amicta. Lineage (NCBI taxonomy): Eukaryota > Fungi > Basidiomycota > Agaricomycetes > Agaricales > Mycenaceae > Mycena > Mycena amicta. Next base: position 353,192 of record JARIHP010000035.1, on the reverse strand, counting down.
GGAGCTTGACTTCCCCATCGACGCGGGCGAGTGGCTGGAGGAGGAGCTATGGAAGGAGGTGACCGGGAAGACTCTTGGAGAGAAGTTCAGGACTCTACTGGAGGCTTGGGTCGCCTTGGAACGGGTGTATGGATGGCCAGCTGGGACGACCTTCTTTCCGGCGGCGTGGCGGCCGAAGCAAGTGACCGCCTGGATCCAGAACTATCGTGTAGCGGGTCCAGGCGTTACCTCGGTCGGGAACGTGACGGTCTACGAGAAACATTGGTGGGCTTGGTGGAACAAGGACCAGCCCGAATGGCGAGAAGTCGTGAACAACCGGCCGAGTCGTGAAGATCGGAATGGGCGTTCGTGGGGCGGGCTTGTGGCTCCGGGCAAAAACGGTACACTGAGTGTGGTTGCGAGCTTGTATTGGTGGGGTGGGAGTTTGAAGCGTGTGGCAAGTGTGTCGCAGCCGTGGCTGGATGCGGTTGAGGATGTGACGTGGGTATTGGACGGATTGAGGGAGGCAGCACTGGCGGAAAAGGCGTAGAATAGATGGATTACGAGTGGACGATTGCTTTACGCGGACTTTATAGTAGTAACGATTTGAATGGACTTTATGAGATGGCTTGATGATGATGTCGGTAAAGTAAGAAAGACTTGTAACGTATGTATACGTGTTCGGTAAGAAAAGACTTGTGATAAAAAACGACTTGTAACAATTTGGTATACAGGTCTCAGATTGTCTGCTTGTTAAGGCCAAAAAGAGTTGGGAGACCGGGAGAAGCTTTTTTTTGGGGAGGGTAGGACGATGGCGTTGTGATTAACATCAGGCAGACCGGTCAGAGTGAAAATGAGTGGGGATTCGATCTCCGCCATGTACCGAGGAGTCCGGTGCGTCATCGGCTGATGAGGATCGGATCTCCGCCATCTGCTGAGCAGGCGGCAGCATGTTCGGGCAACGAAAATTCGAACTCCGCCATCTGTGCTATCTGCCCTCGGCAGCGACTGAATCTGGCCGCAGGGAGGCTGTAATGTAAAATCTACCATGCTAATGGGAACAGGAGGAGCGGGCACCAGGCGGGGGTGGACCCAATTAGGAAAGCGCCCGACGCAGCGAGGCGGGAGGGTGGGAGGGCGGGCGAGGCGCAGAGATCACCCAATTGGGGAAATGTCCGATAGAAGCCCTAAGAATAAACAGGGGACAACACATCAAATATTCTGCTTTAGGAGCCCATCAAACCATCACTAGATGCACAAATATTGACCCAAAATGGTAATATTGGTACCCTTTTTTGGGCAAAACGGCCGGGGTATGGTGGGCCTAAACACTTTCAAAATGCACTAAGCAGACTGACCTGCCCAGTGTATCTAGTGCAATTGGCAAACATCCCGCTCAGTACATCTAGGTACATTTGGAAATATATGGTGGCTCGGGCTCATTTCGAAGGGCTTGAGCGAATACAAGTCAAACAATGGCGATATCAAACGCCCAGCTACGAGCTGAACGCTATTCCAACGGACGAGGAGCTCGATATGTTTCGCCAGAGTCCCTCCTGAGCCTCGAACATACCCTTTACCGGGCATGCATGCACGTTACAAGAGGGCGACCGTGTCGTTGCGTCGCAAAACCAGCATAATCTGTACTGGGACGCGGAAAGTGGGGTTATCGTTCGCCTTGCAACGCACGAGGTTGGCGGCAAGTTAACCCGTATAGCAGTCCTCCTCCGCTTGTACGACGGTGTAACCGCCCTCGATGCCGACTCTCAGGAACTCAAGGATGCATGGGTAGTGCCGGTCGCTCAATTGCACCTGCATGTCCTCGCTTTCCAGAGATTTGTTCGCTTTGGAGACAGAGTGTGCGTCGTTGCCGGCGCATATCGAAACCGCCATGCCCATGTAATTGGTATAGCACAGGACAAGGCTCAGCTCCGACTACTCCCGCCGTCGTCAAACTCGACCAGCGAGTCACCCGCCCTCGATCTTGAGCTCCCCCTTCGACTGGTTGCTACAGACTTCCGGTGCGGAGATGTCGTATGGATTATTCAAGGCCCACACAAGGGCAAGACGGGCTTGGTGATTGATATACATGTCGGCGGCTCAATTTCGTTTTACCAGGTTAGTCGCAGACTACACATTCGCAGTCAGGAAATAACCGTCACACAGACTGAAGTGCAGCATGGGAAGCTGGCGCTGGTCCCTGGAGCCATTCGTCAAGACGCACACAAACCGTTAATGCGCCGGATCCCAAGTATCCCAAGATCGACGATTTGGAGCTGGATTGGAAAGATGCGCTGGGGGCAGATCAACTTGTTCCCTTCGGCGACGATGATTCCAACCCTTCTCCAGTCATTCGCATCCCCACCAACTCCATCGTCTTCGAGCGCTTCGACCACTCTGACGTCCAGCTGTCAATTCAAGCTGATGATCTGTGGGCAGTCTTGGAGCGCAAGCAAAAAGCACGCCGGCAAGAATTGAAGGACAGCGAGCATTGGCTTATCGGGATGTCTGTGCAGGTGGTAGGAAAGCATCCTCTGAAAGGAATGTGTGGGATTGTGTTGGGTTATAGCTGGCTTACCACCCGTGCCGACCCCAAACACCACAAGCCCGACTATAGCCAGCTCCAGCTGCAAATCAATATCGACCAGCGCACTTCGAGGGACACAGTGCTATTCAAGTCCGTTGTCGAGCCAAGGTGAGTCTCAACGTGAAGCGATTGTCCCTACCTCCATCTAATATATCCTAATTCATAGGTCTCGCCTTCCCCTCGATCAAGCCATTATCGTGGGCGATACTCAAGAATCGCTTGTCCTACAAGCTCGTGTTGTTACTCCCCCGCCTTCGCCTTCGCCTCCCCCAATGCCGCCGCCTCCTCAAGACGCGTGTTACACAGTTTATGGAGAACCCCCGGTCATCGACGAAATCACTGGCAGGTGGCTTCTTTAGCCCAGCCTTGTGAAGAAGCGGATAGACGTCAAGGTTGTCGACGAACTCAGTAGGCGGTTCTCGCGGCTGGCACAGTACATTTGAAAGCCACAGAGGGACCTCGCAAACCACATAAGGCTTACCACGAGTTGCACGGGTTTTAACCCTTGCAATACCTGCGGGTTTTTGGGTCCTAAAAAGCCATACCTCCACTCTTGCCATCCATGGGAAAACGGATACCTGTATCCGCGGATACAGGTACCTGCACGGATAACCCGGGGGTTTTTGGGCTGAATACAGGTTGTGAGGGGTCCACAGCTGTCATACTATGGTAAATGGGTGAGATGAACCTTCCCTACAGCTGAGTTGTTCAATCTAATGGCTCCTTAATGGGTTTACATAGGGAGATGAGCTTGCAAATGACCTCCGAGATTTTGCTCAATCCATACCTGTACTCGTGGCATCCGTGGGAAACAGGTACCTGTATCCGTGGGTTTGAAACCCACGGGTTTTTTACACGGGTACCTGTGCAGACATCCGCGGGTATGGCAACTCGTGGTAAGCTTTACAACCACATAGGCTATCTAGTTCCTCTGGAACGGCCGCTCAAAGAGAACCAGATCCACAAGGACTTCATAGGCGTTATGTGCAACAACAAATGGACCGTGTTCCCCATTCCCGCCCTCACTCCCTGCCGAACGATGCTGGAGGGGCAATCTATCAGCGACGTACAGGGCAGGGTTATCATCATCGGTCCCAACATCGTTGGTTATCGAACGCACGTCGGTCAATACGCCGAGGTTCTCCCTGGACAAACCAGCTGGCCAGGTTGAGTGGTTGTGGTGAGATTTGCGGCACAGCGAGATCGGTGGGGACAGGCGACACGCAAGAAAGGGACATATCATCTGGTCGCATTGTGTCGGGCTCACAACGGACCCATCGGGGGATTGCCAGCGACGGACTTTAACGCGTAGATTTTCAGATGTACTGTATACATAGCCTGTAACGAAGCATGATGTCACGAACAAGGCGGTGACTAGTCACGTGTCACGGTCACGCAGTACGCCAGAGGTCACGGTAAGATGTGACGATCGGGTAGCCGGGCAACAACAACACAACAGCCAAGTAGGGAGCCAAGTAAAGGGGGGAGCACGATGGAATAAAAGGACTGCCGGCTACAGGGCTCTAGCTACTTCTTATATACTGGTCGTGGCTATGCTAGGGAGTCGTCCCGGGTCCGCTTCGGAGCCATGTGGCTGTGCTATGATCGAAAGAACAATAAGGTTGAGTCAAGTCAAGTCAAGTGACAATGACTTGTCCATGACTCCAATTGACTTGTGCTTTGACTCAGAGAGTCTAGAGCTGGCCTAGGAGGGTCCAGGATGGGTTCGGAGTAGTGTGATGTGACATAGTGTGCCTGTCACATCAAGAGAAGCGCAGGATAGCGCAAATCTTGAGAAAGTAAAATAAAACAGAAAATATATGGAAATAGCAAAAAGCATGGAAGTTGTGACACATGAGAACATAGTGAAATGTATATAGAATCTGTAGCTAATATACGAACTGTATATAGAATCTGTATCGAATAGTTGAAATAGACAAGGAGACAAATAGTTAAGAGGATAACAGTGCTACGAGATCAAGGCGACGAGAGAGGCTACTGCTCGGGAAGATTCCTGAGGAAGTACATATACTGGATCTCGAGATGACTGCTGGGAAACTGGAAGTAATCATTGAGGCGATCCAAGTAGAGAGGAGTCCCGCGGGCCTGCACAAGGGCCTGGGCGGCGAGCTCCTTGCGCTCGAGTTGCTCGCCCAGCTGGAGGGCCAGGAGGAAGCCTTGGAAGAAATTTTTGTGGTGAGGGCGGGGAGAAACTACCGGTGGGTGAGTATGAGGAGAGAGGGAGCGAGACTCTGGAGACGTGCTTATGACCTGGCCCTCGTCCCCGAGCGTGAAGACAAGTTGCTTGTGGTAATCAAGGACTAGGGTGCCATTAATTGGATGGGTGATGGAGATAAAACAAGAACATACCGTAATGACCCGCAGGGCGAGGTAGAACCATGTACAACTCCACCCAAAGCTCAGCGGGGATGTTCGGTGCAGGTTCAGTGCAGCGTGCGAGGATGGCGCTAGGCAGCATGTTCCCGGGCGTATGGTAATCGAGTGTGATAAGGTGTTGGCGTGAGGAGCGACGCAGAGAGATAGTGGGCATGGGGGGGAAAGGTTGGGCAAGGCGAAGCGGGGACTTGCTGTTGCGAGCCCGTCCTTTTATATGGGAAGGACAATAAAGTGCGTAGGAAGTGCTTTATTTGAGTTGGCTAATTGGGAAACGCGGAACGAACTAGATTTACACATGTACAAAGCTCAAGCACCCAGCGCCTATTCGTGTTGGCACGAAGTTATCTAATTAGGAAATTTGGGGTGTTTAGGCGAGTCCATTGTTGGACTTGGCATTTTTTTTTCGTTCTGGTAGGCCTTGCCACCACACGCAATCCAACCATCTCCCTGTCGTGGTGCGTTCTCAATAAGACTCAGCTAGGCGGCGATGGGGTTGAACATCTACAACGCCGTACGCATGCCAACTCCACACCCACTTGCACCATGTGAACTTAATTAGTTGCGAACGTGGTGTTGGATTCAAGGAAATCACACATGCGATAGAACTCTTTCAAAACACGTTGATTAAAACATAAGTACGAGATATTCCAAGTATTCCTGCCGTGCTTCTGCGAGCAAACGCAGAGCTTCGTCGTCCTGGCGCTCGAGGTTTTCTTGGGCTTTCCCCTCGGCACGGGCTAGAGCTTCGTGAGTTCGTCGACAATGTTCCACTGCATCGTCGACGTCTTTGGCTAAATCGAAAGCCATGTAGTATTTGATCCTGTTGTCACACGGACGAACTGTGAAATAATTAAATAAATGCCAAGGGTGGAGGGCAGAATGAATCGCCTTCACACAGCGGGCATTAATTGCGGAAGGATCCAACTGGCGGTGCAACGGAAGTGCAGCGCCATGTCAACGGAAGTGCACATGGCATCCCTCCAGAAGTTACAAAGGGAAATCAAAGGGCAGGCAAAAGCTCTTTGTGCAGCTCGAGCATGAGGTGCCACAGTGTCGGCTCATATTCATCACTGTTGCTCGATCAAATCCTTTCACAATAAACAAATATAAAGATCTTCTGCGCAATGTCACCGCAATCATCAACATTCTTCATCAGCCATCAGACTCATGCACCCGAGGACTTCTGTTTAGCGTTTCAACGGGCAACAAAGAGAATTGCCTCCTGCCAAAGACATGCCATGTGCACTTTCATTGACATGCCGTTTGCACTTCCGCTGCACTGCCGTTTGTATCCTTCCGCAATTAATGCCCGCTGTGTCAACGACCCATCCATCGTCGGTAGTAATGAAATGGAGATGCTGCCAGTGGCGCGCAACTGAGCAGATCTATGAGTGTTGCCTGTATACGTGCGAGAGAGAGAGAGAGAGAGAGAGAAAACTGGGACGCACCAAGCTTACTTGCGACTGACCCGAGCTGTTTCCAATAGCTGTAGATGGCCGGAGTCATGGTTTGTGGGGTGGGTGGCATTGCGTGAAGAGCGAAGACCAGTGTGGATGATGTGTGACCACGAACAAAGGCAGATCGCGGCAAACGAACCCAGTGGCTTGCCTGTGCCACCGACTCTAACTCATCACCCAGCCCATGGCTCCCCACATCTCAAACAAAAAGCTCAAACGCCTACGCCAGGGCACTCTCGGTAGCAGCGCACTTGTACCATTGCCCAACTTTGCCCACGCCAACAAAAAACCTGTACGAACAACGGGCTCAGTGATACTCAGCACGAACAACCGTGCCGATGTGTTTTTCCCTGGACGTTCCACACGCAAATCACCATCCAAATCTCCTTCAAAGAAGAAGACGGCCGACACCCTTCCCACCCTCGACTTCGACCACGCTCCTCCTCCTCCCGGAGCAGGAGTTAAAAAACGAGCCACCCAGTACCTGAACTGGATGAAGATTATTCCTGATTTCGTTCCTGTATATCTCTCCCTGTTGAAGGAGACATCGTCGCTTCGAAACACCTCCGCTCTGACTGTAAGTGCGGGAGAACCTTGCGGATGTGTCAAACGAACTCTGGCTCTCACTGTTATTCGTTGGCTAGGTACGGCGCTTATATCTCCCTTGTTAAACCTCAGCTAATATCCAATCTAGCAATCGAAGAAATTGAGATCGAGGTCTGCAGTTGCACATCCTCGCAAGCACCTGCCGTTCTTCTACGCGGTGGATTGTTCGCGTGTAGTCCCTGTGACCCGACGCTTGCAGTCGATCTACAAGTGTTGGAGTTCGCGATGGAACATGCGCTCAACGTAGCGCCCAATAATACCGCCTTCTGCAAAACACTAGAGAAGTACCTTTCGAAACGCGGCTATCAGATGCCATCTGGGGTACGTTTTGTCTCCGTATATCAGTATCTCCTAATTAATTGCCAGGAGCGCCTGCGGATCCGATTCGGCAACTGCTACCAGTGGTACACCCAGCTCGTCCAAATATCTCAGCAGTTTGTGGAAGATGTGCTCGCTCCTGCGCGGGCCGCCGCCCGGGATCGACACGTCAATCTTAATTCTGACACGGATCGACACGCCGATCATGACGTTAATGATAGTGTCGATCCCCCACACGTCGATCCCCCACATGCAGAGGTTATTGATGAGAGCGCAGAGGCTGTTGATACTCCGCCTGCAAATGCTCTTCCAGAAACACCATCACACCCGAGTCCCAGTATCCCCCAAGCTGCCACTGGTGCCAAACAACGGCGGGCAGAAGTTAGCGACAACGACAACGACAAAGATCCTGATCTTCCGCCACCCAATCCCTTTCCAGAACCCCCGCCACGCAGTCGTCCCAGCGACTATCTTGTGAACCGTTGCCTGTGTTGCTTCTTTGGGCTGAAACACGACGAGACGCAAGTCTTCGATCTTGCTGTATGTATGGACGGCAACTTCACTTAAGGCTTACCATGAGTTGCACGGGTTTTAACCCTTGCAATACCTGCGGGTTTTTGGGTCCTAAAAAGCCATACCTCCACTCTTGCCATCCATGGGAAAACGGATACCTGTATCCGCGGATACAGGTACCTGCACGGATAACCCGGGGGTTTTTGGGCTGAATACAGGTTGTGAGGGGTCCATAGCCATCATACTATGGTAGATGGGTGAGATGAACCTTCCCTACAGCTGAGTTGTTCAATCTAATGGCTCCTTAATGGGTTTACATAGGGAGATGAGCTTGCAAATGACCTCCGAGGTTTTGCTCAATCCATACCTGTACTCGTGGCATCCGTGGGAAACAGGTACCTGTATCCGCGGGGTTGAAACCCGCGGGTTTTTTCCACGGGTACCTGTGCAGACATCCGCGGGTATGGCAACTCGTGGTAAGCTTTAAGTTACTTCACGCAGAAGCGCCATAGACGCACTGGCGGGGACGACCCTCCCAGAACACACCCTGAAACGGTCTTTATTCTGCGTTCGCGAGCCCAAGAGATGGAGGCGCATGTGGATGGGGTTCGCGATACGCACAAGCCCACTGGACGCAAGAAACGTCATACTGAGCCCCAGGAGGATGGCTATGAGGGTCATCTGAAGGTTCCTACCTCTGGCCTGGACGCCTGTGAGGCTTCGTTCAAGGCCGCTGACGAGTCTCGAGAGAATGTGAGCACCAAGTTCTTCGCGGAGACAGGTTTAATGGGCATGGTCTGTCGTCACGATATTGTCCTTTTCCTTGTCAACATGGAGAGTGCCGGGGAGAAGCAGTATTACTCGCTGTTGCTCCTTGAGGAGCTCTTCCAGCATTTGCCACCCGATATTGTTGTGGGCGCTCGTTACGACATGGGCTGTCAGCTTGACCATGTGTGCGCCAAGTTCGACTTTCTCTTGCGGTACAAAGACCGACTAGTCTTTGCCGTCTCGGTGTTCCACGTGTTTGCACATATCTGGGCTTGCCAGCTCATCTACCACCCCCAGAAATGTCTCGGATTTGGTGGTTCCAATGGGAAGGGCAGTGAACGCGTGTGGTTCAAGCTCAGCCACCTGATATCCCATCTTCGTGTTTGCGGTGTACGTCTCTCCTCTAGGAACTCTCTTTCGAGCCGCTAATTGTTGTGCAGTACCACCAACACATCTTTACTATCGACATGCAGGTCCAACGCGACATGCAGGAGGTCAATCTTGGTATCGCCGCGTGGCTTCGCCGTCGCACAATCATGTTTGAGGAAAGGTATTGCGAGGCACACCCGATTATTCTTGCCAGTGGGAGAGCCGAAGAATGGATCCAAACGAAATACGACGCTCAGATTGCATATCAAACACATCCTTTGCTGAGTACGTAGGAACGTCCAATCCAATACTTCCACTGATAGTTTCTAGAGCACTCAAAGACCCAGGCTGCCACCACAATCAATAACGTGCTCGTCGCGGACCGTACAATCAGTCTGCTCGAGAAGCAGATTGACTCGATGACGTGTCAGCTTTGCCAAAGGGATATCAGTTTCGAAGAAAAGCTTACCTTGCAAGAGAACATCGAGCGCCTGCATGGATCGATAACCAAGGAAACAACCCAACACGACAAAGTCGTTAGCCAGCTGGGACAGGCGGATCGCAACGCGCTGAAGAAAATGTCGTGGCGCGACTATTACTCGGCCAGACTTGGGTGCCGTATGTTGAAGGAGCGGATCCTGCAGAAGCTTGTCCAAAGGAAGATGGAGCTTGATCCCGTGGAACACTCGGTGCGTCGCTCTACCAGCGGTATGTGAGCCTCGTTTTGTTTGCTGCCACCCTGCTCATGAATCTCTCGGAAGATCTCAAGAAGAACGAGCACGTGACCGCGGCCATCCGGAAGCGCGAACCAACAATCAAGAAGCTCATGAAGAGTTACAACGACGAACAAGCAAAGATCGTGAAGTTGATCCAAAAGAAGAAAGTCCCCCCCAACACCATAGCCCCAGAACGTCTTGATGAAGCCTGCATCTTCAAGTTGGACATTGACGACGCTATCTGGCTCATTGTTGGCCTGACGGATGACAATTCAGAGCTTCCAGAGGCTCTGCTGGATCCCGAGATTCGGCGTCTCATTAGCTACCTTCTGCAGAAGCGGCGGGCTGAGGAGGAGCTGCATCGTCTGAAGCAGGAGCATGGTCATCTCCGACACTATCTCGCTACCGAGTGGGAAGCGATGGAGAATGCCATAGATATGTGCTCCGACGAGGCTGTTCTGTACCAGCTCCAGCGCCGACGCCATCAACTTCTGGACCTGCATGTTGTCTGGCTGGAAGCTTTGGACGCGCTCGCATTGGGCGTTGGGTGATGATTTTGCTTCCATTGGACCAACAGAGGCACAACTTTCACAGGCACACGTTGTACGTGTGGTCGCCGCATGGAGGGGGCAGACGATGGCGATGCCTCGGATACGGAGAGCAAGGGTAGTTCTGAAGACGAGGAGGACCCATCGCTTATTGCTGTCTTGAGCACTTTGGAGGGGGCGAATCGGGACGGAGAAGACGACGAGGGTGATGAGGATGATGTATTCAACTAGATATTCGTTGTTATCTTTTTGCCACCCTATGAATACACGTTCGTTTGCTAAAGTATAGTGTCGAGTCCATTACAGAATGCTGCATGGGTGCCAGGTCATAACCTCTTGGTTATAACCATGACGCATCTAGAAGAACGTGTGGTTATAACCACGACGCGTCTTGGTGGACTAGTGGTTATAACCACGCGTCAGGGTTATAACCACGACGCGTCTGGGAGGACTAGTGGTTATAACCACACGTCTTAGTTATAACCACGATGCGTCTAGCTGGACCCATGGTTGGAACCACGCGTCATGGTTAGAACCACGATGCGTCTAGGTGGACTAGTGGTTATAACCGCGCGCTTATGGTCATAACCACATTGGTTATGCGTGGTTACAACCACACTCGGGTCTGGTTGCAACCACCACCCTTGGTTAGAACCACGGTGGTTGCACGTGGTTACAACCAAAGTCCTGGACGGAACCACGGTGGTTGCAACCACAACGCCATGGTTAGAACCATGCGACGTCCCAGACCCGCCATGGTTCTAACCATGGACACGTCATGGTCTTGACCATGCTTGTGGGGGGTTGCAACCATAACACAAGCTGGTTCTACATTGGTTCTCATAGAGCTGTATTCACAATTTTAGACAAAATCCAAAGCCATAGTATGCCTTGCTACTCTCAAGGCACCGAATAGCGTAGCATGTATTCCCCAGCTGCCTTAGCGCGAGAATTGGCTGCTATTGATAGAGATAGCAAGGGAGAAAAAAAAAGGACCCCATCAGGATCGAACAGGCAACCTTGGGTACACGGAACAGGTAGCTGGCTAGGCGGAAAGGATACCTTCCACTTGAGCTACAGCTGACTTTTTTTGAGGTAGAATTGTGGTCCCTACGTACTATTTGGCCAGCGCCAGTAGAAGGAGATATAGTGTGGTTCGCACCACGAGAGGGTGGTTACAACCACCCAGCCATGGTTAGAACCACGGCTGTGTGACGTGACAACCATGGTTATAACCACACTTTGGTTATAACCAACCCCCATGGTCTAGCACCATCGTTTGAACCCCCCTAGGCCATGGATCAGGCATGACCATTAAGGCTTGCTAGAGTTCAGGTGGGGGTAGACTGAGGTGCCCGTGGTACATGTTTGTTCCGAGTCCGTCACTGTCAATGTCTTCATCGCGCTTGCATCGCTGGCTCCGGGCTCGAGCCGAGTTACGGCGCTGCCTTCCGTCATCCCTCACATGCAAAGCATTTTATTTCTATTCTGCAGCGCAGCCAATTTGGTCTCTGAATCGCCAAGGCGTATGACAGCATCCACAACGTTTACCAAGCTTCAAGATAGTGAACATCGAGGCAAAGCCAGAAAACTGAGGTGAGCTTTTCTTTCTATTCCTTCATGTGTACCTCTTCCATCACTGACCGGCAAATGCTCCAATAGCATTTCTAGTCGTCGGCATCGGGACCTACACCGTGCGTCCTTGGTCTTTCTGACACCGCACTTCCTCTCTCTCTCCCTCGCACTCTCCCTCCGTCATGCGGTTTATCCCTTGGTGCAATGAGCAGGCCGCTCCGCCTTGGCCATTCTTGTGCTGTGAGCACGCTCGCAAATGCCACAGGGGACGCCCTCATTGACTTGGTGTGTATGCGGCTCGGTATCGAGAGCTGAAATAAAATAACCCCGTTGCTTCTCGCGCCGAGCCAGGGTGAGTGGATTATCTTTTGTCTCTCATGTGCTGTGCTCAAGGTGTGTTTTCGTGTCGTATTTTAGCTCGTACTAATGTGACTCAACAGGTCCTACTCACTTGCTTGTGTGTCTGGTGTTATTTTCACGGTAAGACCTGCTCCATTGAACACTTGTCCCTGATCTAATTGTAACGGTAACATGTCAACTCCGCGCGCACAGCATCACTCGCTCTTACAGTACACTACTCCGCATGAACTTGTCCTGTGACTAATTTGAATGCGATACAGCTTCGGACGACCCGCCTCACGAGCATCGCGGTGCACCAGCCGATGGCGACTTTCGAGTCGGACTTGTTGGCGGAGATGGACTGGGACCTGGGAAGGATGATGGTGGTGGATGGACTTTGCGCTTGACGACATGTCTTCTGTAGTACTGTAATATATGCGAACACCTCCCTGAGGTGTTCCAACAGTTCGCTGAGGTGTTGGCCCATCACCTCAGGGAGGTGTTTGCGCTTCCCCGCCGGGCCCACAGTCCACAGTGCAGAGTGAACACTGGCATGGGCTGAACATCCGGTCTCAATACAACAGTACATGCCTGTTGAACGTTGAACCCTGCAATAGATGTTCAAACACCCCAAGGAGCTGTGGAGGCAACACCTTTGGTGAACCGTTGTACTTGAACCCCTTGCTGAAGTGTTCAAAGTTTGAACAGTTCGATCAGGTGTAGGGCAGACACCTCAGGGCCCACCACAGTGACATGGAGATGAAAATAAAATCAAAGTACTCGGACTGCCATGCGAAGTAGTGGCCTTTTGCGCAAGTTCGAAGGTGATGACAAGGGTACAGGATAAAGACTAAAGTCACATATGACAGGAATAAAGTAAGTACGTGCAGCGGGCTTACAATAGAGTTTGAACTCCTTCAGCGTTGAACGGCAGGCGTCAAGCATGCTGGCGACAGCCGGGAAACTAAGGATGATCCGATCTCTAATGAACCACAGGGATATGAGGGCTGGAAGAGGAAGGATCGTGGTGTTGGGGTGCGCCTGCGAGTGAGGAGGCGCAAGGGTGGAGACGATCTCAGTAAGCTGGCTTGGGCCATGAGTCTCCCCAGATGTCAAGGTTTTTGAGGTTCGGAACAGCTACGCCTGTTGCAATCTGCTATGACAGGTTCTCTGGTTTGACAGCCTGAGCTCGCTCAGATACCCTGAAGACTACTGTTGCTGATAACTGGACCCCAGGGGTCTGAACTTGCTTAGAGCTATTTAAATTAGATTAGTGTTATTGGATTCACTCCCTCACTCCAATTTACAATGAGTTCAACGGTCATTGGTCTTATTCAGAGTTTTAGAGCTTTTAGGATTTGTGTTATTCAGGTGCTAGTTTCGGTTTGTAGTTAGTTTCTTGAGCACACACATCACCTTTCCAAGCTGATGTAGGTTCTAGCAAGGTTTGCCATTGCACAAGTGGTGTCAGGAGGCCCTAAGAACCTTCTCCTCCAGGGTCTGTGCATCTGTGTACCATCCCAAGCTGCTGTAGGTCGTAGCAAGGTTGGCCATTGCAAGAATGGCGTCAGGATGCTCTGCACCAAGCAGCCTCGTTTGCTGCTCAAGGACCTTCTCCTCCAGGGTCTGTGCATCTGAGTACCGTGCCAAGCTACTGTAGGTTCTGGCAAGGTTCGCCATTGCACAAATGGTGTCAGGATGCTCTGCACCAAGCAGCCTTGTTCGCTGCTCAAGGACCTTCTCCTCCAGGGTCTGTGCATCTGCGTACCATCCAAAGCTGCTGTAGGTCATAGCAAGGTTCACCATTGCACGAATGGTGTGAGGATGCTCTTCACCAAGCAGCCTGGTGCACTGCTCCAGAACCTTCTCCTCCAGAGTGTGTGCATCCGCATACCGCCCCAAGCTGCTATAGGTTGTAGCAAGGTTGGCCATTGCACGAATGGTGTCAGGATGCTCTGAACCAAGCAGCCTGGTTTGTTGCTCAAGCACCTGCTGCCCAAGCTTTTCTGCATCTGTGTACTGTCCCAGGGTGCGATATGTCTCAGCCAGATTGGCCATTGCTTGAATGGTATCAGGATGCTCTGCACCAAGCAGCCTCGTTCGCTGCTCAAGGACCTGCTGCCCAAGCTTTTCTGCATCTGTGTACTGTCCCAGGGTGCGATATGTCTCAGCCAGATTGGCCATTGCTCGAATGGTATCAGGATGCTCTGCACCAAGCAGCCTTGTTCGCTGCTCAAGGACCTTCTCCTCCAGGGTCTGTGCATCTGCGTACCATCCAAAGCTGCTGTAGGTCATAGCAAGGTTCGCCATTGCAAGAATAGTGTGAGGATGCTCTTCACCAAGCAGCCTGGTGCACTGCTCCAGAACCTTCTCCTCCAGAGTGTGTGCATCCGCATACCGCCCCAAGCTGCTATAGGTTGTAGCAAGGTTGGCCATTACAAGAATGGTGTCAGGATGCTCTGCACCAAGCAGCCTTGTTCGCTGCTCAAGGACCTTCTCCTCCAGGGTCTGTGCATCTGTGTACCGTCCCAAGCTGCTGTAGGTTCTAGCAAGGTTTGTCATTGCATGCATGGTGTCAGGATGCTCTGCACCAAGCAGTCTTGTTTGCTGCTCAAGGACCTTCTCCTTCATGGTCTGTGCATCTGCTTCCCATCCCAAGCTGCTGTAGGTCCCAGCAAGGTTCGCCATTGCACAAATGGTGTCAGGATGCTCTGCACCAAGCAGCCTTGTTCGCTGCTCAAGGACCTTCTCCTCCAGGGTCTGTGCATCTGCGTCCCGTCCCAAGCTGCTGTAGATCACAGCAAGGTTTGCCGCTGTGATAATGGTGTTAGGATGCTCTGCACCAAGCAGCCTCGTGCACTGCTCAAGGACCTTCTCTTTCAGGGCCTGTGCATCTGTGTACCGTCCCAAGCGGATGTAGGTCGTTGCAAGGTTCGCCATTGCACGAATGGTGTCAGGATGCTCTGCACCAAGCAGCCTCGTGCACTGCTCAAGGACCTTCTCCTCCAGGGTCCATGCATCTGTGTACCATCCCAAGCGGCTGTAGGTCATAGAAAGGTTTGCCATTGCACCGATGGTGTCAGGATGCTCTGCACCAAGCAGCCTGGTTCGCTGCTCAAGGACCTTCTCCTCCAGGGTCTGTGCATCTGTGTACCATCCCAAGCTGCGGTAGGTTGCAGCAAGGTTCGCCCTTGCGAGAATGGTGCCAGGATGCTCTGCACCCAGCAGCCTCGTTCGCTGCTCAAGGACCTTCTCCTCCATGGTCTGCGCATCTACATCCTGTCCCAAGCTGCTGTAGGTCCTAGCAAGGTTCGCCATTGCACGAATGGTATCAGGATGCTCTGAACCAAGCAGCCTGGTTTGTTGCTCAAGCACCTGCTGCCCAAGCTTTTCTGCATCTGTGTACTGTCCCAGGGTGCGATATGTCTCAGCCAGATTGGCCATTGCTCGAATGGTATCAGGATGCTCTGCACCAAGGAAGCTGTCACTCTTTGTGACCATATGACTTTGTAGAGTTTCTGCCCTTCTGTACATGCCTCCAGCATAGAGGACACTTCCAAGCTGGGCTTCAAATCCTGTGCCTATTATGTTCATGTCTTCTGATAATCGGACAACATGTAGGAGTAATTGGATTTTTTCCACCAACTCTGCACTACAAACAGCAGCCATTCCTAGTAGACCAACCATTAGCTTCCTTGAGATAGATGGATCTATTATTGTTGTTGTGGACCAATGGTGTACTAGTGGATGAATAGAATATGCACCCCTTTGCCATGTCATCAGAGAGTAACCACAGAGTTCTGATGTTATCCTTTCAAAAGCCAGACTGTTCCATGTCATGTCTGTATCTATGAAGTTGGATAGAAACTCGAAACTGGGCTCAAGATCCTCAAGAGTCGGATCAAGCGGCCCATCTTCAATCTCATATGTTGAGGCTCTTTCAAAGATCTCCTCTGAAATGCCCTCAAAATGGATAAAGGAGCATAGCTGTAGGAATTGTGCAGCCAGGGGTTCAACTTGTGAAAGTTGATCAAAGCTCATCTTCCAGGTAGTGTATACACTCTTGTTATAGTCCTCGGTAGATTGTGCAGGTTTTTCACTCAGCAGTTTAGCTTTGTTTTTTTTATAAAGCTGTACATATCCGGAGATATCCTGCTTCAAGCGAGGAGATTTGTCAATGAAAGCCCCAGCTTGGACAATTGCAAGTGGAAAGCAGTGAAGTTCCTGAAAGAATGTCAAGCTCTGTGATAATATATCAATGACAAGTAATACCTTGGCTATCATAGCTGCATGCTTCCGGTTATCACCAGTCTCAAGCTCCACCCCAGCTCTGTTGAGTAGCAGAACACTTGCATCATCAACAGCCAAATCAGAGATTTGAATAGCTTTCCGTGGCGACCCAGTGTGGATCCCAAGGTCAGGATTCCGAGAGGTGATCAAAATGTTTCCATGCTGATATTTGGGAAGGTATGGTCCCAGATTCAGATCCCGTTTATCAGCATTGTCAAAGAGAATCAGCCATTCCTGTTGATTTGCCTTCAGCCAGGTCCGTGCAGCTTCTACAGTGTCTCCCAGCTTCTTATCAATTGCTAGCTGTCTATAGCCTGCTTCAATGGTTTCTGCACTGCTTGCATTGATCTTGAATTGGTCTGTGAACCTATAAACCAGATAAGGAATATTTCAAAAACTTTAGGGTGGCAAACCTAGATCCAGAGGCTGCAATAAATTTCAGCGCAATTTGGGTTTTTCCAGCTCCACCAAGACCATAGAGGAGGACAACTTTTTGCTCTCTGGGCTCTGTTGGCTTGAACAAGTGGTTCAACTGTTGTAAAATATCCTTGCGACCTTGGAAAAGGTCGGACGGGGAAGGGCATTTCCTGACAAATACAATCTCCTCTATGGGGTATGTTAGATTTGAAGCTGTAGAAAATTGCTTATAATTGCCTTGGATAGTGCTGTCTTGAAGACTATTAAGCATATAGTCAATTCCACCCCACTTCAACAGAGCATGCTGAAAGGCATGGACAAGCACTGCATTCCCAGACTGTGAGTCAAGGTGACCAAACAGGATCTGAACCTTCTCCAGGGGATTTTGGGCATAGTTCAGATGTGCACGTATTGGGTGTGTGAGGTTGTCCCAGATGGCTTGGATGACATCACCAATGCTTCGAGCCAATGCATCTTCAACCTGGGATCGTGCCAGTGACTTGTCGAATGTCTCTGCAAACCACCTAATAAGACATCGGTCAAGTCGAGAACTGTCTGTATTCCTGCAGCGACGCACATCATATCGTTCTGTGGTAGTTGTCTGCGGGAGGTATCTTCTTGGTACCACAGATTCAAGGGGAAACTCAGATGCTACCTTCACGGAGGATGCAGGTCAGGGTGAAAGAGAAAACGATATGCGTGGCGTGACGTGGCATCCCAGCACAGCATCCAATTCGAGCTGGATGCCGACGTCGTCGGCGTGAAGGATTTCTGCATTATGGTTGACTCTGTACAAATTCGAATTCCAAATCGTTCAACAACTAAGCATTCTACCAACACCTCGCCTCCCACAAACAACTCATCCAAGTACATGGGTGAATCTTCCAGCGCCTCGCTGCGCGTAATCCACTTCCATCCATCACACGAGCATCGACCCGCGAGAGCATATATCCGCGAGTGTTGCTGCGCACAAGTCTGTCGATAGGCCAGGAGCCGACATGGACTGTACGAAGCAAAGATCAGT
The DNA here is from genome assembly GCA_029282125.1 of Mycena amicta. NCBI lineage: Eukaryota > Fungi > Basidiomycota > Agaricomycetes > Agaricales > Mycenaceae > Mycena > Mycena amicta. The sequence continues at coordinate 335,289 of JARIHP010000035.1, read as the reverse complement.
GAGGGAGTGTTGAAGCAGCTAGAGGACGCACCAGACAACCGTCCCAATTAAAGCCTTCCTTCGCGCCGTCTACCCAAAGACGGCTTACCCTCGTCGGCCTATCACTCTGCTCTCCCTCTTACTGTCGGTCCAGAGACCACCCAGGGCCGAGTACGAAGATGCGGCTAAGGCTATAGATTATGAGGACGTCAGCGGTGAAAGGATGCTGGGAATGAGAACACGCACCTTGCGGGACCATCCCCCTCAACGTTCTCGGTCATGGTAGCCTGCAGCCCGAGAACCTTCCAGTCCATAAGGTCTGCAGAGGCATCATCGTTGACCTTTGAGGAGACGAGGATAAGGACCCGGCCGTCAACGGCAAATGCAAAGGAGGTGTGTGGTCTGCATTCAGCCCGGTGCTCGAAGGGTCATTCATATTGGTAGACTGACGGCGGAGAGGAGGAAAACGCATTACCGTGGCCACCGCTCTCACATTCGGAGCTCGATTTGCCCGCAGGTCGACGTGTACGCTAAGGGTAGGCTGCGTTGTCCTCGACATCGAGAGTAGTCGCATCTCGCCTGGTTGAAAAGGCAGCGCAGACAGGCAAGACGCTCTTTAGCGAGTCCGAATCTTCAGGTAGTCGGGATCCAGAACACGGAAGAGAGAGCCATGGAGCACCGCTAGAGTTCTGGGGAATGCCTGCGAGTGGGTGACCGTCGGAAGCAAGCGTAGATTACAAACTTGTCACCGACTGCCTTTACCTTTCACTCCCACCACGAATCTCGTCTATGTTTCGCCCGGCACAGTTCCCCTGCCCTCGCGCGACGTCTTCCCAAGCCTGTCCTCTTGGGCATTTCCAGCCGCCTACTCTGAGGGCGTTCAGACCATGACGGCCTCCAAGCTCTCCTGCTTCTACCCGCCACCCAAGACCTAACGGACGAGCCCGACCAACGCCCCAAGGAGCTTCCAGGCTCAGACTGGAATGCAATAATCAATGTCAATGGGGTACGCCAAACGCCGGACGGATACGACGAGTCGACAAGCCAAAAATTGATTCGTGTTCGACCGCCTCGTGGGCAGTAGAGCCTGAGGTCTGTCTGCTTTGTGGCGTCACGCAGGGCGGCGAGGGGGGAAGCGATTCGGGTCGGAGGTGAGCTTTCTCCCTATTTCCGCCGTCGAAGACCGGACTCAATCGATCTCGTTCAGTGCTGTTAGAAATCTCCTGCCGCGCCGGCCCATCTAGAGATTAGTAGCCTGGGATGAACTTTCGGTGTTCGCGGATCGTCCGGCCGATACCAGTGGAGACGAGAAGGAAAACGAGAATGCAAACGGCATTGTGCCAGGACTGTGTATGCCGCGGCATTCTCTCAAGATATTTCGACCAGCTGACCTCATCCAGCGCGACCAGCCCCCCAACCTCCCGTTCGTGAAGAGGGCCAGATCGCTGCCCAGCGAATGGGCAAGCGCCTCGACATTCGAGGACAACAGGGAAATGTCGTTGGGAGGCGGATGAGGGAGAAGAGGAGCCACGGACTCGGAGCACTGCTGTGGATTCGGAGACGACGAATGAATACGAAGCCACAACAAACGCAGAACGACATCTCCGCTACCACCATCTCTTCAAATTCCTCCAACTCGTGGTCGACGAATCAATCCATGGACTCTCCAGCCCGATATCTGCGCTCCCTCTGCCTCCTTCAAGCCTGCCACTCCCATTATCCACCCCGGGCCGACATTGGATATACGTCGCCTGTTCTTGCGAGGGACACGCATCCACCTCCATCGAGCCTCCCTTCCTCTCTATCATTGTCATAAACATCCTCCCGACGACCCGGCCGTGCACCCGGCCAAGGAAAACCTGTCAGACAGGGTGATGCGTATGGCCTCATTCACGCTGGACAATGGCTCCAGCAGCCAACCACGAAGCCGCGAACCTCTGGTTCGTCTTCAGAAGCGGATGGGGATACAGAGGCCGCTCCACCTCAGAAAAAAGTCTCTTTCTCGAGTCTTGCTCCCGCGACCACTGGGCCCGTCCGCCTTCCGCCATCGCGTACTGCCCCCGACTTCGCAGTTTCTCTTCTTCTTCTCATCGACGTACGTGTTCGACGGGCAGCGGGTTGGGTCCAACCCAGGCTCCGCCCCAGTCGGCTCTTGCTCTACTTGGGGTAGCTTCGTGGTAGTAACGCCGCATGCGGCGAAAGGAACGGGCTTGTATAAAGGCGCACTCGTCTCGTCTACCAACCACCTTTGGGTCCTCGATGACCGCCTTCCTCTTCATCCTCCTTCTTCCAACCGTCTTCCCCAATAGATTCGCGTCCCTCCAAACCATCGTCGCGGCACCCAACCTTTCCATAAATGCGATTCCATTCAGCACACGGCCCTTCTGGATGCGTCAAGCTAACGGGGCGCTCCTCTCGCAGTCACCGTGTCCGTTCTCTGCATTCGGGAGCGTCATCGTGAACCATACCGAACCGGCAATGGGCGAGTTGGTGTGTACGGGGGTCAATACAAACCGGCAGACGGGGAATCCGACGTTGCATGGTATGTCTGCCCACCCTGGAACCTGAATCCTGACCGACTGGACTGAAAATCGTAGGGGAAATCGCGGCCATAAACAACTGTACAGCGATTTTGACGGACCCAGATGGTTTACACAAGCTCTCCCCTTCACAAGCACTCTCGGCATTCGCTCAATCGAGTTTATACACTAACGCGGAGAGCTGTCCAATGGTGTGTTTTCGTTATTGCGATTATTTTTCATTGCAAACAAGATATTAGTGTGCCTCCGCAATCCGCTGGTCTAACTTCCGCGAATACATTTACGGGTCGAGCATCGACCGGCTGATAGAGAATGGCTGGGGACAAATTCGTATCTCTCCATTGATATCTTCAGAGAGTCTTTCGATCTGCCTGGACCTGCGAGGCTCATCGGGGAGGTTCTGACGAACGAGACGGATCCGTACTTTAGCTGGCGTTTAACCCTGGGTATCCGTGTCCGAAGGGGTGTGCGAGGACGGCGAGCGGGAGTTGTGGTGCGAGTTGAACAGGGTTTTTATTTTATTTTACTTGGGCTTCAAATGGGATGCCTTTTCAAAACGTACTGAGAGGACGGATCACTCGCAAGACATGACCGCGCGATACCTTCTTCTCCTACGCCGACGTGCTGTGGTGGGTAGTCGAGAACTCACCGCTACACAGTTTGCGTACGTTGAGAGCTCTTGAAGAGGCCACACTGCCGCGAGTTGGTCGTGAGGCTCTTACGGACTCGAGTCAATGACCTCGTCCACTCGTTGCTCTACCCCTGTCAACACGAACGACCCCGGCCTCGAGCAGCCCATCCAAAGCTCGTACGACAATGCAGCGAACAAAATCAAGGACGAGCTGCCTGCCGACGGCACGGAAGGGAACGGCGTCCGGGCTGCGTTCCGCCAGGAGTTACAGCAGGACGAGGAGGAGGAGGAAGTCGGTTATTCTCAGCCCAAGTACCCTTACTTCCAGTCTCTTGCATCGTCGCTGACGCATGTAGTCGATGGTGGTTCACTTCGACGATGTTTCCGTTAATCGCTGGGACGTTCGGGCATTTAGCGAATTTCTTCTCAGCGTGCGCGTTGTCGCAGCCTCGGAGACAGCGTATTTCGGATGGAAGCGGTATTGAAGATACGCCATGGTATGTCTGTTTCGACGGAACTTGGGGGCTTTCTAACGGGGAAGAACAGGCTCAATGCTATCACTGGTCTTTTGCTCGCGTTCTCCCTCATCGCAAACGTCTTGCTCCTGGCGAACTTCGGCCATGTGGGCACCAGCCCAGCATTACCTCCCGACGCGTCTGTACAATCTCTTCCCCCACCCGGCCCAAGACTCTACTGAAAAGCGCCGCTATATTGCGGTCGTCACTAACCGCAACGCGGACGTCCCTCGTGCTCTTGTGCGCGATATGTACACCAAGAGCTGGAGCGCATTTGACCGTCTTGTTGCTATTGTACCGCCCGGAGGGTCCATTGGGTCCGTTTCCGTTTTCAATTCTAATTCTGCTTCCAATCTGACTTTTCTTTCCCCTAGACTCGACGACAAACTCTTCGCATTCTGGTATCTTCAAGGCGACGCTCATCCCTTTGCCCACGTGAAAGGCATCTACCGCTTCGAAACTGGCATCAAGGTCACCGAGTTCCGCGACCTGCGTGCCAACCCACGGTGCCTGCTCGAATCGCAGATTCTCGCCCTCCGCGTCAAGTTCGCCAAGATTCTGGCCACGGGTGTTCTTGCCCGTGGCCCTCCGCCTCCACTGTCCGTCCACGCAGCGCGACGATCCACTGCGGGTGCTCTTGGTGTGACATTCGACCCATACGACACTGTGCCGCTTCCGGGACGCATCCTTGCAACGGGCGCAGCAGCCAACTTCCCCAGCGTTGCCAACCTCGTTTGCGATGTCTTCAACGCCCCGGTCTTCGTTCCCACCACGCAAATCACCTCAGCACAGGCAGCCCCGCATCGCAATGCGCCTGCGTTCGGCTGCCCATCACGTGGGTCTCTCGGGGCTGCGTATGTTGCGCGCTGGGTCTGGGGACGCGACTGGGTCGGCTCGAGTGGGGTTGGATTCGAGGAGGAGGTCAGGCGGGTGCTGGGGAAACGCTGGACTGCAACTGGCGGGGCACCCCTCCGAGCAAGTGTCGGTAACGCGCACACGCCTACACCAAGCGGGACAAGCACGCCGTTCACTCGTCCGCCCCACGTCCGTGCTCCGAATGCGCTTCTGGAGGAGGAGGAGGACGAGGAGAATGCGCGGGAGATGGCTGAGCGGATGGGCATCTCCCTGGCGGAGTATCGGAGCCCGGGGGTGATTGGGATGACACCGAGCTCGAGCTCGAGCAGCGGCATTAGCATGGCGAGCGTGTTGACTGCGTTCACGACGCCGGATTTCGGCGCCTCTGGGACGAGCTGGTCTCTTTGATTCGCGACCAACACACACCAAGGCGCGCCCATGTTACTATTGCAGGCCGTATACTCACTCCCAGGACAGGATCAGCTCGAAGCTCTCATCAACGGCAACCTAAATGCCGTTGTCGACGCGGCCTTTGCGGTCAACGATTATTCGCTCAGCCAGACAATCAACCCCGGGCTCGTCATCGAAGGTCTCAGACCCTTGGGTCTTCCTCTCACCACACGCAAAGCCCCAGTCGTTGGCTCGGTTGGGAAGAGCACTGGGGTCGGTATATTTGAGATAGCGGGGAAGACGGTGCGCTTCAAACTCACTCTGAAATCTTATCGATGACCTGAGATCACCTTCGAGAACGATGGCTGGCACGAATGGCTTCAGGAGAACGCCAGGAAGATGATGTCGGGCACGCTGACCGCCGAGGGGAGCAAACCGACTTTTGTGCTTCAAAAGCTAGTGCTTCAATATGCTGGTTCAGCGTTCGTTCTGTTGTACGTTCATTTTGCTACACTGACTCACATCCTTCCAGATCCACAACTTCACGGGGTGCGTCCTTTCTTCTCAGCTAGTCCTACAACTAAGCGCTCTCACTCAGGAATGCGGAGGTGTCCACGAAACTGGGAGAGCTCATCGTGGTACTTCCGAGTACATTCACAGGAGGTCGCCTCTGCCTTTCCTTTGGCGGCAAGTTGCGTTACATCGACGGCGGGGGAAAAAGCGGAAGCACTACGACTTTGGTTGCCACTCGCTCCGGTGTCGAACACGACCTGTCCTCCGTGAATACGGGCTATCGACTCTCCCTTGTCTACCATATAATCCGCGACCCGGGCGCCATCATTGCGCCGCACGCAGAGCAAGCGCTTACGAATAAACTTCGACAGGTTCTGTTCGCCTGGAGGGAACGCACCTCGGAGGATCCTGCGGCGTATCTCGCCATCTTACTGGACCGTAGTTACTCCCGTTCTGGTCCCCTTTCCGCCACATCTCTGATGGCCGTGGACGCATCTCTTCTTCAACGCCTGCAGCCGTTTGCGCGCGAAATTGGTTTCACGCTCTACCTTGCCCAACTGAAGGTGTGGTATATGTACGAGGTCAACCTCGACGATATGGTCGAACTCGAAGGCGGCGAGACCGACAAACTTATCCAGGTTACTCGCGTGGTTGATCTTGAGGGTCGCACCATTGAACTGAAAGAATTCGATCCCTGTGGATTCGACGAGAGCACCTACGACCCCGAGAGCGATAAATTTATTAATGGACCGCTCCTTGACCACTCCCGCGATCCCGACGAGACCGAGACGAGCAGTATCCCTGCGACGATATTCAACGATAAGGTGCTTAGTTTCATTCAGTGTCGGATGCAGCTGATGAATTCTTGTAGGAATTTTATTTCGAAAACAGTGTGTTGAATCGGATTGTATGATCTGTATCTGCCTCACTAACTCTCTGCACAGCTTGGTACCGCACCGCGATTCTCCTCTGGCCGACCGCAAAACGCGCGGCATCTGAGGAGCGCTCGACGGAATCAAACAAGAGGGTCAAGCGGTCGTAATGCTTAAGGTCGGACTCTGCTCCAACCTTCGGGCGTGATATACTGACCCCACATGTACAGGTTTTTGGAGGATCGAGCAATATACACCGAATCACCAGTCAACTTTCGTGCTTACTTTACCTGTTTCGCGTTTACAGCGTATTACCCAGTAGTGCTACTTATTCGACATTGCAGCCACGGGTATATTTGTCTACCCAGTAGTAGTAGTCCGCTGAAGACACCGTCGCACACACAGTCACAGGACCGCGACTCCTCATCCCACGCCGTCATGATGTCCTCGACAATCACTTTTCTTCCTGCTTGAACCGAGACCACGACGCGCAACAATCCCCCGGCCGCGACGAAGGCATGGATTCTGGTAAATCCGTTATCTTCTTTAACTAGCGCGCATTCATCGTAGTCCTACTACTAGCAGCGAACGCGACTGTCGAAACCCTACGCAGTCGCATTCAAAATACGCCGACCGACAATCAGGAGCTGCGCCTCGCCCTTATTAGCGAGCTCAACGCACTGGCACTCGTAGATCCCATCCAGCTGCTGCCTTTGGAACTCTCCTCCAAAATCTTCATGCTTTGCTACGATAAAGCTGATGCTTTCGTCCTGGACTCTGGAGTACCTCGCGGATGTGTGGCGACACCAGGCAATCTACCGTGGAATGCGAGGCAGGGGCAGTGTTCGTCCCATGGAGCTATTGGTGGTTTGCAAAGGATGGAAGGCAATTGCATTGGCGACGACGAAGCTTTGGGCATCGATCTACATCCCAGATGCCAATCTGGTTGAACGAAGATACGTACGAACTCCGATTCAACCTCTCGTGGAGCGTATTGGGAGAGCGGGGACGCGGCCGATCGCTTTGGCGCTTCACTCCAGCTCCGACTCCGCTGCGATTGACGTGGTGAACCAGTTTTCATCTCGCTTTGGGACTCTTGAAGTCGCCGCGTGGAACCTATTTGGTTACGACTCTAGCATGAAGGACCTCAGTCGCTTCACGTCGCTCCGGAAACTCTGCATCCTCACCGAGCTCCTTATTGCAAAAGAAGTCACCTATTGCGAGCTCGTGGGACTCCTGTGCACCGTTCCCCAGCTGGAGGAATGCATTCTTCCGTCGCCCGTTTGGTGTAACGAAGCGAACGAAGGGAATAACCCTGCAATCGCTACCTTACCTCGCCTGCGACGCCTGACATTCATGATGGATTCATCAGACATGGACTCGGATGAACACGAGCTACCCACGGATCGCACCATCCTACAGTTCCTCGACCTCCCCGCTCTTCAGTCGCTAGACATCCAGCTCGAAACACCCGAATTCCACGACTTTCTAAAGGAATTCTTCACTCGCGCGGCGCCCATGCTCGAAACGCTCTCCATCCAGATCAACTACGATGCCTGGGATGGTCCCCTCTCTTTCGTTTCCTGGCTCTTAGCCGTTCCGACCCTCAAAAACCTCGTCATCTGGGACACTCACGGCCCAGGCCGGCTTACCGAGATCGTCTCCGCCCTTGCGCCTCATCAATCGCAGGCGCAGCCTGACACCACCATCCTTCCCCTTCCGAACCTCCGATCGCTGCGGTTCGTTAGAGATTATGCGCCATTCCTCAGTTTCCCGGCTGTTGCCAGCATGCTTGACGCCCGCCGTTCGACGCTGAAGGAGTTCACACTCTATCTGGAGGAGGTTGGCGACAGCGGTGTGCCCGATGCTGGGACGGCCGCCGCATTCGAGCGCCTGAGGAAGGAGGCTGGAATGGAGATTTTCGTTGGGCGGATGATGCCGACGTACTTTTGAAGACCTGAACAGGCGCATTTTGGCTGCCTGGAAGCGATTCTCGTAAGAATACTAGTAATTCTGTAGGTATTTTGACTCTGCAATACACGCTTGCCATTCATGGGCGATAATAGCAGACTGACAAACGATGCCAATGAGGCTAATATGCATTCCACGAACAACTAAACAATTATATGGTTTGGTTTGAGAGAGAGAAAGAGAAGGAGACAGAAAAAGAGTATATAAAAAAGAAAAAGAAAACACAAAGATTTCGACGTTAGCGGCCCCGCTTAAACAATCGCTGCATAGGCCAAGAACGCATGGCTATCCGGCTCCGCGACCTTTGCCGGCCCAAGCTGCAGCTCCGCTTCACTAGTGGGAAGCGCCGCGACAAGCGTCAACCCAGACCCAGCGCGCGACATACGCAGCCCCCGAGAGACCCACGCGATGGGCAGCCGAACGCAGGCGTGTTGCGATGCGGGGCTGCCTGTGCCGAGGCGATTTACGTGGTGGGAACGAAGACCGGGGCGCTGAAGACGTCGCAAACGAGGTTGGCGACGCTGGGGAAGTTGGCTGCGGCGCCTGTCGCAAGTGTTGTATGGGTCGAATGTCACACCAAGAGCACCAGCAGTGGACCACAGTCTGAGTGGATCTTTGCGCTGCCTAACGGGTCAACCTGTCTTGGGGGGTCGATGACGCCAGTCAGAACGGGGGTGGGCAGACGTCCGAGACGACGTCGGTGGAGGATGTATGGGACGATAATGGAGGGAAAGGCTCGATGAGGAGCTGCTGAGCCGTGGATGCGTGTCCCTCGCAAGAACGGGCGACGTCGAGTCGATAACGCGAGTGACAGGCGCGCGAAAGCTTGAAGGAAGAAGGTGGAGCCGAGAGTGAAGATGTGGGCCGTAGAGACTCGTTGGCCGACGGCGAGATGGAGAGACGGCGGTGGTGGAGATATGATGGGGAGGGTGGTTCTCGATCTGTGGCCTCGTATTCGTTCATCCGTCGTCTCCCAATCCCCAGCAGTGTTTTCTTCCCTCCAAGCCCGTGGCTCGTCCTCTACGTCACCCGCTTCCCAACCCGCTTCCCAACTGTCGTCCTCGGCGGGATCTCATTGACCGTCAACCGGGCCACCCATGGATATGTAGCCCTCCATGGCATACACCAGAGATTTCCGTCCGTCGAGCTTGCGTAGGTGGCCGAATCGTCGTCCCCACGGCTTGCCGATGTCCTTGTGCACCTCCGAGGCGTACGCGGCGCAGGACTGCACAAAGGATTATATTATCAGCGACGGTAGGTTGAGTATGGAGATAAAGATACCTAGGGTCGGGGCACTCTGGCACAAATTGCTCAAGCCGACTGAGAACCGGATGGCGAACGGAATGTCGAGGCGCTTGCCCATTCGCTCTGGCCCTCTTCACGAACGGGAGGCTTGGGGAGCTGGTTGCGTATCGTAGCGCTGGATAAAGTCAGTTGGTCTAAATATCTTGAGAGAATGCCGCCGCGTACATAGTCCTGGCACAATGCCGTTCTCATTCTCGTTTTCTTTCTCATCTCCACTGGTACCGGTGTAGTCTGGCCGCACGATGCGCGAACGCCGAAAGTTCATCCCAGGCAAATCTCTAGATGGGCCGGCGCGGCAGTAGGTTTCTATGGTCGCACGAGATCGATTGAGTCCGGTTCTTCGACGGTGGAAATAGAGAGAAATCTCACCTCCGACCCGAATTGCTTTCCCCGCTCGCCGCCCTGTACGACGCCACAAAGCAGACAGACCTCAGGCTCTGCTGTCCACGAGTGACGAGGCGGTCAAACGCGAATCGAGTTTTGGCTTGTCGACTCGTCGTATCCGCCCGGCGTTTGGCGTACCCCATTGACGTTGATTTCCGGACCAGTCTGAGCCTGGAAGGTCCTTGAGGCGTTCGTCGGGCTCGTCCGTTAGGCCCTGGGTGTGTGGTAGAAGCAGAAGAGCGAGCTTGGAGGCCGTCACGGTCTGAACGCCGTCAGAGTAGGCGGATGGAAATGCCCCGGAGGACAGGCTTCGGAAGACGTGGCGCGAGGGCAGGGAAGTGGCGAGACATAGACGAGATGGCGTGGTGGGAGTGAAAGGTCAAGGCAGTCAGTGATCTACGCTTGCTTCCGACGGTCACCCACTCGCAGGCATTCCGCAGAACTCTAGCGGTGCTCCATGGCTCTCTCTTCCGTATGTTCTGGACCCCGACTTTTTACTGGAAGATTCGGACTCGCTAAAGAACGTCTTGCCTGTCTGCGCTGTCTTTTCAACGAGGCGAGACGCGACACACGCCGTACACGACTATACGACGCCGTACACGACTATACTCTCGACTCTACCCTTAGCGTATACGTAGACCTGCGGGCAAATCGAGCTCCTGCGAATCTGAAGAGCGGTGGCCACGGTAATGCGTTTTCCTTTCGAGTTTGGCGGCAGGGTCCTCATACTCATCTCCTCAAAGGTCAACGTTAAGATGCCTCTGCAGACTCGAATGTCCAGGCTTGTATAGACTCGGGCTGCGGGATACCGTGACCGAGAACGTTGAGGGGGATGGTCCCGCAAGGTGCGTGTTCTCACTCCCAGCATCCTTTCACCGCTGACGTCCTCATGATCTGTAGCCTTAGCCGCATCTTCATACTGGGTAGTCTCTGGACCGAAAGTAAGAGCAAGAGTAGAGTGATAGGCCGACGAGGGTAAGTCCTTTGGTTGGACGGCGCGAAGGAAGGCTTGGGACGGTTGTCTGGTGCGTCCTAAATCTGCTTCAACACTCCCTCACTGATCTTTGCTTCGTACAGTCCATGTTGACTCTACAGACCACATCTGATCTACTTGCGCATGCATGCATGGTCTAACGGGTCGATGTTCATGGGGTGGATGGAGTGTGGACTACGCGCAGCGAGGCACGCTGGAACATTCACCCATGTACTTGGATGAGATGTTCATGGGAGGCCTTGGTCAGATGTGTAGTCGTTGGACGATTTCGAATTTGTACAGAGGCACCTATAATGGAGATATCTTGGCCCGACAGCGTCGGCATACAGCTCTACATCTCGAATTGGATGCTGTGCTGCCACGTCACGCCACGCATCGGCCTCGCTCTTTCCTTCTACTCTGACCTCTGCCCACTTGCACTCAGTGTAGCATCCGAGTTTCCCCTTGAATCTGTGGTACCAAGAAGATACCTCTCGCAGACACCTGCTACAAAACGATATGATGTGCGTCGTTGCCGGAATACAGACAGTTCTTGACTTCATCGATGTCTTATTAGGTGGTTTGCGGAAACATTCGACAAGTCCTTGGCGCGATCCGAGGTTGAAGATGCATTGGCTCGAAGCATTGATGATGTCATCCAAGCCATCTCCGACAACCTCACACCCCCGATACGCGCACATCTCAATCATGCCCAAAATCGGCTGGAGAAGGTCAAGATCCTGTTTGGTCACCTTGACTCGCAGTCTACCAATGTAGTGCTTGTCCACGCCTTTCAGCATGCTCTGTTGAAGCGGGGTGGAATCAACTATATGCTCAATAGTCGAGACAGCAATGTCCAAGGTGATTATATGCAATTTTCCACAGCTTCAAGTCTAACATACCCAGTAGATGACATTGTATTCATCAGGAATTGCCCTCCCCCATCCGACTTTTTCCAAGGTCGCAAGGATATTTTACAACAGCTGGATCACTTGTTCCAGCAAACAGAGCAGAAAGAGCAAAAAGCTGTCCTCCTCTATGGTCTTGGTGGAACTGGAAAAACCCAAATTGCACTGAAATTTATTGCAGACTCTGGATCTAGGTTTGCCACCCTAAAATGATTGAAATGCTTCTTATCTGGTTTGCAGGTTTACAGACCAATTCAAGATCAATGCAAGCAGTGCAGAAACCATTGAAGCAGGCTACAGACAGCTGGCAATTGATAAGAAGCTGGAAGACACTGTAGAAGCTGCACGGACCTGGCTGAAAGCAAATCAACAGGAATGGCTCATTCTCTTTGACAATGCTGATAAACGGGATCTGAACCTGGGACCATATCTTCCAAAATATCATCATGGAAACATTTTGATCACCTCTCGGAACCCTGACCTCTGGGTCCACACTGGGTCACCAGAAAAAGCCATTAAAATCTCTGATTTGACTGTTGATGATGCAAGTGTTCTACTGCTCAACAGAGCTGGGATAGAGCTTGAGAGTGGCGAAAACAAGAAAGATGCAGCCATGATAGCCAAGGTATTTCTCATCACTGATATATTGCTACAGAGCTGGACATTCTTTCAGGAACTTCACTGCTTTCCACTGGCAATTGTCCAAGCTGGAGCCTTCATTGGCAAATCTCCTCGCTTGAAGCAGGATATCTCCAGATATGTACAGCTTTATCAAAAAAACAAAGCTAAACTGCTGAGTGAAAAACCTGCACAATCTACTGAGGACTATAACGAGACCGTATACACTACCTGGAGGATGAGCTTTGATCAACTTTCACAACTTGAACCCCTTGCTGCACAATTCCTGCAGCTATGCTCCTTTATCCACTTTGAGGGGATTTCAGAGGATATCTTTGAAAGAGCCTCAAGATATGAGATTGGAGATGGGCCGCTTGATCCAACTCTTGAGGTACTCAAGTCCAGTTTTGAGTTTCTCTCCAAATTCAGAGATGCAGACATGACATGGAACAGTCTTGTTTTTGAGAATATAACATCAGAACTCTGCGGATACTCTCTGATGACATGGCAAAAGGGTGGATATTCCATTCATCCACTGGTCCACCAGTGGTCAAGAACAATAATCACAGATCTAGTTGGCTCACAAAAGTTGATGATTGGTCTTCTGGGAATGGCTGCTACTTGTAGTCCAGAGGTGATGCAAGAAATACAATTATTCTTGCATATTGTCCGGTTATCAGAAGACATAGATATGATAGGCACAGGATTTGAAGCCCAGCTTGGAAGTGTCTTCTATGCTGGAGGCATGTACAGAAGAGCAGAAACTCTACAAAGTCATGTGGTAACAAAGAGTGACAGCTTCCTTGGTGCAGAGCATCCTGACACTATTGGTGCAATGGCGAACCTTGCTAGGACCTACAGCAGCTTGGGACGGTACACAGATGCACAGACCTTGGAGGAGAAGGTCCTTGAGCAGCGCACCAGGCTGCTTGGTGCAGAGCATCCTCACACCATTCTTGCAACGGTGAACCTTGCTAGTACTTACAGCAGCTTGGGACGGTACACAGATGCACAGGCCCTGGAAGAGAAGGTCCTCAAGCAGCGCACCAGGCTGCGTGGTGTAGAGCATCCTGACACCATTCTTGCAATGGCAAACCTGGCTTCGACCTACAGCAGCTTGGGACGGTACACAGATGCACAGACCCTGACGGAGAAGGTCCTTGAGCAGTGCACCAGGCTGCTTGGTGCAGAGCATCCTCACACCATTCTTGCAAGGGCGAACCTTGCTGTGATCTACAGCAGCTTGGGACGGGACACAGATGCCCAGACCCTGGAGGAGAAGGTCCTTGAGCAGCGCACCAGGCTGCTTGGTGCGGAGCATCCTGGCACTATTCTTGCAAGGGCAAACCTTGCTGGGACCTACAGCAGCTTGGGACGGTACACAGATGCACAGACCCTAACAGAGAAGGTCCTTGAGCAGCGCACCAGGCTGCTTGGTGCAGAGCATCCTGACACCCTTCACACAATGGGGAACCTTGCTGCGATCTACAGCAGCTTGGGACGGGACACAGATGCACACACCCTGAAGGATAAGGTTCTTGAGCAGTGCACCAGGCTGCTTGGTGCAGAGCATCCTGACACCCTTCGCGCAATGGCAAACCTTGCTGTGACCTACAGCAGCTTGGGACGGGACACAGATGCACAGACCCTGAAGGAGAAGGTTCTTGAGCAGCGAACCAGGCTGCGTGGTGCAGAGCATCCTGACACCATTCATGCAATGGCGAACCTTGCTGTGACCTACAGCAGTTTGGGACGGGACACAGATGCACAGACCCTGGCAGAGAAGGTCCTTGAGCAGTGGACCAGGCTGCTTGGAGCAGAGCATCCTAAAACCATTCATGCAATGGCGAACCTTGCTGTGATCTACAGCAGCTTGGGACAGGACACAGATGCCCAGACCCTGGAGGAGAAGGTCCTTGAGCAGCGCACCAGGCTGCTTGGTGCAGAGCATCCTGACACCCTTCTCGCAATGGCGAACCTCGCTGGGACCTACAGCAGCTTGGGACGGTACACAGATGCACAGACACTGGAGGAGAAGGTTCTTGAGCAGCGGACCAGGCTGCTTGGTGCAGAGCATCCTGACACCATTCACACAATGGGGAACCTTGCTGCAATCTACAGCAGCTTGGGACGGGACACAGATGCACAGACCCTGGAGGAGAAGGTCCTTGAGCAGCGAACCAGGCTGCTTGGTGCAGAGCATCCTGTTACCATTCATGCAATGGCGAACCTTGCTGGGACCTACAGCAGTTTGGGACGGGACACAGATGCACAGACCCTGCCGGAGAAGGTCCTTGAGCAGTGGACCAGGCTGCTTGGAGCAGAGCATCCTAACACCATTCATGTAATGGCGAACCTTGCTGTGATCTACAGCAGCTTGGGACGGGACACAGATGCCCAGACCCTGGAGGAGAAGGTCCTTGAGCAGCGCACCAGGCTGCTTGGTGCAGAGCATCCTGACACCCTTCTCGCAATGGCGAACCTTGCTGGGACCTACAGCAGCTTGGGACGGTACACAGATGCACAGACCCTGGAGAAGAAGGTTCTTGAGCAGCGGACCAGGCTGCTTGGTGCAGTGCATCCTGACACCATTCATGCAATGGCGAACCTTGCTGCGACCTATAGCAGCTTGGGACGGGACACAGATGCACAGACCCTAGAGGAGATCCTTGAGCAGTGCACCAGGCTGCTTGGTGCAGAGCATCCTGACACCATTCGTGTAATGGTGAACCTTGCTGCTCCCCATAGTAGCTTGGGACAGGACACAGATGCACAGACCCTGGAGGAGTAGGTCCTTAGGGTGTCCTGACACCACTTGTGCATTGGTAAACCTTGCTAAGATCTACATCGGCTCAGAAAGGTCCTGTGTATGCTCAAGAAACTAACCACAAAACTAAACCTGAATAACACAAATCCTAAAACCTCTAAAACTCTGAATAAGACCAATGACAGTTGAACTCATTGTAAATTGGAGTTCCAATAACACTAATCTAATTCAGCAAGTTCAGACCAGTTATCAGCAACAGTAGTCTTCAGTGAAACGTGGCCACTGACAGCAAAGGTGAAAGCAGAGAGACATCCACCAACCCCAAATACTATCAATCCAGTGCATGCGAGATCGGGGCTCCACAGAAGGTGTATCCATGCTGCAATCTGACTGGACGTCATCGAAGATGAACCAAGCACTCCTGCGGGTATCGCAATGAATAACCAGTATATTGAGGCGACCAGCGCGTCTTCAAACACAGACATAGTCTCCCAAATCCATCCCCCTTCCTTTCTCTCTCTCCGTCGTATCCACCCGCCGCTCCTCCAACCCAAAACCATCCCAATCTGTCCTTCCAGTCCAAACCAAATCCAAAGGTATAAGCCAAACAAAAGAGTGTGAGGGCTTGCAGCAAGATCACCATCGGTCTCACCAGCGAAGACCAAGAACGTCCTACAGCAGGTCGCTCCATTACCAAGAGGGCGACGTTCTGAGATGGGTAAGGCGTGTCTGCGCGAAGTGAGGTCAAAGTCGAAATCCAAAGAAAGTCGCTGCTCGACTTCAAAATCGCTGGCCTTATATACCCCCCAGATTACATAATATTGCCTACGTGTCCTCCACGTCCGCAGCCTTGCTAGAATACTCTAGAACGCTGTCGACTGGAAAATTAGTTTTCCAACGTACAGATCCGGAGGCGACTTTGCTCAGGAAATTGCACGCAGTTCGGTTCCTTGGTGAGAGGAAGGATTTGTCCGTAAGGACAGGGTTTGGGTTGGGTTTAGGGTGAGGGTGAGAACTAAGCAAAAACCTCTTGTGGTCCGAAAGTAACTACCTTACGCGCTACGTGGCAAAGCGTAGTTACAACAATTTAAGTATAATGCTGACTGAGGGTCTACCTTCGTAGTAGACGCGGTTACGTTACAGATAAATCGCGTTGAACAGACAAGTCTGTTGTTGATTTGGTCTCGGGGGTAGTCGGAGTGTTGGTAAACTTTCAAACAGATGCTTGAAAAGTAAGTACGCAATAAGAAAGTTCACCAGTAGGATGGCGAACCCAATGATTGGTCGGTGTTGAGCACGATAGAGATAGAAAGTAGATAGTATTCAAGCTAAAGCACAATCAGTGCACTAACTAAACACTAAAGCGGTAATTGGTAATTATTTTATACAGTAGGATCCAGCCTTCTTATATACTGTTAGTTGCTCCACAATGATGTCATTGCTCTGCAATGACTTCATTACTCCAACAACATCATAGCTCCACAATGAAGTCACCATTACACCGATGTCACAACTCTGTGACTACCCGTGATCTCCCATGCTCGATGCTTCAAGTCAAAGTCGAATTTCAGGAATTGAAAGAACTTACTGTCCATGTATTTTTCCTTCTTCATGCTAAAGACTTTCCATGCACAACATCCGCGGCGAACAGACATTCCAACTGTCCCCAGTTAGCAGAAGGTAAAATACATGAAAGGTAAATTCATCAAATCCGAAATCCCATAGCAACCGCGAAATACTAGTTTTTCTGTTCATCGATAGCATCTGCTTGTGGTCGCCAATGCTACTCTCCGATCTGTCTCGTCCATCTCGTCAAGTGCCATGTCGTAGTCCTCTGCACCCATTTCCTGCCGTTGGTGTATGCTGAGGGCGTCCACCGAAGGACATCCTCGAGTGGCAATATTCTTCGCCAGTCGCCACGCAGAACGCAGCCCGTGTTGAACGAGTTTGGCAGCGACATGTGGATAGGAAATTTGCCCGACGACGTGATAATGACCAACGTGTACCGTAGCACAGCGAGACTGCGACATGTCAAAAAGCTCCAGATAGGCCCACCAATGGTTGTAACTCCAGATGCTGGCTACTATCCATTGGCCATGTAAATGGTGGATCGTTTCCAGTCTCATTCCGACATGGAATAGCTCGTCGATATTGGTAAAGGATGCGAAGTAGGGCCGCTGGGTAGAAGAATTGACGTGTCCTTCAATGATGATACAGGGTATGCCAGGAAGGTGCGAAAGAACAGAGGCCAAGTCGTAGTGAAAGTCGTTAACGTGACGATGGCCGAAGAGTTGAGAATGGATAGTGGGTGGGGCCATGTCCGACTTCTCCTTCGGGAAGACGCCTTGGGCTGGATACACGCAAATGGCATTTTTGCGACGAAGGAGAATTCGCTTCTAGACCGGAGTAGGTTTCTCGACAATTCTCTCGTAGATGAAGAGGTGCGGACTTTCAGCTAGTGGAGGCGCGGTCGAAATGAAGTCCATGTCGCAAAGGTTAGCACCGTAGAGATCGTGGCGGCGACTGTAGAGCACGTTGTGGATCCAAGAAATACCAATGATAAGTAATTCATACCGGATTTCGGTGTAGAGCTGAATATCCTCCGACGAATCCGTGTCATAACCTTTGAGTGGGGATGGGCGTGAAGGGGGTGACTGATGGGAAGCGTGACGGACCGTGACCCCGCTAAAGGCTGATTTCCGCCGGTCGTCGGCGTAATCTGGACTTTACGGAACAAATAGTCCTTACTTTCCTTAGGTTTAAAGGACAGATATTATCTTTAGATGTCCCTCTAGGCGTGTGCAAAATATCGAAATAATCTGATTTGATTTGGAGGCCCGAGGGGCTCCAGGGTGCCAGAGCATCACCACAAAACAAGGGTGGTATTGACGACGCTGCCGGCTCGTCCCAACTGCACCTAAAATCATGAAATTTTGGAGAGAGACTCTTCAGCATTCTAGCTCTCGATTTGTCCCATTTTTGTAGCGAAATGTGGCCTTGGTGCCGCCGGGTCTGGTTCGTTCAATGCACACTTTGATGGCAGATCAACCCTGCGTTCAACAGCGCCGTTTGAGCCCGGATCGTCGCTTCTTGTCGCATCTCCCATCTGTGTTCCATGTATATTGCCATAAGAGCGTCTGTATTCAGTCTTGGGCAAACAACGATGCTCTGAAGAATTTTGGATGACCGTACATTTGGGCTGTATTTGTCCACATCCATGTGCTCGTCAAATCCTCTAAGAGGTGGTTCCCCACTCATCCCCTCGTCGTCATCAGAGTCCTCGGCATCCGGTAACCCCACACCCACAGTATCTCCATCGTCGATTCCGCCCCATGCGTCCGCCGAATCCAAATCACTGGTGTCAGTATCTGATTCAGCGCTATCTTCAAGCTCGGCATCGGTGTCATCGCCTTGAAGGCGAGTTCGTCGCGCATTTTTGGTTCTGCGATGTCAAATAGCCGAAGAGTTAGCGATGAAAACCATCACCTAATCAAGTAGCGCGCAACGGCACCCTTCACCGCGGCAAGGAGGTCAGCTTTCTTTTTGAGGATGGATTTGTTGGGGATAGCACAGAGGATCGGATCTTTGAAGATGCGCCAATGGATTTGCATCTGCGCGGTGAGTTGTTTTACGTTGAGCATGTTAAGCTTCGGGATTTGAGTAATGACTGGTGTTGCAAGGAGCCGAGCTCGACGATCAGCTTCTTCTTGAAGTCGGCGCTCGCGTTTCCCGTTATTCGTAGTCGCCTTTTGAATCAGTCTGTTAGCGTGCTCGAGTCGGAACTGCTTTTGGGAGCCGGAAGAGTCCTGTTTGCGGGTTTCTCGCATGGCATACACGGCCATGCCTTGGAGCTGGCGGAATTGGAGATGAAACTCTCAGTGTTGTTTCGGCGGTACATTGCACGAGCACGGAAGAAGTCAATTGTGCCGGCGGGGTTCTTGAGAAATTGCTGGCGCAAGAATCCGAGACCACCTGATTTTATGTTAACACTGGTTCAACCGAGAGAGACTAGACATACCTTCATTCACGTCATTGGTTGAATCGATCTGCATCTCCGCCTTCTCTGCATCCGTAAGCTTGTCGAATTCTCCACCGACTTTGAATTCCTCAGTGAAAATCTCCCAGCCCTTGATCGCTCCGTTGAATGTCGCCGTCAGGGCACGATGGAATTCGGGTAGCTCGGCTGCGCGCGAGCGAATCTTGGTGACGACGAGTTGGTCCATAAATGGCTGCCCGTCGATGGTGAGTTCAGAGTCCGGAGTCGCCGTGTCCAACAGCAGCTCTGGTTGAGCAGTGAATCTCTTGCAGAATGGAACAATCTTCCGGTGGAAGTCGACGGTATCCAACAGATTAATCAGCCCACCCGCCTCCGATCCACCGCCGCGAGCGTAGCGCATGTACGGCCAGGACACGCATACAGCGTAGAGCGTCTCGGCAGCGAGCTCTGTCTGAGTTTTGAGGCAGCGGAACCCCTTGAGCAAATTCGACTCGATGTGGTTTGCCTGGCCGGAGTTATGTTTTGACGCGATGACAGTTTCGACGAGTTCGGTGTACAGATCAAGGAACATGAATAACTCAGCCGCTCCGTGGCTGCCTGTCTGGAATCGAGCGCGTTGGAAATCGGGGAACAAGTTGCGGGGGTTGATCAAGCCGATTCGAACCTCTTCCGGGTAGCATTCAGATTTACGCCGCTCCATGAAGTTGGTTGTCAAGAGTTGATATCCGGTGATGTCGTTCGAGTTTCGGAAGACCATCGCACAGAGTTCGACGAGCTTCATGGCACCACGCGTGCTAGACTCGAGCGCCTTTTGAAGCGCAGCGGAGTTTGGGTCTTGAGATAGCCGTATTGTCGCGTCGTTTGCCTTATTGGCCAGCAGCGCAGGTCCGTCGTTCTTCGGCCACATCGCCTCCAGCTCCTCAACAGCATATCCGAACGCGTTCAAGTCCTTGTGGCACATGCAGCCCGCAAAGATGATATCGGCAATTTTCCGCTGCTGCTCCTCCGAGAGCTTGTCGAATGCAACATCACCCAGTCGTTGGACGAGGATGAGTGCTCGTGCTTGATTGCGCTCAGAAGTCGACCTTCGAACGTGAGGATGAGAGCGGACAGAGAATAGACGACATACATCTGCGCCACGCTCTCAGGACCATATACCTCCTCCAAATCTCCCTGCGTGATCTTACAAAGCTCATTGAACCAGTCCAAGTCGCTCAACTCCGCAAACTTGGCCTTCCCAAGATCATCCTTCGTGACCAGCACCTTGAGTTCTCGCGTCAGATTGAGCTTGCTCTTGCCGTCTTTAGCATGATCCATGTTTTGGTACTTTTGTTTTGGTAGGAAGTCATGGCGCTCCAGCGTTATTTTCTCGTCAGTGCACAGAGGTGAGTTGTTCCAAGCGTCATGGACGGCCGCGCCGGCAGCAAGATCGCCTTCGAGTTGGGTCGCTGCAGTATGATCGTGGGCGTGGTTGAGGTCGAGTACGAGCCTTTCGAAGACGGGTTTGGCCGTTGGATTTGCGGGGTCGGTGGTCGCAACCTTGATGTGCCGAGACTCATAGTTGACGTGCTTGATCGTCGTGCCGTCGCTGCTCAAACCGTACGCTGCATCGGCAGTCAGCGATGTATGCAGATATAGTTGTAGATGCGGCTTACATTTCGCATTTGCCAGTGCACGACCAACCTTCATCTTTGCGAAGAATCCACCCTCCTTCACGGCGAGTCGGATGGTGCGCAGGCTGGGGATGCACTTCACTTTGATGCCGAGCTCTTGGAAAACGACAGAGAGGACCTGGGGGATTCGGCTGCACGCGACTCCAGCGGCATCGAGGCGTCGGAGGAGTCGTCTTGTTCGCCCGCTGTACATCTTCCCATCCTTTGAGTTCCACACCTCCATATCCCTCAATGCCTTCCGCGCAACTTCGAGAGCTGGCTTTGCACGATCTGCGCGTTTTTTGTACATCTCGCATTCGTTTCATGCTCATAAACTAGCTTAGCTTCTCTTAAGATTTCCGACGACCTGGTCAACACTGCATCTTAAGAGTGCCATATCTTAAGACAAATACTTAAGACTTTCCACTACAATACAGGGTACTGCAAGTCTTAAGATCATGAAGAATCTTAAGTGTGAGATGGTAAGATGCAATAAGATGTGAGGGTAAGATCTTAAGTCTGAAACTTGAGATTACGATTTGTTATTGGCAGACAGTGAGGTGGCATTTGAGTCAGAAGGCACTAGCAGGGAGGTCACTGGGAGCTGCGATGCCACGGTAGCCTGCACCATCCGCAGCCCGCTGTCCGGCGCTGAGGTTCAGTGGCGGTCGACGGAAGTGGCAATGTTGTGGTACTTACTTGAAAGGCCGCAGTCACTGCCCATCACACAGCCAAGGGACTTGGCGAAAATTTCGCTAAGTCCGTCAAGCACGTGCACGCAGGTAACGGATGTCACGAAGTTACACTCTCTGCTTTCTACCTCTTTCTACCAGTGGCACCCACCGCAACTGCACCATCGCCAAGTCCCTCAATCGCCCCGAGCCCATAGTGTGCCGGGTGACGGAACAGACTACAGTCGTCAAGACGCTCGGATATACTACGCATGTCGTCCGAGCGACTCATCGTGGCGACGTCTGAGTCATCGCGTCGCCGCCCGGGTATCAAATACCTTCACTGCAGTGGATCTCGCTGGACTAGGCTAGTGGTTGTTCAACACCAGGTGTGTCACTTTTGAGTCTCTTGTACGAAGCCTGACAATTAAGTCAGCTCAGCTCAGCTCAGCCTGAGTGGCACGGTCACGGTGCGTTCACTTGACTCGGAGTCGGCGGCTGACTCCTCCGCTACTCCGACCTCCAGCTGCATGAAATCCATCGCTCGCTTCGCAAGGTCATGGTCTTGAACTACCCGCACAACACCGCCATCTCTCGCTCATGACCGCCAATCTCCGCGCGCGCCGGATACAAGATACAATAGGCCGGGGCCAGTCGTACAAGCCACGGTTGGGCTTGCGGAAAGCCCCTAGACCATCATGTTGAGCATGGTGTGTGCCCGACGCCTGTGCTCGCCATCCATGTACTGACTCTACATTTATCTAGCATGTATGTGCCCGTTCTCAAGACTGCCGATATGTGGGTCAACTCTTAAGCTCAAAATTCATTACTGATATGGTCTTAAGATTCCAGTCTCAATATCCTTAATCTTAAGACCTCAGTTTTATGTTCTTGTCTCAATCCGCATTGGCACTGACTTAAGATTCCGGTCTCAAGACTGAATCTTAAGGCCTCAGGTTTGTGTTCTTTTCTTGGTTGCAACGGAACTCTTAAGACTGCAGATCTTGAGCCAATCTTAAGAGTCTGGTATTTTAAGACTTTGGTATTTCTTAAGACTTCGGTCTACTGTACTTTGGTAGTGTGTTCCTATGTATAAAACAAATCTTAAGACTTCGGATTCTTAAGGTTGCATGCTGACCAGGCCGAAGCTATCTTAAGATAAGCTAAGCTAATATTTGCCGTGCTTGTTTGTATTTGTGGCGGAGCTGTTTGGCAGCTAGAACGGCTTTCGCAAGCTGGACGTCGAGGAATTCGTTTTGAGCATGGAGAGAGATGTTTTGCAATCGTTTGGCGGTCGCAGATTCGTGCTCCCGCGTGAGCTCGTCTTCAATTGCCAACTGAGCAGCTTCAGTATCGACGCGAGCATTCTTGCGGTCGCGCTTGAGCCGAGTGACCTGTGCCGACGTCTTCCGCAGGGCGTCGGACTGAGTCGTGTGTTCGTCCGTGAGTTCGTCGATGAATTCGTCGGAGGCAGTGAGTTCTTCCCGAAGAGCATCAATTTCTTGCTGGAGTCGTCGTGCTTGGAGTTCCAGTGAGTGTATTTGGTGTTCCTTCTGGTCGCATTGCCCCAGTGCAGCAGAAAGGGCACTCTCGGACGCTTGCAGTCGTGTGTCGGCATCTTCTAATTGTGCTTCTGTCTGTTGCAGCTCCAGGCGGAGAGATTCAAGCTGTGAAGGTCGTTTTGGACGCTTAGAGCGTGTAGACATAGCTGGAGCTTCATCTTCCCCCTCCTCCATGCACCCTTCACCCGCTTCAGCCTGCTCCGCAATCCGCTCTCGGTTCCTTTGCTGCAACGCCAACAACTGCCCCTTGCGTCCACCTCTGGGGGCCATTACGTGTCCGGTTCGTTGTGGGTGGCTCCACTCGATTGTGGCGAAGTAGAGCGCGTCGATGAGGCAAGGTGAAGTCGCATGAAGAAGGTAGGAAGCAAGATTAGTCTGACTTTGATGGGACGTCACCCAGATGACCGTGTGGGGGATCGTCGCATGTCGTCTGACCGCAAATCGTGGCCAAATTCCGCCGAATCGAACTCAAATCGTAGGGAAGACTCGACGCTTCAACATGTCCGTGCCGGATTTTTTATATGGAGCGGAATTCCCACAGAAATTGTTCTCCCCAGCAAGTCTGGTACTTAATTCATAATATTTCAGCTTATAGAAAATCCGGCGCGGACATTCTATGGAGATACATCTCAATTGACCATGTAAATATTTTCAGATTTATTGGTGGCGAGCTGAGGCAGGAATTCTCCATGCAAAGTGATGCCATTTCGACGACGGCTGTTAATTGGAGTCACATCCCGTAACGCTTGCCATCAGTCACCCCCTTCACGCCCATCCCCACTTTGAGTCGACAACTTTCAACAGGGAATTCATCCAAATGATGAATATAACGAGGCGGATGAGCATAGTATGGGTAAGGGTCAAGCATTGGCGGGCACAGTATGAGAAAGAAAAGGGTGTCCAGCGAAAGGAAGGTCGTAATCGTCCTGTGTATATATATGGCGGGCCCACACTGGGTTGGCCCTGCACTCGAATATAGCTGCATTTCTTCAAAGTTAAGGCTTTTATTGCCGTTAGTCGCTAGAAGAATCTGGATCACTGAGCGACCCCGATTTGTCTGAGTCATCAGACGAACTGCCGTTAAAACTCTGTTGATGCATAAAAGCATGTTGTCAGGTGATATATGGAGAGATGCGGAATGCAGCCACCGGGTTCTTCGCAAATTCAGCGCCATCAAGCTCACTAAGAATGTCAGCCCCACCGGCGTTCTTGCGTACCACGAGGTATGGACCAAAATGTTGATCTGTTGTTTTCCGCTGAAGACTCATTTGATTCTCGATTCCCATGTTGCAGAGTAGGACGAGTTCCCCGGGTTTGTAATCGCTCTTAATTAAACGGTGTCTGTATTTCTGTTCAAAATGAGCTTTTGATCGAAATCGAGAATTTACCAAGGTTTCCGCAGCGCGATCCACATCCGAATTGAGCTTGGATAACTGGCGAATGCGAAGAGCCAGTAACTCAGACGTGGTCATCCCAGGCTTAAATCCCGTCACCAGAAAGGTCGCTTCAAACAGATTGAAAGGGAGGATTGGGTCTGTTCCGTGGAGTAATTGATATGGCGAGAAGCCTGTAATACGGCTCGCAGTGATTCGATCTGCAAACACCGCCAATGGAAGCTTTTCCGGCCATTGTGACAGCTTACTTTCGCACGCCTTTACAAGAGCCTCATGAAGCGTAAAATGGCCACGCTCAACTTTTCCTGTCGCATGCTTGTTATAGCCCGAAATGTGAACATGAGGAATGCATAGTCATTTCATGAGTTCTTCAAAGCCAGCTTTGACTTCAGGTCCATTGTCAGTTATAACACGTCAAGGGCAGCCATAGCGGCAGTAAATAAACATCCAGAAGAAGTGAGCCAGTGTGGTGGTGCTAGGTTCATAAATAGCCATGGCTTCACAAGTCCCCGTGAGATCATCTCGGCCTGCAACAATGCCTGTGAAGTGTCCGGATTTAGGCTTCATCATAATGTCTATATATATTTTCTGGAACACTGCTACAGGTGTTGACACAGTCAAGGGTTTCTCAAACTTGCAAGTGTTTCGTACCTGACAAGTGTGGCACGAAGCAACATGGTGGGCGATATTGTTGTGTATCCGTGGCCGATAGAACCGATTCCGGAGCATTTCCCAGAGTGCCCGCACTCCTTTGTGGCGAAGTTCCTCGTGCGCTCGATTGAGAATATCCAGCTGTGCTTCGGGATCTCGTATTACCAAAAGCAGTGAGCCATGCGAGTTGCGCTTGAACAATTTCCCTCCGTTGATCATAAATTGTGTCGCTTGTCGAAGAAAACGTTGGTGTCGTTGTGAATTGGAGAAGTTCGGAGCCTCAAGCGTCCGCAAGACATGTTCAATGTCTCATAAATTGTATTCCTGCCGAGTTCGTGAGAGAAAAGAGGAAGGAAGATTGAGCACAGCTCGGGTATCTTGAGTAATTGGGACTGCATGGACCAGCAACACAATCTCATCGAGCCAGGTATCGTCATCGTCCTTTGCTTCCTCGCCAGATGCCAATCCGCGCCGCAATAAGGCATCAGGTCCTTGGAATTTGGTAGCCGGAATGTGGATAAGTTCGAAATGAAACATCAAGATGCCTTGAATCCAACGGTTTACTGCAGCATCCGGTTGTAGGTCGGGGCTGTTGAGCAATCCGGCAATATATTTGGTGTCGACCTCGACCTGCAAGTTCTCCGCACCAATAATATACAACCGCCAATGACAAAGAGCACGATAGAGCCCAAAAAGTTCTAGCTTGGGTTGTGAATACCTCGATTCTCGTTCCCTCATCGGAAGAGACCCATAGTGCGCTGGTTGTCGATGCCCTTGCTCGTCCAGCTGAGACAAAACCATTCCTGTAGCAATATGACTAGAGTCGACAGACAAGATGATAAGTCTTCCAGACCTATAATCTATAGGCATTAGCGCTGGTGAGAGCGTCGGGGTGACCGAACAGGACGTCCATATGGACGGTCCACGGACTCCATTGATGGCAGCTGAGCGTGACATGGAGGCAGGTTTGGACATCGTCTTGGACGTCGCATGGACTCAGTCGTGGACATTCGGGATGGACGTCGGCCCGGAGTCGGCCAGCCATCAAAACGACGATGGGGTAATTGACGCGGCCATTCCTCAACAGGGTGCTGACCCTAAGGGCTGAAATGTGGCCTATGCGTACTTCACACTAAACTAATGAGAACTGCCTGTTCAGAAATTTAGACACACACGTTGTTCCGTCGCATATTTTGAGGTGAGTTGGTACGTGCGTTCAGACTCGGCTCTGCTGCTGATGACTCCCAACATCAGCCTCCAAGCCTCCGGCTCCATCCCTAATAGGCTCCGCGACAACGCAGTCAGCCAGCTTCACGGTTGATGTGGTACGTGCAATTCCCTTAACACCATCTGGCAGAACCTGAGCTCCTCCGCAGAAGATCGCGCGTTCTTCGCGAGCAATGGCCTTGTACAGGCGTTTGCGATAGCTCCGTTTGTACAAGACGTCAAACCATCCGCAGTGCAGCTCGGAGGTACGCGTTCCCGACTGAGTCCAGCCCTGGCCCGCTAACTGTTGCTTCAGATCACGCTTTTCACGCATCCTCACAACCCAGTTGGCCAGATCGACCTTCGGATTCATGAGGAACAACTCGGGCACAAAGCTATGGTACCCGAGGGCCCAATCGATGCGATATACCTCCTCGTTACCGAACACGAATTTAGATTCTTTCGGTGTTGACCGCTCGACGGTTACTCTCGCGAACGAAGGTGAGAAATGGGCCATGTCCAAAAAGTATTGCTGAAAGGCATCAGCCAGGAGCGGCCCAACAGTAACATCGCCAATGTCCCGCAAGTCGATGGCACACTCCGTGGTGAGTCCGAGCCGGAAGTCCCTGTACCATCCAATCAAGCTGAATGACTCGTCTCGGATTCTAGCCACTGGCAACGCCGCCATACTATCATGAAGGCCATCCTCGATCGCATACATGGATTCAGACACCCGAAGGCATCGGAAACGACGCAGTGCTCGGGACGCGTTGATGTGTGTGCTTGGCGAACTAACTACAAAACTAAATCTGTGACCGAATAACACTAATCCCAAAACCTCTATACTCTGAATAAGACTTGTGATAGTCAAACTCGTTGTAAATCGGTGTAAGGGAGTGAAACCGAATAACACAAATTCAATCAAATAGCTAATAGACACTAGCGAGTTCAGAACCCTGGGTACAGGGCCTTTGGTAGGGGTGCAGGATAGGTAATTCGAGAGTTTGTAACGCGCACGTAAGACGTACTATCGACGAGCCTTGATGGGCGGCCAAATACGATGTCCTAATTCCTTAATCGGTATTCTTCCAAGTTCTTGTTCTTCTGTCTTCCTTATTCTGTTCTGGTTCCTAAATCTTAAGTCACTAATCACTATTCTTGTCAAACACTTTGATATCTTGATGCCCGAATAACACCTTGCTCAGTTCACACAATCCAAATCCGATTTAAAGTTGTAGCCTTTGCAGTTTGTAGCTTAGCTAAACCCCAGATCGCAGCCTCAATAGGTGGGCGATTCCGTGGCTACAGTGTACCAAAATCCTACTTATATACCCTTGTCTGTGTCATATCCGAGTAGTAAATATTATGATGGATCATCCCTCGAGTCATATTCGTACGCAGATCCCTGATCCGAATTGTGATTGTCGTTATTCGGTATGATGTTTCTTCAGTTATCCGATTAGCGGCTCTGCCCTTGGTACCAGTGGATAGCCCTCGTTCGTAGCTTTCCGTGCATATGCGATTCGTCCCAAAATGTCCAGTAGTTCCGAAGTTATTGCCTTCACTTGTTTTCCGGATAAGGTCACCAGGATCATTTTGTAGTCACTTGGGTCTTGTAATCTTCGGCATCCGACGGCTTGTCCCTCTTGGCTCTGATTCGGGTTTCCTTGGTCCGATAAGGTCCGGTCCGTGCTTCTCCGCCATCTTATCACAAGTCCGAATAACAAACGGTTATTCCGAGACTGCCAGGTCTTATTCGGTGTTTATCCCTTTGAGTGTTTTGCACCGGATTGGATAGGTCCAGGCTTGTGGGCTCTGCTGATATGTGTAGACAGAGAACTTGGAATGTGCCGCGGGTCGTCAACCCCATTGCAGACCTTATTCACTGTTGCAGATATCTCCCAACTAGCTATTCGGGCTCATACTAGTTCTATGATGTGTGCACCGAATAAGCGCGAAAAGGTTGCCCTTCCACGCCTACTCCGTAAAGCGGCTTATCATTGCGCGAACGGTAAGAGTGATTATTATTGGTATTACGACTCTTAAATAACGGAGACGAACGACCACTATGAGTCCTCGCCGTCTTCCCGGTTGCAAGGGTCCAGCCCTCGTCGTCGACTGCCTCGTCAGGCTCCGACCGAACCGAGTTGACTGCGCTTGGGAGCGTCGTCAAACCCGAGACCTCCCCAGAGAACAAGTTCACTGGGGCGCCCTCCGAAGAGGACGTAGACGACACCAAAGTGATGCCAGTTCCCGAGGGAACATTGAGCTTCGTCGGGACGAGAGGCTCGGGGAAGAGGGAGATGGGGAGGGTATTCGGGTCCACCGAACCAAAGGCCAGCGCCGCTCGGCGATAGGCTTCGGGACTGTGGATAGGAGCAGGGGCGTCGTGCTGGCCGCCGCGAACGGTGGCGCGAGTACGATGTTTCGGCTCGTTTTCAGTAACTTGGTTGTTGTCCATAGCAATGATAGGTTTGGTACGGTTTCGCGGCTAGCGGTAGGCAAGGTTGATCAGACCGAGAGTAAACCAGCAAAGCAGCGAATGAGTAAGGCTCCAACTGTTTCCGTTTGTAAACGTTTATAAACGGTATTAACCGTTTAAATTTCCGTTTAATTTAGCCAGCCCTGTAAACGATAAACAGTTGCAAATAAACAGTTTAAACAGTTGTCTCACAGTGAACTGCTTTGGACCTTCCAGTGCATGTCTGTATGGGCCTTCACAACTACAAGGGAGTGCGGTCGCTCCGCTCCCGTCCCGGTCCGGTCCGCGAAGGCTGTTCAGGTCAACGTCATGCCGATAGCTTGCTTGACATCCGAGGTAAGCTCTTTTAGAGAAAGGTAATAATAATAATAATCAGGCAATCAAAATCTGGATACCACATCGTGAGCATGTTGCTGTTTGACGCATCGGCGCCGGGCCGGCCGGCCCACTTAGCTCCGCCATGGCCCGGACGTCTACCAAAGTGTCCAATACCCACTCTGCACACTACCTGGCATCAACCAACCTTCTTTGAGCCATGGCAAGACAACATACTTAATTGTAAGCTCATAATAGCACTTGGTAATGCTGTAAGAACCAGGACTTTTCCTGTTCTACCCAAACCGTGTAAAAACTGTTTTAAACGTTTATAAACGGTTTATGAACCGTTTCCGTTTATTTTATCCGAAGTTGTAAACGAAAACTAAATGGTTGGAGCCTTACGAATGAGTGCTTAACACTCAAAAAGATGTGGCGGAGAGCTGTCGAGTCGAGGTTGTCGAGGCGGCAGAGTCGTTCCGGCACACGGGATGCAAGGTGGTCGAGCTTGCAGGTGAGTGGGATAGATGTAGATTGACCAAAGAATCGTAAGCTACGGACATTCGGTATATGTAGTCGATCGGTCCTAGTGATGTACGTACAGGAGTCGGGAGAATAGAAAGGAATGATGTTGGTAACGTAGGAATGAGAGTGTGGATGAATAGGAAAGGGAATGAGTGTGAGTGAGTGAACGTACGGGAGTGCGTGCCGTTACACATAGTAACTCTGTAGGTATTCTGTCTCTGCAATACACACTTGCCGCATTCATAGGCGATAAAAGCAGACTTGGATTCAGCCTCTATCGCGCAAATCGAGGCCGTCGAGATTTGGTTTCAGAGCCGCGCTCGCTTGCAAGACAAAAGTTCGATGAGGTTCAAGTTGACAAGGAAAGGGCATCGGCGGATGCAAGTGGAGTCTCCAACGCGATTTCAGCCAGAAGCAACGTCGACGATTGAGCAAGGTTAGATAGGCCTTAGTCCTCACGAACCGAAGCTTTTCTTGACGAGGCCGCCGCGATGCCAGTGAGGCTAATATGCATTCCACGAACAACTCGATTGTTTATCATATACTGGTATACTTTACGTGGATTATAAGCAAAAAGCGGGGCGGTAGTCCAAGGATTGCCCCAACCCACCCCGGAATAGATACTTTTTAACAGCAAGCAAAGAAAGCAAGAATCCCCCAATTTGCAAGAGAAGAGAAGAAAAAAATGGATATGTACAATTATATGGTTTGAGAGAGAGAAAGAGACAGATATAAAAAAGCACAAAGATTTCGACGTTAGCGGCCCCACTTAAACAATGCCTTTGACAAGCATCCCCTCGAGCCGGCAATACTCGGGCACGATCGCTGCATAGGCCAAGAACGCATCGCTATCCGGCTCCGCGACCTTTGCCAGCCCAAGCTGCAGCTCTGCCTCGCTGGTAGGCAGCGCCGCGACAGGCGTCAACGGCGTAGGCGTCGTCGGTGTCCCCGCGCCAGCAGTCCCGTTCGCCCCAATAATCCCAGGACTGAGCATCCCGCTCGTCCCAGAGGCGCCCAAATCCGGCGTCGTGAACGCAGTCGACACACTCGCCATGCTAATGCCGCTGCTCGAGCTCGAACTTGGTGTCATCCCAATCACCCCCGGGCTCCGATACTCTGCCAGGGATCGCGCCCCCAGACCCAGCGCGCGACATACGCAGCCCCGAGGGACCCACGGGATGGGCAGCCGAAGGCAGGCGCATTGCGATGCGGGGCTGCCTGTGCAGAGGCGATTTGCGTGGTGGGAACGAAGACCGGTGCGTTGAAGACATCACAAACGAGGTTGGCGACGCTGGGGAAGTTGGCTGCTGCGCCCGTTGCAAGAATGCGTCCCGGAAACGGAACGGTGTTGTATGGGTCGAATGTCACACCAAGAGCACCAGCAGTGGATCGTCGCGCTGCGTGGACGGACAACGGAGGCGGGGGTCCACGGGCAAGGACACCCGTCGCCAGAATCTTGGCAAACTTGACGCGGAGGGCGAGAATCTGCGATTCGAGCAGGCACCGTGGGTTGGCACGCAGGTCGCGGAACTCGGTGACCTTGATGCCAGTTTCGAAGCGGTAGATGCCTTTGACGTGGGCAAAGGGATGAGCGTCGCCTTGCAGGTACCAAAATGCGAAGAGTTTGTCGTCGAGTCTAGGGGAAAGAAAAGTCAGATTGGAAGCAAAATTAGAAAACGGAAACGGACCCGATAGACCCTCCGGGCGGTACAATAGCAACAAGACGGTCAAATGCGCTCCAGCTCTTGGTGTACATATCGCGCACAAGAGCACGAGGGACGTCCGCGTTGCGGTTAGTGACGACCGCGATATAGCGGCGCTTTTCAGTAGAGTCCTGGGCCGGATGGGGGAAGAGATTGTACAGACGCGTTGGCAGATAGTGCTGGGCTGGTGCCATCAATACGTCCATAAGACCGAATTGGATGACGACGTCGTTGGAGGAGGGTACCATGGAGAGGTAGGCTGCTAACCCGTCGCTCGTGAAAGACGTTACACCCGTTTCAGGATCGAAGCCGTACCGCTCCACGAGGTAGCGGCTGATGTTCCCAGCCCTACGGCCGCCGCCTGTCAAATCGACCTCGCCCAACCATCCGCGGACACGACGACCCTCCTCGCGCGATCCTCCGACGATGTCGAGGACCTTTTCGTCCCACGCATTGGCAGTGTGAGACCACAAGCCTGTCGCACATGCCTCTGCCTCCGCCATAGGCATCCATTTGCCAGACACGAGCGACGCCAAAAAGGCTGATGCGAGCTGTACTCGTCCAGTGCGAGCCCAGACGTCCTGGGGCCACGTTTCGTGAACGCGAAGGAGCTGGGCAGCGATTGCGGATGGATTTGCTGCTGAGCCGACATGTGCGACAAGATGGTCGGCACCACCGACGAGCGCCTCGATAGTGAGTGCATGAGTGTGAGACGATGTATCCTGAGCTACGGGGGTATTCGGGAGCGAGAAGTGAGCCGATGAGAAGTGTGCGACGAGGGGAGTGTGAGGGTCGAGCGATGACAACGAAGGGACCGCGGTCGATTTCCACCAGACGAGGGCATGCTGGGCGCAACCCCCCGATAGTTTTTATGCGCGTTAGGTCGACATTGCGGCGCAATTTTTCGAAGAGGGTGTCTGCGGTGATTGAAGGGGACACGTGGGGAACGGAAGCAAATTATTGAGGCGACGCAAAAAAAAATGGAGAGCAGATTAGACGTGCCGAGAGCCTCGAGGGGGTCGTGTAGGTCATTCCGAGCGGTATTATGAGGAGGATTGAGGATAGGTACCTGAGCTTTGTCAATGGAATCCTTCGCTCAAGAATAAAGACGTACCATAAGACTATTGTGAACGACTGGGCAAGAGAATAGCGCACAACATGGCCGAAGTTCGCCAGGAGCAAGACGTTTGCGATGAGGGAGAACGCGAGCGAAAGACCAGTGATAGCATTGAGCCTGTTCTCCCGCGTTAGAAAGCCCCAAACTCCGTCGAAACAGACATACTATGCCGGATCTTCAATACCGCTTCCATCCGAAATACGCTTTCTCCAAGGCTGCGAGAGGTCCAAACGTCCCAGCGATTAACGGAAACATCGTCGACGTGAACCACCATCGACTACATGCGTCAGCGACGATCCAAGAGACTGGAATTAAGGGTACTTGGGCTGAGAATAACCGACTTCCTCCTCCTCCTCGTCCTGCTGTAACTCCTGGCCGTTCCCTTCCGTGCCAGTGCAGCTCGTCCTTGATTTTGTTCGCTGCATTGTCGTACGAGCTTTGGATGGGCTGCTCGAGGCCTGGGTCGTTCATGGTCGTTCGTGTTGACAGGGGTGGAGCAACGAGTGGATGAGCTCGAGATCATTGCCTCGAGTCCGTAAGAGCCTCGCGACCAACTCGCGACAGTGTGGCTTCTTCAAGAGCTCTCAACGTACGCAAACTGTGTAGCGGCGAGTTCTCGGGCTGTACTACCCACCACAGAGGTTGGCGCAGGAGAAGAAGGTATCGCGCGGTCATGTGTTGCGACTGATGCGTGGTTATGAACGTTTTGAAAGGCGAGAATGCATCCCAAGTACAAACAAGAACCCATTCAACTCGGACCACAACTCCCGCTCGCAGTCCTCGGACACCCCTTCGGACACGGATACGCCGGGTTAAACTGCCAGCTAAAGTACGGATCCGTTTCGTTCGTCAGAACCTCCCCGATGAGCCTCGCAGGTCCAGGAAGATCGAAAGACTCTGAAGATATCAATGGAAGAGATGCGAATTTGTCCCTAGCCATTCTATCGATGCTCGTCCCGTAAATGTATTCGCGGAAGTTGGACCAGCGGATTGCGGAGGCGCACTACGATGTTGTTTGCAATGAAAAATAATTGCAATGACGAAAACGCACCATTGGACAGCTGTATAAACTCAATTGAGCGAATGCCGAGAGTGCTTGTGAAGGGGAGAGCTTGTGTAAACCATCTGGGTCCGTCAAAATCGCTGTACAGTTGTTTATGGCCGCGATTTCCCCTACGATTTTCAGTCCAGTCGGTCAGGATTCAGGGTCCGGCGTGGGCAGACATACCATGCAACGTCGGATTCCCCGTCTGCCGGTTTGTATTGATCCCTGTACACACCAACTCGCCCATTCCCGGGTCGGTATGGTTCACGATGACGCTCCCGAAGGCAGAGAACGGGCACGGGGACTGCGAGAGGAGCGCTTCATTAGCTTGACGCATCCAGAAGGCGCGTGTGCTGAATGGAATGGCATTTATTGCGAGGTTGGGTGCTGCGATGATGGTCTGGAGGGACGCGAATGCATTGGGGAACAGGGTCGGAAGAAGGAAGAAGAAGAGGAAGGCGGTCATCGAGGTTGGTTGTTGGATGAGACGAGTGCGCCTTTATACAAGCCCTTCATTTCGGCCCATTACTCGCAACGAACGTAACTCGGGGCTACCCCAAGTACATATAGCCGACTCGGGCGGAGCCTCGGGTTGGACGAGAACGAAACCCACAACCCGGCTCAATTACGCCCGTCGAACGCGTACGTCGACAAAAAGAAGAGCAAGCAAGAACGGGGTCGGAGGCGGTACGCGACGGCGGAAGGGCCCGGTGGTCCCGAGAGGAAGACTCGCGAAACCGGCTTCGCGGTTGGCTGTCGGCTGGGTCCAGCGCGAAGCCATACGCAATGCCCTGTCTTCCTTTCTCGGGTCGTGACGCGGGTGAGAATGGATGTGGGCGGACGTCCGAGACGACGTCGGTGGAGGATGTATGTGACGATAATGGAGGGGAAGGCTCGATGAGGAGCTGAGCCGTGGATGCGTGTCCCTCGCAAGAACAGGCGACGTATATCCCAATGTCGAGTCGATAACGCGAGTGGCAGGCGCGCGAAAGCTTGAAGGAAGAAGGTGGAGGTGAGAGTGAAGATGTGGGGCTGCAGAGACTCGTTGGCCGACGGCGAGATAGAGAGACGGCGGTGGTGGAGATATCGATGGGGAGGGTGGTTCTTGGTCTGTGGCGTATTCGGTCATCCGTCGTCTCCCAATCCGCAGTAGCGTTTTCAGTTTTCTTCCCACCAAGTCTGTGGCTCCTCCCGACGAGGTTTCCCTATCGTCCTCGGCGGGATCTCATCGGCTTCAACCAGTCCAAGATTCTCGATAGCCAATCGTTCAAGCGTGCCTTCTCCATCGTATACACCAGCGATTGCCGCCAACGAGGTGGCGTACGTGCCATCGTCCCCAGGGCTTGCCGATATGGTTGTGCACCTCCGACGTCACGGCGACGTGAATAGGCGGCGGAGGACTGCACAAATGATTATATTATTAGCGACGGTAGGCTGAGTATGGAGATAAAGATACCTAGGGTGGGTCTGGCACGAACTGCTCGAGCTCACGGAATGTCGAGGCGCTTGCCCATTCGCTGGGCAGCGATCTGGCCCTCTTCACGAACGGGAGCCTGAGGCTTGGGGAGCTGGTTGCGTATCGTAGCGCCGGATAAAGTCAGTTGGTCGAAATATGTTGAGATAATTCCGCTGCGTACATAGTGCCGTTCGTATTCTCGTTCCCGTCTCCACTGGTACCGGTGTAGTCCAGCCACGAACGCCGAAAGTTCATCCCAGGCTAATCTCTAGATGGGCTGGCGCGGCAGTAGGTTTCCATGGTCGCGCTACGGTCTCTTGAACGAAATCGATTGAGTCTGGTTCTGCGACGGTGGAAATAGAGAGAGAAATCTCACCTCCAACCCGAATCGCTTTCCCCGCTCGCCGCCCTGCGTATGACGCCACAAAGCAGACAGACAGACCTCAGGCTCTGCTGTCCACGAGGCGGTCGAACGCGAATCGATTTTTTGGCTTGTCGACTCGTCGTATCCGTCCGGCGTTTGACGTCAATTTCCGTGCCAGCTCTGAGCCTGGAAGGTCCTTGGGGCGTTGGTCGGGCTCGTCCGTTGGGTCCTGAGTGTGTGGTAGAAGCAGGCGAGCTAGGAGCCGTCACGGTCTGAACACCGTCAGAGTAGGCGGCTGGAAATGCCCCGGAGGACAGGCTTGGGAAGACGTCGCGCGAGGGCAGGGAACTGTGCGTGGCGAGACATAGACGAGATGGCGTGGTGGGAGTGAAAGGTCAAGGCAGTCAGTGATCTACGCTTGCTTCCGACGGTCACCCACTCGCAGGCATTCCCTCTAGCGGTGCTCCATGGCTCTCTCTTCCGTATGTTCTGGACCCCTACTTTTTACTGGAAGATTCGGACTCGTTAAAGAACGTCTTGCCTGTCTGCGCTGCCTTTTCAATGAGGCGAGACGCGACTACTCTCGACGTCGAGCACAACGCGGGGCCTACTCTTAGCGTACACGTCGACCTGTGGGCAAATCGAGCTCCCTCCGAGAGCGGCCACGGCAATGCGTTTTCCTTTCGAGTTTGGCGGCAGGGTCCTTATCTCCTCAAAGGTCAACGCTGATGCCTCTGCCGACTCGAATGCCCAGGCTCGTATGGACTCGGGCTGCGGGCTACCGTGACCGAGAATCTTGAGGAGGATGGTCCCACAAGGTGCGGGTTCTCATTCCCAGCATCCTTTCACCGCTGACGTCCTCATAATCTGTAGCCTTAGCCGCATCTTCGTACTCGGTCCTGGGTAGTCTCTGGACCCAAAGTAAGAGGGAGAGCAGAGTGATAGGCCGACGAGGGCAAGCCCTTTGGTTAGACGGCGCGAAGGAAGGCTTTGGACGGTTGTCTGGTGCGTCCTCTATTTGCTTCAACACTCCCTCACTGATCTTTGCCCCGTACAGTCATGTCGGCTCCTGGCCTATCGACAGACTCGTGCGCAGCAACACTCGCGGATGTATGCTCTCGCTGGTCGATGCTCGTGCGGTGGATGGAAGTGGATTACGAGCGAGGCGATGGAAGATTCCGAGTCACCCATGTACTTGGATGAGTGGTTTGTGGGAGGCGAGGCGTTGGTGGAATTTAGTTGTTGGACGATTCCGAATTCGTACAGAGGCAACCATAATGCAGAAATCCTTCACGCCGACAACGTTGGCATCCAGCTCGAATTGGATGCTGTGCTAGGATGCCACGTCACGGCGCCACGCATTGGCCTCGTTTTCTCTTTCACCCCGACCTGCATCCTCCGTGCAGGTAGCATCTGAGTTTCCCTTGAATCTGTGGTACCAAGAAGACACCTCTCGCAGACAACTGCTACAGAACAATATGATGTGCGTTGTTGCAGGAACACAGACAGTTCTCGACTTCACCGATGTCTTATTAGGTGGTTTGCGGAGACATTCGACAAGTCCTTGGCACGATCCGAGGTCGAAGACGCATTGGCTCCAAGCATTGATGATGTCATCCAAGCCATCTCCGACAACCTCACACACCCGATACGCGCACATCTCAATCATGCCCAAAATCGGCTGGAGAAGGTTAAGATCCTGTTTGGCCATCTTGACTCGCAGTCTGGGAATGCAGTGCTGGTTCATGCCTTTCAGCATGCTCTGTCAAAGTGGGGTGGGATTGACTATATGCTCAATAGTCTTCAGGACAGCACTATCCAAGGTGATTATATGCAATTTTCCCCAGCTTCAAGTCTAATATACCCATAGATGACATTGTATTCATCAGGAATTGCCCTCCCCCATCCGAGTTTTTCCAAGGTCGCAAGGATATTTTACAACAGCTGGACCACTTGTTCCAGCAAACAGAGCAGAAAGAGCAAAAATCTGTCCTCCTCTATGGTCTTGGTGGAGCTGGAAAAACCCAAATTGCACTGAAATTCATTGCAAACTCTGGATCTAGGTTTGCCACCCTAAAATTATTGAAATATTGCTTATCTGGTTCATAGGTTCACAGACCAATTCAAGATCAATGCAAGCAGTGCAGAAACCATTGAAGCAGGCTACAGACAGCTAGCAATTGCTAAGAAGCTGGGAGACACTGTAGAAGCTGCACGGACCTGGCTGAAAGCACAACAACAGGATTGGCTCATTCTCTTTGACAATGCTGATAAACGGGATCTGAACCTGGGACCATATCTTCCAAAATATCATCATGGAAACATTTTGATCACCTCTCGCAACCCCGACCTCTGGGTCCATACTGGGTCACCAGAGAAAGCCATTCAAATCTCTGATTTGGCTGTTGATGATGCAAGTGTTCTGCTGCTCAATAGAGCTGGGGTAGAGCTTGAGACTGGTGACAACCAGAAGCATGCAGCCATGATAGCCAAGGTATTTCTCATTATTGATATATTGCTACAGAGCTTGACATTCTTTCAGGAACTTCACTGCTTTCCACTTGCAATTGTCCAAGCTGGAGCCTTCATCGGCAAATCTCCTCGCTTGAAGCAGGATATCTCCAGATATGTACAGCTTTATCAAAAAAACAAAGCTAAACTGCTGAGTGAAAAACCTGCACAATCTACTGAGGACTATAACGAGACCGTATACACTACCTGGAAGATGAGCTTTGATCAACTTTCACAAGTTGAACCCCTGGCTGCACAATTCCTACAGCTATGCTCCTTTATCCATTTTGAGGGGATTTCAGAAGATATCTTTGAAAGAGCTTCAACATATAAGATTGAAGATGGACCCTGGATCCCACTTTTGAGATTCTCGAGCCTAGTTTCAAGTTTCTCTCCAACTTCAGAAATACAGACACCACCTGGAACAGTCTTGTCTTTGAAAGGATAACATCAGAACTCTGTAGCTACTCTCTGATCACATGGCAAAAGAGTGCATATTCCATTCATCCACTCGTGCACCAATGGTCCACAACAACAATAAGAGATCCATCTATCTTAAGGAAGCTGATGGTTGGTCTACTAGGAATGGCTGCTGTTTGTAGTACAGAGTTGGTGCAAAAAATACAATTGCTCCTACATATTGTCCGATTATCAGAAGGCATGAACATGATAGGCACAGGATTTGAAGCCCAGCTTGGAAGTGTCTTCTATGCTGGAGGCATGTACAGAAGAGCAGAAACTCTACTGAGTCATGTGGTAACAAAGAGTGACAGCTTCTTTGGTGCAGAGCATCCTGACACCCTTCGTGCAATGGTGAACCTTGCCGCGATCTACAGCAGCTTGGGACGGTACACCGATGCACAGACCCTGGAGGAGAAGGTCCTCGAGCAGCAAACCAGGCTGCTTGGTGCAGAGCATCCCAGCACTATTCTTACAATGGCAAACCTTGCCACGATCTACAGCAGCCTGGGACGGAACAACGATGCACAGACCCTGAAGGAGAAGGTCCTCGAGCAGCGCACCAGGCTGCTTGGTGCAGGGCATCCTGACACCCTTCGTGCAATGGCGAACCTTGCCGCGAGCTACAGCAGCTTGGGACGGTACACAGATGCACAGACCCTGGAGGAGAAGGTCCTTGAGCAGCGAACCAGGCTGCTTGGTGCAGAGCATCCTGACACCATTCTTGCAATGGCAAACCTTGCCGCGACCTACGGCAGGTTGGGACGGTACACAGATGCACAGGCGCTGCAGGAGAAGGTCCTCGAGCAGCGAACCAGGCTACTTGGTGCAGAGCATCCTGACACCATTCTTGCAATAGCAAACCTTGCCACCACCTACAGCAGCCTGGGACGGAACAACGATGCACAGACCCTGAAGGAGAAGGTCCTGGAGCAGCAAACCAGGCTGCTTGGTGCAGAGCATCCTCACACCATTCTTGCAATGGCAAACCTTGCCACGATCTACAGCAGCCTGGGACGGAACAACAATGCACAGACCCTGGATGAGAAGGTTCTCGAGCAGCGAACCAGGCTGCTTGGTGCAGAGCATCCTGACACCATTCTTGCAATGGCAAACCTTGCCGTGACCTACAGCAGCTTGGGACGGTACACATATGCACAGACACTGGAGGAGAAGGTCTTTGAGCAGTGCACTAGGCTGCTTGGTGAAGAGCATCCTGACACCATTTGGGCAATGGCCAACCTTGCTACGACTTACAGCAGGTTGGGACGGTACACAGATGCACAGACCCTGAAGGAGAAGGTCCTTGAGCAGCGAACCAGGCTGCTTGGTGCAGAGCATCCTGACACCATTTTTGCAATGGCAAACCTTGCCACGATCTACAGCAGCCTGGGACGGAACAACGATGCACAGACCCTGAAGGAGAAGGTCCTCGAGCAGCGCACCAGACTGCTTGGTGCAGGGCATCCTGACACCCTTCGTGCAATGGCAAACCTTGCTACGACCTACAGCAGCTTGGGACGGTATACAGACGCACAGACCCTGCAGGAGAAGGTCCTTGAGAAGCGCACCAGACTGCTTGGTGCAGAGCATCCTCACACCATTCGTGCAATGGTGAACCTTGCTACGACCTACAGCAGCTTGGGACAGTAATGTGTGTGCTCCAGAAACTAACTACAAAACCAAACTAGCACCTGAATAACACAAATCCTAAAACCTCTAAAACTCGGAATAAGCACCCTATCCTGGGGAAATGATCAATCACCTGCGGTAATGAGACACATACCATGATCATACATCCTTGGTAGTGAGAGATGGCTTTTGATGCATCACTAGTCTCTAGTGCGCAGTCCTGAGCCTCTGCAAGCATATGGTTAGCAAGACAGCAATCAGAGATCTGCCGCAACGACCCAAGCACCCTCACCGCCGTCAGAGACGACGAGCACAAAGGTCTGACCAATGAGACTGCAATTTGGCGGGTGAATAGCACCACAGGTGTACGTTAAGGCTAGTTAGAACACGATGAACCTGGTGCATCCAGCTGTCCACAGCAGCCCTCACAATCCGGATCTGCCCAATACCACCAGTGCGGTTCCCCAGCACCCCTCCGGCCCAGATTTGACACGTTGTAGGTACATAGTATTGTCGGGTGCCTGGATGACTCCTTCGCGAGAGTGCGGGCCGGTTGGGAGGGAGGATTGAAGTGAATCTGTGTTGCTGTCCGGAGAGCTGCATGAGCGATTCAGGTAGTGGGCCGGGAGTGAGACCTGACATCGCTGTCACATCAGTGGTGGAGCCTGAGGAAGAGCCGTGCATTGCAGAGTGTCTAGCGTGCGAGTCATTGATGGGATGAATTCACGACGTCTGAGAGATGGTTCATGACACAGGGTGGGTGAACGTTGTGAATCTGCGCTGCATCCAAAATGAGCCAGTAGAAAGCTTGGTTAGTTTTCATTATGCGTTGGGAAAGATTCCTCACCTCATCCCCTGCAGTCCTGGAATTCCTGGGATAGGCACCTCTGAGAGCATCTGGAATCTTTCGAGGTCGTCGAAAACGAGCTGATACAGAAGCACTCATTAGTCTTGCGACACACTGGCACCGCTCGATTACTATGCATGTAATCAAGACCAATACGGGGATGCGAGGCCCTCAAAGAAGGGCGATGGATCGGGGATGATTGCGGAGGGACGGTGTGGCCGAGGACGTCGAGACTGACGGGAGCTGTTGAGGAGAGAAGATGAGAGTCACCATGTGAGAAAAGCCTGAGATTGTCGGAAATGATGGCATTACCGGATTGGGTCACATCCCCGGTGAAACGCGGAGGACGAGTGCAGCGATGGAAATGGAAACACACCCAAAACCACCAACTACAACAAATCCAGCGCGCCAGGTCGGGGCTCCACGCGAAGTATATGTGTGCTGCAATCATGACGAACAGCGATGAATAGCCAAGCACAGCATACATCAAGTCCTTCCCAAATCCCTTGTACCGTCCCTCCCTCCATAATCTCCTCCAAATCCAAAGAAACTCATCTAACACCAACCCAACCATCGTCCCCAATCCAAAGCTAATCGTTATCGTAAGTCGTTCGTTCATTGTCGTTGTTGTTATCGTTCCAATCCATAAACTGAGTGTGAGGAGCAGCAGGAGCAACCACGGTCTCGCCAGCGAAGGCCGAGATCGTCCCGCGATGGGTTTCTCCTCCGAGTTGTCGTAAAGGTAACGTTCCAAAGTGGGTGAGGCGTGTACATGCATAGAGTCAAAGTGATGAGATCAAAAGTGGGATCAAAACTCGTCATCAATTCCCCCTGTATCTAGTTTACATGCAAGCCTTATATACTTGAGCGATTTGTTAGACCTGCAGGATGCAGCCAAACAACTAGGTGATTGTTCTCCAAATGTGGTGGGTTTGAACTGCGCCACAGCAGCACAGCGCAACGCCACACCATT
The DNA here is from genome assembly GCA_029282125.1 of Mycena amicta. NCBI lineage: Eukaryota > Fungi > Basidiomycota > Agaricomycetes > Agaricales > Mycenaceae > Mycena > Mycena amicta. The sequence goes on along the minus strand of JARIHP010000035.1, from coordinate 293,506 downwards.
GTCCTGCATCAGCAGCGTAAAGCCTCAATGTGGGTCTGGGCGTGTCTAGAACTGCGATCACATGCTCACGATGCTCTCGCTGACAACCTGGTGAAAACACACAAAAGTCTGCCTCGAGCAGTGTTTCCACACATCTGCAAGTCACCCACCTGTCACCCGGACGAGTGCAGAGCGTCGTTTGCGGCCGGGATGGATAATTTGGACAAAATAAAAACATCAAGGGTTTTAATTCATTCATACCTCGGGATATTGAGGTCCATTTCCTTCACCACTTTGACTTCACATTTGAGAACACACACCTTTCGTGCTCTGGGGGGCGAAAAAGAGGATGAATCTCTCAAATTGCTTCATATTAGGGCAGACGGGTTCAAGGCGTTCCCAAAAATGCCAAAATTTACACTTGTATCTGAGGTGGAACCTGAGATACATTTTTTGGGTGCTCTGATTTGAAGCATGGTTACAGTTCCGTGTATGGGAACTTGGGAAGAACTCGAACGAAGCAAGAGCATTTTAAGACACTTCAAGCATTTCAATTTTGGATAGAGTTGGATGTTATAGACTATCTCTAACAGCCCTGAACCTCAAAGCCCGCAGGCAAAGTGCACAGACGTTGCAATATCTCTTCTTTGGGTGGTTTTTGATCCACAATAAGTTGAGATTCGCTGGCATTAGCGAGGCACGAGCGGTGGCCTAGAATAGAGTTTATGTCGGATCAGCCGATTAGCTAAGCAGTTTCTTCTGAGCTATCGCCTTCACGTCGTCTCGCACACCTCGCCTCAAAAGCAGAATCCACATCGCTTTTTGCCCCATACATCCTCCATGACAATGCCTGACCTCACCGAGGACCCTAACCTGCAATTGTGCCCGGATTTTGAGTCTACTGAGTTCGATGCGATTCGTGCAGCACTGGTTGCCACTGGCAACTTTACCCAAGATATGGCAGCCGGACAGCTTCGCGATGCATGGAAGAACGGTAACGAGGCCAAGAAGGTGATTTGGGAGCAACAGCTGCAACGACATTGAGATGCGACGCATGCAGAGCGTCAACTGCAGGAACAGGAAGCGGAGCAAGCCCGTATACAAGCAGAGAAGGAGGCTGAGGCAGAGCGAAAGGAGGCAGAGAAGAAGAAACCCAAGCGGCTGACTTTGACGAAACTCGAATTGTTGGAGACCACATCGCCATCCGACCCTCTCCATTCGCAATCAAGAGACTCGAAGAATTTTCCTACATCGAGCTTTATTATTTCACTCCAGAAGGCTGTGCTGACACCGCAGACCACCAGCGTGTTGTCGCGGAAGACGCCTTCGGAATAACTCATGCCAAGGATGCTCTGGCTCTCCGTCCAATTTCCGCGCTCAAACCATCGCGCAACGTCATCAAAGACATCGAGTTGACATGGCGTCAGATGGAAATGGGATCGAATGGTCTCCTCGAGGAGATGGCGCGTTCGGGCTGGCCCGAGAAGCATATCAAGTCGTTGGCGACATTTTTCTACAACCTTAATCGGCACCCTCACCGACAACTCGAAAACGGACACGGCAAGTGTATCCTTATCAACTATCAAGCTCGTATGCGCCGCAAATGGCATGATGCGCTCAAGAAGCCCGGCGCCGCATTCAATATCGCCTTGTTCAACGACAACCTGCTTCGATCCATTGCTGACGAGTACTGGAACAAGGTCAGGTCTGATGGATTGAAAACTGTGCATGCCTTTTACTTCACAAGAAATTCACTGACCTGTTGTTTCATCTCCTCCGCCCCCCCTCCCTATTGATTCTCTACGCATCCTATCTATCGTGCGATCATGCACTTATCCTGCATCTATCATTATCGTGCTCTGCACAATATTGCTATCTATCCATGCGCTATGCGCTATATCACCATATCATGCATTATGTGGCGCTCTGCGTCATCTCATCTATCAAAATCTGCGGGTCTTTATCCTCATTGTATTGTGGGACCCGCAGATGGAGGCAAAGGCTGCTAGTAGTCATTCTGATCGGGGACGGGGACGTTATCGGGACCAGCAATCCTTGAATAGTTGTTCCCGTAATCAGCGCTCACTCTCTCCGGCGAGACGCGGTCACGAAAACCCAAACTCAACACCTTTGGGACGTGGCGGGAGACATGACCGTGATAATCATTCGCCGTCAAATGAGTCTTTTCGGTCGCACGCAGGCAAAGCCGCCCTCTCTGTCTGCGCAGCATGCCTCGGGTGATTCCAGCACAACATCCATTTATGCAACCCCAGCACACTTTGGAATGGGGAAAGCACACATGTCATGCGGGACCAGAATGGTCGCCTCATCAACCCATTGGGTGCCGAACTCTGTCTCAAATGGCAGCTCCTCGTCAATGCACCAATTCATCCCATCCGGAGTGTCATCTCTGCTCCGGCCGCGGAGAGAAGAGTCACCGAGCTCAGGATTGTCCTCGAGCACAGAAAAACTAATGCTCTTACCCCCCTCAATGCGGAGGCGTGGAAGCACTATCTCATCATCAGCGGTCTTACCCGGCAATATCATCACATTCCTTTCTCTATCCGGCACGGCTTCAACATTGGGATTCGGAAAATATACTCTACTCGGACTCCTCTCAACAGTCCTACCATTCTTGCAAATGCCGCCGCTTTTTCTGGAATCATTACACACAAGTTCAACAAAGCTCAATATATTGGCCCCTTTTCCCGTACCGAGCTCGAGTCTAGCATCGGGCCCTTCCAGTCGTCTCCGTTATCGCTTACACCCAAGGCTCATAGCCCTCAGAAGCTTCGATTGGTCCAAAACTTCTCATATCTGCATTCTCCTTCTGAATCATACACCTCCATCAATCATTCCGTCGATTCAGATGCATTTCCTTCTACATGGGGTACCTTTAGTATCTTCTCGCTCATATGCACTCGACTACCCCAAGGTATTTTTATCATCATCATCTCACATGCATGCATCGATTCCCTCCAGGCTCTCAAGGTGCTGTTCGGGATGTATCAGAAGCTTATCAAACAGTTCCACTACACCCATCTCAGTGGCCAGGCGCTGTCGTGCGCCTCTCGCCTAATGACCAGTTTGCAGTGGATACTTGTGTTGCCTTCGGTGTCTCATCCGGCAGCGGTGCTTATGGGAAGATTGCTGATGCTCAAGCGGATATTTTGCGCTCACAAGGCATTGGTCCGCTCTCAAAGTGGGTTGATGATCATGTGTTTCTACGCATTCGGTGAGAACACCTTGACAACTACGACGTGCAGCGACGGGAATGGAGGGCCCGAATTATTGCCAGTGGCGGTCAACATCACGATGGGGGGCATCTTTGGTTTGGTGGTGGCATGCTTTCCGGAGATTTGTTGGAGGAATTCGATGAGGATATGGCATTTTTTTTTTTTTTTTTTTTTTTTTTGGTGATACAAAATGTCGCACACAAACAATTAACAAAGTTAACCTTCATGGGACTGTAAGATGGGGGAGGTCTGCAACCTCCAGAGAGACAGAAAAAGGAAAGAGGAAAAAAGTTAAAAGGGATAACTGTACACCCCCGGGGAATGCTTTTACGCACACGACGAGCCGTCGTAGTGTGGGACTCTGGTCACTGAGCCTCTTAGGGAAGAGGCGGAGATCGCGAAGATCCATACGGTTCAATCCCCACTACAACCCTGGGTCCTCTAACCCAATTTGCTGATAGATCCTGCTCATTCATAAGAATCCCCGACCATGTCGCAGTCACGACTTTGGAGTCCAAGAGCGGCCAACGATTCTTGTATATCGTGGTCAAGGTTTGGTCTATTTTCAGGCGCTCGTTAATCGCGCTCAGCCAGTGGTTGTGTACTTCTGCAGCGGCTGGAATCTCCCTGTCGCGTCCGATGATTGAGGAACAGTGGGTCAGCCAGATGTGGTAAGCCGTCTCGGAAATTAAAATGCGGTGCAATCTCTGTGCCGCGTGGTCCAGGTCACCTCCCACGTCGTCAATCTCTGCCATGGCGCAGCTCAGCACTCCCCCCATGGATGGAGGTTGCCAGTTACCATGACCTCTGAGCCACAGCGTCTCCGCGAGTGCCCAACTCTCCGCTTGACTGGTCCTTTCGCATTGGAACAAGATGTGATCCATCGACTCTTCCACATGGCACGTCCGACACGTCGCCCGTTCCCCGCACTCCGGAATGTGCGTCCAGTAGCGTCCGACACGGAAAGCGTTGTGCCCAAGCTTCCAGAAGAAGTTCCTAGCACGACTGCCAATGTCTCTCGACCTCAAACTCCTCCATATCAATTTGACAGGCGGCCTCTTCTGCGTCATCACAAACATGTGGTCTTGTGCCTCCTTCATCTGCGCTACAGTCGCCGCCCTGATATGTACCTCCTCGAGCTCGCAGATGGCTGTGGTGGTGAGGGACTGAGTCATATGGCTCAGCCTCGCTCCTCTCGGGAGCCAACCTTGGGGGATAGCAAGGTCAACTACGTCGGTGCTCCTCAGGCTTCTCCTGCTATACTCATTCACTATTAGTTCAGCCTCTCTGGAAAGTCCCTTCTCTGCCATTGTTGGATTAACCAGGTGGTGGAAAGTCGTCCTCGCCATCCTCCTCCTCAGCTTCGCAGCAAGGGCTTTCCTCTCATCTTTGTATCTCATGCCGATCCATCCGACCATTTCGTTTTTGGCCGTATTTTTAACCTCTCTTAGCAGCGTCCCTTTCTTCGTGAAGATTTCAATCGGCGTGTCCGGGTGGACTAACTGGGTGCAGTATATGGCGGCCAGGTATTCAGCGGCCGTAGTATCCGTTGAGTCGTCCGTCCGTATCCTCAGACCTTTACACAGGCTAACATCTTCCTCAGAGAAAATGCCGATTACTGACATCGGATGGCCCAGGCGATCATACGAGAGGCGACATTCAATATAGAAAGCCACAAAAGCGTCGGGTAACGCAGCAGTGGGCAGGGGGTGGGGCGGGTTTTCCGTCCTCTGGTCGTGTGGGGTAAAGACCCGGGTGCTATCTGTCAGTTGTTTCGGCGGGGGAGGCCGTCGGTATGTCGCAATCTGGTCCACCTCATCCTCGTTAACCCCCGGGCCAAGACCATCGTCCGATCCGGAGGCGTGTCGTGGGTCCCATATCTTTGTCAAAGCATTCAGTCTCCCCAGGACCGCTGTCGCACATGCATGTGGGTCTTCGCACCCCGCCGAGCGATCTTTAGCGCAGGGCTCGCAGGCACAGCCTGGGCTCACTTCATGGTCGCAACGTACTAAGCGTGTTGTTACATCCAGTGCCTCTCCCACCTGCAAGACCTTGTGTACCTCCCGTAGGCACCGGTGAGTGGGGGCATTGTTAACCTGGCGTTTATTAATGTCTTGCCCATAGTGATGCCAGATGGGCATTTCCACAAGACCCGCATAACTCGGCGGTTCTAATTCAACACCGTATTTCGCGGCGGCCTTAACCATCATCTTCAAGGATGCGTTAAGCGGGGTCCTATCCCGTTGGTGTCTCGTCGTAGGCAACCAGTGCTGTAGGAAAGGGATATACACGGCGTCGGGACGCATCGGAGAGTTTTTAACCCGGTGGTTAGCGAAAATTTGATCGGCAAAGAAGGCCCATTTTGCGCGTGTATGCATATCCAGGTTGAGGTAGGTTTTGAGCTTCATCACATTAATTGCTTCATTTCTCGCTCGCAGATTGATCAGCTTCTTTCCTCCTCCGGCGATGGGAGCTTCCAAAACTGCCCTGGCAATTAGTGGCCCCTTTCCTTCATTCATGAAGTCGCTAACCATCTTTGTTAGGCACTTTACAACATCGTCGGCAAGTGTATCCGTCTGCGCTCTGTATTGTGACATTGACCCAACGATTGCCTGGACCTCGAGCCGCCGCATCTCGATTGTGGGATGGGCATTCTCACACCGGATGAGAGCGGAATTTGCCTTCTCTATCATCGGGGTGTGCATCTCTCTTAGGTCTGCGTGGTTACCTATTCTGGCGCCCAAGACTCTCATTGTCGCGCCGTCTGGAACGACACGGGCGTGTGCAGGTACCTGTTCATCTTCCTCGTTCAGTTTCCGGGTTCTAACAAACTCCTCTCGGTAGTCGGGCGTACCGATGGGGACAATTTCAGTCTTGGTAATGTTGAACTTGGCGCTCGAGGCTCGACACCATTTTTCAAGGATGCCTTCCAGTGTCGCAAAACTGTCCGATGCGCGGAGATAGACCGTGGTATTGTCAGCGTACATCGACAGGATTGTCCTCTCCATCACCTCATTCACTGAGTATCCTTGCAGGTCGGAGGCGCAAAGCATATCCGCCAGGGGCTCAATAGCGATGTTAAAAAGCAGGCATGACAGCGGGTCCCATTGGTGAACCCCTCGCGTAACTCTGAAGAAGGTACTCATCTCCCCGTTTATAATCACCCTGGTCTCGGCATTTGCGTATAGGTTTTGCACCGTGCAGATGAAGGTCTCCGGGATACCACGCTTCCTCATAGTACTCCACAGATACTGATGTGACACCTTATCGTACGCCTTCTCTTGGTCTAATGCGACTATGGCCCCATTCTGTAACTCTTCCTCTGCATACTCCATGATCTCCTGCGTCAGGAAAATCTGGACCGTGATACTCTGCCCTTTCATGAAGCCCGCCTGGTCGCGATGGATTAACAGAGAAGCAACTCCGGCTAGTTTAGAATTGAGGGCTTTCGTGAATATCTTGTAGTCCGCATTCAGAACCGTTATTGGGCGGTAATTTGCGATGTTCACTGCGTCTCCCTTCTTATAAAGCTGGCATAGCCAACCGCTGGAGAATCCCGTCCCAGCAACAACTCTGTTCTTCCTGATGTCATTGTATATTATCGTAAGGACCCCAGTAATATTGAAAACCGGGAGCGGCACATCATCTGTTTCTTTGTTCTTCTTCGCGCTTTCAAGCGCGATGGTATGCAGCTTCTGCCAGAGTTCCGTCGGGATGCCATCGAGGCCGGCGGCCTTTCCTTTTTTGGAGTCCTTCATCGCCACGATCACTTCTTCTTCCGTAGTCTCACGGCCCAAATCCTCCATCCCTGGCACACCGGAGCTGCCTTCCACAAACTCCAACACAGCCTGGATATCGTGTAACTTCCGTTCTGGGTCCTCTTCAGTTTCGTCTTTCTGAATTGCATCATGGTAGTCCCGGGCTAATTCCGCCATATTTTTGCTCTTGTTCGCTACACATTCCGGCACTACGTCCATCCGCTTCAACACTGAGATGGTGTCTCGCGGAGCCGATTCTTTCATCTGGCTTGTGTTACGTTTGGTCAAGGTGTCCGATTCGGCAAAGAAGGCAGCCTTGGACTTGGTCTGTTTCGCCCTGGCCTGACGTGTCGTAATACTGTCAATTTCTTTTTGGATCGATGCGACCCGCTTTGCTACCTCTTTCTGTTCATCGACTGTTCTTCCTCGGGGGCCCTCCACCCCGTCGTCGTCCCCATCCACCGGGTTCAGAATTTCTTCACGTTCCCCTTGGAGTTGACATTTCTTCTGCTCAAGGGCTCCTCGCGATTCCTTGACGCGTTTTCGGGTAAAATCGCAGAGTGCTGCTTTGTATTCAGCATAATCGCGCTGCAACTTGGCATGATCCTCACCATTCCTCGCCGCGTCCTTCACTTCTATCTTGGCGCCCTCCTCTACTACAAATTTCATGAAAGCCTTATCCTCCAGTATGAACAATGGGATCGCGTATTGACCTTTGCCGATGAAGGGGGCGCCTGGTGCGGAAATAGTAACGATTACCATCCTATGATCTGTCTCCTCACCCACATCCTCTATGCGCCAATCACTGCATCTCTTCATCAACTCCAGAGACACAAGTATCCTGTCGAGGCGTGCCAATGTCCCTGTCGGGTGGTGATATGTGTAATCCCTTTTGTGAGGGTTTACTTCTCTCCAACCATCACGCAGGTCGAGCAGCAACTTGAAATCACTCATCGCTTGCCTCGTTCCTCGGGCGTCTGCTCGCTCGGGCATCCTATCACCGGGCTCTTCCATCATGTTCTTATCCCCAAGCTCGATATCTGGGATGGGGATGTCCTCAGTCAGCCACATGCCCCGAAGATTCCTCCAAAACTCAGTGTTCTCCTCAGGTGAGTCAGCGGGAGCGTACACAGCCAGGACTGTAACCGACTCGTGGTTATGCCAGTGGAGCGTCGTCAGTATCGCCCTTCCTGGGACCAGCCGCCTCACCGTGACATCTTGCACATTCGTCAGATCGCGATGAAGAACAATAGCCACTCCTTTTGATCTGGAACTTTCCGGGTCCGAGCAGTTGAAAATTTTCAGGCGCCTACCAGTCATAGAACTTTCAATTTCGTCGACCTCGCTCTGGATCAGGTGTGTCTCGCACACACCCACATCAGGAAAAGCGTCCCAGGTCGTAGTTCCCTGCCAAGGAATATAGTCGGCATAGTGATCCGTGCTTGTAGGTGCGGAATCTGTAGTCCGCCGTAGTCCAGATAGTTGCTGCGATAACGCCATGGTAATTATAGTCAATATAGTCCTGTATGCACACTTCAGACCAATATATTCATCCGCTTGAGCATACATGGATTGACATACCTGCTTCACAAAACCACGTCGTAGTCTGTCGCCCACAGCTATGCCTATCGGGCCAATGGTGTTGTATATAACCACGAGGCTCCGAAGTTGTCCCGAAGCCCCATTTAGGCAAGCGCGTGACCTATGACGGAGTCGGATACAAAGCTCGAGTCCTTCGTATCCGACTCCGTCATAGTTCCCAGGCAGAAGCCTTCATAATCGTTGAAGTCAAGTGAATTTCTGTCTAATAAATGTATCTACATGGATGTAAGGATTGAAATAAAATGTATCAGCGCGATCCAAGACGTTCGACGCGGTCCAGGTGGTATCAATTTTTTTCCCCGACTTGCCAGTTAAATGACAGATACGAGCAATTTGGGAGACGGAGACGACTGCGGTATTCGGGCGGTTGTTGCGAGTCGAACGTCGTGTGGTGTACATCCGAGACACTGGATCAGGACCAGCGAGAGGCGTGAACCACTCGATGTACGCTAGCGGGTGTGGGTGCGAGCCAAGGTGTGCCGGCAGCTCAAAGATCATCCGAATGCGCGCGGGACGAAGACCTGTGGTAAAACTTAGCATGGTAGACAGAGACAATCGGTGTGCACGCACCAGACAAGCCAGAGGTTGGTGTATACTCCTCTGGATGCTCGATTATGAGCGCCGTATCGAATACTGCCGGAGTTTCGGAGCGTCGGCGTCGGGCTGGGACTGCAGGGACAGAGCGAATGCGATGGGAGAGGGGTTGAGAGCTGAGGTATCGATTGGGAGGGAGATGAAGATGTATCTGTTTGTAGATGTCGAAACGGTCGTAGCGTCCAGGGAGTGTAGGATTGTGAAAGTGGAGCTTGAGGAATGCAGAGAGAGCACGCGTGAATATGTTGAAGGAGGCATGGTGCTGCGCAGCGATGTAATGGACGTCCTTTTGCTTGAACGCGGGGAACTTGGCGATGGAGTAAGACGAGGTAGTGCGTTGTGGTTCGATGGCCGCCTCTTCATCATCCGACTCTGAGTCCACCTCCTCCTCATCATCATCCGACTCCGCTGCCCCGCCCAGTCGCCGTTTAGCCATCCAGTCGATGTACGCGGAGCGGAGGGCAACTGCCTCTTGACGCTGCAGCCAGAGTGTCATCTGCTCGGTGTAGTCGCGCTTGTTGCTCGCGCGGTAGGCGTTCTTCGCGAAGTCAATGTGCAGCCGTTCCGGCGACTCGGTGTTGTAGCCGTCCGCGCTTCCGAGGTTCCAGATTGCGTCGACATAGTGCTGGAGAGAGTGAAGCTTCGGGATATTGAAGTGCTCGCGAATTTCGCGCTGTACAATGACGTTCTTGTGCTGGTGGAAGGTGTTGAGGGCAGCCTGCATGGCTTTGAGAGTCGCCGTCGTGTGGGATTGGAGTTGAGCGTAATAAATGAAATCGATAAGCGCCGTAATGACGGTGAGAGTTCCGCTGTCAACGGCTCCCGCCATAACCCCGACGAACACACGCTGCATCTCCTTGTGCTCTCGCCCCGTCCACTGCGACACCGTCGATATCCCCTTCTTGAAGTGGCGCAACGCTGGGAAGGCGTTCATGGCCTTGAATCGTGCGTCCATCTCTTTCTTCCCGATGATAGTCGTGCACCAGCTAACAAGATGGTCTTTGAAGACACCTTTGTGGAGTTGGTGGAGGAGGTCGGGCGTGAAGCAGGAGAAGATGTCGCAGTGGGGGAGCTTGGCCCAGAACGGCTGGTAGACGGCGGTGAGGCCGTGTTGCTCGAACTCAGGTAAGCGACGGCGGTTTTGGTGATCGTCGAGATGCTGAAGCGTTGACTTTTGGTCCCTCCAGACGACATCCTCGTCTCTGAGGTTCTCCCCGCGCGCATCCGGGTCGACGAGGCAGCGAGGACACCGGTTTTGCTTGCAGCAAGCGACCAGGCACTGCTCCGGGTAGTCTGCGACGTAGGCGGCGAGGATAGGGAAGACCTTGCGGATTTTTCCGTCCGCACACACGATATCAACGCCGTCCGTTCCCGCCTTGATGAGCGGCTCCAGAAGCTCGGACATGCAGTGGTGGAATAGGCGGTAGCCTTCGAGGGATCGGACGTTGTCCGTGAAACATTCGAGCTTGGAGACGGGTATGTAGCCGATGAGCACAGTCGCGTGCGAGGAAGGCTGACGACGAATTTCTTTAGGTATATTGCCAATCGTCAAGTACACAGGCCAAGCCGACTTGTCGCCCGAGAAATTGGAAAGCTTCGTCTTGTCCGACGACAAGATTAGCCCGCTGATGGTTGCGCCCTTCGGTAGACGTTGCTGGGACGTTCTGTGAGCCATATACCGTGCATACCACACCCGGAACGACATACCTGCAGCCTCCTCCACCACCAACTCGCCGTCCACATCTCGTCAATAATGACGCTCTCATCGTCCCGCTCCTTTGACCCAAAAACCTTCTCCGGTGCGTATACGAGGTCGTCCTTCATCGCAGGGTTTCCCATAAGCTGACGGATACAGTCCACAGGGTCTCGAACCCAGAGCTCAAGCTCCTCCTTCATCAAGTTCCCATCCTCATCGCGGCGATTCCCGTCTATCGACACCATCTTGCACTTCCACTCCGGGCCCGTCGGCAGCTGGTCGATTTTCTTGACGAACGAGCGGTTGTTGTGGAATGAAAGACCAAGGCGTTTGGTCTATGAGGTTTTTGTGAGCGAGAGATGAATGAGACAAGATTGGACAAACGGTAGGCAGCTTGAGATACTCTTCAGTCGCCGTCTGATTGACGTTCTTCGCCAGCCACTTCGCCAAGTCCCATTCCTCGTCCCCGGCGAACGGCGCGTACACGGAGAAGGGTCCGCCATCCTTGACGGCCTTCTCCATTTGTGCCGCACGAATCTCCTCGAAGAACGTTAACCCCGGCGTCTCCGAGTACCATCCTGCAAGCACCTCCTTGGTCTGCGGATGTGCGTAGTGCTGGCATTCGCGCTCGAGATTGTCCGGATGATTGTGGTCGTCTTCATCAGGGACCTCCTCAACGGACGCCTTGCGATGGATCTGGCGAATGGGCTGCGGGGGAGGCGGAGGCGTTGGGGTACGGTCGGGAATACCGAGCATGGGGTCGTCGTCGTCCACGAGCTCAGCTTGTGGGTTGTCATATCGAGCGGCGGGTTGCTCCGAGTCGTCTTGCAGCCCCGCTTCCCATCGTTCTCGACAAGTGCGTGTCTGGGCAATATGGCGATTGACGGCCTCAGCGGTGGGGGCGGACGTTCTGCAGTACGGGCAGCGGATTGCCTTTGGCATGGGTTGTTAACGAGGGGATCTACAGTACACCTCCTATTCTCTCTGAGACCCTGGCTAATGCGGTGCTGCAGCATGTCATCCGCCGTATCTTTGAAAATGACTCAGCCCCGCCGCTCGTGATTGCGTCGGTTTGTTAATATAAACAAACAACGCGCTTGCTCCCGACCACAACAATCAACGCGACGCGTTCCTATAAAGACTCGGGGAACCACCAAAGTCAGTCCGCCCACTTCTCTTTCGACACCGCACTTACTTGCTCACCAGCTATCAGCCTCTTTGCTTACCAATGGTCCCATCGTCGACCCCTCGCACTCGCACTCCAGCTCCGGCACCTCGCGCTCGCACCACCAAGCCCGCCGCCGCCGCCGCCACCAAGCCCTCCGCCACCAAGCGCCCGGTTACTGCCCTATCAGCAGGTACGTCGCTTGCTTGTATCGTTGCTCCTGTGTCACTAACACTATTCTGCAGGCTTTGTTGCTGTTGCAGTGCATGCTGGTAGCGGCAAGGAGAACGTACCCGCCAACACCGAGTTGACTCCCTCTGCCTCCACTCGCCCTCAGCGATGTATGTCCGCTCTATTCGTCTTGACCACCTCTGACCTTCGCTCCAGCCAAAGCAACCAACAAGACGGTCGTCGACACCCACGAAGTCAGTGACAATGACCACGGTAAGAGAATGTCTTTCTATTCCTTACCCTGCCTAACGGGTGCTTGCAGACAACGACGATGACTACGAGCAGCACCAAGATCCCTACGCTGGCGACGACGACGACAACTACCAAGACGATGGCAATCTGATGGATGAGGACGACGAGCCGCGCCGTCCCCGTCGTAGTGCCCATCCCAGCGCCAAGCAGCAACAACTCAGTATGTCGTTTTCTTGACCCGTGTCTCAGTGCTAACAAGTGTTAAGTTGATGACGAAGAAGATGCCGACCGTCGTCGCAAGGAGAAACAAGCAAAACAGGCCAAGGCTGCTGCGCGCAGAGCCGGAGAAGAGGACTCGGAGGACGAGCGCGGCCCCATCCCCAACACCGTCGTACGTTACCGCTGTCACGAGTGTGCTGTCCTCGTTAACGCTCTCCAGTTCACGACCCACAACGTTGAGACCCGGCTCACCCAAATCAAGACCGCTGCTCAGCGTGCCGCGGCCAAGGACACCCGACGCTCGGGAGGGAACTCACGCCAGTCTGCCGGCAGTGACGACCTCGACGATCTCGCTCCGCTGGGTAGCGTGGTCTTTCATGCTCCCATCCGTGAGCGGCCCATCCGGGAGGACCGTCCGGTACATGCCCGTCTCTCCCATTCTTTCACGCTAACGATACATGGTCTAGACGTTCCGCGACAACAGGGGCAATCCAATCCAGCTTCCATTCACCGTCAATACACGCATGCCCGAGCGCTGGGAGACGCTTCCAAGTGACAGTTCCGCCCATCGACAGACCAGCACCACCACTGCCCGCCGTCATCCCGCCCACCGTCCTGGTCGTCAGATCCATTCACGCTCGGTGTCGCCCATCCGCCAGACCCATTCATCGCCATCGCCCGCCCGCCAGACCCATTCGCGCGCGCCGTCGCCCGTTGCTGGGGAGAAGTGTTCGCCGTTGCCGTCTCTCGATGACGAGGTACGATATGCAAAGTCAGCAAATACCGGGACCAAATCAAGGGCAACGGTCAGCAGCTTGCCGGAGGAGGAGAAGGAGCTTGCGATGATGGCCATCGACCTCCTGCGTTGCGATATCACCGTCAACGAGGCGTTCCCAGATCACATCCAGGAGCGCCAGATGGTCAAGAAAGCGTACAAGGCGAGCTGCAACGAGCTGGAGGTGCCGCTGCGGCTCACTCCGCTCATGTACAAAGTGGTATGTCGTCTTTTTTCCCTTCATGCTTCGGGCTGACTCGCATCTTCTACAGATCTCTGGGCGCTTCTCGCATACCCGTGGCGAGCTCAAGAACAAGGCCCGGTCCATCGTCGAGGGCGGCTTCGGATACAAGACTGGCGACAATAAGAAGGTCATCCGGCACAACCGTAAGCTGACGGAGGACCTCAAGGAGGACCTGGGGTTTGCGTATAAGGTGAGTTTGCTCTCACCCATGTTCTTGGTTAACCATCTTTAGGATCCCGTCGCTCGCACCGGCCTTTACCAGCACACTGTCTTCCAAAAGGTCGCCAACGCCATGTACTTTGCCAATCGCCGCGACGAGGGCCCATCACATCCGGAGGTCTTCAATCCCTTCCCGCTGAAGGGTCTCGCGCTCATCCTCACTGCCATATGTTACCCTTTCGGATCTGTTATTGTGCTGAGCTCCATCAGGTCGAGTGCTGCATCGACGAGTGGGCGACGGGTACTCGTGTCGATATCAAGTTCGCTTCGGCGGAGTACGGCAGTATCTACCGAGCACACGTCACAGCCCTCGAAGCATTCAATGTCCGCGGTGCCCAGTTCCAAGTCGTCGACAAGATCTTGACGCGCATGCACAATGTCGGGCGGTATGTCATTCATTCGTACTGCTTCATTCGTGGCACTAATCTCTCAAATAGCTTCCATTCTGGCGCGGAGCCGCTCACCGATACCACCCCCAAGCCTATCTTGTCGACGGATATGATGGATGCAGCCTTGAAGGAGTTTGAGAATGGCGGCGGATTTTCTGATGATGATGATGAGGGCGAGGACGAGTAGTAGATCCCGAACCCAAGTACCTATTTATTCAAGCTTTTTTGTTTCGCTCTCTACCCTCTGTCCTGAGAACTCCACTATATTTGTCTTTATGGTCCTATTGAGCTACAAGAGTACCAGACTACATGAACTTGGCTTTATTCAATGCTGTTGTACATGACAGTATAGGTCCCCCGACCTCGACTCTGGTGCAGTATGGTTTTTGAGTCGGCACTACGGTGTACTATAAAATGGGGGGCAGTCAACAGCACTACCGCCACTATGTCGACTACAGATGCCTACGTATACTGTGGGCCTTTTCCTGATGCATTACCCCAATACGCTCACGTTTCATCTTTCCCCGTAGGTCCAACCATTTATCCCTTCCATCATGTCTACGCCCGTTAATGTTCATGCTGTCAAAGCGTAAAGTCGCTCTCGTATTCATCTTAATCTTCCCAATGTTTGTGTGCTGCACCCTACGTTTCCTGGAAAGAAAGGCCGCCGCTGAGTCTTCATGAGGTGGAATCCGCGGGGGTGGTTCGTTCCTAGTCCGAACTGTAGGCAGTTGAGAGCTACCACCTCAGACTACCTCTGACTGGACCTATCTAGGTGTAAGTTCTGGGGGTTGAGCCAGGACCTAAGAGGTCCCAAAACATGGGTTGAGTACATAGCCCATGGTTTCACCCAAACCGTGGGTGGAACCAAGGCTGGTCACGTCACGGACGCCTTGGATCCACCCATGTTGAGGGTGGTTTCACCCGCTCTGGGTGGGTGGAACCAGCGCGATTTTCCTAATTGGGACGCCGGAAGATGCCCTTCTAGTGCCTCTAAAACCGTTCTAATAAATCTTAAGACGGCCGAGTGGTAAGTGCACCTTCCCGTGCCTTTAAAATCACAAGTGTCGGGTCAAGTGTTCGATTCCGCCAGCAGCTGTTTTATTCCCTTTTCCATTTTTTTGCTTCCCTACTCCCTTGCTGTCGAAAAACCTCCCATCCGCCATCTGAAGAGATCCGAAGTCGGGGATGGTGAGCAGGACGCCCGCCGATGGCTCGTTTGGGGTAGCCTGATGCGCCGCGATCGGCGGGTCGTCCCTTTTATCCCCGCGATCCCATCGACATCTATCTTCTCATTTCTTCCACCACTGCCTTGCACAGCGGCATCCCTAGCCGCTGCTCCGCCGTCTCAAACGACCGACCACCTCTCCCACCGGGTATCCCTCGGTGACACCTCTCTTCTGCCCACCAAATGGCGCGTTCGAGGCGGACCAGCAGCCGCGGCCGGCGTGACGATGGGCCCGGCGTCGTATATGTCATGGTCATACCCGCGCAAGACCGCGGCGCCGATTTCCACGTTCTCAAGCTCGGGGCGACGAACAACTTAAAGCGCCGCAAGGGGGAGCACCGCCGCCGCTGCAAGGACCAAATCCAGCGGTGGGTAGTAGCATATCGGGTCCCAAAGCGCTTTCGTCTCGGTAGGTTGTGTTTGTTCGTCTTCCCTGCTGAATGAATTGTCTTAGAACGTCTCCTCCACAACCACTACAAGCATTTGCGCACCTGGCTCGGATATCGCCACTGCAAATTTTGTTCTCGACGCCACTGCGAGCTTTTCAATCTCGCCGCCTGCGGTGGATTGGATGCCGTTCAAGAACTTATCGAGATCTACATAGGCCTCCTAGGTTGGGAAATTCATGTGTACGTCTTTTCTGTTAATTAGTCTCTTCTCTCCGCACATTCTTACTCTCCTCAGTGAATAATTTGTACCTATATAAACAATGAGTAAACTGCGAGGGTCTGTGTTGCGGCGGGCACTACGAATTAATTAGGAAGTAATTATACATACTGTACCTTTCGTGTATTAGGATAGGATGCTGCTAATATAATTGATTTTGCTTTGAAACTTGAACATGCCGTCGGCAACATCAAAGCACATTATTATGCCGACGGCATGTTCAAACCCATGGTTCGAGCCATCGCAAGCATGGTCGCATCCATGGGGGACGTCTGAACCGAAGGTGGGTCCACCCACACGCCCTTGGGCTTCACCCACGCCAGGAAAAGTGGGTGAAACCATATATACTCGGTGGGTTAACCCACACACTGGACGCAACGGACCTAGGGTGCACCCACGCCCGTGGCTTCAGCCATACCTCAAAGAGCTAGGGTGCACCCAAGCTGTAGGAGGAGGACGCGTGGTTGCACCCATACACGCGTGGGCTCAACCATGCGGAGGGTAAATATCCTGCATGGTTGAGCCCATTCAGGGTGGGTGCAACCATGCGTGCCCACCTACCTTGTGTGGTTTCAACCACGGGGGTTGGATGGAACCACCCATGTTCACCTCCCTAGCGTGGTTGAGACCATGCTCGCGTGGATGAGCCCACGCGCATTCACTTGCCTTGCGTGGTTGCAACCATGGGGGGTGGATGGACCAGCATGGCTGAGACCATGCTCGCGTGGGTGAAGCCAAGCAAGGAGTCTTGCCTTTCATGGGTGAAGCCACGCGCGTGGCTGGAGCCACACTACTTCCAATCTTGCCCATTATAGCTGCCCGCTATTGGGAAGTTATGAAATCTCGCGAATGACGCGTCTTTTGCGCGTCTAGAACAGTAGGTATCACCTGTGAATTGCGAGACGCGTCTCAAACGCGTGGATAGTCAATTTAGACGCGTCCAAACGCGTCGATTGACAATTGACGAGTTAGGCGCAAGACATGCCACTACGCCTGTCGTCCAAATAAGGAAATTTATTGACAGCTCATCATTACGCGTCTTTGGGATATCGGATATTATCCGCTTTAGATGGACCTACGCATATTCTGAAACAGTATGGACGCGGAGATGGCTAACTGCTAGAGATTCACTACTACGCCTTTGCTCCCAGGGCCAATAAGAAAATTAATGAGAAGTCGCGTACTATTAGGCATTCTATCTACAATAAATAACTAGCAAGAACATCAAATACATGAGCGCGAAAGAAACAACGTAAGATACAACCCAAACCAAACCACTAATTGAAATCGAATACAATGTCCCCGGTCACAACCTCCGCGATAGTGAACTGAGAGCGCGTCATCACCGGCTTGAAACCCTCCAGCCTCTTCCACTCTTTTTTCAAGAAAAACTCCGTGTAGCGATGTAGGTTGACAGCGTCAGGATCCTCCTCCGTTACATCGTACGGCGCGATTCCCTCGGCGGCGAAGGGGGTTGAAACCGCGCCATGCTTGTTGAAGAACCGGCAGCGCAGCCCTCGAATCATGGTGTAGTTGTCGACTTTGGCGCGTTTTGAGGGATGATCGTCTTCATCGTCTTCATCGTCTTTGTCGTTATCGCTGCCGGTGGGTAGGGGACGTTTGGCTGGGCCGCTGCTGGGGCCGGCGATGTTTCCGTTGTCAGCGGTTGGAGCGCGTGTGGGGACTGGGCGTTTCGCGGCTGCGGTGGGTTTTGCGAAGACGCTAGTCGGGTCGGTGAAGCACGCGGATGGTTTGGGACGGGCGCCGGAGGTCGTATCCACACTCGTGCTCTCCGTGTTAGACGTCGAGTCAGCCTTCCCCTTGCCTTTCGCTTTCGCCTTCGCCGTCGTCTTGCCCTTCCCCTTCGCCTTGCGCTTCGCCTTGCGCTTGTCGAGCTCCTTGACGAACTTCTCAGAGGCAGTGGGGCGTAAAAGGACCGCCCCATCGGCGCAGACGACGAGGGGCACATTGCTGGGGTCATCGAGAGCGATTTCATCTGCGCTATGAAGTTAACCAGGGTGGCACGGACGCAAAAAGGACGAACCTGGCGTCCACGACTCTACGGAGGGTGCGGTAACGTTTTCTTCGGAGTCGTACAGGTCTTCTTCGCCCTCGTACAGTCTATACGCACGAGTCATTGCCTCGCACATCTTCTTGAGCGCCTCCGTTTCCGAGACCCCAGAAGAAGCATCCTGGTCTTCGTCTTCGTTATCGGCCTCGGTGTCACTGCCGTCATCCTCATCGCTCTGTGCCTTCTTCTGTTTCTTCTTTTTCTTGTTTGCGACGTTATTGGGCACGAACCCACCCCCAGGAAACTTCGCTTTGAAGTCGACTGGCCAATTGATGATGCGGAGCTGCTTTTGAGTAGAAAAATCGGCCCAGCCTTTCCAAGGTACCTTGCCCTTCGTCAAATTTCGCAACTCAACGAAGGGGGTATTGTCGCGGAGTCGAATAGCGAGGTCTAGAAGATAGATTCGATAAATGGAAGAGCAGAGAAAAGAGCAGAGTCCACGTACAGATCTGGTTCAGGGTAATCGCGATGATGTGACGACGGTAAACGTCGCGCCGAGCTTCTCCGGGCTTGCGAGGCTCAAGCTCGACGAGGTTCCGCTGGTGTTTCTCGCCAAATGCTTCAAGGCGCATCTCATCCTGGGTCATTCTGCTCAATGAGTCAGCATGAACGATTTGGAAAAACGAATAAAAAACCCACTTGATAACAGAGTACACACTGTTCATGGCATTGTTGAGCTCTGTGGGATGACGCGACTTCGCCTCGTCATAGATCGTACCCCCTCCCCACAGCAATACATTCTTGTTAAGGTTATCGACTTGGGAGAGATCGGCGCACAGGCCCATGACGAGTAAGTTTTGGGTTCGAGCGAGACTCTGGCTCTATGGTCTTTTTTCAGCACGGGCGAAGACCACGACGCGTCAAATTTTACCTGTGTAACCATAGGACGAATCGCCTTTTGCATGAGGCTCACGCTACCGAATTTCTTCTCCCTTGTGTTGTCGGCGGCGTCGAGACATGTGACGTGATATGCGTCGATGTAAGGCTGGAAGAGCGCCTGCCTGGCCTCTGGATCGTCCCGTTCGTCCCCGAGTTCTTCTATCTTTGCGTAGTATGCTTTTCGACATGCGTCGCGCCATTGAGCGGTCGTCACTGAAGGACGTAGTCAGTAAAACGGAAGATTAAGAGGAAATCCAAGGACGTACTGTCCTCCGTCTTGGGGTGCTTAACACGGAAGTCGTGTTGGAACCCGTTCCAGTTGTGGGTATCTCTCGAGACCCGCGCAATAACTCCGCTGCTAATCGTCAAATTCCTCACGCTGTAACCGTGCTTCAAGCTGGCGGCCTCTAACGCGTCCTCATAGCGCTGCTGAATCTCCTGAATCTCCTCCACGACCGCCAGCGGAGGCCGGCCGCTCTTGCTCTTGCGCTTGCGAGTCGAGTCCCCCTCATCTTCACTCTCCTCCGCGTCAGAGGGAGTGGGGAAAGGTGACGGAGGAGCTTCCTCGCCGACAGCGCTGGGGCAAGACTTTTGACCCTTGCGACCGCCAGTCTGGGCTGACGGAGCGTGGTCGTCTTCGTCTTCGTCTTCGTGTCCGTGGTCGTCATCGGCGGGGAGGGCAGGAGGTGCTGGTGCTGATTTATGGGCAGCGTGGGTGCGCTTGCGAGGCGGTGTGCGCTTGCGACGCGGCTTGCTCTTGCCACCAGGCAACAGATCTGGCTCGGGTACAGCCTGGGCCAGATAGTCCTGGAAGTCGTCCCTCTCCATTTCTTCGTCGCCGATATATCGCTCCCGGTGGGTATTGCGAACACCGTATTGCGCATTGTACTCGAGATCCGCTATGGCTTCATCGCGACGGACAAGAGGATAAGGAGGGTCGGTCTCGCTATCGTCGCTATCGAATAGAACGGGGGTGTCGCGTATTTACAAGGACGCGTGGCCTATCTTCGTCGTCGTCCGGATAGTCATGACCATCACTGTCGTCTTTGTGACCTTCGCCGTCATCGTCGTCTCGTTGTTGAACGGGAGAGGACACTCGCTCGGACTCGGAATCAGACGAAGCGGCGTCGTCACCGCCGACGGGAGATTGACGAGGGGGGGGATAACTGTCTCCCTGTCATTTGCATTTGGGCAAAGTCGAAACGCGGGAGAGCCTGTGGACCAGCAACACGGTCTTGAGAGAAAGCATGATTGCGTCCGAGCTGAGGGACGGGTCGCAAATCAAGAGGAGGCGAGGGTGAACGAGTGCGAGGCGAGAGTGAATGAGTGCGAGCAGGAAGCGCTGGGTCAAGTGGCAAAGAACGCGCAGGAGACGCAGGCGATACAAGTCGCGACTCTGGGCGCAACGGAGACTCTTCGATATCTTCAAGAACAAGGGCTAGGTTATTCTATGAATGGATGTGCGTCAGATAAGAAACAGGGGAAACGAAGTCAACGTACCTTGGAAGAAGTTTTTTTCTTCGTAGTGGCGGCGAACGATGAAGGCGGTGGCACAGCTGGCGCCAAGGATACCGTCGTCGAGGGGCCGGTACCCGCATCCGTGTTTTCCGTCGGCTGTTAATTGTGCTAAGACGCGGCAAGTCATAAATTAAAGGCACTCGCCTTCTCTGTTTTCTGCGCCCGTCGTGGTCGTCCTTTAGGAGGATCCGGAACATTGCGGAGGGGAGAGCGTGCTTCGGACTTCGTGTTTCGAGTGGAGCGGCGGAGAGCCATGGTTCAGCGGGAGAGGATAACGAGGGTTTTTTTTGCTGGGCTTTTATAATGCGCGCGACGTTCTGGGACACGACACTTCCCATTGTCCGTGCCGACACGACGCAGGTGCTTTGAGAGTGCTGTGACTTGAAGATTTTTAACTTAAAGACTTGAAGGATTAGTTGCGTGTTGCTTCGACTCGTGCAGAAGAACAGAAAATAAACCAAAACGCGTTCATTCGGGATTAAGTCGTGCTACAAAGAGTATGGGCCTGTTTCTGCTCAAGTTTCCACCCAGATCCGTCCCGGAAATCCGCGTCAAAGGGCTGCGAATCCGCCTCGAAGCACTCATTCTGCGAAGCAATCATCAGTTGACGCTGAGATGGAAAAGGTAAACAGCGCACCTGGTGCAGACGCGACTGGGCAACCCTAGCTGCCAGTCCCCCACTTCCATCGCTAAGCCTCCGTGAAAAAGTACAAGGAATCTCTCCTGTGAGGAATCAGGAGACGCCCAATCCTGCGTGAGCCGTGACGACCCATACTCACCCTTTCTTTGCAGACTGCCGAGCGCTTTGGCGGCGAGGATGTCTTGATGAGGCGGGCCCGAGTCGGTGGTGGTGGTCGGGAGCAGGTGTGTGATAATTTTCCCACGCCGAATCCCTGGCTCTGGCTAGAACGGAACGGCAACTCGGCATCCGAATAACCGGTTCGGCTTATCGATACCATCACCGGTTATTCGGATGCCGAGTTGCCGATCCGTTCTAGCCAGAACCAGGGATTCGGCGTGGGAAAATTATCATACACCTGCTCCCGACCACCACCACCGACGCGATATCTTTCGTCGACGTTATCCGGCGGGCCTGGGCGCTCCTCCAGTGTTAACAGGTAAGCCTCCCGCTCGATTGATACCCACAGCCAGCAATTCTAATGAAAACTGCAGCGTCGACAGCAGAGTTCGCTTGCCTTCGACATTCGCGCTCGACTCTGTCGTCCTAGCTATTGCCTCGCGTTGGGGACGTATCCAGGGCTACCCGGTAAGTTTCTCTCTCTCTATTGAAGCCCTTATCGAGCAAATCTAATAAGTATTCAAGCGTCGCCACTACATCTCGCCCGCCTTCAAAAGAAAACGACGATTTATCCGAGTCAACGCCCATTGTACCGCCCAGCTGCTCCTGCTGCGCTTCCCCAGCTCTGCCATCGACCTCCCGAAGTCTCAAAAGAACGCCTTTTCTGTAACTCGCTGCTGGTGCGCGCATTTCGTCCTTTCGCTTCATCGCAGTATTAACAGTCTTTTCAGTCATGTCTAGTTCTACTCCTACGGACCTCGTCGACGAGCGCCCTCACCCCTACGGCCTCGGCCTCCTTCTACAGGCGATAAACGGAGAGGATGTCGAGACGGAGGATGTACACACACCGTCGATAGTCACTACGCCCATCCAAATACAACCGCTGTTCTTCTCTGACTCCGAGGATGAGGCAGACGAACCGCCCTCGCCACTGCCCCCGCGCTTATGGGCGCCCCTTTTCCCGGATAGTGAGTCGGAGAGAGGCCAGACGCCCCTCTTCTTCCCTGGCTCGGATCTCGAAATTGAATCGGACAGAGGAACGCCCAGACCTCTGCCTCTGCCCTTCCCGCCCGATTCCGACGTCGACTCAGACAGAGGGACAATGCCCACACCCGCAAAGCGCCTCCTCCCGTTGGGTTGGGATACGGAAGACGAAGGGACGTGCAACCCCGTCAAGAAAAAGCCCCGACGACAGCGCTTCACAGTCGCAGACTTCTTTGATACCGAAGCGGCAGAGACGGACGGGAATGCCTCCGGCGATGAAGCTGACACGGAGGATCTTGGGTTCATCGACGACGACGAGCCTATCCATGAGTTTCCACATCTGCGGAAACTGTCCATCCCATTCGCGCCAGAAGACGACGAAGACACTCCGGAGGATCTCGAGGCGTTGGCAGCCGAATACGAAGAGGCCGCTCGTGCGGAGCGTCGTGCGGAGCGTCAGACGCGTCAACGCGAAGTCCCTGCCGAGGACTTGTCCATCGACGAAAAGCTCAAGCTGCCTCTCCCTCCATCGCTGGCGCCCATTGACTCCCCGCCCATTTTTGCGATACGCGTCCCTCCCCGCTGGGAGTTTCCCTTGCTCACATTCCTCGCTCAACACCGAGTCGCTGAGGCCGCTGGTATTCTCAGCGCCTTCTCGTGGGGTGTGCGGTCGGGCCTCGTTTGTGTCGAAGTCAGACGCTTCGATGTAGACGATAATCCAATCGCCAGGCCCGCGTCCTCCCTCATACATGCTCTCTCCCAGTGGCCTCACGCTCATCGCTGCTATGGCGCCGCTGAAAATATTCTGGGTCAAACCCTACTTCAGCCGAGAGAAGTACCGTCAACGGAGAAGATACGCTTATTGTGTCCACCTGGCGACCATCGCTTCCTCGATCCATTCAGGATTGGCCGTCGATGGGCTCGCATTAGTGAGCAGGGCTTATACAAGGGCGACCTCGCATTCGTGGAGGAATATTCACCGAAGACC
Source organism: Mycena amicta (assembly GCA_029282125.1). Taxonomy (NCBI): domain Eukaryota; kingdom Fungi; phylum Basidiomycota; class Agaricomycetes; order Agaricales; family Mycenaceae; genus Mycena; species Mycena amicta. The sequence continues at coordinate 270,074 of JARIHP010000035.1, read as the reverse complement.
GCCCTTGACAGTGACGACTACGATATTCTCCACGTCGTTCCACGCATCGCTGTTGATGAAAAACAGGCCAGAATGAAACGACCACCTCAGCGACTCCTCCTCCAGTTCTCCGACTATAACGTGCTTCATCAAATCGACAAGGTCGAGTTCCGGAACCAGATCGTCATCTGGCAAGACCGCATCTTCGGCAGACTGGGCAATTTCGACGGACTTGAGCAAATACAAGTGAAGCAATGGCGATATCAGACGCCCACCTACGAGCTCAACGCTATTCCAACAGACGAGGAGCTCGAGATGTTTCGTCAGAGTCCCTCCCGAGCCCTGAACGTGCCGTTTATAGGACATGCTTGTGCGTTACAAGAAGGCGACCGCGTTGTTGTGGCTCAAGAGCAGCACAATCCGTACTGGGACGCGGAAAGTGGGGTTATCGTTCGCCTTGCAACGCACGAGGTTGGCGGCAAGTTAACCCGTATAGCAGTCCTCCTCCGCTCGTACGACGGTGTAACCGCCCTCGATGCCGACTCGCAGGAACTCAAGGATGCATGGGTGGTGCCTGTCGCTCAATTGCGCTTGCATCTTCTCGCTTTCCAAAGAGTCCTTCGTTTCGGAGCCAGAGTCCGTATCGTTGCAGGCGCATATCGAAACCGCTCCGCACATGTCATTGGCGTAGACGCTGGCACGGTGCACCTGCGCCTATCGTCAGCGACGTCGAGAACGACGATATTGGGTTCTGGCGAGTCACCGTCACCAGCCCTCGATCTTGAGCTTCCCCTTCGACTGGTTGCTACAGACTTCCGGTGCGGGGATGTCGTACGGGTTACTCGAGGCCCACACAAGGGCAAGACGGGCTTGGTGATCGATATACATGTCGGCGGCTCGATTTCGTTTTACCAGGTTAGTCGCCGACTACACATTCGCAGTCAGGAAATAATCGTCACACAGACTGAAGTGCAGCATGGGAAGCTGGCCCTGGTCCCTGCAGCCATTCGTAAAGACGCAGACGAACCGTTAATTCGTGCACCGGATCCCAAGTATCCCAAGATCGACGATTTGGAGCTGGATTGGAAAGATGCGCTGGGGGCAGATCGACTCGTTCCCTTCCGCGACGATGATTCCATCCCTTCTCCCGTTGTTCGCATCCCCACCAACTCCATCGTCTTCGAGCGCTTCGACCACTCCGACGTCCAGCTGTCGATTCAAGCTGATGATCCGTGGGCAGTCTTGGAGCGCAAGCAAAAAGCTCGCCGGCAGGAATTGAAGGACAGCGAGCGTTGGCTTATCGGGATGTCTGTGCAGGTGGTGGGAAAGCATCCTCTGAAAGGATTGCGCGGGATTGTGCTGGGTTATAGCTGGCTTACCACCCGTGCCGACCCCAAACACCACAAGCCCGACTATAGCCAGCTCCAGCTGCTAATCAATATCGACCAGCGCACTTCGAGGGACTCAGTGCTGTTCAAGTCCGTTGTCGAGCTAAGGTGAGGCTCGACGCGCTTGTTGTCGTCTAGTCTAATATATCCTAGGTCTCGCCTTCCTCTGGATCAAGCCATTATCGTGGGCGATACTCAAGAATCGCTTGTCCTACAAGCTCGTCCTGCTACTCCGCTGCCTTCGCCTTCGCCTCCCCCAATGCCGCCGCCTCCTGAAGACCCGTGTTACGCGGTTTATGGAGAACCCCCGGTCATCGACGAAATCACTGGCGGGTGGCTTCTTGAGCCCAGCCTTGTGAAGAAGCGGATAGACGTCAAGGTCGTCGACTCGGACGGGTTCGACGAACTCAGTAGGCGGTTCTCGCGGCTGGCACAGTACATTCGAAAGCCGCAGAGGGACCTCGCCAACCACATAGGCTATCTGGTTCCTCTGGAGCGGCTGCTCAAGGAGAACCAGATCCACAAGGACTTCATAGGCGTTATGTGCAACAACAAACGGACCGTGTTCCCCATTCCCGCCCTTACTCCCTGCCGAACGACGCTAGAGGGGCAATCTATCAGCGACGTACAGGGCAGGGTTATCATCATTGGTCCCGACGTCGTTGGTTCTCGAACGCACGTCGGTGAATACGCGGAGGTTCTCCCTAGACAAACCAGCTGGCCAGGTCGAGTAGTTGTGGTGAGATTTGCAGCAGAGCGAGATCGGTCGGGACAGGCGACACGCGAGGAAGGGACATATCATCTTGTTTCCTTGTGTCGGGCTCTGAACGCGCCCATTGGGAATTTGCTAGCGACGAATTTTAACGCGTAGTCAGCGCAGCGTAGATTATAAAAGAACTGTACATAGAATCTGTAGCAAATATACGAACTGTACATAGTAGCTGTATCGAATATACATAGACAAATTGACATAGACAAGGAGAAAAAGAGTTAAGATGATAACAGTGCTATGAGAGAGAGGCGACGAGAGAGGCTACTGCTCGGGAAGATTCCCGAGGAAGTACATATACTGGATCTCGAGATGACTGCTGGGAAACTGGAAGTAATCGTTGAGGCGATCCAGGTAGAGAGGCGTTCCGCGGGCCTGCACAAGGGCCTGGGCGGCGAGCTCCTTGCGCTCGAGTCGCTCGCCCAGCTGGAGGGCCAGGAGGAAGCCTTGGAAGAAAATTTCGTGGCGAGGGCGGGGAGAAACTAGTGGTGGGTGAGTACGAGGAGAGAGGGAGCGAGACTGGAGACGTGCCTATGACCTGGCCGTCGTCGCCGAGCGTGAAGACAAGTTGGTTGTGGTAATCAAGGACTAGAGTGCAATTAATGGGATGGGCGACGGAGAAAAAACTCAAGAACATACCGTAATGATTCGCAGGGCGAGGTAGAACCCAGTAGAATTCCACCCAAAGTTCAGCGGGGATGTTCGGAGCTGTTTCGGTGCGGCGTGCGAGGATGGTGCTGGGCAGCATGTTCCCGGGCGTATGGTAATCGAGTGCGATAAGGCGTTGGCGTGAGGAGCGACGACGCAGAGAGAGAGCGGGCATTGGGCGGGGAAAGGTTGGGCAAGGCGAGACGGGGGACTTGGTGTTGCGAGCCCGTCCTTTTATACGGGAAGGACAATAAAGTGCGTACCTCGCAGTGCTTTGTTTGAGTTCGCTAAATGGGAAACGCGGAACGAACTAGATTTACACAAAGCTTAAGCACCTAGCACAGCACGCCTATTCGCGTTGGCACGAAGTTCTCTAATTAGGAAATTCGGGGTGACAATGCAAACTTAACGTCTAATCGCGGTCCAACGGTCCAAGATAACAGATATTCACTCACGTGCCTCGCTTCTGGACTTAACGTTTTTTTCGGTGAAAGTAGCGCGTGATTCGACTCTCTGCCACTCAACGCCTTCCTGCCACTCAACGCCTTCCTGCTACTCAACGCCTTCCATGGCACCGCCGCGCATTAGCCCCAAGAAGCTCGCACATCACCACGAAAAGCAGGCAAAACAGCCGGTTGGTGGTGGCACAATTCGTCCGTTGCCTCGAGATAAAAAGATTCAAACGACGGGAACTATGTTTTTGAGTCAGACCGAGGACTCTTTGTATCTACCCGCACGTTCCCCGCGCAAGTCCCCCGCCAAGCGAGCAACGAACACTGCTCCAGATCCGCTGGTCTTCGAGTCCAAGCCACTGAACGTCACCGCTCCGGGACGTGGATCTCAGAAGCGATTGGCGCAGTTTGATAATTGGATGAAGATCCTTCCGGACCTGATTCCAGGCTACCTCAACCTCATGTGCGAGACTCAGTCGATGCAGAATAACCAGGGTCTTCGTGTCGGCAGTTCAGAATGTGGATGCGTGAAACGGACTCTATCACGGTTATTCGCTGGCTTTGTAAGTTCTCGTTCTGGTGTATCGTGGAACAGACGTCTGACCCACTTCAGCCATTGAAGATATTCAAATTCAAATTTGTCACTGTCCTTCATCGAGAGCACCTCTTCTCCTGCTGCAGGGCGGGCTATTCCCGTGTAGCCCTTGCAACCCTACCCTAGCAGTTGAGCTACCGCTGCTGCAGTTTGTCATGGAGCTTACGCTCAACATCGCGCCTAACAACACGGCGTTTTGCAAGACGATGGAGAACTTTCTTGCTTCTCGTGGCTACAAGATGGCGTCTGGCGTACGTCTTTCTGCTTATCCGTCTGAGATCGATGATCTAATTCACGCCGCAGGAACGTCTGCGCATTAGATTCGGCAATACAGTACAGTGGTTTACGCAGCTGGTGCAGATGGCGCAGAAGTTCGTGAACGACGCGCTTGCGCCAGCCCGGACCGCCGTTCGGGATCGATATGCCGGTGACAGCGTCGATCCCCCACCGGATCAGCCCATCAATGAAGAAGCTGTCAACGTCAACGTCGATCTCAACGTTGATCCCCCGGATCGGCACGTCAACGCAGAGGCAGGCGCATCTGCATCTACTGTGCCTCCCGCGCAGACTGGGAAAAAAGCGCCGGCGCGAGGACAGTGATGCTGCTAATGCCCCCCCCTCCCCCGCCAAATCCGTACCCAGAACCTGCTCCGCGGCAGCGTCCTAGCGATTATCTCATCGAACGGTGTCCAGCTTGCTTCATGGGCCTGAAACACGACGATAGCCAAATCTTCGACCTTGCCATCTGTATGGACGGCAACTTCACGCAGAAGCGTTGTCGTCGGGCCGGCGCACAAGACCCGCCTCGACAAAAGCCAGACAGCGTGTTCCTACCTCACTCGCGGGCAAAAGCGATGGAAGCGCATGTTGATGGTGTTTGTGACGCTCACAAGGGCCCAAAACGCAAGAAGGCGAGTACAGAAGTCGAGGACGACGGCTACGAGGGCCATCTAAAGGTTCCAACGTCGGGTTTGGACACCTGTGAGGCCTCTTTCAAGGCTGCCGACGAGTCTCGGGAGAAAGCGAGCACCAAGTTCTTTGCGGAGACTGGTTTAATGGGAATGGTCTGCAGGCATGACATCGTCTTGTTCCTCGTGAACATGGACAGTGCAGGGGAGAAGCAGTACTATTCACTGTTGCTGCTCGAGGAGCTCTTCCAACATCTGCCCCCCGACATCGTCGTCGGTGCCATGTACGATGTCGCGTGTCAACTGGACCGTTCCTGCGCCAAGTTCGACTTTCTGGCGCGGTACAAAGACCGACTCGTCTTTGCGGTCTCGGTCTTCCACGCTTTCGCTCATATCTGGGCGTGCCAGCTTATCTACCACCCTCAAAAATGTCTCGGGTTCGGGGGGTCTAATGGCGAGGGCAGCGAACGTGTGTGGTTCAAGCTCAGTCATCTTATTTCGAATCTTCGCGTATCCGGGGTATGTTCGTTTCATATTTGTTTCATTTGCTCTGTACTAACGCTAAACAGTATCATCAACGCATCTTTACCCTTGATATGCAGGTGGCTCGGGACTCGCTGGAGGTAATTCGCGGGATCGCTGGGTGGCTTCGTCGCCGCACACACATCTTCGAAGCCCAATACCGCAAAGCCAACGAGATCCTGTTAGCCTGTGCGTTTACCGAATTGGAGATACAGGCGAAGTATGATGCGCAGGTCGCGTACCAAACGCGCCCTCTGACTAGTAAGCATCGATTCATTGCATATGATCTTTTACGGGGCTGAAGCTCTTTTATTTTAGAGCGCTCGAAACAGCAAGCGGCGACCGCCATCAAGAATGTACTCGTTGCGGATCGAACTGTGGCCCTGCTGCAAAAACGTGGCGATAACCTGACGGGTCGGCTTGTACGAGCAGGTATCGCACTGGCAGAACAGCAATCGCTCCAAGACAGCATTGAAAGCAACCAAGAGTCTCTGACCAACGAGATCAAGAAGCGCGACAAGCTTATACGCAAACTGGGCACAGATGACCGGGCCTCCCTAACGTCTCTCCAGTTCCGGCCGTATTACTCGGCGCAACTTGGGGCTCGCACGTTGAAGGAGCGGCTACTGCAGCGGCTAACCGCTAGGAAAATGGAATACGACCCGATTGAACGGTCTGTGCGACGATCTACTAGTGGTACGCCAGCTTCAATTGTGTTCATGCCACCCGGTCTGATATATTAACACAGAGCACAAGAAGAATGAGCACGCTTCCGCCGCGATTAAGAAGCGCGAGCCAACCATCAAGAAGCTAGTAAAACAATACAACGAGGAGGTGGCAAAGATCGAGAAGCTGATCCAACAGAAAAAGGTGCCTGCGAACACGCGAGCCCCAGTGCGCCTTGACGTGGATAACATCTTTGAATTGGACATCGACGACAGCATCTGGCTCGACGTTGGCCTCACGGACGACGACGCGGACATCCCAGAGGCACTATTAGACCCTGGGGTCCGCAACTTGATTCGTACTCTGCTCCAGAAACGACGCGCTGAAGAGGAGCTGCATCGGCTCCGTCGCGAACATGGCCACCTGCGTATTCATCTTGCCGCTGAGTGGGAGGCGCTCGAGGCGACTATCGCTGACTGCCACGACGCAGCTATCGCATACCAGCTCCAATGCCAGCGCGAGGAACTTCTTGAGCTCCATATCATATGGAAAGATTCGCTCGACGCCTTGTCGGCTCCCGAGGGCGCCCCAGAATTTGGTCCTTCTCAAGCGGAGCTCGAGCAGGCGCGCATTACACGGGTGGTGCCCGCCTGGCGGACGGGGGAAGATGGGGATGCTTCGGATATCTGGAGCGATGAGGGTGCGCCGGATGATGATGATGATCCTGCGATTTTGGCGGTGCTCAGTACCCTCGAGCGCGCCGACAACAGACCATCCGAGCTTGATGACAGCGACGAGGATATCTTTGCAGACACTTAGTTATCTACGTAGATATAAGAACGCGCAAGATCTAGATAATTTCCTTTTTGGGAGCAGAGGCGTAGTAGTTAATCTCCTTATTGGGCCACGGGCGTAGCGGTTATATACGCGTCTCAGTTGTCAGTGCACGCGTTTTAGAATACATAATGTATCTGTCTCTAAAGGGATATCTGTGTGTAAATATCCCTCAGACGCGTAACGCCGAGCTGTCAATAAATTTCCTTATTTGGACGAGAGGCGTAGTGGCATGTCTTGCGCCTAACTTGTCAAGAGACGCGTTTGATCGCGTCTAACTTGTCTATCCACGCGTTTGAGACGCGTCCCTGAATTCAAAATTGGTGTCTACTGTTGTAGACGCGGAAAAGACGCGTCATTCGCGAGATCTCATAGCTTTCTACTCGTTCGCGGGCAGCTTGGGCCGGGATGTCAATCGACGTGTTTGGACGCGTCTGAATGACTATCCACGCGTTTGAGACGCGTCTGGCAGTTTACTGGTGGCATCTACTGTTCCAGACGCGCAAAAGACGCGTCATTCGCGAGATTTCATAACTTGCCAATAGCGGGCAGCTATAATGGGCAAGATTGGAAGTAGTATGGCTCCAGCCACGCGCGTGGCTTCACCCATGAAAGGAAAGACTCCTTGCATGGCTTCACCCACGCGAGCATGGTCTCAGCCATGCTGGTTCCATCCACCCCCACGGTTGCAACCACGCAAGGCAAGTGAATCGCGTGGGCTCATCCACGCGAGCATGGTCTCAACCACGCTAGGGAGATGAACATGGGTGGTTCCATCCAACCCCCGTGGTTGAAACCACACAGGGTAGGTGGACTCGCGTGGTTGCACCCACCCTGAATGGGCTCAACCATGCAGGATATCTAACCACCGCATGGTTGAGCCCACGCGCGTATGGGTGCAACCACGCGTCCTCCTCCTACAGCCTGGCTGCACCCACGCTCTTGCAGGTATGGCTGAAGCCACGAGCGTGGGTGCACCCTAGCTCCATTGCGTCCAGTGTGTGGGTTAACCCACCGAGTATATATGGTTTCACCCACTTTTCCTGGCGTGGGTGAAGCCCAAGGGCGTGTGGGTGGACCCACATTCGGTTCAGACGTCCCCCATGGATGCGACCATGCTTGCGATGGCTCGAACCATGGGTTTGAACATGCCGTCGGCATAATGTGCTTTGATCTTGCCGGCGGCATGTTCAAGTTTCAAAGCAAAACCAATTATATTAGCGGCTATCCTAATACACGAGAGGTGCTGTATGTATCATCTAATCTAATTAATTTGTAGTGGCAGCCGCAACACATCTAGACCCTTCGCAGTGTACTCATTGTTTATATATAAATTAATTCTTCCCTGGGCAGAGTCAGAACGCGAAGAAATTTAATAAAAGAACACGTACCCTTCAATTTCCCAACCAAGGAGCGCAATGTACATCTCAAATACCCGCTCAACCGCTCTGATTCCACCACAAGCGCTAAGACGAAACTGCTCACAGTGGCGGCGAGGGCAGAATTCGCACTGCCGATATCCCAACCAGGTGTGCATTCTTTTGTAGTGTGCGTGGAGTAGACGCTCTACAGAAAATGAGCGCCGAACAGGAATGATGACCGCTTACCAAGGATAAAGCACCGCGGGACACGATACGCCAGCACGCACTGCTGGTCCTGCCCTCGGCAGCGACGGTGATGCTCGCGCAATCGACGACGTAAGTCGTTGGTAGCCCCGATTTTGATGATGTCGAAACGCGCACCATGGCGTTGGGCCGGTATGAGCATGGCATAGACAGAGCCTCGGCGGCTGCGACGACTGGTCCTCGATCTGGCCATTTGGGTCGTTGGAGGGGAGCTCGGAGGGTGGATGCTGAGTGTGGGACGCGGGTTGTCGAGGGCGAGCGCGAAACAACGGCTGTGGATGCCGCTGTGGAGGGAGTAGTGGAAAGGAGGGGTGTCGATGGGTCGATGGCGCTGATAGAAAGGTCGATCCGCGCCGCGGGCGGATCGCTGGGTGTCGGACGCCTCCAAAAGGAGCCATCCACAGCTCCTGCTCACCCACGAGCTCGGATCTCGCTAGATCGCGCTTGTCTCTGGCTGCAAAGAAGAAATGAGCAAAAAAGGCGACAAAAAAAAGGCCCACATGAGAATCGAACAGGCACACTGATTGCACAGGGAGAAATGTAGCAGAAGAGACTTACCACTGCACCATCATAATATTATCCAAGCTTGTTTGAGAAGCATTAGAAGGGCATCTTCCGGCGTCCCAATTAGGAAAATCGCGCTGGTTCCACCCACCCAGCGCGGATGAAACCACCCTCAACATGGGTGGATCCAAGGCGTCCGTGACGTGACCAGCCTTGGTTCCACCCACGGTTTGGGTGAAACCATGGGCTATGTACTCAACCCATGTTTTGGGACCTCTTAGGTCCTGGCTCAACCCCCAGAACTTACACCTAGATAGGTCCAGTCAGAGGTAGTCTGAGGTGGAGCTACCCGCTGCATGCGCGCTTTGTACTGTCGGGCCCAACACCGTAGACCTCGACGTGCTCCTTCCAGACACGCCACCAATATCTTGGCTGGAGGGATGTGAGAGCTGCTCCCCGTAACCATTTTTCGATGGGGCTGGAGTAGAGGGGCCGCTGTCAGTGAGACCGCGTGTAGGTAAATCGGGACTAGGTCCCATTTTGCCCCGACTCCTGCTGGTTATACTCGCAGCTCGCAGGCGCTGACAAGAGGGAGGCACCACTTCCCTATGACCCCCCCATGCTCCAGGAGGGCCCCCGGTGCCAGATTGGTTGTCTTGTTGTGGTTGTGTGTTCATGTGATGTTGGAGGATGATGCGTTTATAGACCGCTGTGATGCTGCGGGCGTTCGTAGAGATAGATTTCCAAAATACGGCTTTTGTACTATCAAGTCTCAGTCGAGTCGTCCTCTGGGGATTGTGTTCGCAACGGTGGAAACTGTGTTTTTAAAGAGGCTGTTGGCCTCCGCGAGATTAATCTGTGGTCGTGGGTGTGTGTTTCTAATCGAGCGGGGAAGGGTTCGCCCTCCGCTGGATTATTTGGTGGTCGTAGATGTTGGTTGGCGACTCGAAAGTCTGCCGTGAAGTTGTTGGAAGGAAGGTGGTGCTCGATTCTCTTCGAGGCTTATGTGCTTCCCAGCGAGGAAGTCCTGGCCAATGGATGTCCGATAGTTCCGCTTGTATAGGATGGTCTGTACACATCGCGCTCGCGGATTCGAGGTATTGGACGGCGACTGAGCTACAGGAAGTCCTCCGAACGCCCTGGTATACGTCTGGGTGTCACGGTTATTGCGCAGTTCTGAATGGTGGTCGCCCTCGTAGAGCTAACTGGCTATGCTCTCGTCCGTCGAGGTTTACCATAGCGAGCCGACCGACGCCGAGCCTTATAGCATCCGAAAAGTGGTGGAGTGGTGGATAGTGGTTCCCTTTTAATTGGGCGGTCCCGATACCGGTGTCCTCAGTGTCTGTATCTTGAAATTTGCACTGTATATTGGGGCGCAGTGAACTGTTTACTTGTGTTTACAGTTGTGGTAGATATAGTTTGTGGGTGTGAACGCTTAGTTCCACAATTCCCGTGCATTTGGCCTGGGATGTCAAGTCGTGAGTATGCTCTAGACCCTTGCCAAGCGGATTGCTAATGGTTTGTAAGACTTGGGTTGGTAAGTGTTTCATGTTTTGCTTTGTAAGTCTTGGTCGCACGGCTGTCGAATGGTTTCATGGGGACTGAGTCGAAGTATTGACCAAGTCGCTTTGATCCCCGGATGCCGCTGTATTTCCTGGACCTTCGCTCGACTTGTCTGCCTTCCGCTGGGTTTTCCTGGGCGCCGCTACATTTCCTCGAGCTTCACATTAGGTTTCTCGTCCTCCGCGCTATTGTTTCCAGGCGCCACGACATTTCCCTGGCACCGCAACTCTCCCCTGGACATTGTGTCGAGCTGGTTGTCCCCTGCTGGATTCCTTTGAGCGCCGCTGCATTGTTTCCGGTCCCGCGAGATTATCCTGTGTCTGTGCATCGAATTCTTGACCTTCGCTTCGCATTGCTGACTCAGATAGGCCCCTGTCTCATCCTTCCGATGGCTCACGTCGCCGTTTGGTCACTTGTTGGACTGTTTCCGTGCCCACCTGGCCGGACCCGTCTGCAGGTGTGTGCTCGATGTCTGTTTCCACAAAATGTCTGCACCTATCGCGTCGTATGTCTCGCTCCTCTATCGTTTGTCCGTCTGAGTCGTTCCTCTTCCAGCGGAGCAAGGGTTATAGGTGGTGTATCACTCCCGAAAGATGGCGAGGTTTCCCTGCGCGTGCAGTAATCCAGCGGCCAGCTCATTCATGTCGGCGACGTTCACAGTGATCGTGCAAGGTCACAGTGGGGTCTGTTAGCAGAACTAGCAGATTGAATGAATTTGAGAATGAGAGAAGGGGTAATAATTGACTGTGTATCTACTGCTCATTTTACATTGCTTTTATACTAAAGATAAAGGCTGTGCATACCGCGGAATCGACTATGGACTGTGCAGCACAGTTACTGCAGACTGTGCGGACTGTGTATGGGCTGCGCGTCTAGGCCTGTCTAGACCGTTCAGCTTGCATGTGATCCCATTTCTAACACTCCCCCTCAAGCTGAACTCAAGCCCAGTGCACTGATCAGTGGCTTGAACTTATACGGGGCAAGTGCCTTCGTGAGTACGTTGGCTACCATCTCTGCCGTTGGACAGTAAGTAACTCCTAAGGTCCCATCTTCAATTGTGGAGCGGATGAAGTGGTATCAAATATCAATGTGCTTGGTACGTGCATGATATTGACCCAGCTCTGCATGCGCTAGTGCAATTGCCGACTGATTATCATTGTAGATAATTGTAGGGAATTGAACTGGACCGAATAGTTCTGCAATGAAGGTCCGAAACCACATTGCCTCCTTCGCTGTAAAGGTTAGTACAATGTACTCAGCCTCAGTTGTTGAAAGAGATATTATTTCCTGCTGCTTCGATGCCCAGGACACTGCAGCGCCGTTCATGAGTAAGACATAGCCTGAGACAGCCTTGCGGTTCTCCAATGACATGCCATCAGCATCTGCAAAAATATGCAAGCCGATATTCTCATCGCTTGCACCATAGGTAAGCCCATGGGTACGTGTTCCTTTCAAGTATTGAAGAACACGTTTTCCAGCGCTCCAGTGAGCCTGGCCGGGATTGTCCACAAATCTCGATAAGACACAGACTGTAAATGCCAAGTCTGGTCTTGTTGCGGTTGCTAGCCAAACTAGCCCACCGATCAACTCTCGATAAGGGATCTTCTTCATCTCCAAAGTCTCCTCGACTGTCTTGGGACATTGCTCACATGTCAGCTGAGAATTTGGATCCAGAGGTACAGAGACTGGTCTGCAATTCTCCATGTTGAATTTTCGAATCAACGAGTCAATGTAGGTTGTTTGGGATATCACAAGAGTGTGGCGGTTTCTATCACGCTTCACCTCCATCCCCAGTAACCAACTGATATCACCCAGCCGTGATATCTTGAACACCTGAGAGACTTCATCCTGAATCTTCTCAATCAACTTGGGTGAATTTCCGGTGATTGTACTGTCGTCAATGTGTATTGCCATGATGGCAAATTTGTTGCCTCTCACGGTTTGATAAACAGTATGGTCGGTACGCAGTGGTTGTATTCCAAACTTCCCCAGTTCTGTGGTAAGCTTCTCGTACCACTTGCGGCTTGATTGCTTCAGACCATAAATTGTCTTCTCTAACCGAATGACCTCATTCGAGAAATATGGAGCTTGTTCCATATAGATCTCCTCGTCAGCGGAAAACTCTCCATTTAGGAATGCAGCTGAATAGTCAAACACTTGGATGTTCCAGTCGTAACAGGCAGCAATAGATAGGATTGTTCATAAAGATGACAGTTTCGCTGTGGGTGAGAATGTCTCATAGTAATCAACACCTTCCACCTGTGTGAAGCCTCTGGCCACCAGGCGGGCTTTATATTTGTCGATTTCGCCATTAGCCTTACGTTTGATTCGGAGCACCCATTTGCTTCCCACAACGTTTCGATCTAGTGGCCTAGGAACCAGTCTGTCACCGAATGTACCGGTACGTCTCATGGCTTCCATTTCATTGTCCATGGCCTGCTTGAATAGCAGCCAATCCTGACGTTGTTGGGTGTCCTCAACGGTTGGTGTATCCGACATGTCTCCGAGCCCTGCAAATGCAAGCTCGAGATCGGTCCGAGATATCACATCCGGAGTGAATGACCTTGTGTCATCAATTGCACTGTGTGCAGAATGTCGAGTTCTCGTGCCTTCGAGTATGTTTCTTGAATCAATTTGGCTCGAAATATCTCGTGGTGCAACACGCTTGGTTGATTCTGTTGCTGGGACTTGCGCCAGAGTACTTGGTGGTGTTGTGAGCGGGGAGTCAGGGAGGGGAATAGTAATGGAGGGTAGTTGTGTGGTAGTTGGGGCCATTGTTCCAGGTGCCTGAATGTTTTGCGACACTGATTCTGGCCTAATTTCTGCTCTCTCCCCCTCATTCAGCACTCTAAACACTTCTCCATTTTGCCTTCTCTTCGCAAATTTCAAGTTGCGCTCGACACGAATGGAGTGGTTATCTGAGTAATAGATGCGATGTCCATCTATTGTGTCTGGATCTAAGCCCATCCAGCGCCCCTCACGGGCTCGTTTTGGTCCACCTAGTTTTTCGTCATCCTCGTGGACCCAGACCTTGCATCCCCACTCATGTATGTGGCGCAAGTCTGGTCTCTGCTTGTGGAAGACTTCATATGGTGTCTTGCCACCTAGGGCCTTGGTTGAGCTCCGATTTTTCAACCAAACAGCATGCTTCAGCACCTCACCCCTAGTCTCTCATACAGACTCTATACTGCGTGTGCCGAATAAATAAGGACACTTAGTATAGAGTCTGTTAGTTAAGTGACGCCTTTGATAGGTGACCCAAATAGGAAAGGCACCGCCATCGCCCAATTAGGAAGGACGCGTGTCCTCGCTCTCCCACTCACCCTCTGCCGCTGCAAACACTCGGAGGGCCTCCCAGCACCCTCACAATCGCATATGCAGACTTAAACGGACCCTATACGAGCAAAACTGCGCTCAAAGGAAGCTTGTGAAGCTTTGCGTTGACCACGTCCAATTCCACTGTCTTGAGAGGCCTATAGAGCAGGGAAGACGTCGAAGGGGCACTGGAGAGACCTAAGGTGCGTCATAGAACGCTCAGCACTCGTTTTCACTTCGCTAATACCAATGTAGAGAGGATGTCATCTTGGCTCGGCACACCGCAGGCCACGGCACTCCTTCTCCCACCTGTATTGCTCGCTACCGCGCATCCCCAACACCCCAGACACCGTCCCCAGCTGCCTGTCAAATCTCGAGCCTTTCCAAGCTTCCGTCGTCTTTCATTCGAGCGCCAGAGCCGACGGCCCATCTTCACTCTCTAGTCGTACCTACCGACTCACTTTCGGCCTGAAACCAGCCATGCGACACGCTATACACCCCAGGACGATGTTCCGCCAATTTACTTGTCCTCTTCGCCCCATTGCTTCAAGTTACAAACGACGCCGAGCCGGGATCATCGCCTGCATACTCTTCTTGGCCTCTTTTCTGGCATTCACGCTCCCTAACGCCCGCTGGGATGGTGCAGCGAGGACTAGACCAGTTTGGGGCCTATTCAAGGGGGTTACCAGTGCTAAGAAGGTGGAGTATCGCGGGCCGGGCATTCAGATAGTGTTTGACACCTTTTTTTGCTGGGATTTCGCCGTAGCTGTCTTGTAGCATGATATACATACCTCATAAATGCATTGCCTCTATTCAAAATGTCCTCAGCATCGCGAGAGAGCTCGCTCGAGCCATGCCTTCCTAATTGGGCGATGGCGGTGCACTTCCTTTTTGGGTCACCCATCAAACACGACACTTAGCTATCAGACTACCTCACCCCAAAGGTTTGATGCTAGCCCTGCTGCGTGTAATATTGCACGCACTTTCTCAAGAAGTGTGCGATTCAGTCGCTCTGCAACACCATTGTGCTCCGGTGTGTTATGGACTGTCAATCGGCGTCTGATGCCTTCTTTGGCCAACCAGGCGTCAAATTCCTTGTTCTTGTATTCTCCGCCGTTGTCAGAGTGCAATATTTTTATCTTGATTGCATGATTTCGCTCCCAACGCGCGGCTAACGACTTTGTCGCTTCCAGTGTGCCACTCTTGGCATGTAGCAAGATTACTACCGAGTATCGACTTGCTTCATCTGTGAACGAGACATAATACCGGTTATGTTGTGGTGTCTCCACAGTAGCAGGTCCCCAGAGATCTGAGGGTATCTCATCACCAACTTCCCCTCTTGCCTCGCGCTCAGCGGGCTTGGAGATTGGCTTTCTTGTCATCCGTCCATGTAGGCACGATGTACATATTTCCTCTGTGGCAGCCTTGCTTTCTTCTTAGTTGAATTCCTTCAACATGCTTGTCGATTACAAGCTTCCGGGCTGCTTCCACAGGTAAGTGTCCAAGGAGCCTATGCAGCTCCTCTAGTGTTACTTGTAAGGGACCACCATCGCTTGCGGAATATGCTTCCATCTCTGGCAATGGTGC
This sequence comes from Mycena amicta, assembly GCA_029282125.1. Classification (NCBI taxonomy): domain Eukaryota; kingdom Fungi; phylum Basidiomycota; class Agaricomycetes; order Agaricales; family Mycenaceae; genus Mycena; species Mycena amicta. The sequence continues at coordinate 254,719 of JARIHP010000035.1, read as the reverse complement.
CTCCACCTCTACAGCATACACTCCTTGCACAAATGGAACTGTTCCAATGTGCTGTCCTCTTTCGTTGAAGATTCTGCACTCTGTGCTTCGAAAATGCAGCAAATATCCTGCCTTCGTAATCTTCCCAACTGAGAGGAGGGTTACTCCCATGCTTGGTGCATAGATTATATCTCGCACAAGAACTCTAGTGTATAGATTCTTGGCTTTTGGTACTTACACATGCATGTCACCCTTGCCTACGGCCTCAAACTGTTTGTTGTCCGCGGCAACTATTCCTCACGGTCTAATCGTTTGATAATTCATGAGTCTACTCTTGTCGGGTGTCAAGTGCTGTGTTGCACCCGAGTCGTAAACTTCCAGTTCTTGATGAGATCCACTTGTAGCGGCAGCTGCAATCAGCTCCACTCTATCTGAGGCAATTGAGAACCTATCCATCGGCTCTTCTCCCTCATTTGGATCAGAATCAAACTCATCGTCAGACTGGCTCTTGCCATTCAACCAATCAAGCTCGTCTTTAAGTACTGTCCGATATTTCCTCGAGGTCTGGCATGTTGGAGAATCTTGTATTGTCCACATTATCACCGTCCTCGGAATCATCTTCATCAAGTTCATCAAACTCAATGGCTTGCCCGTCCTGAGCATGCCATGCAGCATCAAAGTCTTGTTGCGCTTGTGCAACATTTGCTTTGTCTCTAGGTTTGCGATTGGGATACTGGCCTTCTTTTCCGCCTCCCTTTGCATAACAATATTTTGCCCAATGTCCTGTCTTCTGGCAATTATGACATTTGCCTTTCATGGTCTTTCTTGGATTCTTCTTGCCATTGCCACCGTTCCCATAGAACGCGGCCTCTGGCCCACTTTGCACCCGATCGGGCCGCCTTTCTGTCGGCCTCATCACTGATACCCTGTAGTACAGTTTCCGGATCAAGCACTTTTCCAAGTAGAGCTGCTGCGCCTGTTAGCGCACTCAGGTAGGTCTCCCAGCTGTTTGGGAGGGACCCTAGGACTATTGTGACCAATTCTTTTTCGCCAGGGTCTGCACCCATGGCTATCAGGTCCTCTCTGTACGTTGAGAGCGTCGTGAGATGTTCCTTCACATCGCCTCCTTCTGCGCATCGCTCGTCTTGCAGCTTTCGGCGCAGATCTACAGTGACCATCTGGGATTTCTTCTCAAAGTGAGCTCTCACTTTGTCCCACATTTCTTTGGCAGTTTTCTCACCCTTCACTTTCAGAAAGAGTGAGTCTGGAATCGTTGTTGCAATGCCTTGCTTGATAACAGCCTGCTTCAACTTCCAGAACCGACGACGCATAAGGAACATGTCGTAAGCCTTCTTCTCATCCGCCGTTGGTACTAGCGGATCCACCATTACAGGTGCAACGGGTTCCTTCCAGATCACAGGATCATCGAGGTGGTCACCAAGACCAGCCGCGTTGATCGCAAACTTGAAGCGATCTCGGAAGAACACGTAATTCTTTCCATCAGCCTTACATAAAGGCAGTCTTGCAAAATACTCTCCAAGCTTTGCAGTGGAGGATAGCATGTTCCTTGATGTCGACATGTTGTAGGAAAGTATGAGGTAAGCAGTATTCGTTCGTGGTTATTGGGTTCTTAATTATGCGCGGTCGGGGCCCATAACCTGTTAGCAGAACTAGCAGATTGAACGAATTTGAGAATGAGAGAAAGGGTAATAATTGACTGTGTATCTACTGCTCATTCTACATTGCTTTTATTCCTGCTACCGTTAGGTACAGGTTCTATAGGGCGCCCTCTTTTCAGTTTTTTGTGTGTAGATCACATTTTGGTCATTTCTGGTTTGTCAAGCCAAAATCCCTCAGCCAAATGTGTGAGAAAACTTCCCATGTCACTCGCATCGTGGGATTTCCACTCGTCCGAGTCGTTGTCAAAGTCCTTTGCGCTCGACTTCGTTGTTGAGGATCCACCGCAGCTGTTGTGCTGCACTATTCTCCTGTATAGTCTGACTCTGAGTTCACAACACTCTCTGATATCTCGGCTCTATCTGGATAGTTCGGCAATGGATGCACTTCGGGTCTGCTCCTGTAACTTGGTAGCGCTGTTCGTTCGCCATTCAACTTTGTGTCGGTTCAAAACCCTGGGTAAAGTCTTGTCTAAGCAGGCGACAAGAGATAACCGACTGGCTTCACTCGTACTTGATTTGCACGTCGAAAAGAAGTACTGTACTTCTTTCTTACTCTTGACCACCATGCTCATCTCCATCAGCAGCTCACGTTCCCTCCGCTCCCAACAATGCAATGCATTTGTCCTGCTTCAACCTGCCCAATATGGCTCGATTCGAGCGGAAGTTTTTTTGCTGCTCTGGGCTCCGAGTCCTATGCTACCCGATCGCACAATACCCTCAAAAGGACATGCACATGAACAGTGGAGCGGAGGGCGAGAGGGATGAGGGATGAGTGGTGGTGAGAGGACAATGAGGGCCGCTGTCAGGGCAGTAGGGCGCCGCAGGGCGTGCATGCAGCTGGTGTTCGTGCCACGAGGTGTGTGCTCCATCTTCATGTAGACGATTCATCTCATTCTGCAATCATTCTCACTGGGGGCATGAGGCGGTGTTGACTAGATGGAGTCGATGTTGAGTCGAGCACAAGTCGACAGCATCTGGCCTCGTGGCAATCGCGTGGCTGATGTGCTGTCTCTTGCTTGACACTGCCGAGATAAGAGATAAGATTTGCTCTGTGCAGCAGTTTCCATCGTTGAAGGATATTCTGCATAAGTCTGAGTGTAATTTTGGCATGAACTGGGATGGACTATCGTATTTTGTTCATCTCCGTCTTGACTTCACCCATTATACACCATAATTTGGGTGTTACAACGTCTATTACAAAAAAAAGGTAAAGACGTGTGAGAACATCATAAGAGATCATGCCTGTGCACTGTACACCACAGCTGGCAGCTTGTTTGAGCCGAGTTAGCTCCTGAGGACCCAATAGCTCACGATAGGGCGCATGCAACGAAAAACCCCGCCAGAGTGCTTTGACAGCTGTGGGAATACTCATGCTATGCCGGCCAAGCCGCGCGACAGCAAAATCAGTCAGGAGGGCTGCCACAAGGCGTAATGCTGTCGACTTGTGCTCGACTCAACGTCGACTCCGAGTTGAGTCCATCCAGTCGACAGTGCCTCATGCCCCCAGTGTCTGCCTACGCGACGAAGAGCCACCGGTCAACGAACGCAACGGTGGAAGTTGTATCGACCGGATTCTTGCGACCTTGAAGTATGTATCCTTGCTTTTGTTTCGTTCACCGTCGCTGAACTCAAGTTGTGTAATTTTTTTTCAGTGTTCCCTCCAATCAGCCTGGCAGCAGTCGAGCCTCGCTTGCGTCGCACGTTACATCGACAATAATGCTGGTGGGGCTGGAGTGTTAGCGGAAAGGTAGGAGCGATGGATTGATGCGAGGATGGTGTGATTTTGAGGTCCGTGCAAGGGTCCGTGTTCATTTCACTTGGTTCTTCGAGTTGGACTGAGACACTTTCAGAGGGTCGACGCTGGACAAGAATAGAAGTAAAAGGAGCATTGGCAGCCCTCTGTATAGGTGCTCGCTCTGGAGTAGGTGTGCTTATCTACAGTCGAGGTAGAAAGTAAGCTGTTACAACTTCCCGGGCCAGCCGCCACGTTCACACTACCTTTGCCATGATAGTCCAGACACTGCAAGATATACCCTTCCTCAGAAGTCTCCTACCAATTGTCCTCACCCTGTCAGTTACCCGAGTTTACTTGTGCTTATTGTCTGTTCTCATCCTATATGTTTACTGAACCTTGAATGCAAAGAAAAAGAAAATCGGTAGCAGGCCTTGCCGCTCGTTGGCCTTACAGCCTTATACTAAAGATAAAGGCTGTGCATCCTGCGGAATCGACTATGGACTGTGCAGCACAGTTACTGCAGACTGTGCGGACTGTGCATGGGCTGCACGTCTAGGCCTGTCTAGACCGTTCAGCTTGCATGTGATCCCATTTCTAACAGGGTCGAGGGGCTGCGCAGACGCGGTGGGCTCGTAGGTCGAACGGGACTGTATCCGGTGCGGTCGTAGGTGGAACAGGATCGTATCTGGGCAAACATTGCGATAGCAGGAGTAAGTCTCGACGGGGTCGTAGGTGGAACGGGGCCATATCCAGGCAAACATTGCGATAGCAGGAGTGAGTGTTGTAGATTTGCTGTATTCGAAGACGGCGCGTCTGGGAAGCATGTATTAATCCAGCGGTGGTGCTTAATGGGTTCCTATGTTCGTCCAGGAGCGTGTATTAATCCAGCGGTCGTGCTCATTCGGGTCGCTTCACTGTCCTGAGGTGCGTAATAATCCAGCGGTGTTGGTTAACGGGTTGTGTTGTCGGTTGGCCATCTTGGTCCGGGCATCCTAAGGCTTGTGTGGCGTGGCCCGGCTATCTATAGCCCTCACAGCGGAGGCTCACTGCGTGGTGCTTCCGCTCGCCGCGGGGCCCGCTGTGCGGAGCAGTATATCAGTCCTTCCGGCACTCAGTCGGCATCTCTAATCGGCCCCGCGGTAAACAAACGTCATCAGCATCTGCCAGCGACCAAGCGAGCGCTAACCGACGTGATGAGTGGGACCAGCGCTCAATCAGTGCGAGTGGGACTGGTTGCCGAGTCCCACTGCCACTGGTCTCGTCATCCCTCCCTCAGGCCTCAGTCCTCACTAACTGAAGCTTTTCTTGACGAGGCGGCCGCTGTTGTAGTATGACCCCGGCTATCCAGTGCTCGTGTTGTTTGCGCATTACCCTTCTCTGAACGAAACTACCTGAAAAATGATGCTATCACGCTGCCCGGCTGCTGCGCACGTCATACTGGGTTCAAGCTTACCTTTTCGGGCAAATTCTACAGCTTCTCGGTCGATTTCCAGTGCTTATCGCTCGAATCGCACAGCCAAAAGGGCTGTGAGGTTCATGTAACTGTCCGCCGTTATCGCGATTTCAGGCGATAACGCACAGCGTCCCAACTTTCGGGTCACTTTGATCCCCATCAACGCTGCTTGCCTCCGTTGCGACGATCTTGATCCGAGCAAGCACTTGTGTAGTGTAACGAAACCTGTGACCGTTCTCTTCAGCCTGAAGAGAACGGTTACAGGTGCGTAGTATTATCCTTGAATACATTTAGTCTGAAGAGAACGGTTACAGAACCTTGAACTCTTGACCTACAACAGCCGCGATGCCAGTCAGGCTAATATGCATTCCACAAACAACTCGATTGTTTATCATATACTGGTATACTTTACGTGGATTATAAGCAAAAAGCGGGGCGGTAGTCCAAGGATTGCCCCAACCCACCCCGGAATAGATACTTTTTAACAGCAAGCAAAGAAAGCAAAGAATCCCCAATTTGCAACAGAAGAAGAGAAGAAAAAATGGATATGTACAATTATATGGTTTGAGAGACAAAGAGACAGATATAAAAAAGCAAAAAGATTTCGACGTTAGCGGCCCCCACCTAAACAATGCCTTTCACAAGCATCCCCTCGAGTCGGCAATACTCGGGCACAATCGCTGCATAGGCCAAGAATGCATCGCTATCCGGCTCCGCGACCTTTGCCAGCCCAAGCTGCAGCTCTGCCTCGCTGGTAGGCAGCGCCGCGACAGGCGTCAACGGCGTAGGCGTCGTCGGTGTCCCCGCACCCGCAGTCCCGTTCGCACCAATAATTCCAGGACTCAGCATTCCGCTCGTCCCAGAGGCGCCCAAATCCGGCGTCGTGAACGCAGTCGACACGCTCGCCATGCTAATGCCGCTGCTCGAGCTCGAGCTCGGTGTCATCCCAATCACCCCGGGGCTCCGATACTCTGCCAGGGAGATGCCCATCCGCTCAGCCATCTCCCGCGCATTCTCCTCGTCCTCCTCCTCTTCCAGAAGCGCATTCGGAGCACGGACATGGGGCGGACGAGTAAACGGCGTGCTTGTCCCGCTCGGTGTAGGCGTGTGCGCGTTACCCACACTTGCTCGGAGGGGTGCCCCGCCAGTCGCACTCCAGCGTTTCCCAAGCACCCGCCTGACCTCCTCCTCGAATCCAACCCCACTCGAGCCGACCCAGTCGCGTCCCCAGACCCAGCGCGCGACATATGCAGCCCCGAGAGACCCACGGGATGGGCAGCCGAACGCAGGCGCGTTGCGATGCGGGGCTGCCTGTGCAGAGGCGATTTGCGTGGTGGGAACGAAGACTGGTGCATTGAAGACGTCGCAAACGAGGTTGGCGACGCTGGGGAAGTTGGCTGCTGCGCCCGTTGCAAGGATGCGTCCCGGAAGCGGAACGGTGTCGTATGGGTCGAATGTCACGCCAAGGGCACCAGCAGTGGATCGTCGCGCTGCGTGGACGGACAACGGAGGCGGAGGGCCACGGGCAAGAACACCCGTCGCCAGAATCTTGGCAAACTTGACGCGGAGGGCGAGAATCTGCGATTCGAGCAGGCATCGCGGGTTGGCACGCAGGTCGCGGAACTCGGTGACCTTGATGCCAGTTTCGAAGCGGTAGATGCCTTTGACGTGGGCAAAGGGATGAGCGTCGCCTTGAAGGTACCAAAATGCAAAGAGTTTGTCGTCGAGTCTAGGAGAAAAAAAAGTCAGATTTGGAGTAAATTTTGGAATGGAAAACGGAAATGTACCCGATAGACCCTCCGGGCGGTACAATAGCAACAAGACGGTCAAATGCGCTCCAGCTCTTGGTGTACATATCGCGCACAAGAGCACGAGGAACGTCCGCGTTGCGGTTAGTGACGACCGCAATATAGCGGCGCTTTTCAGTAGAGTCTTGGGCCGGGTGAGGGAAGAGATTGTAGAGGCGCGTCGGGAGGTAATGCTGGGCTGGTGCCATCAATACGTCCATAGGACCGAATTGGATGACGACGTCGTTGGAGGAGGGTACCATGGAGAGGTAGGCTGCCAACCCGTCGCTCGTGAAAGAGGTTACACCCGTTTCAGGATCGAAGCCGTACCGCTCCACGAGGTAGCGACTGATGTTCCCAGCCCGACGGCCGCCGCCTGTCAAATCGACCTCGCCCAACCACCCGCGGACACGACGACCCTCCTCGCGCGATCCTCCAACGATGTCGAGGACCTTTTCGTCCCACGCATTGGCAGTGTGAGACCACAAGCCTGTCGCACATGCCTCTGCCTCCGCCATGGGCATCCATTTGCCAGACACGAGCGACGCCAAAAAGGCTGAGGCGAGCTGTACTCGTCCAGTGCGAGCCCAGACGTCCTGGGGCCACGTTTCGTGAACGCGAAGGAGCTGGGCAGCGATTGCGGAGGGATTTGCTGCCGAGCCGACATGTGCGACAAGATGGTCGGCACCACCGACGAGCGCCTCGATAGTGAGTGCGTGGGTGTGAGACGATGTATCCTGAGCCACGGGGGTATTCGGGAGCGAGAAATGAGCCGATGAGAAGTGTGCGACGAGGGGAGTGTGAGGGTCGAGCGATGACAACGAAGGGACCGCGGTCGATTTCCACCAGACGAGGGCATGCTGGGCGCAACCCCCGATAGTTTTTATGCGCGTTAGGTCGACATTGCGGCGCAATTTTTCGAAGAGGGTGTCTGTAGTGATTGAAGGGGACACGTGGGGAACGGAAGCAAATTATTGAGGCGACGCAAAAAAAAATGGAGAGCAGATTAGACGTACCGAGAGCCTTAATCCACATCTCGACGGGGGTCGTGTAGGCCTCACCAGGCGTCGTGAAGATGCCGCCTTGGGTCCTGCGAGACGAGACTGTCAGCGCCTATCGATGAGAAACGAAGAGCGAGCGACATACTGGTACTCGGAGAGCTCGGTGTCGAAGTCGACGCATTCGACACCCACGAGCTCAAGGTTCTCATCGACGAGGGACGCTCGGAGCTGGTCCACCGCGAGCTCCAGTCCCAGGAAGAGAGACGAGCCAGCCGGCATTTGTTAGGTTGATGATAGAGTAGATGTAGAGTAGTGGTATCGTCGACAGGCCGGGGTATGTCGGTGGGGGCGTCTCGAAGTCGTCGCTGGCTCGCTTGGAGTGGGAGTGGCCAGCGGGAGGCAGATGGGTGGACCAAAAGATGATGAACAGAAGCCTGCCTTCGCGTCGACACGTGTAACATTTTGCTTCCATCCGACATGTCACCCCCGTCCACCACGGCAAACGTCGGTTCGCTGCCATCCCAGCCGTGAGCTGGGCCACCACAATTCCACTGGGTCTAGTGCACCGTTCCCCACCCCGTAGCTTCGATCCTACCGCCGCCCATCATCACCCAATATTGTTCGTCGTCAACACCTGTCTGTCCGAGGAGACTGGCGTGGATAGCCGAGGGCTTCGGGCTTTGTCAAGACGCCCCGAGGGCTGTATGGCGCATCGAACGGATAGAGACGTGGTGGTATCAAGAAAAGCTGCGAGTCCACAATGACTGCTTGACAGAGAGGGAGAGTTTAAATTTTAAAGGCAAATCGGCGATGAGCGGCGGCGCCTCACGATCTCTGCAGTTCAACTGGAAGTTGGCGCCAGTGATTGGGGCTTTGGCCAAAGGTGTAGTCAACAGTGGTGCTCTACCGGTATTTCGGCTGTCTTTGGCCAAATGAGCAGGACAGTGCGTTACTCTTCTTCCGTTGAGCTTGGCGAGCTAAATAATTGTGCAGAGCGGTTCGATTCAGATGGGGAAGATATTGGTACCGGAGTCCTTTCCTTGTCAACTTCATTTACAGCTCTTTGCAGATTTGATGAGACTTGTCACGTCTCTCTGGCGCGAGAAGTCACGGTTTTCCTCGCGCCATTGTGAGGTCAGTATTGCTTCGCTTGCTCTGAAATAAAATGTATTCGATGCGGTTTTGAGAGCTCTTTCCTTCGGTACCAAAATTATATCAAGAATATGAGCTTTCAAATATCAATAAATTTAGACCTTTAAATTATGCTATAAATGTGGTATCGTTTGAAAGGCCTCTTAAATGCGCATCGAACATATTTTGTTTCAGGGAGAACGGGGAAGAACTGAGGTCGCAGTGGCCCAAGGAAAACTGTCACTTCTTTCGCGAGAGAGATGTGACAGGTCTCATCAATTTTGCAAAGAGCTGTAACTCGTGGAATCTATCTTCGTCTTGTGGCTCTGAGCGCCAGGGGGAGCCTCACAAGGAATATCGATTTGCAGCTGAATCCAAGTTGAAGGTGCATCGCTCGTCGTAGCCCGAAGGCCCGAGAGTAAAGGCATGTATTGAAGTGAAGACTCAGAATGCAGGATATTTTTTACGAGGAGAGACTATCTATATCCCCTGCCAGTGATCCATGCAACCGTCTTCAGATTCAACACCGGGCAGACAAGATGCGCCGGCGCAGGTCCCGATAGTACGTCGGCACCATCCGCCCGACGAAAATGTCCATTCCGGCCTCCTTCCTCAGGCGCTCGAATGTGGCGGCCGTCTCATCATCCGGCTTCTCGTCCACGCTGTCCATAGGCGCCTCGAAATAGAGACTGAACTCCTTCAACGTCGAACGGCGAGCCTCAAGCACGCTGGCCACAGTCGGAAAACAGTGAAATGGCGGATATTCGTTGATGAACCGCAGCGAAAGAAGGTTCGGAAGGATCGTGGTGGTGTCAGGCGAGTGCGATTGGTGGGGCGCGAGGGCGGAGACGATCTCGGTAGCTTGAAACCCGATTCGAGTAAAAGTCTCCCAAATGTCGAGGTGTTTAAGGCTGGGAACGGCCAAGAGCCAGAAAACGAAAGGGTGAGGGCCAGCCCAGACATCGTAATTGAGCTTTATGGAGAGCGTTTCGAGCATGGGCGCCGTGCGCATGAAGAATTCCTGCAGAAAGCCGTGGAATGCGATTGTCTCGAGTTGGATGTCCAGCGACTGGAGAGCGGGGAGGTTGAGGAATTGTAGGATAGTGAAGTCTGTGGGTAGCTCGTGTTCGTCCATGGATGAATCCATCATGAATGTCAGGCGTCGCAGGCGAGGTAACGTAGCGATTGCAGGGTTATTCCCTTCGTTCGCTTCGTTACACCAAACGGACGACGGAAGAATGCATTCCTCCAGCTGGGGAACGGTGCACAGGAGTCCCACGAGCTCGCGATAGGTGACTTCTTTTGCAATAAGGAGCTCGGTGAGGATGCAGAGTTTCCGGAGCGACGTGAAGCGACTGAGGTCCGACATGCTAGAGTCGTAACCAAATAAGTTCCACGCGGCGACTTCAAGAGTCCCAAAGCGACACGAAAACTGGTTCACCACGTCAATCGCAGCGGAGTCGGAGCTGGAGTGAAGCGCCAAAGCGATCGGCCGCGTCCCCGCTCTCCCAATACGCTCCACGAGAGGTTGAATCGGAGTCCGTGCGTATCTTCGGTTGACGACCAAATTGGCATCTGGGATGTAGATCGATGCCCAGAGCTTCGTCGTCGCCAATGCAATCGCCTTCCATCCTTTGCAAACCACCATCAAGTCCGCAGGGTGAAGAACCCCGCCCTTTCCTCGCAGTCCGCTGTAGAGTGACTCATGGCGCCACACGTCGGCGAGGTGCTCCAGGACGAAAGCATCGGCTTTATCGTAGCAAAGCATGAAGATTTTCGAGGAGAGTTCCAATGGCAGCAGCTGGATGGGATCTACGAGTGCGTTGAGCTCGCTAATAAGGGCGAGGCGCAGCTCCTGGTCGTCGGTCGGCGTATTTTGAATGCGACTGCGTAGGGCTTCGACAGTCGCGTTCGCTGCTAGTAGAACTACGATGAATGCGCGCCGGAGAAGATAATGGATTTACCAGAATCCATGGCTTCGTCGCGGCCGGGGGATTGTTGCGCGTCGTAGTCTCGGTTCAAGGGCAAGAAAAAGTGTTTTGATTGTCGAGAAACATCATGACGGCGTGAGATGAGCCACTCGCGGTCCTGTGACTTTGTATGCGACGGCGTCTTCAGCGGAACTACTACTACTGAGTATACACATATGCCCATGGCTGCAATGTAGAGTAAGTGGCGAGTAAGTGGAATGGGTAATACGCTGTAAACGCGAAACAGGTGAAGTAAGCACGAAAGTTGACTGGTGTCATTCGGTGTACATTGCTTGATCCTCCAAAGGCCTCTGTACATGTGGGGTCAGTATATCACGCCCGAAAGTTGGAGCAGAGCCCGACCTTAAGCATTACGACCGCTTAACCCTCTTGTTTGCTTCAGCCGAGGTTTGCTCAGTTGCCGCGCGTTTTGCGGTCGGCCAGATGAGAATAGCGGTGCGATACCAAGCTGTGCAGAGAGTTAATGAGACAGATACAATCCGATTCAACGCACTGTTTTCGAAATGAAATTCCTACAAGAATTCATTAACTGCATCCGGCACCGAATGAAAAACAGGCACCTTATCGTTGAACATCGTCGCAGGAATAACGCTCGTCTCGGTCTCGTCGGGATCGCGGGAGTGGTCGAGGAGTGTCCCATTGACAAATTTATCGCTCTCGGGGTCAACCTCTCTATAATCGTAGGTGCTCTTGTCAAATCCGCACGGATGGAATTCTTTCAGCTCAAGAGTGCGACCGTCAAGATCAACCACGCGAGTGACCTGGATGGATTGGTCGGTTTCGCCGCCTTCGAGTTCGGCCAAGTCGTCGAGGTCAACCTCGTACGTATACCACACCTTCAGTTGGGCAAGGTAGAGCGTCAAACCGATTTCGCGGGTAAGGGGACGGAGGCGTTGAAGAAGAGGTGCGTCCACACCCTTCAGATGTTCGGCGGACAGAGGTTCATGATGGGAATAACTACGGTCCAGCAAAATGGCGAGATACGCCGCAGGATCCTCCGAGGTGCGTTCCCTCCAGGCAGATAGAACCTGTCGAAGTTTATTCGTAAGCGCTTGCTCTGCGTGCGGCGCAATGATCGGGCCTGGGTCGCGGATAATATCGTAGACAAGCGAAAGTCGATAGCCCGTATTCACGGAGGACAGATTGTGTTCGACGCCGGAGTCAGTCGCAATCAAAGTGGTAGTGCTTCCGCTTTTCTCCCCAGCGTCGATGTAGTGAAATTTGCCCGCGAAGGAAAGGCGAAGGCGACCTCCTGTGAATTTACTGGGAAGCACCACGATGAGCTCTCCGTGTTTCGTCGACACCTCCGCATTCCTGAGTGAGGGCGCTCAGTTCAAGTTGTGGGACTAGCTGAGAAGAAAGGACGCACCCCGTGAAGTTTGTGGACCTGGAAGGATGCGAGTCAGTGTAGTGAAATGAACGTACAACAGAACGAACGCTGAACCAGTGTATTGAAGCACTAGCTTTTGAAGCACAAAAGTCGGTTTGCTCCCCTCGGCGGTCAGCGTACCCGACATCATCTTCCTGGCCTTCTCCTGCAGCCAATCGTACCACCAATCGTTCTCGACGGTGATCTTGGGTCATCGATAAGCTACCGACGGAGGAAGAACTTGAACGAGTTTCACGCACCTTCTCCCCCGCTATCTCAAATATACCGACCTGGGTGCTCTTCCCAACCGAGCCCACGACGGGAGCTTCACGCGCGCTGAGAGGAAGACCAACACATCCAAGACCTTCAATGACGAGCCCCGGATTCATAGCATGGCTGAGCGGATAGTCCTTGACCGCAAAGGCCGCGTTGACAACGGCACTTAGGTTGCCATTGATGAGCGCTTCGAGCTGATTCTGTCTGTGGAGTGAGCATACGACCTGCAATAGTAACATGGGCGCGCCTTGGTGTGTTTTGAGGCGGTTATGGCCATGATGGTCGCGAATCAAAGAGTCAGAGGGTGACAATAAGTAGGCTGATGTGACGAGACGCGTCCCACAGATAAAATTCATTTCAACGATTTAACATCCTTCACTTGTCCCCGCGTATTCTCTGACCGATCATCTTACGAACTTGAAGGAATTCTCGCAATTTCATGGTTGGTGAGCTCATATTTCATCCTTCAAGTTGGGCCTCGGGCTTGTACTTAGCCTGGGCAGGACGACTAATATTGGCATTGGGATTCCATCTCCTCGAACTTGAATAGACTCACTGTCTACGGTCTCAGAAGCCGTATCCCATTCAAACATTATTTTTAAGCCGCGGTCCCAGAAGGCCGCATTGAATGCGCAGCGGGGTCACATGAAGCCTCGCACTCTCTTGCTCCCAACCACCACCAACATGATCCCCGCTAGTGTAACTGTGCTCCTGTTCTGTGTTCTGCGGCTGCAAACTGTCCAAGCTCTGGCTGATCATGAACAACGTTGCTCTTTCTTCTCCAAAAATACCTCTATCCGATTCATACGCTCTTTACAGCAGTCCTCAATATCAATCGCGCTATCGACCCCGGCCAGATCCCCTCGCAGTGCTTCGACGTGTGCGAGGCTGTCGTGGATGCACTGAACGTGCGCTTTCAAGTTCGTCTTGAGTAAAGCCTCAGCTGATCTCGATCTTCGGCCAGACATGCACGACGATCCAATGTCTCTGTAACCCGACAGACCAAGCAGCGATCCTTACGTGTGCGGGCTGTTTGGATTCCCTCAACCAAAACCAAAACAGCACGCTCGATGGACAGGATCTTCTCCGTCGTGAGTCACTTATTCGTCGTTTGGTCTTTTCTTTCTCAAACAGAGGCCTATAGAATACGATGCGCAGTGCGGGGTCAGCCTCACTGTTTCCTCGCCGCCTAGCACATCGACATCGGGTGTTTCCACATCTACAACGAGCGGGCAGTCTAACTCGAGCATTAATCATCCTTCGTCCACCGGCACCGGCGTCACCTCGACACCGGTACCCACATCTCCGTCGAATCCGTCAGGCTCTGGCCCCGCGTCGGTGTCAAATACCGGCGCAGCTCCGACCCAAAGCGACTCCGGCTGTGTTCACCGTCTGGCCATGCCAGTGGCCGGTAGTCATTGGTCGATTCTACTGGCGATAGTCCTGGGCGTAGTCAATTGAAGCGGAATGAGAATTCAACACAATGTATTAAAAACATGTAGGAACATCCTTGAACTGACCGTCTTGCATATACAATTTTCACGCACCAGCAGCAGGTGAGGCGAATCAAACGGCGTCTGAACATCTCGGCAATCAAGCAACATGTGAGGATCACCAGCGGAACGTTTACCAAAGCGGGACCTTGCCGTCCCCCACAATCCAGTCCTGTCATGCCCTCGTTCTCCACTGTGAAAGCCTCCAACGAGGCGTACTCCCCTCCGACGCCTCCTGTAGTTCTCGTCTTTGGTGGAACCTCTGGCATCGGAAAGGCCACAGCAGAGGCGTTTGCGCGGTACACCAACGGAAATGCGCGCATAATCATCGTCGGGCGCAACAAGGCTGCTGCAGAGGGAATATTGGCGTCGTTCCCCAAGCCCAAAGACGAAGATGGTGGCTGGAAGCACGAGTTTGTGGCCTGCGACACCTCGCTCATGAAGAACGTCGCGGGGGTTACCCACCAACTGCTCGAGACGCTGCCCAAGATCAACTTCTTGTGTATCTGCTCCGGACACATGAGCTTGCTGGGGCGGAAGGACACGGTGGAGGGTATCGACGAGGCGATGGCGGTGCGATACTATAGTCGCTGGAAAATTATGCACGACTTGCTGCCGCTCCTGCGTAGGACGGCTGAGGCGGGCGAACCGGCAAGGGTGCTTAACGTGCTGGACCCAACGCATGGGATCGCTATCGAAGATACGGACGACTTTGGGCTGAAGAAGCCGGGGAGGTATTCAGGCTTCAAGGCCACGCAGGTCACTCTCACATACACGGACCTGGCCATGGAGGTACGTTGTTTCCCGAGTCCTCTTCGATTGCTCATCTCAATCATCCCAGGAATTCGCACTGCGCGAACCTTCAGTGGCCTTTACACACATTCACCCGGGCTTCGTCAACACGAATGTCTTCAATTCAAAGCACTGGGCAATGCGGCTTGCGGCGCCCATCATCAAACCTGCGATATGGGCCTTCGCGATGGCGCCCGCTGTCTGCGCAGAGAACATGGTCTATGCGCTGCTGAATGCGAAGAAGGGGTACAGCCGGATGGGCGAGAAGGTCGACGACATGGGAATGAAGTCGCATCCCTACCAGGAGGAGAAGGCGCGTGCAGAGTTGAGACAGAAGCTATGGGAACATACGGAGAAAGAGGTTACGGTCGCGTAATCGTAATCGTATATCCTCGTACGTTGGCTCCCCATAAGTATCGTCGCCGTGGTAGTAGTCGCCGTCGTCGTACCAGAACGCCACAAGCTCGGGCGACTGGTCCTCGCTGAAGATCATCCGCGCGTATTCGTGGTCTGTACCAGAGAGCGGGAGGTTACACCCTATCGCTTGCTCATCGTCCGCGAACAGCGACGACCCCTGTTTCTTGGCCACGTTCTCGTCGAGTGTCGAAGGTCTAGCAGTATCTGAGCTTCCGTCTCCACGAATCAAAGGAAGAACATACCTCGCCAGGGTCCTGATAAGACCAACACCATGCTTCGCGTCAACAAGAAAGATATTATGCGAACGATACTTCTCCACCCGCTCCCAACGCTCCTTGTCGGGATGTCCCGCTTTCTTGTACTTGCCTGCTGCGCTCAGCCGACTCGTGCGCTCGACCGCAGCTGGCCAGCCCGTTCCGGTCCCATCCAACGCAGCAAACATCCGTGCAGCGCCAAAGGTATCCGCGCAGTTGTTGCCCCAGTCGTAGCGATTGACATACGCGACACGTGGGTTGTCCATCCGCGTTCCCCAGTCTACCCCGCGCGAGAGCTTGAGCAGCTCGATAGGCGAAGTGTACGATGAGTGGTAGGCAATCCAGGTCGATTTCTTGTATGGTGGAACACCGTACCCGTCGACCTTGGCAATCTGAAGGAAGTCGTCAGAAAGATGGCCATAGGAAGAGTAATGGCTTGCGTACCTTCCACAGACCGATTTTGGCAAGCGCGCGGTAGGTCCATCCTTGCACTAGAACCGTGCCTCCGCCACTGGAAGCTTTGTCTTCGCCAGGAGAGGGCTTGTCGAGAGCGGCGTTATTGATTCCTTGAAGCACAGACGCGAGTTGTCCCCAGATAAGCTCACCTGAAAAGCATTCAGCATTTGCCCAGCAGACGATGATAGGACGACACGCACCCGAAGACACTTGGAAAGTACCTTGAAGTTGGGTCACCGCCAGCGGTTTCGCGGCCTTCCACTCAGGCTGAACGCAAAAGTTGACGTCTTTCTGCCAAGCTTCCCCGTCGACAATTACTTTTTCTCGTTCCCCGAATGCGACCCATTGGGTGGGGTGCTCATTCCGCCAATGACGACTTCGCTTAAGCTCGTTGACCGATGCGAATATCTTGCATTCGCTTTTGTGGACGCGTTTCCATGCGGATGTCTGGCATTCCTGTAGAGGATCAGTCAAGACGAGTCTACAGGAAAGATACAAAAGACCCACAGAGCTGCAGTACGACAACGACATGCAGCGGGAGCAGCGACGGAGGGTGAGTTTGTCTGGCTGGTCCTCCTTTCCACAACCCTGGCATTTCTGGGGACGGTCTTCGGGAGTCTCCGCTTCGATATCGTCGTTGATGCGCAGTAGGGTCTTTAAGCCGCAAGGAAAGATCTACGGGCTTTTTCAGCTTTAGTTCCGCGAGGAGTCATGCCCTGACGCACCTTTACAACTGCGGGTGGCGCAGGAGCATCATAGGTTCGTCGTCGTCGCCGGTCTTCTCAGCGTACAGAATCGCAATCGTCCCACCGACTTTCAAGGTCCTGAAGTCGAATTTATCAAGTCCATCTTTGAAATACAGCCCTACAGGGACAATCGCGCCCTCTGTATCTCTCACTTGCAAAAGCAGGCCTTTGAAGCTGACAATCTCGCCCAGAAAACACCAGTGGCGCGCTGGCGGCGGTATGACCTCGTCGTTGGGCCAATATGCTTGGTATGGCGCGCAGTGGTAGTAGGATGGAAAGGTTCTGGCATTTCGCAAGTTGCTGTAGCCGCGGAACTTGAATGAGCCGTCATTTGGACCGAAGTACGGGGGAATGCCTCGAGGACCGAATCTCGTCATGGGTCTTTCGCTGGGGACGTCGTCTTCGATGAAGGCGGTGAAGGAGTCGTCCGTGTCATAGCCGTCGCTGCTGTAATCGTCAGAAGCCGCCATTGGTGGTTGTGGGAAGCGTCAAAGAGCAAGAATGAACGCGTCTGTCACAATCACGAGCCTGTCTCACTGACCTTCACAAGCCTTCACAACTCAAGTTACTCAACAAACGCGGCGCGTACTTATAGGAAAATCCACCACGCAGCACCGTCAATTGCAGCTCGGGTTTCCGCGAGCATGGGCAAACATACTGGTGCCAGTGGCAGCGACACTGGCTCGGAGGAGCCCGAAGCATTGGACGAAACGCGCAATATCAAGGTGCATCCAGTAACAATTTAATCCGAAGCGACGTCTAAAGCTGTGATAGAGCTCCCTTGAAGCTCTTATCGAGGAAGGATTTGAATTCGATGGAGTATTCGCCTTCACCAAACAGTATTCAATGCGCGACGCCCCCAACCCATGTCTGAGCATCGACGGGATTGGAACCATTGGTCTTCCTCTGAGTCAACGAGAAGCGCGCGTTATTGTCGAAACGTGCTCCCAAGAAATCCCCGCTGCACAGGTATCTGCGCCCTGCGTTTAATTGTGAAACTGTAGCTGATTATAGTCTAGCTCCGATTCGAAAATCCTGACTGGGAGCCATGGTTGACGGACGTGGCTGGGACGTCCGCATGTGAAGCTCTTTCTCTGGAAGGCGCCACTTTTTCCCTGAGAAAGCTCGCTCTCCGAGCAGCGGAATATCCGTACGTTTTCTTCGCCGCTTCAGTTTCCCTCCATGCTAAAGCTGGTGTGCACAGACAGCTTGAAGCTCAAAACGCGGAGTATGTTCTCCGTGCTCCTCACCACAACCTGAAATTGAAGTCCTTTCTAGATCCGCTGGCGAACTTGTTGTTGTTCTTCCAAGTCGTTTCGAAGGGGGCCAGCATGAGCTTCGGCACGGAGACCAGATTAAAACATTCAATGTCGCATCCCAGAGCGGTCACTCCACCACCCTTGTTGCTGCACACGCCGGCGTCGAGCATTCGATATCCGACGTCTCATCCGGCTATTGCTTGTTCCTCGTCTACGACATTGTACAACCACTGGCACGGGCCCCGGCATCTCTACCTGAGATGCACGAACCGGTCCAGAGACTCCGACGCATCCTCATATCGTGGAAAGCAGACCTTGACCAAGGACCAGAACATCTCGCATGCGTTCTGCGCCACAAGTATGAGCGGGATCCGACGTTCAGTGCGGCGTCGCTCATTGGTGCCGACGAGCTCCTGCTCTGTCACCTGAGCCCACTCGCGGCTGAGCTCGGCTTCAGTCTGCACATCGCCCATCTGGACACATCCAGCTCCGCTACCTGCGGCGTCAGCGACTATGATTCCGAAAAGGAGTACGATGACGAGGCCTTTGTCGACCATCCTGATTGGGTGGAGAATTGGACCGAGGTGAAGCAAGTGGTCGACTTGAAGGGAATGCCGGTTCGCGTTCCTGGGTTCAAACGCAAATGGAGTCATGAAAACGAATGGAGTCATGAAAACCAATGGGGCCGAGTATTCTTGTGCGGTTCCTCTATCGAAGACCTTCTTGAGACCGAGCCCGACGAGGTTCACCTCGAGCGGACTGTGGAACATGTGAGTAGCTGTTTTCGCGCTTCAATTCTGCGTAATCTCATACCACCGCCCGTCCAGAGTGGTTCGCGCAGTAGAAGTACGTCGTCCTCCGTTTTCGTGAGCTTGAGCTAACGATTGACGCAGTGTGGAGACGCGCTGCCATCCTTATATGGCCCACAGACCGTCGAGTCGAGCGAAGCATTTGCGTTGGCGAAATCTACGAGTACGCTTTTCACCATCTCGGAGATTCCCATTCGGCGACGCCGACACCGGACGAGGCGCGAATCATCGACCAGCTCATTGCGCGCTGCAAAATATCAAAAGAGCGGTCGGAGGAAAAGAACGAGTATGGTCTTTTCCGAGAGCGGAAGAAGATCGAGGAGGAAGCAGCGAATATCCGCAGGGCAATGGGGGTGTTGCGACAGTGTGCTGACCAGTGGAACGACGCGTCCCTCTTCTTGCGCGCGCTAGAGGCATGCGACGTAGACAAAAACGTCGATATCCTCGGTTCGGAGGCACTCGTCTCCGCCTACAAGGCGTTTGGATGGATCTCCCTTGTCGACTTGTACGTCCCGCAGAAGGTCGTTTATTCATCGGTTGCTGACTGCCGTAAAGTTGTAACAAAACCATGAAAAACGACAGTTCGAGTGGCCGACGAAGTGCGCTGCTGGCCTGTCTAACCCGCCTAGCCGCGGAGGAAAACGACGCGGAGCTAGAGATGTGGACGAAAGCCCAAGAAGAGGAACTACTGCGTACGCTGGGAGAAGTGAATGCTGCCAATATCCCATGGCTCGTCGAGGTCACTGCATCACGAGGAAGCCAATTCTTCCATCACACGTACGCTCACCCCGAACTTGTTGCACTATCACCCTGACCACTCGCATCGTAGACTTCTTCCCCAGCTCGTAGGCAAGAACCTCAACGCGAAGTTTTGGATCTCGTTCATCAAACAACTGCACCAGGCATCCCTCGCCGTATCAGCTTTGCAGAGTTGTGTCGACCAATGCGCGCGGGACCTCGTCGACGGATTAGCGGCGTTCCCGACCCAAGTCATTAAAGATAACTACTACAACCCACGAACGGACAAGAACTCGTCCGAAACGCTCCGTGTAGTCCGGATGTGTCTCGATGTCGGCCTTGCAGGTCTATGCTCGCGTATCTTCACGAAAATGCGAGATGCCGCGCGGACTGGCATCTTTGCGCGCGATTTTCCGCCGTGGCTATATTACGCAGAACTCACCACACCGATAATGAGTTGCATAGAGTCGCCTTCGAACGATGAGCAACAACGCCTGGATGAGATATTCCGGCCGTTCTTCCAGGATGTTGTTCGTGCTCTGCTGTCCGGGGAGATGGAGGCGCCTAATGGCTCCATTACTCCCTGTCCACTTACCGACAAACACAAAACCCTGGTAATCGAAGCAGCTCGTAAAGCGGGAGGAGTAAACTTTTTGCAAAGGTTCGGCAACCTAGTCTGATTCCGACGAATACTGACCTTCAGCATTCAAGCCTCACTCGAGAAACCTTCAAAGGCCGCGACTGTGAAACAATCGTATCCCTCACGGATCTCGTCGCGACACATTTCCCGCGCGCGGCAACTTCAAAGTGACACGGATCGAGCGGCACACGACAAGATGACCGCCTCCCTTGTCGACATCGCCGTCGATACGTTCGACTCTCCGCGTGAAGACGATGCCAGTCTCTCCATTCATCGCGTACGACCCTGGCAGATGATAGAACTCATTCGATTGTGTTTTGACCTGGGCATGCGGTCTCACTGCGAGACGGTCCTTATCCGATTCACCAAGCCTCCGCAGGGTTCTGATGTCGCGAAACACGTCTCAACGACACTGGGGCCGTTGTTACCCCCTCTCGCCCAGTTTCTGAAGACGGTGGACCTCGATTTCACGACCAAGCCCTTCAAGAAGTTCTCTGCCGCCGTCGTGAAGAGCTACGCGGAATTCGTTGTCGGGAGAGAAGCCGGCTGCCGCAGGTACCGAGCGTTGCAGAGATCCAAGGCCTTTGGGTGTACTTGCGCGGATTGCAAGGAGCTGAAGGACTTCTTCCTGAATGGCCGCAGGGAGACGGTTTCTTTAGCGCGGAAGCAACCTATTCGGACGCATTTGGAGCGTGAACTGACGGTAACGCAAAGCTGGGGCACGACATGGGAGACTATAAAGGAACGTAGCCCGTACTCCCTCCAGGTTAGTTTTCTGACGCGATAATAATGTATCAATCGCTGAGCGAGATATAGGTCACCAAGCCCGAAAATATGGTCGCTCTCTCGCAATGGAAATCGAGGTGCGAAGAGGCCAAAATTGTCCTGGCCAGCCTGGGCGACGCGACAGCTCAAGCTGAGATTCTCGGCGTCGACGACTATGCTCGGGTCAACTCCCGCATACATGGTACGACGGCAGGTCAAGCCCCAAACTCCCTCAAACGCGCCGCGGATCGGGGAGAAAATTCGGGTAGTTCAGCAAAGAAAGCAAAGAATCGATAGACTTGTGTCGTACCTATTATATTTTCAATCTGTAATTCGCGCCTTTGTTGCGGACGCGTCCGAAACGCGTCTTGTCACGCGCGTGACAGGCTTCCGTTCTACCACATCCTCCGCCGCCGTCAAAACTTTCACCAACAACCAGCGATCGAAATTCGTCTCACATATCCACCTGGATAAACCATTTTGCTAGCCCCACACATCCAGTATCCGAGTCCTCATCAGTACAATGAGTGGCAACTTGGAAGAAGAGGATGAAGGACCGAACATGTACAGCAAAGTAAATCCACATGCCACTCTATCCGCTGTCTGATGTATTCCTCAGGAGGACCTCAAGACCTCATTGCCAAAGGCTTCGAATTCAATGGTGTCTTCGCATTCAGCAAACAGTATCCAATACACCAGGCTCCAAACCCGTGTCTCAGCGTCGATAGCATTGGGATCATTGGGCTTCCTCTCAACCAGCGAGAGGCCCGTGTTATTATCCAGGCGTCCTTCTGGGACGCATGAAATACCGGCTGAGCGGGTGCGTGCCACTGGTGGTTGATTGCGAAAGAGTCGTGGCTAATTGTAGTCAGCTGCGGTTGACGGCTGAGTGGAATGCTTGGCTTCATAGGACACCTGGGATAGCCATCTGCGACGCTCTCATCTTGGCTGGTGTTAGATTCGTTCTGCGAAAGCTTGTCGTTCCTAGAACCGACAAACTCTGTGAGTTTTTACGTCGAGCTGCTGAGAGTTCGCTCATGCTCGCATTACAGACCGACCCGAAGCACAATGTATGTGTCTGCACACCTCTCGCAATATTATCTCATGGTACTATCAGCGCTATCAAAGCTGCGGTCGGTGAGCTTGTCGTTGTCCTTCCCAGTCAATTCGAAGGAGGGCAACATCGACTCCAACTTGGCCGAACAAAGCAAAGTCTTCAAGCCTGCCTCCTGATAGCGGCATTTCGACCTTTGTTATTGGCGCATACTCCGGTGTCGAACATCGCATATCCCAGGTCTCGTCTGGATATTGCCTCTCCTTGGTCTACGAGATCGTGCAAAGCCGCGACGGCGCCGGGCCTCGACCAGGGCTTGATAGTGGCCCGGTCCAGAGACTGCGAAACATCTTGTCGTCTTGGCAAGCGGACCGAGCCGAGTGGCCAGAGTATCTCGTGTGCGTCCTGCGAGACAAGTACGAGAGAACCACAAAGTTCAGTGCAGCGTCTCTAATTGGTGCCGATGCCACCTTGTTCCGATATCTCGCACCAGTTGCCGCCGAGCTCGGCTTTAGCCTCCATTTCGCTCACATTGATGCGGAACGCTCGATTCCAACCGCTGTTCGCGAAGAACGTCGTCACCGGGACTTTTACGGCTCGGATGACGAGTGCTACGGTGACGATGATTTCACTGACGACGAGGACGCGGCGGAGGAGTCAGTGGAGGTGAAGCAGGTAGTCGACCTGGAAGGTATGCCACTGCGCGTAACCGGCTTTCGGTCCTCCTGGCCTGGCCCCTACGATGAAGACTGGGAGGCCCGCCAGATCTGCGAGCCAGTCATGGACAGCGAGCCCGACGAGGATTATTTATCCCGTGGCGATGGTCATGTGCGTGCTTTCTGTTCCATTTCCTGCGCTGTAGACCTGACCCCATACCTGCTTTGATCATCCGCAGAGTGGTTCGCGACGTCAAAGTACGCCAGTGTCGCTTTTGCGGAACTCAGATCGCTAATAGTTGATCAGCCTGGAGATGTACCTCTCTACTTATCTGGCCAACGGACAGCACTGTTCATCGCGGCGTTGGTGTGGGCGAGGTGTATGATTATGCCTTTGATCGTCTCTCGCAGTCCATCTCCGAGACGCCCACAGCGCATGAGACCCTCATTGTCGAGCACCTCCTTGCTCGTTGTACGGCAACGAAGCAACACCTGGAAGCAAATCTTCAGCGAGGCTTCATGTATCGGAAAGCTCAAATCGAAGACGAGGAAGCCGCCAATATCCGCAAGGCGATGGGGGTGCTCCGCGGCTGTGCTACTCGGTGGAACGCTGTGGATATCTTCTTGCGCGCGTTAGACGCCTGCGAGGTCGATAAGAACATCGACATTCTGGGAATGGAGGGACTCGTTTCAGCATATCAGGCATTTGGATGGAAGTCGCTCGTTTACTTGTACGTTCGAGTCACCCTCCCTTTTTGGCTTCTGAGATTGATTATTTCCTAGCTGCGACAAGGCCATGGCAAATGACGCGTCGAGCGCACGGAAGAGCGTGTTGGTCGCGAATCTAACCCGGCTGGCGGCCAACGAACACGACACTGAGCTTGCTGCGTGGACACAAAGAGGAGATGATCAACTCCTCCAAGTCTTGGGAGAAGTGGACGTTGAGCGTATCCCGTGGTTAGTCTCGGTCATCGCCTCTCGAGGAAGCATAACTTTCGATGAGATGTAGGTCCTATTCACTGGCATACTTCGAGCTCACCTATTGGTCGTAGCCTCCTCCCACAGCTCGTAGCGAAGAAATTGACCACGGATTTCTGGATCTCGTTCATAACACAGGCACACCAGACCGCCCTCGCTACATCCCCGTCCACGGCCTTACAGAGCTGCGTCAGCCAATGCGCGCACCATCTTGTCGATGAGCTTGCCGCTTTCCCGACGAAGGTCGTCACGGCTAGCTACACCTGGCGTCAAGGCCAAGCGCAGAACGCTTCTGAGACACTCCGCGTCATCCAGATGTGTCTGGACGTCGGCGTCCCAGATTTATGCTCCAAGATCTTTGCGAAAATGCGAGATGCGGCACGGACCGGCGGGTATGCGGGCGACTTCCCACCGTGGCAGTATTATACGGAGCTTGCGAGGCCGCTTATGAGCATTCTGTCGACGCACGACTCCGGAAGGCTTGCAGAGATTTTCCGGCCATTCTTTGAGGACGTCGTATTCGCCTTGTTAATCGGGGAGATTAACGCGGCAGATGGCTCGCTTACACCGTGTCCGCTGAACAACGTCCACAAGACTTTGGTGCTCGACGCAGCGAAAAATGCGGGAGGATTACAGTTTCTTCAGCGGTGAGTCTATTTGTTCGCAGGACGGAAAACACGTTCGCTGACCTACGACTAGACTAACGCCGGAATCCTTCAAAGGGCGAGACTCGGAAACGATCCAAGATCTAATACGTCTCGTGTCGGTACAGTTTCCCGCAAAGAGCGGCCGACCGTCAGGCGTACGACGAGACGATAGGTGTCTCTCATCACCATTGCTGTCGACGTCCCCTCCATGAATGCGACGACGATGATGAAAGCCATCCTACTCTGCTTTGACATGGGCATGCGGTCCCAGTGCGCGCTGGTTTTGAGTCGGTTTTCCGCTCCTCTCCAAGACGACAATCTCGATTCACAGGCCCGGCCTGTCTTTGACCGGGACCCTTGGTGAATTTCTGTCGCTGCTGGCGCAGTTCCTGCCAACCGTGCAAGACAGTGTCAAAGCAGAACCCTACCGGACGTTTTCAGTCGCGGTAGTGACCGGCTGCGCGGAGCATTTTGTCGGAGAGAAGCCGGTCAACGGGGCGCCTACGAATTCCCAAATGATGGTGCTTGGATGCCCGCAGGCCCGGGTCCGGGTCCGGGCTCGGGTTTCAAAGTGCCAGGATTGCTCTGAATTGCTGAGTTTCTTTCGGGATGACTCCAGAGAAATACTCAATTTAGAGCGTAAGTGGGGTGGTTGGACCTTGATTGGACGCATCTAGGGCTTCAGCTCGAAGCGACTCGGAGTTGGGGCGTGGTATGGGAGATAACGAACCAAGGGCGTGTCATTAAGGTGCTTGTGTTGTTTTGCTCCTATGGATAGATGGCTGAACTATTATCGTAGGTCACGAAACCAGCGAGCATGGTGGCCCTGTCGCGGTGGAAGTCGAGGACCGAAGCCACCAAAACCATCTTGAATAGTCTGGGCAGCTCGGCGGAGCAGAGTGAGATTCTGGGAAGCGATTATAACTGGGTTTATTCCCGGATACATAGTATGCCGATGCCCGAAAACGCTCCGCTGGGCCATGGTCAGACTCGGACACAAAACCCGTTGAAACGAGGGGCGTTGGCGGATTTGCCGGCGGAGGCTCGGGTGAAGAAAGCAAAATCGTCTTGAGACGGGCTTCAACATTAATTTCATGAAACTGTATAGCTCAGCTTGACTGATAATCCCTCGCATTCTCGAGGAAGCTTAAGAAAGGCAAATATGTGATAGTTCGGAGCATTTATTAGCTCTTGGAGGGGTGCAAAAACGGCCGTCTGCGTCCGGAGGTTATGGTATTCCCTTTTGCAAGTTTGAAGCATCTTCATAATACTCGTCGGAGGGAATTCGCCCTCGGAGTGGAAGCAGAGTGTCAAGAGTTGTCCCATCAATCGACGCTGTCATCGACACTTCCATCCTTCCTCTCACCTCCAACTCCACTTTCCTCACTGTTGGACGCCACAGAGTACTGTAGCTGCGGCAGTCCATGGTGCACCGCCCAGCCGACTCTCGCCTGCTCGGTAACCTGCTTTCGCAAGAGAAAGAGTACGCAAAACACCTTGCAACTCTCCTCGACCACTCGAATGCCTCCCTTGCTTCTGTAACGGCATACGGCTCCGCGTCTTCCCCAGCTTCGGCTCACCTCATACTCGCAGTAGCAGGCTCGCTCGCTGTGGCAGATGACGCTCTCCGACACTATGCCGCTGCCGTAGACCGATGGCGCGACTATTTGAAGGGATTGAAGGCTCTGGAGGACGAAGGTGGGGAATATCATGCGCGACAGGGAGATTCTGTGAGTATTCTTTCTCGTTTTCGTCGTTTGCACCTCAGGGGACGTGGAGCGGTCGGTTTCCACGTTCATCTGGGTTACCGGGCGGCTTCCGGTGCTCGAAATGCGTCATAATTCTTATCTTAATTTCGGGCATGAAGCCCGGAAACGCGTTGTACCAGTGTCTGACTATCCTATCTTTCAGCGTAACCCGTCTAATCAAAGCCTCGAAGCCGGCCCTACACAATTCACATTCATCCTCGTCCCTTCCGCTATCATCGTCTCCAAACCAATCCCACGCATCTCTCCCTTTCTCCGCCCACACACCTACCAACGCCAAGCTCGTGGCCGCACAAACTGAACTCCAAGCATGCGAAGCCCATCTCGCTGCGAAAGAGGCCGAACTCGAAATTCGTCGCTCAGCCCTTGTTCGCGACGGCCTTGCAGGGCGATGTCGTGCCCTGGCGGAATGCGGTGCGCACTGGCAAGAGGCTGGTCGTGCAGGGGTGCTCTCTGCTCAGGGAGGCTCGCAGTCGCCGACTGCACCATCCGATCCAAATAAGCCGCTTCCAGGTGTTGTTTCTGGGTCCGATGTGTCTTTGGCGCCTTCCCAGTCGGCGTCGCAGATCAACCTCTACGTCGACCCTGTCCACCCACCCTCGAGCTCAGACCACCACATGATGCTTCCTCCAGTCGACCTCGTCCCTATTGCCTCTCCCTCTTCCAAATTTGCCCCGCATGTGTTGGCGCGACGGATAACGGAGGAAAATCTCATGCAAATGCCGGCAGACGATGATGGCGAGGGGAGTAGCGTTGCCGAAGAGGCGGAGGATTCAGCCAAGCTGGAAGTCGTCGAGAATCCTCGATTCGCATCTGCCAACAAGCCAACCAACTTCACCACCAACAAAGGCAGCGGGATCTTGAAACGCAGCGGGACCAACGGGGCGCTTCCATCGAAACTCGACGTATGGTAGCAGCACAATCAGCGTCCCCGCAAAGAGTAGCTCCGGGTTCTTTGGGAGCATTCGTGGGCTGTTTGGACGTCGCGGGGCTGGTGGGAGCGATGTTGGGACAGGTTCACGACTGAAACGGTCGAAACGGGAAGCCGCAGCAGATTCTGGCGACGACGAGCCGGACGTACGAAGCGAGCCAGCAATTCCGGTAGCTGCGCGAAAACGCGTTGTCAGTGATATAGGCTCGCAGCGCCGGCGGAAGGGGCTTACGGACGATGATGTTGGGATTCGGAGAGCGGAGGAGTGGGTTGGTGGGCAGGGTGGACTGGTCCTACCGAGACAGGCGGATTCGGACGCTGCTGCGGCAGACGATAAAGGATGGGCGAGTGACGAGGGCGGGACGATCAAGCGCCGGAAGAGTAAAGGCAAAACAAAAACATCATCGCCTGAGGGAACCGTCCGGAGCGTCAACAGCGTTGCATCAGACTCGCAGATCGTTATTTCGCCGAAACAGAAACGACGATCGTCGTTGGGCGTTTCTGGGGCAGGTCCTGTTGCAGGATGCGCTGGTACCTGCTGCCGACTGCTCCAACTC
Source organism: Mycena amicta (assembly GCA_029282125.1). Classification (NCBI taxonomy): domain Eukaryota; kingdom Fungi; phylum Basidiomycota; class Agaricomycetes; order Agaricales; family Mycenaceae; genus Mycena; species Mycena amicta. Next base: position 227,360 of record JARIHP010000035.1, on the reverse strand, counting down.
CAACGACATCGACACGGACGGAACGACGGACGAGTTTACCCGTCCATCCTGCTCCGCGGTCCAACTGACGTCCCGAGTCTGATGAGCATTGTCGAGGGCGTGTCGCGTGCGAATCGGACTGGCTGGGCGACGTATAATGGCGTTGGTCTGGGCAATCCTACGTCACCTACGACGCCAACGGCACCGACGAATGGATTGGTGGAAGTCAAGGCGCCTCGTTTTGACGCTCCTGTCTCTCCGTCTGCGTCTGAATCGAGAGGTCGGACGTTGAGCACGGGAACTATCGTACCGGTCCCGATCGATGGACTACCTCGTGCTCCGGGGTCGATATTCTCAACACCAGCCGTGCCTAGTACGTTTGCGGGGACCAGAGATGGTTTCTGGGTCGTCCGTCGTTGTCCGCCAGTTCGTCGACACTAAACGTCCGCAAAAGTCCCCGTTGAGAAGCGCGTTGAGGGTCTCTTCAACACCTTCTCCGCCGTCCTCGCAGGTGCAGACCGCCACACAGCCCCACACCCATGCTCATTTTACACAACCCGTCGCTATCGTGGCTCCCGTGGCAGTCAAACCTCCGCAACCCCCGCCTTTTTTGGTCCCGGTCCCGATTCCTGTCCCTGCGCCGGTGCTGAATGGTGTTACGACGGATAAAGATAAAGGCAAAGGGAAGGAACTGGGGGATCTGGCAGAGGAAGATTCGGACGCTGATGACTACGGCGTCGATAGCGTCTTATGCGACTGGGGTTGAGACGTTTGGTGGGGATGACGAGAACGAGAACGAGCACGAGCACGCACACACGGACGACGAGGACACTGAGACGGAGCACGAATTACCGCCGCCGCCGCCTCCGCCTCACGACCACTCGTATAATAAGCTTACCAACGGGAACATTCACGACAGCCCCGTTGTCGACAATCCGCTCATTGAGGACTTTGGAAGAGGGCCCAGCGTCGGATTTGTCCACCAGCTCGGCATCGACGCAGCCTGGAGGAGCTCAGGTTCCTCAGCGCCGGAAGAGCGTGCGGGTGTCGTTGCAGCCGACGTTCTCGAGTACACCGCCTGCTTCGCCAGAGGACGACGACGACGACAATGGGGGAGATCATGCGCCGTGGGGGAAAACCAGCAGCAGCGGGGCGCTGTGCCGGACCTGTGGGAGGACTCGAGCGAGGAGGATGTCGAGTATCAGCAGGCGCGTAGGCTCTTGACGAGACTTGCGAAGAAGGAGAGTAACGGCAAGGGAAAAGGCAAGCACAAAAATCGGGATGGATAGCTATGGTTTTTTTTACTTATTGATTTATCTGGGTCTCCTTCATAGTATAGTACTCGGATATGTAGTGTATCGCTCGTTAATCCTAGAATCGAGGGGGAAGACCGGTCTCTTGCTTGTATCACGGGTGCCTGGTGGCTGTGCCACCGCACAGGCCTTTTGCCTTCCACACCCATCCATCCTCCCCGAGTCGACTCGCGGCAGCTCTCCACACGCACACACCAATGTCGGATTCCGAACAAGCAGGATCGCAGCAGGACGTCAAGTCCGAGGACGCCAATGCGACCATTAACGTCAAGGTATGCCTCCTTGTTTCTTTCTTTCATCTGTGAAAGGGAAGTACCACCAAACGCTGATGCTCTTTGTGTGTTTCTGTTAGGTCGTGAGCTCTACGGGCGAGGAAGTCTTCTTCAAAATCAAGAAGAGCACCAAATTGAGCAAATTGCAAGGCGCTTATGCCAGCAAAGTGGGCAAGGATGTCGGCAGTATTCGGTGAGTCAACTCGTTTGTCTTGACGAATAACTCGTTGCTCTTTCTGTACAATCCATCCTCCTCCTTCCGCCCACCCACGGACGGAGCTGCCTCTTTGGGTCTTGTCTTTCCGTGCTCGAGCTTTTGTTCAGCAAGCCAATCGGCTCCCCCAAATCCGTGCTCACAACCTGCTTAGATTTCTGTACGACGGGGTCCGGATAAACGACGATGACACACCCTCTACCTTGGACATGGAAGACAACGGTACGTCTGCCTATTGACCCCATCCTCCTCTTTCCGCACTAAGGCCCGATAATCCTCAGATACGATTGATGTTATGGTCGAGCGTGCGTACCCCTCCCTCCCCTCTCTTGTCATCCCCAGTTCGAGTTTCGCGTCGGCTCACAGAGTTGCAGAGGTCGGAGGATCGTCACCGTGATCCCTTTCTCCGGCGCCTCGCCCTGTTGTTGTCACTGCGTTTCTCTTTCTTCCCTTGCCTTTATACATATACTTCGCATCCGTTTGACTTGATCGCAAGTCTTTGTCTCTGCCCCGTCTGCTATTCACTTTTCGTGTTCATGTTTGTCGCTTCCCTACCGCAAATTTAATGTAACATCCACCCACCCGCGGATTTCTTCCACATACTCGTGCAACCAGCCACCAGCCCGAAACTTGAAATATCAACAACCACGGAGATATGCAGCCGAGCTTTGAAAGGTCGAGACAGGCAAGAAAGAACCCATATCGGGCCCGCCTGGCTACAGCCAGGAAAAAAGGCTTCGGGTCATTATCGTAACATAACAGTGGCCGCTCGACACAGCTCCGTTGAAGATGCAGGGAAGATTGTATGGAGAGAAAGAAAGAAAGCAATTACACTAAGAGCACGAGTACGAGATTATCTACGGTACATACTATCTTCAGCCTCACACACCCATCTCCCTCCCAACGACCTTCAAACACTCCCTCGCGAGTGTCCGTGCATCTAGCTCCTTTGCCTCTTCCTCCTCTCGCCCATCGACCTTGCTCGGCGTCCCTGGCAGGACGCGGACCCAAGTCGACGGTGTCCTCCTCGGCACCGACGCAATCTGGCACAACACCGAGTAAAAGTGGAACAGATGGGCAACACTCGACCGCTTCACCGCGTCTGCAATGAGCGCTTTCGGATTCAGGCCAAGGGACGCAGTCGATCGGAGGCTGGTCGACAGCAAAGGTGGTGGGTGAGTCGGACAGCGCTGCCCACAATGAGCCGGGCCAGAGACGCAGCTCGAGCAGTTTCCGGAGGACGTAGATGAGTTCGTCGTCTCGGGCCCGAGGGAAGGGCAGGTTCCCACGCAGGGCTTCGTCGCCGACGTATCCCCGCCATGACGTTGCTGCATCGGCTGAGAAGCGAGGGGAGACTCAGAGCGGCGAGCCGGCGTCGAGAAGGTTCTTGGTCTAGAAGGAGACTCCAGTCAATCAGTGGGAGAAGAATTAACGGACGGACGCACCCTTGGTCGTGTCGGAGCAAACCAAGAACAACAAGTCGAAACACCAATACGAGAACCGTTCCCTGGGTACCAGAGTTCCCGTCTCCGTCGTCCCATTATCATACATCGTCTCCAGATCGATCTTCTCAAAGTCTCGAGATCCGGAAGAAGAGGAAACGGGCGAATGTGGGTTCGACGCCAATTCGACGCTGTAAAGACGGCTGCCTTGCTGGAGGATCTTCGCCAACTGTGCTACCAAGCACGTCTGGAACTCGCAGGTTGCCAATGTGCGGGACGACATCGATCTCGAGGGCACCGATAAGAGAGAGGTCAAAGTTTTCCTCTTCCTCTTGTTTTTCGAGAGGAAATGCCTCGACGGCAGAACTAGAGGTTGTCAGGAATCGAAGGGGGTCGAAAAAAGAGACATACCAGTCAGCGAGAATGCCCCCTCGGAATACATCGAGAAGCTGCCTCCAGATCCCCTCGATATGTTCCTCCGGAATGGCTACGACAGCCGATGTCAAAATCTGTGACAGAAGTATAAAAAAAAGTCTTTGCACTAACCATCGCCCATTGATTGCATTGGCGGCACACACTCCTTGACAATCTTGAGGAAGTTGGACGTGGCACTCTTCCACAGCGGCTGGTCCTTGCCGAACTTGGACGCTGGAGGGCAGTCGTACTTGAGCTTGACTGGGATAGAATAGGCCTGTCAAGATGATTCAGCGACAATGCCTTCCGTTCCAAAACAGAGCAAGCTACCGAAAGGAAGTGCCTCTATCGTTCCATCCGCATAGATTTCCTGCCGTTCCTTGAATCGCAGGAACAGCTCGACCAATGTCGGCATGACCTTCTTGGCCAACGCGATATACGAGACACGTCTTTGAGGCGTTTGCGTCTTCGGGTTCGCCGGGACATCAAACGCTGCAAGGAAGGGTAAAGTCGCAAACTCCGATAAATCCCTCATGATGAGTGACGCGGTACCGGGAGCCGTGAGGTCGATGTCGGCGATGGTCTCGAGTACAATCGCCTAGAGATACGGTCAATTTTGGAGAGGAAAGGCAGTAGAAAAATATGTACCTGGACTGGGGGGAGTTGGTCGATGTCTGGTCGGTAATCGGGCGAGCTCGGGTAAGTGAGAATGCCTGGACACAATTATCAGCAAAAGCATCAAGCTCATAACGAGCCCACGAACCTTTCAAAATAGCCATGAGTCGAGTTAATCGCTCAAGCGGCCATTCGACCTCATCCAAAGCACGACTCGTACTCCGTGTACACCTCAACACATCCAAAAACGCGACAAGACTCTCTTGTGTGAACGGCTTGTGCGGACTCTCCTGAACCGGCAAGACTGCATTCCCCCTCCTCACAATCGCATCTCCAACGTGGTCCGCCATCATCCAAACCCGTTGCCAAATTCTGGCTGACTTTGCTCTTGACATCTACACCGGCCGTAGAAGAAGCTTTGACTGCCTTCTCCAAGCATCGCAATGCCGGCGGACTGATCGATCGGTTATCCAGCAGGACCGTATCCTGGATATGGTCAACAAAGACACCCCATGCTTTGACAAACGAGTCCTAGCTGGATGATTTTGGTCGAGAGGAAGTCGTGGAATAGGGACCCAATGGATTGGAGAGCGAGGGTCTTCGAGTCATCCCAGGCTTGTTCCAGAGGTACTGCGGCGGTTGTCGTTGTCGTCGTAATGGCAGAGGGAGTCTCGGTTGCCCGAGGGATATACCCTAGTCCGTCGTATCTCCGCTGTCAACGAGTCGAGAAGCGGGAAGGTAACCTTCCAGATACACTCGTCCCATGTATCTTGGCTCAAGGTAGCGCCGTACAACTGCATTGTTCGGAACAGCGTCTGAATCGCACCAGTCCCGCACCTCTGATCGCGAGTCGGTACACAACCCAAGAACCTCTAGCAGCAGGAACATCCAGAGCGCATTGTACTCGGGCTCCTCCTCTGCATCTTTGCGTTTCGACTGGATGGCGTCGGAAACGCTCCAGAGGAGGCTGGCAGCAGCAGTCAAAGCGATATTGGTATCTGACTGACGACCAAACTGCCCGAGGGTGCTGATACACAGTCGAAGATGCGCCGGGGAGAGTGTTGAGACCGAGTCGCAAACGAGTGTCAGGGACTGGAACGCAATCTTGACAAGCGCCGTAAAGCCCTTCTCGCTCGGGGTTCCAAGACCAAGCGGTATTGGCCTCGTGCGTGCCACAGGAGACGATTGGGCACTCGGCGCTGAGAGTGAGTCGACCGAACGTGTCCGGGACAGTTGCAAGGGCTTGCAGACGCTCCCCAACATCTCGAATATCGTCTCCCATCCAACCACGAGTGTGTGTCCAGACGCTTCAAGAATTTGATGGAGCGTCTCGAGTCCCATCCGCCGAAGCTCGACCCCCCCATTCGAAGTTGTCCCTGCTACATAATACTCCGTTACGACCTGCTGAGCAAGGACGTCCAGAACACGTTTCTGCACCTGGGCTTGAAGTTCGCCGGTACTAGATAGGTTCCGCGGAACGACGACAAGGATGTCATCCAGAACTCGGGCGGCTTGGACACGAATGGGTTGCGGGGCGTAGGGAGAGCAGATAACCGACAGTAAGATGACTAGTGGTGATGTCCCAGGCGACGTCCGGGGATCGATATATCAGGCGGATGCATATTGAGCAGAGAGACTCCTCCGAGTTTGCTGATACCAAAATCGCCAGAGCGCTAAAAAGAATATAAACAAAATGATCAAGGGAAATTGAGGTCTCTTACCAAAGTACGAGGCAAGGTGAATTCCGCTGAGTCGTCTCCGAGGTGGCTCTAACCTAGGGGAGAGTGGCGTCTGCGGTTCCTCCAAACTGTTGCTGCTCTCCGTAGCATCCACGAGCTGCGCATCTCCTTCCATCTGCATTCCCACCATCTCGGCGCTCAATTTGCATAACGCACCCACAAAATACCGAAACGCATCGTCTTCGAGGTTTTTCGTAGCGTCGAAAAATCGCTGGATCGCACCCTGCAACGCGTCTGGATCCAAATCGGAGAGTAACGCGTGTCGAGGTCCCGGAGGACCTCCGCTCCCCGAACCTGATCTAGGTCCGTTATACGGACGCTTGGGACCCGTCGTGCCCTTGGACGTAAGAACGTAGTCTGCATTCTGAATGGCTTCGAGGATTCCAAACCAGCTCTCGCCGAGACTCCCAGCCAAGAACAATGCACTGGCAACGAGGACTTTGAGGCATGCGAGGTTGCGTTCCGAAAGCCCCGGCGGTTGACTCGGCGTCGTTGTAAAGCCCAAATTCTCTGTAATGGAGGCGGCAGACCGTGGCGTTTGCAGTTCCGCGCCATGCGAGTGGTCAAGACTCGAGAAGACCCGAGTTGGAACGGCGAACTTGGCGAGACTTGTAAAGAACGCGTCTCGCGGGGTCGTGAGACCAAGCATACCGGCGACGTTGGTCATCGCTTGGTAGCTTGCGAGAACCTCGACGAAGAGTTCGTCAGAAAGATTGGTCGCGATAATGAAGGAGAGTGCTGCGAGGAGCGCTGGCCAACCGCTCTCGATTAGGGCGCTGACGGTGCGGAGCTGGGATGTCGAAGGATCTTCTGAGGAAAGAGTCGCAAGATCGAGAGCCGGAGGTGCCCGGATGACGGCCTCTCCTGCTGCCGCGGGGTCGTTGGATGACGATGGCGCTGTACACTGGCCCAGTATACGCGGCAAATCCTTCGCAGAGAGACACGATGCATTGTACTCCGAGGAGGTAGATGTACGACTCCGGAATTGGAGGCGCATCAGCCTTGTCCAGCTGGTCGATACTGTCGATGATAAGAGAACAACTACAGTACAGATAAGTAGGAAACGCACCACTGCAGCTTCATTGCTGAACCCTGCATACTCAGACCACCAGCCGTGCCCATCATCCCCACCACGCCTGACATTGTCGCACTTGCTGCATTAGCGACCATGCCCGCGACACCACCAACATCTAGCCCATACCCATGGCCGCCTTCTGACGGTACACCGACCCCGAAAATCTGCGTCGATACTCCCAGCAACGCCGGTTTTTCCGTTACAAGCCGCTTCAGCGCAGTTATTAATGCACTGAAGACATTCGAGCCAGAATGCCGCGCATCATAACGCGCCCAAACGTTGCGGATGAGTTCAGCGTCGCTGCACAACCCTCGCATTATCTCCATCGCAATAACCCGCATCCATTGTGGCCGCGGCTCCTGGTCGACCTGCTCCTCGCCAATGATCTTGATGAGTAACATGAGGAAAATCTCCGACTCGGTCTCCAGCTCGAGGGAGAACTGCTTGAGAAGCAGAAATACCACGCGGGTGCAGCGCAGCGTGAGGGGGAAGGAGGGGCGGTCGGAGAGGGCTTTAAGGAGGAGCGGGCAGAGGTGCAGTTGGAGGAGGAGCACCAGCTCAGAATGCTTGCGGAACAGGTCGTGATAGTTGGTTAGTACGCTCTCGATGAGCTCGAGCGCGAATGTCTTGTGCAGAAATTCGAGCTTGAGGAAGTTGGGCTTTTCGGAGTTGGCAAGGAGGCAGAGGTCCTCGAATACGGAAAAGGCGTCGCGCGCGGAGGGACCGAGCGATTTTGTGGAGCCATTCGGCAGTTTCATGTCGTACCACTGGGAGATGTCGGGATCGTCTCGTCGGTTCTCGTCCACCATCTTGTCGAAGACGAACATGACGAGCTGGCGCAACGTCGCAGCGGCGGTCGAAGACACGACAGCAATCTTGGATTCTTGGAGTTTGAAGCATAGCAGGAGGGCCTGCCACTCGTCAGGATATTTTCCTCGGTCCAAACAACAATATGACGCACATCGCCCAGCAAACCTCCATGCACGGCGGGGAAGTTGGTAACGAGAGAGAGCAGCGTCTGGAGCAGTCGGAGTTGAATGTCGACGCCTTGGCTCATGGCATCGCTCATCGTGTTGACTATACGCTCTACCGCCGACTGCGGGACGGCCTTGAGCGCTATTAGCCGCTGGAGCGAGCCCAACGATATTGCGACGACTTTCGCGTTCCTGGTCGCGCATCCCATGAACACGGGTCGTAGGAGGTCTTCAGATTGGGGTCCATCTACCGAAAAAGGTCAGAGGCTTCCTCAAAGTAGAAAGCGCCACGACGCACCCGAGGCCAAATTCGCTGTCGCCTGCTCCGGAGATGCTCGTAGAATTGCAAGGGACTTTTCTGCAGCCTTGCGTGCTCGGGTTAAGCTCGTATCGTATCTGGGGCAAGAAATACGGACCTCGCGGATGTCGGGATGCTTTCTCCGAGTTTCGCTCGCCAACGACTAAATAGCTATTAGAATCGTGCAACGTGGAGGCTGCGAGACTCGTACCTGAAGCTCAGTCACCAGGAATGCAAGGGAACTCATGGGGGGCTACGCATACAAACGGGGGCTGACGTGGGCGACGCGACGTCGCGGCGAATGGCGGTGAAAAGCGGTATGTAGACAGGCTCTGACCAGAGCAAAATTGACATCACGACTTCCATAAACGGAAACTCAGCAATGTCGCCGCATTGAAGGAAATCTACAGGATACAGTATGCTACAGGTAAAGCAAGATAGTACGACAAATTCAAGTGAATATACGGCCCAGTCCCATGAGAAAGACACCTTTTTGAGATCACTCTTCATCCTCCTCTTCAAGTTCTTCCTCGCTCTCTCCCATGATCCCTTCTAGACCGACACCAACACCCATACCCTCTCCGCTCGCATCAGCCGCAGGCTCAAACACCTCGAACGCATGCTGTCCAGTCTTGCCTTGCGCACCAGACTTGCCATTCCCCGTTCCCGAGCGCCAACCCTCCCCACGACCGGCAAACACCTCTGGCGAGCGATCCAACAGTGCGTCCATATCGGCATCGCTCAGCAGGAGGTCCCCAGCATGTAACACATCGTCCGCGTCGGCCTCAGAGCTGAGTCGTAACAGCTCCGCAGCCATCTCCGCCATGGATGTCTGATGCTGCTTCGCCGCGCCTTCGTGTGTTGTGGGCATTTTGAATTTACCTGTCGGCCATCTCAGCAAAACGCAAGGAAAGGCCCGATAGAACAGACACGTACCCTTGGCGATAACAAGCGCCTCGAGCTTGCGCTTCTCCCCCGCCCTCTGCATGATCTTCTCTTCGACCGTATGTGCCGTAATGAGTCGGAAGATGAGCACTGGCTTCGTTTGACCGATACGATGCGCGCGATCTTGCGCCTGGATATCCATTTGAGGGTTCTGGCACCAACATGAGCGAAAGCAAAAGGAAGAATGATGAAGAGGAAAACTCACCCAATCTTGGTCGTAAAATATCACCGTATCGGCCGCCGTCAAGTTGACACCCAACCCACCCGCGCGCGTACTAAGCAAGAACAATTTTGGCGCTTCGGGCGCATCCCCGCCATTTTGGAAGATATCCATCTGGTCTCGTCGCTCCAACGGCGGCGTGGTCCCGTCGATACGACAAATCGTCCAGCCCTTCATGTCGACAGCCCAATCCTGCGTCAAGAGGCGTTAGTAGGTAATAAAGGGCGAGGGAGACCTAAAAACACACCTCGATGATATCCAGCATAGTCGTAAACTGGCTGAACAACAAAACCTTGTGTCCTCTACTGAATAGCTCACCCAGCAGACGGTCGAGGAGCAGCATCTTTCCGCTAGCGCTCAAAAGCTCCGCCTCACGCGCAGCTAGTTGGGCTGGTGTCAGACGGTTCGCTTTTGAGACGTCAGAGCCGATACTAAACAGAGAACGTGAAACTCACTCAAAGACCAGTTTTCGTCGTCGGCTCTTGCAAACAAGAACGGATGCGAGCACACCTTGCGGAGCTGCATAACTGTGTTCTGCAAATGCATGTTGTTTACACGTTTCGCTGCAGATAGAGTCAATGCGGGCGCTGAAAAACAGAGAGAAACCAAACTGACCGATGCCCTTCTTCATAAACGCAGCGACCTCTGCTGCCCGTTTTCGCTCTGCCTCCGCGGCCATCTCCTCCGTTTGCTTTCCCTTCAGCGAGGGACGGCCACGAAGTTTGCGTGGACTGTCGAGCTCGATATCAGCAACAACATCCTCGGTGGCGGCAACCTTGGACGACGAAGCGTCTCCAGCGACCCAGTGCCTCAAATGTCCCGACAACACCGCCTCGTACGCCTCCCTTTGTACAGTGCTCAACCGCGCATACAGGATGTAGTTCTTCTTCGGCGGTAGGTTGCCTGCGTATACAATTTTAATCCACTACCTTTGGGCTAATCCAAAGCTTACCGAGAACATCGGCCTTTACTCTCCGCAACAGGAAGGGTTTGAGGATGGTGTGCATGGTGCCGACGAACTGGCTCATCCGCTCGGACTGGAGCTGAGAGGACATGCGCGGGAGGGAGAACCTGTAGAATGGAATCGGTACAGGTAGACCTATAGCCGGATAACACTCACCATTCCTGAAAGGCATCCAAGTCGCTGAAAATGTCCGGGAGGATAAAGTTGAGCAGCGACCACAATTCAGCGAGGTTGTTCTGTAACGCTATCATTAAAGCGGCAACTTCAAGATATGAAAACGCACATGAAGCGGCGTTCCCGTCAGGATCATTCTCCCCGCGCTCTGATAGCGCTTTACTTCGCGCATAAGCGCGCAGTCCATGTTCTTGAGCCGGTGACCTTCGTCGACAACGATATATCTGGAACGCGAATCAGCACTCAAGCGCAAGTAGCAACAGGGAAACACACCCCCATGGAATCTTGTCTAATTTTTTCCGGTCCCGGATAATCAAGTCGTACGTCGTCACGACCACAGGGAACTTTTTGAAAAGGTCGTCGTGTTTTTTGTCGAGGGCAGCCTCTTCGGGCGTTTGCTCGTGCTCTTCTGCAGGCGGCTCTTCGTCGGAAGGGGCTTTACGTTTTCGGCCTTTGGCTTTGGCTTTGCCCTTCGCTTTGGACTTTGGCGGAGCGGGGACGACGCGAGGCCCTTTGCCGTTTGGCGGGTAGTCCTCCGGGAGACGGAGGTGTGCCTTGCGCATCTCCGCACGATTTGCTGGCGTGCCATGGTACATCAGGACGGGGATCTATCGAGGTCGAATGTCAGCACATCCTCGCAGCTAAGGAATGCAGAAATGACCTTGGGCGCAAACCGCGCGTACTCCGAAATCCAATTGTGCATAACGCTGAGCGGACATATGATAAGGATGGGGCGAGTGATCTGTTCGCGGAGGTACGCAGTAAAGGCGATGGTTTGCAGAGTCTGGCGTAGAAAGTCACTTTCGGGATATGGAGACGACGAGAAACATACCTTGCCCAGGCCCATCTCGTCAGCTGCAAGGGTCGTCAGAACTGGTTCGAGTGCAACGCGCGATGCATACCAAGAATCCCGGAAATGCCCTGGCTATGCAGACCAATCATCCATGCGAGTCCTTCGAGCTGGTAGTCCTTCAATCGACCGCCAGTCACCAGAGCCGGCTGCTCGACGACATTCTCTGCGGTTTGCTCCATTTCTTCGGTCACCGTCGTACTAGCTCGCCCACGACGCGCCCTCTTTGCCGGTCTTTTCTTGGCACGCTCCTCCTCCGCTGTCCGACGCCGAACATCTTCCATTTGCTGCTTGAGGACGCTGCTGTATGCCATACTACGTTCGAGGATGTACTGCAGACGCGTGAATTTGTCGTCGGTGAGACCGTCGTCTTCGGTTTCTGCGTCCGCCTCAGGGATTTTGGAGGTGGCAGCGAGAAAAGGGCTGGAATCCTACGCGTTTTGAGGTGAGTGAAGGGTCTGTAACGACATACTTGCAGCGACTCACGGTGTCTGACTCAGGCTTGGGCAGAGTCTCGTCTTCGTCGGGAGGTGGCGACGAGGGCGCGGTGCTTGGAGGGACGGAGGACCACATTCTGAAGGGCGACGGCGACGAGCATGTCGTCGAGGAAGGGGTAGCCAGGGGTGGGGCCATGTAGGAGAAGAGACAAGAAAACTGATGGCCGTCACTGTAGTGACAAGACGCGCCACTGCCTTTCCCAAAAGGTCGCAAAAGCTTCGTTGGACTCTGTCTCTCACATGGCCGTCGAAATCCACAAGAATCAACGAGTTACTTATCCTGCTTCTAGCACAGAACCGCATTCCTCGGTCCAGAATTTGGGAACATCCAGTGTACTGGACCTTCGACCTTCTCCGATGACAAACTATCCCCTCTCGTAGACTACAAAACACGCTTCACAACAAACGCAGCCCGCCTGTTCCCGTCCTCGTCGACCGGCATCAACACGGTCGCGTAGCCGGTAGCAACCACCTCCTTGTCAGGCACGGCGAAGGTGAACTTGCGAACAAGCTCGGCGATGATGACCTGCATTTCCAACAGCCTAGAATCTGAATCAACGGTCTGGACAAACTGTAGTTGCAACTAGAACCCACGCAAATCGCCAACTGGACAACCACGCATGTATCAGTGCATCCTGCTTGGCTGAACCGTGCCTTCTTACTTACCCGAGACAGTGGTGGGGACCGCTAGAGAAGGCAAGTCTACAAAGCTTTTTAGTGCGGCCCGGGCGCTACATCCGTAACTGAATCTGCACTCACAGGTTTGCATATGGACCAAGTGCCGAGCCTTGGGGCACCCTTCCTTCGATCCACCTCGACGGATCAAACACATCCGCGTCCTCTCCCCACAACGACTTCATTCTGCCGCGCCACAAGGTTAATATATCTTCCACAACCGGGGCCATGAAGTAACCCACCGCTGGTAAGAGAATATTGAGACCGACAGAAGCTGCCCTTTGCGAATGGGAATACGGTCAATGATGTGTCCATCCGTGGTAGTAATGCTCTGGGAGAGCGGAAGGACCGTGTCCCTGGTTGCGATGCGGGGTGTGACCGGGACAGCTGGATAGAGGCGCAGTACTTCCTGAATGGCATGGTGAGCTAACATGAACAAACTGAATGGAGACCCGCCTTGATGACCGCGTTTAGTAGTGGAAATTGCTCGTATGGCACCCCTTTGGCCGTAAGATCGACAATCTCCTCGCGCAGCGACTCTTGCACTGCTTCATTGCGGGACAGCTCCACGAAGGTCCACGAAAGTACATTTGCCTGGGTAAACTTGAGCGTCGCGCAATCGTTTTCACCCAATGTCTCGTACCGAGGTGTCCTGCCCAGCAATGATGAGAATTGAAGTCTGGGCAATGAGATCCTGCATCTCCATTCCTCCTGTGATGTTGTTCCCTGTTTCCCGTCGCTCATTGGGCTGCCAGGCACCGGGGTATCACTCACCGAGAATCTTCGCATGGACGACTTGCCCATACACATCCGACACATCAGCAGCCGTCTCCACGCCACTCTTTGCCAGTTTGAGCTTATTCTGCACAATGCGCCTTCCGTCCTGCTCTGCAAAGCGTACATGATCTCTCAAAAGCTTGAATATGCTTCCAGCAGGCAATTTGACTGCTTGGAAGAGGAGCCACGAGGGAAAGAGCCATAGGTTGATGATTTCGTCGACGAGGAGCTGTGCGGGGGAGACTGAAGCGGAAAGTTCTCTGGAGTGAAACTTCAGCGTTGGTATGTATTGAGGCGATGGCCACTTACATGACTTGACCCGTGGTGCGCACAAAATCAGGACTGAGATCATCGACTCTGCAGCCGAGAGTAGCTATTTACAAGTGTTAGAAGTTTTGAAGGCGAGAATTCTGCTGGCATACCTTCGCTGATAGCATCCACTGTCGCGTTGTTGAATAGCGGGCACAGATCAGCTACAGTACTATTATGGCCCGAGTTTGAGATGCGGAAGTCCAGACGCTCAGAGGTCTTCGTGGGTGGATGTCAACTTGGCTTTGAGTCGAGGAATATCATCACACACACCTTCTGAGCCACTCGTTCGAATATGGGTAGATAGCTCCGCACCGCCGCGCTAGTGAACCCTACATTGAGTGTGGCGCGTATCTGTCGATGTTCCTTCCCTACAAAGGAGTCAGCCACGAGAATTCAACAACATAACCATACCGTATACTCCAAGAACTCCGCGTGGGCTGAAAAGCCAGTGTACCAACGCCAAGTGTGCGGGAGAGGAGATAAAATCATTGCTGTTGAAAATGTGTTGAAGGGCGGCAACATCTGATACCATGAGTCGGTCGCGCTACCAATGTGTTACTGCCTTCGCGGTATTGACACGGATCCCTCACCCCAAACCCGCCTTTGAATCGGTATACCCCGCCATATGTCTGTTGCCAGGAGGTCTCATGTTCGCCGTACCGCTTGGGAAGCAGTGTTTGTAGCAGATTGCCTATATACCATTATTACCATCCTCAGTGCTAAGTAGGTGGGCAATTTGGCTCACCGAACACCCAAGACGGAGCGCGGGGGCCCGGGATCTTGTTGATAGCCTGTCTGCGTCGATGCTCTGCAGCCAGCAGGTAGAGCAGAAGGAACCCAAGAGAGACCAGCAGAACAGTAGCGGACGACATGGACCACATGGTGTGGAGAACGAGTGGCTTCACTCCCATAGCTGTCCGCTATATATGCACACGGATGCTGTCGCGGCATACGCCAAAAAAAAACTGCATGAGTGCCACTGAGAAGAACACTCCCGAGTCTGATACTTATTATTTCGACTCGTTCGTGGATCATGTCGCTTGCGACTGCGTGGTCGTGGCATGAACACAACCCTCATGTCACGCGACACGCGACGTCACCCTACGCGTTGTTCTTTGCCACGAGTGACGATGCACGATAAACATCTTGGTTGAGAAGGCTACTTGCCGTCTTGCACAGCGTAAGATATACTACTGGCTATGTTCATCTCACTCAATAACCGGCTAGAAAGCTCCGGCAGCGAATTCACAAGCCGAGGCAATTGCAAACACTTCGTTCAACAACGAATCCTCACTTGCTTGAAAGGCCACTACTCCGTATGGCAAACCCGAGTACTTTGTTTTTGCACTAAACTACCCCAAACCAATTAACTAACCCTTGCACCAACTTTGGCCCCAACAGTCAACCGTACACAGTTAGGTCCGGCCACTTCCAAACGGGAACGCCATGCCGTGGTCCGGGCCGGCTCTTCCGATGCTGAGTCAGCATCCTATCTTTGCGCTTCAGCCAGTCGTCGCCTGCGATCTATTAGCCATGATCAAGCCGGCATAAAAGCGTACTCTGTATCGGCGTGTCCACCAGCTTCACGAAGAAAGGTCCCCATCCCAGATCGGGTCTGCAGAAGCCGTGTAGGCGCCACTGTACTGGCCGCTTGGAGACGACGCCCTTTCCCAATGGCGGGGAGCATAGTACGACCACAGCGGTGTCGGGGCCCGCGGTTGTTTGAAGACCGTACGCGTCGCCGTCGACCAACAGCGCGTCATCCAACGAGCATACTGTAAAACCGGCAGCGATAGCGTCGGCCTCATCTCGTAGAAGAACACCCGCTGACGACGCCTGTTCCTTCGACAGGTAAACGTGATTGGGGAGAGCGACTTTAGAGCGGGCGAAACGAGCATGAGGCACGGTCAACGCAACTCCGTCGAAATGTATGAACTGGGGAGAAAGCCCGGTGCGGAAGACGCAGGTGCGAGGCTCCTGTTTGCATACGTGGATCGCCAAGCGAGTCGAGATGGCCGTTGGTCGAGTCGACACGAGCAATCGCACATGCGAGACGTGAACCATCTCCTTGCGGGGCGCGACGGCTTCGTACTGGGGCGCGGAGTCAGGCGAGGTTCCATCTGCAAGCTCACGTACCTCTATGTACCTCAGCGCCATTTCGCAGAAATCAACGAAGTCGTCCGCCGATCGGTGGCCCACGTAGAAGTCGATGTAGTCCAGGCCAGCGAATGCTGCCCACCCGTCTCCTGGATGCAACAAGTTCGCAGCCGCCCAGCCACTCATGACAGCGCCGTTCGTCACCAGCCCGAAGCGTAACGCGGAGAACGGCAGGCCGACGGAGGTGAATGCTCGGCCCAGTAGCTGTTCTACAGCCTCAGCGGCGATTTTATGCATCCAGGTGCCTGCGAATAGCATTAGCGCGGTACATCTAGCACGTCAACGTTACATGTGGCTCCGAGGCGGGTCATCGATACCAGGTCGCCACATCGAACGACTCGGTCCCACACTTCCACAGGAAGCCTGCCGGAAGCTTGTCCTGTTACAAATTAGCCACTAGCCAAGCGATTAGAGAAAGACAGACCAAAGAATGCCGCTCGCGGTCTGCTCTTGGTGGTCCGTCTGTTAGATTCGCCGACACCAGCAAGGGCTTCCAGAGTCTCGAGCACGGCGCGCCAATGAAGTCTAGACACCAACGCTATCTGCATCAGCGCAGCGTCCGGCAGGCCCGAAAGGTAGCCAAAGACGCAAGCGTCTGTCGGCCCGCGCTTCGCTATCACGTCGACAATGTCCTCGTGCGAAGCCATGAGAAGAATGCCAGCACACAACGACAGGCTTTTTGGGTACGAACGAACATGTATTCGGTTGTCACTGACATATAGGAGCACTCGAGCGTCACTCCGGGTCTCTATCTACTAACCCTATCAAACGTTGAACCTAGGTGTGTGAAATGTCTGCGGTAGCACATATCACCGAGTTTCAAACACTGACAACCAGGCAACGACCCTATTGCGAGCAACCAGGATAGGCCTCTACGCAGATACATCGGCAACCACGATTTGCGCGCCTAGAAACCGCTGCTTTTTCAGGTCTGGCAACCAGCGTTGAGTGGGTCGTCGATCAATCGGCAAATCGGTCCTATTGGATGTCAGGGCGCGCACCAGTCATATCAAGCCAATTGCTGGAGCGCGTACCCCTCGGTTTTTGTTGCGTCATAACGAACACATCCTTCGTTGGAAATAAGCGACAAAGGACAACAGTGGCCGGCGTCTATCCGAGAGCATCTAGGGCCATCTGCTTGGCGTGAGGCGAAGCTATCAGAAGGGATTTCGCCATTGTCCCCCGGTTTACTATACAACAACACGACCACCGCCCGCTGGAACTGCAGCGAGCTTAAACGCCAAGGGCCGGTGCATAGCCGGAGAATTCTACCGCATATCCGTTCCTATCCTATCCTATCACACGTCCATTATAGATGCATTTACGAATCGTCCTATGAACATCACATCGTTTCCGCAGCGTCTCATTAGCAACCCGGTGCAAGTCACTTGCAATCGATACTCAAACATCCGGACGAACGGGTCCCATATCGCAGAAACAGTCGGTCCCTCCTTTCCGCCATCGATCGGTTACCTCCCCCCCCCCTTAGGGCCTGAGCTATCCGCCAAGTCAGTAAACTGCAGCCGAGGTACGCCAGCAGCCTAGGTTGTCTTGCGCATCATTATCGGGTTTCATGCCTACAAGGTGCCAAGGTCGGTGCGTACCTCGGAGCATCCGTATCTGCATGGCTGTCGCGAGGCGAGGGTATTAGAGACAGGGAGCCGTTACCGACTGTCTTATCATGCAATAACGCAACTATCGCCCGTTGGAACGAAGCCAGATTGAACGCCAGGGGCCGGCGTATACATGGGTGCGTAAAGCACTAATTATCTGACGTGAGACGCACGTATCGGACCGGAATCGCGCATCATACTCAGCAATGTTCCATATTAAGTTCAACCAAAAAGCTTTTATGTATTGATTTGTCGCACGTTTCTACAACGAAGGCGCCTCCGACTCCGTGCGGACCGACACTATGCTAGCGGGGTCCACTAGCAATCGATCCCACTTAAGTTCGAGATCCTCCTCGCCTGCGGTCGTGTCAACGGGGGAGGTGGAAAGCAACGGAAGACATACCGTCCAATTGCCATTCGTCTGGATCGCGAGGAGCGAGAGCAACGAAAAAGGGGGATCGGCGTCCTGCCAATCTCCAGACGATGCTCCTATCTTTCGGAATGAACTCGCAGCCCCAGGCAAGCGGACGGTAGGCGCAGATGCCCGTGGACGCGCTCGAAGTGGTATACATGCCGTTATCCCGAGGTGCTGCAAGCGAGAAAGGCAGGAGTCGGACGCCTTCCTGCATTGCCGCCCGCTCCGTTCGCAATTGGCCGTCGTATAGGTCCTCGCGCGGCAACGGCAGATATGACTTGTTGGGAAGCGCAATACCCTCGACCGAGGTAGCATAATGAGGCACGACGAGACGATGGCCATCATAAGCGACAAACTGGGTTGTGAGGCCTGTGCGCATGGCGACCATGAGGGGAAGTTCTCCGACACAGACGTGCACTCGGACGCGAAATGCGGACAAGGGATGGACCAAGTAGACTGTCTCGGAGATGGAAGGGATGGGGCTAGGACGAACGACATCCTACGTGCATGTTAAAAGACAGTGCCGAAACAAAGGCAATAACTCACATGCTGCCATCCCAGCGCGTGCTTAAAGAACGAAAGGAAGTGATGACCGGACCAGCCGACGCCGTCTCCAGGCACGAAGAAGGTGACGAAACGGATATCGCTCGAATTGAACTTGCCGTCCTCGAGACGAAGCAGCCTGAGAGCAGCTGTGTCTGCAAGAATCGCGCGGGTCATGGTGAGACACCAGCGGAGGGCGTCGTAATCGATAACGAGCTCCGTAAAAAACTCGCGCATAGCACGGTCGATGGTTTCGTGAATCACGTTCCGCCACCACGACCCTGGGACACATGAGGAACTCTGCCGGTATCGCCTGCATCACACTCACCTGTAGTCGCCAAATGGCCGAGGGACACGACGTCACCGTTTTTTATGACTTCGAGCCAGAGCTCTTCAGGGACTCGCCCGGCAGCCACGCCAGGCAGGACTGTATCGAGTCAGCGTAGTCAAACAGATTATAGCTGGCGAAACACACATCGACGACGAGAGGCGCGCTGGAACGGGTTCCGCGAGCAGTACATGTACTGCACTACGAGACTCTGGAACCAAGGATCTGTTTGACGTCAGATAGAACCACAAAAGAAGTGTTTGCCTCACGCGTACTGGCGAGCGCCGTCATCGAGCTACGGTCCGACTGCAGGTAGCTTAGCACAGTTCAGCCAAACCCCCATCGGGAAGTGACCCGCCGCAGAACCGGCTTCGTCTACACGAAGGTCAGATGTGCACAGGTTACACGGAGCCACTCACACCGCGGACGGGACACGGATGGAGGCGCGACGCGCTTGTAGCGAGTGGCCGTATCGACACCATCGAGGTGTGGACGCACAATGGCCCACACGTCAGACCCATCCCCTCTCCGAAACGGCCCAGAAGAGCGAGTCCATCCCCATACGAACGCATATCTTGAAAATAACCGGCTGAATGCGGATCTGCTTCATGCACGGTGCGAATGATTTCGCTTTCCAGGTGCGCGGACATTGGAAACCGATTAAGAGTGGAGGACGGCGGGTGGACGGCGGGTGGTTTGGGGGACGGTGGGTGGTTGGGGAGAGGGGGGGTGAAGAGGGGGGGAGGGAGGGGCGAGGAGTGCCGGGGCAGAGAGAGCAAGTATAAGAGAACGCTGCGATCCAAATAGGAGATCACCCCTGTCCATATCCGGCTACGGTTCCTGTCGGACTAGTCTCTGCAATACATCAATGCAACGAGGCTACCGTTTCGGGCTTCAGGGTGCTTGCTAAGCAGAGCTGGCGTCTGATAAGTAGAGTCCAGACGCGCCATGCCGTTATTGTGTGCTCCTGTCAGTAGTACCATGCGTGTCCGTTGGGTCCCAAAATCTTAGCGGTGAAATGATTCTCGGCAGTAGTAAAAGGCAGCCCGCAACCGATAGCGGTGATCTACAGCTCCGATTCTCATGGCGAACCACAGGTCGGGTTCTAGCTTGTGGTTGCCGACCGAAAGGCACAGAACGGGGGGTGCCGTGTCTATACGAGTCGCGACGTTCAGGTTGGTCCGGCAGAGGGGGCATCTACGAGAGGACGAGCGCTGCAAGGTAGAAGAAAGCCAATTGCTTGTAGTAAATCGTACGTTACCACCCGGACTGCTGAGGACGTCTTGGGCACAGAAGAAGCCCGGAGAAGATGTTTCGTCCGTCCCACACGTAGAACACCCCGTAGTGGTAGTTCCACATGGAACATTGCCAAACAGAGCATACGCGAGGTCGGTAAGCGATATGAGAACGCGTCCATATTTGAAACGGTTGGGAAAATCACGATGAAGCAGGGTGCGTACGTCATCCCGGATTTTCTCTAACGATCTGTGTGCCAAGTGCGCGAGCGACCGAGCCGTCAAACAGTTTTTTCACGTATTCGTTTCCAAACCGGACTGGCCATCCCGCCTTGTCTTCTTCCCATATTTCAAGCAGCGCAGTGAACAACGAGTCGTATGCGCAACTCCAGTTGACATTGTCCCAGATCATCCCCTTGATTTCCGACCGAGCTCTCTTGTTCGTTGAAGGACCCAGTTGGGCATCGGCTTTTCGTTTAGACTGTTTTAAGTTCGCGGTCCCTTCAGCCGTACGGCGCTGGTTAAGAGACTGATCCTTTTCGAGCAGCTTCCACGCATGTGGCCTTGGCAGAGCGATGTCGTCCCCCTCCCTCCGTTTCAAAGCTCTGTGCAATCCTACAGGTTCCCATATTCTGCCTTTCCATTGGTAGAATACGTCAAGCAATGCTGCGCGATTATTTCCGACGACGTGATCCGGCAAGCCGTCTTCGTACTGCAACCGTGTGATTTCGTTCATTACCTCAAGATGGCGAAACTCCTGCCGAAGAACTCCTGGTATCTTGCTGGTAATTCTGTCACGATTAATCGGTTGCAATATCAGGGTCCCTTCTGCCGAAGTGCCACGCGAGAAAGCTACGTAGTAAGAGAAATGGGTGCGAAGGTTATGAGCGTCGATAACGTTCTCTGGCCTGGAACGTCCTTGGAACGAATAGTCGGTACCGGCAAAATTGGGCAGAATAGGTATTTGCTCTCTCGATACGCGAACTAGACTGTCGTCAGGCATCTCGCAGTTGACTGTCTCCGCTCGCTTGCATACTACGACAACATTCGGCGGCAAATCCTGTATTTGGATGGGCCTAGGAGGGTTTACGAGTTCGAGGAAAACCGCGTCGAGAGTAAGTTGTCCTAAGTTTCCAGTGCTTTGTTGCCACCCTACGACCTTTGCTTCCTGGCCCTTCGTTATGCACAACTCCGTCGCGTCGTTGTTCCTGATTACAACCGGAAGGCCTACGCAAAGCTTCAGGACGCCAGCCACGTTCCCGGACGCAGCGGGAGGCACCTTCCACAATAGATCCTGCCTCCAACGAGCGAACGAGTTCGTCAGGCGCTCTATCTTCCTTCTGCGACGCCGTTTACCGTTCTCGACCGCGGCATTCTCGGGATTGGCGTCGTTGGAGTAAAATTCAGTCAGGATCTGACCGGTTTCCGCTGCGAATCGTTCAGTCCCCAAGGTATTTATTCAGTCGCGGGTCGCGTTCAACGCTGTAATGACCGATACATTTTTGAATCTGCCTCGTCTGAAATTCGGCCGACCCGGTCGATCGCTTAAAACCCGACTGTTCAGAAAGGATATGTCTTCTTCAGTGCAATCGCCGAAACGCATGTTCGCTAAACAGGTCCGAAAACTCGTGTCGAGGGCTGACTGCGTCCGCTGCCTCATGTTTTGCTTGAGAATCACGACCGTCGTTACCTTGCTGCCACAAGTCTTTACCGATCGCGTTTTTTTGGTCCAGTAAGGTTGCCTTTCCACGTCTTGCATGGCTTACGTCCACAACACTTCCGTAGAGCGGCTTGGCTTTCACAGGTGGCAGCTGACCAAAGTCGCCTGCGAATATCATGTTCATCCCACCGAAGGGCAGTAAGCTTTCTTCCAGCGCCAGGGCTAGTCTAGCGCTTATGTTGTACATCGAAGCACACGAGATCATAGACACTTCGTCGATGAAGACGTACTCCACTCCTGCTAGCCGCTCCCGCAGCTGGTCAATGCTAGAGCTTGAAAGAGACGAACGCTCGTCAGAGTTGGAGTCGTTTATGCCCAAGAACGAGTGATATGTGCTGCCCCCGATCAAAGCCGCTGCGGTCCCTGTAGGTGCCAGAACCACGAATCGATGGTTTTCGTTTCGCGCTTCGAAGTAACCACAAAGGGCTTTGATGACCTGGGACTTTCCCGTGCCGCCCACCCCTCCGAGATGCATTAACAGCTGAGCTGGACAGTCGGCGACAGAGTGGTTGGTTATCAAACGAAAAGCTCGTTCCTGTTCTTCGTTCAAACCGAACTTGCTGCATATCTCAGATGCCACGCTACGCGCGGCAGGGTCGTTGGCTTGGAAGGACCTCTTTCGGTAGTCAGCGCCCACTACAAGGACCGCGTTGGGGGGGTCCTTTGATGTTCTCAGCTTTCGCGTCGCGTCCGAGTTCATTTTTCTGGCTGCTAGGATGGTATTTCTTTCGGCTGCGATCCGAGCCTTCCATTCGGCGCCAGTCAAATAAGCACCCGGAATACATCTATCTTCTGCAACTACGTCGACGGCACCACGCGTGCTCCAACCCGTTCTTTCCATCACGTTTTGCGCGTCTTTCATGAGGTTACTGCGGGCCAAGTGTCGGGGACCTTGAACCAACAAGCGCTCGGGATCCTCAGACTCTACGTCAACCGGGCTGTCATCCTCAGGGAATTGTATGCCTAGATCCAGCTCTTCGTCGTCCTTCCCGTCTCCCCACTTCGAGAAGAGCGGCATGGGTCGCTGTTTCCTGCGGTCTATGGCGGAGAAGTCGTCTCGCGCGTCGTTACATTCGTACTTTATGTTGAAATTTTCCATCATCCTCTCTGCCTTTGGAGAAAAAGAAAATTCAGAGAATGCTTCATGCCCGCTGTTCGGGTCGGTCTTCAGATCGCGACCAGACCTCCAAGGTCGGAAAAAGCACAGCATCGATGCACAATAATATTCCCGGTCCCCTTGATCCTTTCTAGGTAGAGCGCCATATACGAAATTCAAAGCCGTTGTGTCCAGACAGCGAACATCGCACTCAATATAATGCGTGTCGGCCAAGCTATGCCCGGGAAGGAACGAATGATATGTGATGCTATTCGCTGATTGGTCGGCGCCATAGAAAGAGTCGTCTCCCGGGTCCGCCCACGTACCCTGGGCAACATCAACCATGAGCTTCTTCCTCACTTCCGACGTCATTTTTTTACGCGTGCACATTTGAGCCCAGCTGTACAGAGGTGTGTGTTCAAACCGGTAAGGACGGAACACGTAGTCGTCCGTGGTATGAACCCCAACTACGCTGGCGGGCGTGTTCATCAGTAAAACTTTGTCGGGCGCAGACTCGGGTACAGATTCCGACGAAAAGGTTATGTTGGTCTCTCCGTCAACCACGATCGTCACCTCGGGTGTATCAGATGCCGACGAGGACGTCGGCCATGCGCTAAGTATTTCTGATACGTAGGTCTTCCATGCGAACACCTTAAAGTTCAGATTAGTGTAGTGATCCGGCAGCTGCAGTAAGTAGGACGCCGCAAAAGGAGCTCCGATCTGCAGCATGGAGGTAAGGCCTGTTAACCATTTGCATGATGATTGTGCGGTTGTTTTCTCGAGCCGTAGGGGAACCCCCGACACACACCGTTCGTTTGTTCAGCACATCCCGAGCGCTATTGAACACATGGTACATCTTGAGGCTGTTTTTCGTGATGTAGTCGGAGATGTAAGCCACTATAGCTTTTATGGACGTCCCGGAGAGCATGCTAGTGACATCGGTATTGCAGCCCAAACAATAAGTGACGGTGGGGTTCACGCAGTTGATCATGGGTTCCAGTTTCTTTACGTCTATGTGCCCGTCATCTGGATCGACTGTTGTCTTTGCAAAAATCTGACGGGGAAACCTGGCAGTTGCAGGAGCCGTCTTTACGGGTGCAGCCTTTGATCTGCCGACGAAATTTGAGTCCTTTTTGATCCGTAGACGCTACAGAGGAACCCGGGACAGATTTCCGACAGGTGTGCACGTTGGATCTAAGAATGATATCGTCTACCGTGTTCCTCTGAACATTCCACCAGGCAGCCAAAGCGATACAATCGTCGCATGTCGCTGCTTCTTCCGAAGACGCGTGAGATTGTGCACACAGAGGAGGAGGGGCGACCGGCAAGGTCAAGGTGGGATCGACGTAGCCCGGAGCCGTCTTTTCCACCTCTACGCGCGCTTTGACTTGCTGCATGGAACCGGTCAAAAATTCTCCGACGTGGCAAGCTTCCAGATACTGCACTAAGTCTCTTTGAAACGCGCCGTCTTTGTCCATTAACTTGTCTCTGATCTTCTGCGGGGTCCATGCACCTTTTATCCATATAAGCATGTGCATATGCAAAGTCAGGCGTCCCTGCTGCTCTATCGTTCTGTAGTAAGCATCCGTGTCGCCCAGTAAACCTCTGTGATCCGTCCCTACACCGAGAATGTGCCGTATGAAGAGCTGGGTCATGTAATGGAAGAATCGAGCGGCAGCAACGGGGTTCTGTCCGACCAAGCGTAGTCTGTCCCTAGAATCTCTTAGTTCAGGGCAGAACTCGATGCGGGAGTCGGCGTAATACATGCACAGCGGATGCTTGATATCAACGGGTGCAAACGTTATAAACCAAGAAGGTGCACCTTTGAAAGCCACCGTAGACCAAACCTCATTGCGCATATATTTTTTGGACGTGACCGATCCTTGTACACCCCCGGCGACGAACTCGAGATCGTCCAGCAAGTGCGAAACACGCTTTCTCCTCGGCATTCTGGGGTTTGACCCTCTCGCCTGCTTCCATCCGCGCCGCGATGTTTCCTAATACGTTTGGCTGCAGCTTGCTAAGGCGTTCCGAAATGGCCTTGACATTTTTCTTTTCCACCAGAAGGAAGCTTCCCGAAGACGCCCGCTTAATCTGCGAGTCGTTGAAAGCGACCAGAGGAAAGTACAAGTCTCGTTGGAAGCGCTTGTCGTAGTACATCAGGAGCTTTTTCTTCCGCATATCGTCGCTTATCTTCTTCTTGTGAGCCGGCTGCGAGATCGATCCTTTTCCGTACGGGAACAGCCACGGAAACATCTGCGGATACAGAAGAGGGTTGTGGTAAATGGACTCAGGTTCTGCAGCCCGTCCTATTCCAAGCGACTTTCCTCCGTTCTTCAAGTGGGACGCCGCCCGAGACTTGAGCGTCTCCATATCCAACTTCGAATAATCCTCTGCAGTCAGCCCGGCGACGGAGAAGGGGCAGGGGCCGCTCGTCGTCCCTTCATCCTCGTCCTCGGCGACGTCATGTACCGGCATCGCTTCCGGAACGGAAGCGTCTGTTTCGTCCACCAGTTGCTGAAACTCGACTCCGCACACCGGGCCGTGCTCAGGAAGAGCGTCTAGGTTTTTCTGGTCGATGCAGAGATCCGAGTAACCTGGATGGTTCAGTTTTAACCAGTCCAACGCTTCCGCCACTTTCTTTCTTCTCACTAACATAGGTGTACGGGCAAATTCGGCCTCGGTGGGCTGTGCGGAGCCAAGGAAGATAAACGCCAACACTTCGCTGATCTCATCAGCCGACGGCGGCAGCTTCTTGTATAGTTCAGTTATGGGCGCTGCGAACATAACTGCGTTCGCGACCAGCTTGCCGTGGTTGGACGAAGCAACACGTACTACACACCTGTTATGGCGAACACGTGCAATCATGATCTGCTCTGCAAATTCGAGGTTGCGTAGCGGGGCTGGGACCTCTCCCAGCCAATTGTAGTTCGAAAGACTGTGCAGCGGTCTCTCGCCCTTGACGAGTTTTTTTACGCACTCGTCGCAGGTGCGGTCGCAACCAGGAGCCAGAACAGGGCCCACTAGGTCTTCGACAGCGCCGGCCGGAGAGCGTTTTTCACGCCTAGTTGCTCCAGGCAACGACAACAACACGTTCCAGTCTACCTCCAGTTCGCAGTTTAAGGTAAGCGAAGCGCATGGAGTCAGCTGGCCACAAACGGAACATCCTGCTTCTTCAACCATTCCCGGGCACAAGTCATTCCGAAAATCCGTGATGATCCGGTGCTGAAGTTCCAATGATGCTGGCGCAGGCGGGAAGACAGTTTCCCTTTCTGCTGGACGCATTTTAGGGCGGTACCCGTTACGAGTTATAGATTTGTATGCAGCCAACGATCTCTGTACAGCATTGTGTGCGCCTGCACGTGCTGCTTTCCTGACGCGGCGGGCCTCGCTGTCTCGGGCGGAACGTTTCTTTGTTTGTGCTCGCCAGAAATCAGGAAGCACAGCGAACACGGTTTCCGACTGATCGCAGCCCACGCAAGCATGCTCTCGCAACAGTCGACGAAGCTCCGGCTGGGTCGTACGCTTGAGAAACTTTATTCCGTGAGTCATGCATATTTTCTTTAGTTCTTCTACGCCAAGCCGGAGGCACAAGACATCCAGGGGTATTCGAGCGCGGACAAGAGAAGGATCTGAGCTCACAGCAGCTATGGACGTTTCGCACGCGGTGTGGTTCGTGTATTTGAAGGCGGCGCTTTCGAAAATTGGCCCTTGCGCATCGAGCAACCAGGGAAATACTTCTTCATGCGTGAACACCATAGGCTGTGGGCGGCCTCCGCGAACTTCGGGCTGAGCAGAGACAGCCGGCGGATTCCGCAGCGTGCATGGGTGAGGTGATACAGGCAAGCCACACACAAGGCAGGAGAGGATGCAAGAGAACAGAGTACAATACAGTATCCATCTCCTAGATCCCCACACGACCGTCATTAAAGGCAGCCACCGAACGGAGTCGTAGAGATGCAACGGCCAGAGAGCGTTCGAATCCCACCGGCGCCGCAACGTTCGCATCATTCGCCACCGTAGCCTACGCACAAACATTCGAGGAGCATCCACCCGGGTTAGACAACCATACAGGACGCAATGAGCTTGCATGCACAAGAACACGTCGAAAGCATAAGGGTTACGGCTGACCCGCGCACGCACGGCGTCTCGGTTCGGTTCTCGCGGAACCGAGCGTGCAACGGCAATCCAACGGCCATCGGGTACAACAAGATTAAGAGAGGGAACCGGACCAGCCGGCGGACGTTCGTCGAGACGCGGTCCTATTTCGTTCTCGAAGGGAACGACGCTGCGGGACAGTTGTGTCGGAGCCACAGGGGCCCGACAGACAAGCATCGCCACGAGCGCATAAAGGCAGAAGACGGAGGATTTCGCGAAGAGTAGCATGAGCGACGAACAGTCGTGGAAGCGCGAGGACCCTACGGGGTCAATTTTTCTTATTAGAACGGATGGCCCCAGTAACGGTCGCCGGAGGCATCAAGTGCCTGATCGATGTGTTTCTTGCCAGGTCGCGACAGCTGTCAACGAGGGTGTCTATATATACAAGTGCCGAAACGCTGGCTACGCCAAATGCAAATTGCGAGGAACGGGGGTACGGACAAATTCTATCCTCGGTGCAATTTCATCGCGTGGCAGGATCGGTGACGGCTAATAAGCAAAGTGGTCCAGCGCACACAGGGTCAATCCCGTCCACCCTTCCCTTCCCTCCCTTTCCGTCCCGTCATTGCTCTCCGTTGTTCTACTACTCAACTCTTACCGCGTTCCCCTGCCGTCCTGGTGGCGATTTTACGAGAAGGGATGCGTCGTGATTCCAAGAAGTTTGCCGTTGGTAAGAAGCTGTGTGTCCTCAGAAGAGAAGACTAATCCGTCAGACGGCATACTGAGTGCGAAAGCAGTATGGACGCGGCCAAGGATGGACAGCGCCCCCGTCTTCCAATGGGTGGGCATTTGTTCTGTCTGTGCCACAGCAAGCTTACGGTCCGCCTCCCAGTTATATCTAGTGAAGGTTTGTCTCTGATCTGACAGGCGAGAACGAACAGATCGATTTATACTTGGCAGTGGGCAGGGTATCCTTTGAACGCTTGCACGTACGTTCGCACTGTAAACATCAGCCAGAGCTAACGTTCTTTTCCTTCGTTCTGCCATCTGCTTCAGCTGGGAGCCCAGCAGCTCCTTCGATCCTCCTTACGAGGAAATCACTACCTTTTGGACCGCAGCACGCTTGGACGGCCGCGACTGGATGAACATGCAAGAGTTCAGGAACGAAGATCGCGTCTTTCTAAACGCGGACCCAGGTTAGTCGCCTGCTGTCTTTTTCATTGGATAACAAGCAGATCTCATGTGCTTTTAGCATACGCATCAGGCGTGCACAACTTTCGTCGCTACAAGGTAGAGCAGATGGAACGTACCCCCGGCGGCTTGGCAGTGCCTAAGGAGTTGCTCAAGGATATAGCGGCAGAGACGGCGCATGCAGCGAGGTACCTCTGTGATATAGACGAAGGGCGGGGAGCGGTGATTCGCAAGAGGATGGATTTGATTGGATCGACTATCTTCTCGATGGTAGAGCGCGCGGAGGCTAGGCAGTAGACTCTGTACCTTTGGACGAAACACAGCAACCAGCGCATGCACTGGCATGTCGCAAGAAACACCTTGCTTTCCTCTGACGATACTTCAACGGGCAACGGGTACATGCATGCCAGTCCAATCGCCAAAGAGAAGCCTCACGGCAGCTGACCTCCCTGTAAAGAAGAGACGAGTCCGGTCGGGTTGGCCGTGGGTTTGCAGAATATTCTAACGGTTGGATGGTCCGCCATGGTCTTCGCTTGGCGAGGACCGAAATCGTCCGGATAAGTAAGACGGCCACCAAGACGACAGGAAGCGCCGGACGGCGTGTGTGCGACGTATCTAGCGCGATACGCCTGGCGAGGGTCACTTCCCCTATACTGTGGATCTGAAGAAACAGACCCCCCCTCCCCGGCGGTCCGGGACAGGTTCCGAGTATCGCCGCAGTGTTCGGATAACGTTTCACAAACCTGGCGTTTGTAAGCCGAAGTGCTGTCTCGTGTATCGACCGCAGCCAAGCTTGCAGGCGGCACCTCGTCGTTTGTCTCCCCGGGGAAATAGAACATCTACTAATATTTTATGGTGTGACGGGTTACAACACGACCTGTCTGAACCCTTGGATGCTTTCCACGTCTCCGTTCACCGCACTGCCGTATGACAAGTCCCTGCTTCACGACTTCTATCATCCATTCCAATGCGAGTGGCAAGCAGATGCCGTCGTTGTTGCGCGTGCGCCGTTTGTTATTGACCCAGAGCCGAGCAGTAGCGGGGTTGAAGCTCGTCACTCGTCAGTAACGCGCCCATCCAGGGCTGGAAGATCCGTCAGGATAGATTTCTCGCGCGCTTCCACGCCGGTGATGTTCGGCTCGAATATAACTAGATCTCGTCCAGAGCCATCCGGGTTGTCGATCATTACAGCTGCGTTTGCGTGCCAGTCGACCGCATGCTATCTGCTTCTTTGTCATGCCCAGAAGGTTGGCTTTGCAAGGGAATGCGAAGAGCGCTATCGTGTATAGTCTTCGAACGTCGGGTAGCGTGAAGGCGGAGAGGGTTCCGAACACCTGGAACGCTGCGCTGCTGTACGTCTTGGAGCGTTTATGCGCGGCGTCTCTGTAGGCGAGAGCGTCGCCAATGATCTGCGTCTGTGAGTCTTGTTGTGCTCACGGCTGCAAGAAAATAGGAATACCCAACAGTCACCGCGCGTCTCGTCAGTTAGATCGTTAAGAACCCTCAGAAAGAGTCGAGCGTTTCCCGGGCGGCGACCTGCCACGCCCATCGCACGGTGTACGACCGCTTCCACGGCAGAACCAGTTGAAAGGGCTGGGTTGACGCAGGCTGAGATTGCCACACGGCGCGCAGCAGACGTTGGCGCAGGGGTGTCTTCAGCAGCGCCACTGGATGCGGAGATGACCTGCGTGGACGACACGGGTGCCGTGGCGTCGATAAGTTGGCAGTCCTGGTCGGTAATGACGGCGTTTGTCTTGCGCAACTTGCGGAGAAGTACCCCGAGCTGCCTGCTCTGTGCGTGAATGCCGGACCAGACGACAGTTTTGTGGCGGGACGAGTAAGTGGCCAGAGCTTCCAGCTGGGCGGCAGACAGAGTCTGCCCGAGATGCTGTTTGACGACGTCGACCACAGCAAGGTCCTCGTCTTCGGACTCGGTCCCTCCTCCGTCGTCTTCAGAGTCGCTCGCAAAAGACATGACATCGAGACCATCGTACTCCGGAACGACCTGCGGGATAGCGAGTTAGACAGGCGGATGACGACTACCAACCGCTGCTCAACACCTTCTTCTTCTTCTTGACAGTGAAGGCGGAACTTTTTTCTGGCCATGGTGGTCGCTGCGGAGAGAGAAGGTAGTCGTGATGCGTTATGTCACATCAGCCTCATTTTTCTCTTCGCTGACTCCGCCGTTTTCTTTCGCTTCTGACACTGCCGACCGAACGACCGTAGCGCAAAAGGGTATGCAACAATAAAAGTTGCGTCGGCATGCAGGAAACACTGTGCTGTCCGGGAGACCGGAACGGGTTTTGCCGCCTAAACCGTTCGGCCTGCCGGCTTAGTCGAAGCCGTAACAAGTTTGTACTTGTTGTGATTGGTCAGCCTTCGCCTGCGTACCCGGAACCTCTAGCGACCTGCCCGCAATGCCCTCAAAAACCGGCGGCAAAGGAAAGAAGAAGAAGGTGCCCTCGAAAGCCGGCGGCAAAGGAAAGAAGAAGGACACGTCGCCTGGTGTTGTGCTGCCTGCAATGGGCGAAGACGGAGAGTTGGACACAGGCGAGGTGGTACTGGCCAAGATGGACCTTCTGCCGCTGCTGCCCGGGATGGTGAGAAGCTCAGCGACTAGCGGATAGCTGCAACGTCGACGCTTCGTCATGCTGACTATACGTAGATCGCTGCGGATAGCGAACTGCCAGACTTTATGATTCGCACCCGCCCGTCGAAACCGCAAAGCGCCGAACAGGACCAGCACACCGCTAGTAACAAGACGTACTATGCCGTCCGCTTTTTCCCCAAGGGCGATTAGTGAGTATCACTCGTCGGCTCTGAAATCAGCTCACGTTGCACGCGGGATAGCGGATGGGTGTCAAACGACCGTATAGCGCGACTGAGCCCGAGCCATATCACAGCTTTTCTGGACAACAAAGTCAGCGAAGATACGGACAAACGCCTCTACGCGCTCGGCAAGCGACGCGTTATTAACGCGTACCGGATGGTGCGTAACAGGCCTGCCAGCATACCGGTTGACCAGATGCAGGCTGCCGATCCGGACAAATGGCTGGAGAGTCTTGGGGAGAAGGAAGACGCGGATGACACTAAAGGAACGGCGAAGGAAGCGGGTTCCGGAGACAGAAGTCAGCCGACGGGCGCACTAGACCGTGAGTGGCGCTATCTCGGGCATAACGAGCGTAGCCGCTGGCCGTGATGTTCTTCCGTTGACTGGTCTCGCTCAGAGCTCGACACTGCGACCCCAGGAAGAAAGCGTCGCCGAGACCAGAGCCCTATCCGCGACCCCGAGACATCCGTCCCCGAGTTAATCGGACCCAAGAGTCAAACCGTTAGTCCCGATAGACTCAACGAAGTGCTACCAAGTCGCAAGGCTGCCCCCCGGAAGCGGAAGATCGGACCGAAGAGTCGTACGAACGGGTTTAGCACGTCGCACTGGACAGCGAGAATGCGAGCGGGCCGAAGGCGAAAAACCCGCAGCAGAGGCAGAGTCGGAGGTAGAGATTGAGGACGAGCTGGCCCGCAAGCCTCAGAGCTACGAAGACGGTGAGAAAGCGAACGGTTCGTTCACCCTGCACGTTCTAAAGCGAACCGCGCCGCCAGATACGCCACTCGAATCGCCCGCTTTCGCGCCAGAGACCGAGCCCAAAGAGGAGAATGTTTCTCGCGGACAAAACGCAGCAGACGAGAGAGCTCCAAAGAGACCCAAGGTTGAAAACGTCACGTACACAATCGCCGAGCGCCGCATGGGCGAGTAAGTCAAACCGGACCGAAGCAAAGCTAACAATGAAACGCAGAGGAACTGCAGCAAGATCCCGACGCGAACCAGCTCGTGAAATGGCGGTGCGACCTGCAATCCGGTCTCTTCCCTCAAAAGGATGAGACGCCGGAAACATCGGTACGTGCGCTAAACACTATCTGCAGCTGCCAACTCTCTAGATTGAGCGCGCGACTGAGGCGGACAACATTTTCAAATCGTTGGAATGGTTCGGGGAGATAAACGTCGAGTACCTCGCCGTAAGCGCCTGCTTCGGTCAATCAATACCCCTGCACTCCAGACTGACATCTCCGGTTCGCCGCCAGTACTCTAAACTGCTCGCCGTTATGAAACAGATCTCTCTCGCAGACGATGAACGAGTTTTACGCAACGACGACAATCGGCTCCGCGAGCGTGCTGCTGCGTTCGTTGTTAAATGGGAAGCGGTGCTAGGTGGACGGAAAATCGAGGACTGACGAAATAAACGAGACCGTAACATACGCAGATGCACAAGATAGCGGCCTATTAGTTTGCAAATGAGATAGCAGCAGCTGCCGCAGTATTCTATTGCTCGGAAACCACCCCTACCGGGCAACAAGTGACTACGACTCGAAACGGCAAGGTCACGTCGTCTCGTGAGGTGACCGCCTCGTGTTGCTTCCTAAGCTCCTGCCACTTCGACAGACGCCGCCTTTTATCCTGTAGCGCCAGCCGGTGCAACGCATATCAAGAGCGACTACTCTAGCAGAGGCAGCTTCCATTGAATCAGCCTAATCGCGGCGCGCGCGCCATGCCCCAAACCAGAGCACGCACATTGCAGCTAGAAAGAGAAGAGCCACTGGTACCTCGGACAATAGTACTCGCGAAGCTCCCTGGACTGCCTCTTTTACCTGGGATGGTGCGCACTCGCCTTATGTCATTGTCTTACTCAAGCGACCGGGTCGAGCGCAGATCATAGGCTACGATGCCGTCCCGTTCAAAGTACTCGGCCGTCGACCCCCGCCGCGCGCTGCTGCAGTCTACGCAGTTCGGTTTTTCCCGAAAGGAGACTAGTGAGCGTCGCCACAGCCTGCTGCCCACTTGGCGCCGTCGCACTCATGCAGGTGACAGCTCGTGGGTATACGCCGAACACCTGTACGTTCTTTCGCGGAACGACATAATAGACTACGTACGAGGACGAATCGATCCTCAAAAGGACAAGCGGTTATATGCCATCGGCAACAAGCGGATGAGGCGGGCCTATATTGCGGTACTGTACGGGCAAACCGAGCTGGCTGTCGGCTGACGCGAGGATTCTATAGGCTGCGAGACCCAATGCCTGGGAAGCATCTTTGCGTGCAGCAGAGACGCCGGCGCAACGAGCTCAAGAGGCCGTAGTAGAAGCTAAGAGGCACGGTGGGTGATTTCAGTCAGCGCCTTTACCGTGCAGCACCTACGGTCGGCCAGCCTTGCGGGACGATCCAGAGGCGATCAAAATAGAGAGGTGGCGCCGACAACTTCAAGCTGCTTTCTTGACGCCGGAAGGGTTGAACGAAGAGGTGAGTTTTCCCTCGTTCGGACGCACGTTGTGACGCGCTCACTGGCTAGGACGTGCCCGCCATGGACGAACTCTTTGACGTGCTCCAAACGTACGGCGGCATGACACTGGATCTTCTACTGGTACGTTCGCTCCTTCGAGCCGAGTCTTCGGATACCAACCAAGTCTTTTGTTTCGTACAGGCTAGCAAGCTGGCCAAGGTTATGCGGGGGATCCGCTTTCTCGAGCCTCAGAGGCTGCCCTCTCCAGACAAGTTCGCGTTCAGGCAGCGCGCAAACACGTTGATCCGCAAGTGGCAGGTGCACGTTCCGGGTGCAAATGCCTCTAGATTCGACGCAGAGGAAGATCTTTCTATCGCGATTGAACGCCGCATCGTGCCTTGAGCTTTTCGTTGTTTAGACCGTGCGTCACCTATGCTACTATGCTCGCATTTAGCCCCTTCTGCAATTATATGGTCGACTTCTCCCTTCCCTTCTCCGCGAATGCGAGCAACGAATCGTCGTCAACGGGCCCCGTGCCGTGCGCGTCCAACGGCCAGGACGGAGGAACAGTTCGTCCAGTATAAAAAGCACGGCACTTCATAAGATATGCTTGTCCACTTTTCTTTTCTCGTGTATGCGACACGAGCAGCGCCTATCCTCTTTTTTCTTTTTTCTTTTTTTTTGCTTGGGTTTCCATCGGGTGCCTATATCGCAAAGAAGCGAGGTTTGGGGGTCTTTCTTTTTCTTTTTTTTTTTTGCCTGTTTCTGTTTTATCTGGCCTGGCAGCTACGGATAGAAAGGTGCCGAGTCACGCGAAATGTGCCGAGTCACGAGGAATGTGCCGAGTCACGAGATAAGTGACGTTGCCACTGACTGCCATGAGACCAAAGACACAAAGTCGCGGGCACGGACCCGCTGCGCTGGGCAGCGGCTATCCGGCGAAGCATAGAAAATACGACCGACGGGACCTCGTCTTAGCGAAAATAGACCTCTTGCCTTTTCTCCCAGGCATGGTGCGTAGCAACGAACGTCGGAAGACGCCTTTTACCCTAGACCCTGACGGTTTGGGATGCTTTTCAGATCATGGACGCAAACGACGTCCCCTCTCGCATACACAAGATGCGACCCGAGCAAAACCAAGACAGCACTTATGCCGTGCGCCTCTTTCCTAAAGGTGACTAGTGCGTATGTTTCCTTATGACTAGCGTCAAGCACAGCGCCCGTTCACGCGCTTGCCTAGCTACTGGGTCGCCGAATCCGAGCTGGAACCTCTGTCGTGCGAGCAGATAAGCGCCTTCATCGCTGGGACGCCGGATCCCGCAATGGATCGGAGATTGTATGGGGTGGGGAAACGGCGCATGGTGAAAGCCTATGTCGCGGTGCGTTGACCGACGTTAGATCGTCAAATGGGCCGCTGACCAAGCGCCACAGTTCTTCGCAGGCATCCGAGCCCGATGAATGGGAGGTTCAACTAGCAGCGGCGACGACGAAGCTGCAGCCAGCCGCGACGAACGGGATCGAGCAAGACCGTGCCGGAGTCGGCTTCGCAGGCTCTGGGAGCAGCAGTCAGCTGCATTCTGGACATCACATGGATTCGGACGCTAACAACAGCGAAGACGAACGGACGGTAGCCAGCATGCTTCGTGCAGCGCCGGCGGAAGTGGATGCATTGACGGAGAAACAGAAGCGTATGTCGCTGTTCAACCGGTTCGGCGACTAATGACAGCAGAACAGTCGAGCTGGCGAAAGATCCAGAGGCAGTCCGGGTCCGCAGCTGGCAGGCGCGAGCTACAACAAATCTTATTGCGGAAAGAAGACGCAATGCCGTCGGCCAGGTTCACTGCCAGATTAGCTAGCCCGGACGAACGGGTGCGCGTGTTTCGACTGCCCCAGCTTCGACCATTCCCCCTCGCTTTGATTTTGTTTCGTTTGTTTTTCATCTGCTTTCTCGCTGACTGATACCCCAGGCGATGATTCGGTTAAACGACGTGCTGGCGCAAATCGAGACGTACGAAAACATGACAGTGGACTATCTCGTGGTGAGTAGGGTAACACCACGACCGCGGCGCTGCAGCAGACGAGCCGGATCGCATGCTAACGACTCGCAGTTCTCAAAGATTCTCAAAATAGTGCGTTGGATACACATGCTGGGACCGCTGCGCATTCACGGCGCAGAGGGCTTGCGAGTGCACGAAAGGATGGAGGCGTTGGCCACGAAGTGGGTGGGAATGTGCAGGGGTGGACAGAGCTTCCTGGCACAGTAGTAAACGAACAACCCGAATACACCGGCAATGCTACAATATAAACACCGATGTGGCACAAGAGACGAGACAGCAGAGCCCGAAGAGCCCTGCAGGGAACGCCTTGCGGTTCAATCCGCGGACAAACCCCGGCCCGTACGGATCACGGGCCGTTCCACGTCCGCAGCACAAGCCGTAAGTTGTTTATGCGTGTTTTGCTCTCTCGCCTGTCGACTGCGACTACAATTGCCTGATCTTCCTTGTCCGATGAGCTTGAAAGTTAGCGCGAAAGGGAAAAAGAAAAAGAAAACTTCTCGTATTTCGTTGCCTGCGATGGGAGGAGAAGAAGAGTTGGGGGCAGGCGAGATTGTGCTGGCAAAAATCGACCTTCTTCCGCTTCTCCCTGGAATGGTGAGCTCTCTTACGAAACCCAGGCATCGGCCTCCACCTGCCATGTACACTCATCTCCGGGTAGATTGCCACTGACGACGAGCTGCCCGACGACATGAAGCGCAGCCGTCCATCAAAGTCCGTGAGCGCGCCTAGCTCTAAGAAGGAGGAAATCTTCTATCCCGTTCGGTTTTTCCCAAAGGGCGACTAGTGAGACCTTTCGGTCGGTTCCAACGATGCTTGCGACTCACGTGGGACAGCGCCTGGGCATCCCTTGACCGTATCTCGCGCCTCTCACCTGCCCATGTCGCAGCGTTCCTCGAAGACAGACTAAGCAAGGATACAAACGAGCACCTATACGGTGTCGGGAAAAACCGTGTGATTCAAGGATACCGAGCGGTACGTACAACGCTTTGCCAGGCGGTAGATCCTGGCGGTTGATCGAAGCTCAGGCCGCCTGCCCCGAGGAATGGCTAGAGAATCTTGCGACAAAAAAAGATGCGAAGGAAAAGAAGGTTAAAACTAAGGAAGGCGACGCCAGGCAGGGCGAAGGAGAGAACTGGCGGTGAGTTCGGGGATGTGGGGAGCGCGACAAAGCCGACTGATACAAGGCACAGCGAAGGCGCTCAAAAGCGAGAAGGTGTCTAACAGCAGAGACGAGGAAGCCGCGGCGATGGACAACACAGGCGCACCGTCCGACAAGGAAGACAATGTCAAAGGTGAGAGGCCAGACGTGGCAGCCAAGGATACGTTGACGCGTATGGAGCGAAGATGACGAGCCGGAAAAGCCTGAAGGCAACCGAAGATCTAGACGGAAAGCATCTGCAGCTGCACGTAGAGTCGATGACGAGGGGAGTAGCGGACGCGAGCCAGTCTTAAAGCGAGGTCGCCAAACAGCAGTCGCCAAAGATGCGGAAGACTCAGGTGCGTGGCGTTCGGCCATTGACAGTCTGTGCAAAGCGTGCGACGATGCTTCTTCAGGCACAAAGCAACCAGGAGACGAAGGGGCGAGCCTTCTCGGCGGTTCAGGGACGACAGGCGAACAAGGCAACAACAGCAAAAAACACCCAGTTCGCAAGATCGGACCCAACAGTCGCGCCGACCGTATCGGAAAAAGTCGCACCGCTAGGGCCCGATACGCCTGCGATCGGACGTGAGAGTCGTCCGTCAGGGAAGAAGAATCGCGCCAAACGGAGAGCGGGACAGAAGGCAGAAGAAGAGGAAACAGCACCAGATCCAGAGTCGGAAGAAGACAGCGGAAGGGCAGCAACCACCATATCGCGTAAGCAAGAAGGCAAGCCAGGGAACGTTCGCTATGCATGCAGGTGCTGACCGAGCAGCAGAAACGGATAAACAGCCTGGAAGTTCTGTAGAGAGGGACGTAACCACAGACGTTGAAATGCACGCGGACGAAGAAGAGGAACACGGCCCCTGTGAAAAACGTGCCGGGGCGAGAAATACAGACGCGAAGAGACGCGAGGACGAGGCCGGTGCGTACTCAACCACGGGGAAGCACGTCTAACTAATACCGTATAGAGCTGCCAAAGGTCCGCCTCCGAACAACAAAGGCTAGCAGAAGCGCGAGCAACGGCAACCAACCTAGCACTGCTACCAGAGAAGACGCGAGGCAGCCTTTCTTTACCTTCCCGCATCCCGCAGACAGGGATCCTTCGCCGCCGACTTCCGAGGCGAATCGCAAGCTAACAGCATCAAAGACGACTCAGGGGAAGAACGTTGCGAGAAAGAATAAAGGTTCGCCCTACGCGCAAATCGTCTTCCCGAAAAATCGGACCGGCCTCTCGAATCGCAAGAGGTAGTGCAGAAAGGGACGGCGAGGATGCTGGCATGGATCCGGACAGCGAGCTCAAAGTCGAACATCCACTCGCCGGGCGCGGGGGCGGCGGTGCGGGGAGCGGACAAGGAGAGATTGGCGACAAAGACATGAGCGAGGCCAAACTAAAGGAAATATACGCGTGGCAGGAAGGGGTCAAACGCAACTTGAAACACCGGGCTTCTGGCGATCTCGAGTCGGTATCAAGCAAGACAAAGAGAAGGAAGGAGGACGCAGGCACCTATTCCATATCGGAGAAGCGCTACGGTAAGGTGCGGCAGTGTGCCGCAACGCAATCCTTACCGCATCCCAGAGGAACTGGACGAGAACGAGGATGCGACAAAGCTCGCCCAATGGCGCTACGACATACAGGTCGCAATCTTTCCTCATGACAACCGGAGGCCATTGTACTCGGTGGGTGTTTTTACTCTGCGCTGCCGAACCTGAACACTGCAGAAGCTTATGGGCCGAGCGGGCGAAACCTTTGCGTTGCTGGACTCCTTCGAGGGAATGACAATAGAATACATCGCGGTATGCGCTGGTCGACCGTGTCTCTCTGGAGCTAAGCGTTTGACAGTACTCGAAACTCTTGAAGCTTATGAAAAGAATCTCCGAAGCCGAACCAGAACGCCTCCCTCGGGACACCGAATTCCACTTTCGTCAACGTGCTGCGGCGTTCGTCGAGAAATGGGAGGCGATGCTAGACGGACTAACGCTTGAAGACTGAGAGGAGGAGTATACCAGAAAATCTTAGCAGCGCAGTAGTCCAGTACATACGAATGTGAGTCGAAACAGGCGCTATACATACGAGAAGTGTTATTGAACGCCGAGACGTGCTGCACGTGCAACAACCCGTCTAAGACCTTATATAAGAACTAGGCAAGCAACAGACTACGTATGTCCTAGTCACTCTCTCCTCCGTCCATTTCGACTGCTTCTTCGTCTCCGAGAACCATAACCCACTGCAAATTGAGAGAGATAGCCTCGGACTTGCGAGTGGAGTTGTAATACTGAGAGGCGTGGTACCCAACGACGACGATAGAGCCGGGGTAGACTTCTCCTCCGGCCTTGGTGTAACGCGGCATGTCATGGAGGTTCTTCAGGCAGTCGGAGAATGAAAGTGACGTAGCACGCCCGTCAAAAACGGGCACTGCGGACGGAGTGAACATATGAAAATAGGCAGATAGGCAGACGTACCAACGGCTTCGAAGGGCAAGGCACTGTCGGCACCAGTCGCCGATTGCGACCCGGATTTAGTAGTGAAGGCGGACGAAACGAACAGACTGGTGTCAGCGCCCTTGCGTTTCTTGTAGGGGGCTGCACGGACGTAAGATCTTTAGGCCACCGGGCGAAAGGAAGTCACCCACATTCCCCAACATCGGACCCGGGGGAGGACGACGGGCCCGAAGACTCGGGTTTGGTAGCAAACTCGAGCATGTTTTGATACATTTGAGCCGCGAGGGAGGGCTGGTTAGTAACGTTGCACAAGAAACTAACGGTACGCTCGTATTCGGCTCCGAAGAGATTCGCCATGAGGAGCTTGGTACGGCCGTAGTTACGCACTTTGCCCGACACGAGCAGAGACTCGCGGACGTAGGCAACCGACGTAAAAAGGGCAAACTCGGCCCCGCAGTACAGATGAAATCTAAACAGTACAGTTAGCAAAGAGGACGGAGGAGGGGTCGAAGGAAAAAGAAGCGGACCTGGTGTTCGAGCCAACGCTAGCGACACCGGTAACGCCTATAGGAGACGCAACGCTCGGGTTTACGAACGAACCCGTACTGTCGAATCGCAGCGCAGAGAAAAAGAGGCTGCAAATGCTTGAGCAACGGAAAGGAGAGACAACGAGCGAGGAACAGGACGCACCCGCGGTTGAGATGCTCGCCCATCATCTTCAAGCGGGCAAGGGGAGGATTGCCTCCACGGGTGTCCGCAGACCACGAGGTAAACACACCTTTGCTGTTATACCAGTGAGCAACTTTAAATGTAGGTGATAGGTTAACTCGCCGTAAAGGAGGCAGCGCCGCATAATGGTCCTTCATGCTGTCCGGTTGGAGGTCGAGAACGAGCGGATTGACCTCGCAAGCATGGGGAAGGCCGCTGTAACAGAGTCAATACACGCCGCAGAGGCGGTGCGAGATTTATGTGACGTAAGTGCGAATCTGGCCAGGCGACGAGGTGTTGTCGTGAATGGATCCGACTGTGCCCGAGTCCAGACGCTGCGTCGGAGCCGGACCGGCGAAAACATCGTCGAAATCGTCGCTGAAGACAATAAATCACGAGGATAATATAAAGCTGCTGGCACGCACTGCTTGCGCTTCGGTCCTTTCTTAGGCTGGACAGCACGCTTGGGGGTGCTCGCATCGGATCTAAAAGGATGTGTAGCATGATGCTGCGAACAGAGAGGAACGACGCACGCTGTAGGTCCGACGACTACGACGCCAACGTCTTTGGCAACGGCGGAGCCATTGGACCCAGTGCCATTGCGCATCTTCATGAATTCGAGGAACGCTCTGTCAGACAACCCAGTTCAACCACGAGAAAGAATCGTGGACTGAAAACTCACTCGTAGTCGCTGGCGGTGTATCCTTGCGTCTGGAGGGCAGGAGGGGCCTTGATGACATTGAGAGTGAGCTGGGTGTCGACGGCCGAAGGCTTGGGGTCGAAGCCAGCTGCGGCAGAGGTCTTCAACTCTAAACCGCGGACTTGATCGCTTTCATAAAAGCATGAGCGGATCAGGCGCTGACAGGAAAACACATCCACGCACGCCGAGTGACCACGGGTATCCAGTACGGAGGCGGCCTTATCCGACGACTTGGTTGGGGTCCTATCAGGAGTCAGTCGAAAACTGAGGAAGATAATCCAGGACTAACTGCTGCTCGGCAGCAGCCTTCTTCTTCTGTGCGCGAGTCTGAACAATGCTTGCGCTGACCGGAACCCTGAGAAGCAATTAGCTACCGGCGGCAAGAGAGCAGAGCTCTCACGGCTTGATTTCAGGCGAGACGGACTTGTCGGTCTCAGACCAGTCCGCAATAGGAGCACTAAGTAGAATCAGTCGCGGACGTAAGAAGGGAGGGCACTGATAAGAAACGATGGGTGAAAACGGAGAAAGCAAAGAAAAATCGCGACGCACTCAGGATCGGCGGTGTTTTCGGCGGCGCGCAAGACGGAGGGAGTCATAAATTCAGCGAACGGGTCCCTGCACAAAAATGAGAGAGAAGAAGCAGCAGGGGATAGAAACAGACATCGGTGGTTGTAAAAATGCAAGCAAAACAGGTTGGGCTCGATGCATATATAGCGTGCTCGCATCACGATGCCGACGGACGTATAGGGGCACATCCATGCGAGAAAGAAACGAAACCGAGGGATCTAGACCAACAGAAGGTTAACGCCCTGGCAGGTTTGGAGTCCTCGCGACCAATGACATGCACGACTTGGTTTCGGCGTAACAGAGACCGTTGGCTGGATGCGAAACAAAACGGAAAAAAAAATAAAACAGAATACTTCGTTGGAGACCGATCAGGGGCGAAGAACGATGAAAAATATTCAGGTCACCGTCGTAGACACCGTTTTTTTTTGGGGGGGGGGGCTATTTTGCACCAAACATCCGTTGGAACCGGTGTGCACTTGGCAAGCAGACCCTTGTAGGTATTCAGCGAAAGAATCAGGTACAGGGATAGTTGCCGACAAGGGGCCCATGAAATTATAAGCGGAAAAAAAGATATACCTATAGGCGACAAGGCCTCTCAATAGATTCGCACGCGTATACGGAACGACCAAAGGGGAGGGGGGCAGTACGGACGGGACGGAGTCACGTGGCCGTGCCGAGTTTGTATTCTTCAGGAACGAAGTGATGGGAGTGGCCGTTTCTGGTTGCCATACGTGGATCAAAATCAAGGGTACCCTTCTGAAGGTGTAACGACTCTCCCGTTGAGAAGGCAACATTGGTACCAGTAACCATACTAGCTCCAGCGACGCTCCCTCCGGGCGGTAAACCAGGGAGCAGCGTCTCCGTCCATGCCAAACGCCCGACGGACCCCTCTTTCCATACTGGAGGAATATCATAAGATTCTCTCCGTTGGTAAGGCAACTACGGTAACGCTGACCATTGACGAATCAAACAAATGACATTCCCTTCAAACGGTAAGCTTCTTCTTCTCTGTCAAACGCCTAAACGGACACCGCTTAAATTCATTTAGGAACGAAGGAATTAGAGTGGCCGGCTCTCGTTGCCACACAGCATAACGATCAATACCCCCGGTCCGCGTGTGTATCATCGGTACCATTAACAGTCGTCGAAACAAGCCAATGAACTAGCCTGCAACGATCCCTTCAAGCGGTAAGCAAGGGGCGGGTGGGGCCAGCGTCTCCTTCATTGCTAAACGCCTGAACGGACCCCACTTTCGGTAGCGAAGGACTATCGTAAGACAGCGACACCGGTACCGATAACAACCGTCAGATGAAACAAACGAACTTTCCGTCGACAATCCCTTCAGACGGTAAACCAGGGAGAAGCGTCACCCTCCCTGCCGAACGCCTGAATGGACACCGCATTCGGTAACGACGGAAGGCTGCCATGGACTGATCCGCCAAAAAGATAAAGAGCATATACTGCCCGTCTGTAAGCCACGCCCACTCTGCAATGTTTACAGATCTCGAAATATCGTCCGCTGGTGAGTGACCATTTGGCGTTGGTTTAGGCTGCTGAAATCCACACGAGTGGAGCGCGTGCAGAAGCTGCACGAGGAACTTCTCGCTCTTCCCGACTCGGAACGACTTGGTATCCCGTGCGTGGACGCGAACGTGAGCTTGTGTATGTAACTTTGCGCGACACTCTCTAACACTCCCGCAGCTCGATAATATCCAAATCGCGGAAGTCGTACCGGGGAGCCTGTTCAAAGCAGTTACAGAAAACGGAGAAGGCGGTCAACAAGAAGCGCTTTTCACTGTCATAGGAATAATCGGCAGCAAAGAACTCCCTCCGGTTGTGTGGCGAGAGTAAGTGCATAAGCAGGAAAGCAACAACACAGCTGATAGCACGTACAGCGTGCAGACCAGTCGCCTCTGAAACTCTCCCAATCGCTCGTTGTCTATGGATGCGGATCGCCTCAATTCGAATGTGTCGAGCAGCTGGTGGCTGATTTGAATTGGATGGCTTCGCAGCACCTCGCAGGGTCCAAGGTGTACTTGCTTGATCCTGTCTCCTCCGACAAATCGCTGGGCCTTTCCCTGACGCTGAACACGCGTTACTTTACGCCGAGCCGAAGCATCATCCCCGAGGAGGTCAAGGCGCCTTTCGGACCTT
Organism: Mycena amicta; assembly: GCA_029282125.1. NCBI lineage: Eukaryota > Fungi > Basidiomycota > Agaricomycetes > Agaricales > Mycenaceae > Mycena > Mycena amicta. The sequence continues at coordinate 184,174 of JARIHP010000035.1, read as the reverse complement.
TCGTGGATCCTCGGGGAACTCTAGGTCGACTGCGCACTCCCACCCTCGACCATTGCATGGACAACGCTGTGCAGTACTTGGAGTACACCGGCTCGAAGTGCGTATGTGACTCCTGTGCAATCGATCTTTGACAGTGCCCAGATTCCAAGCCATCAATCCAGCGGCGTTCCAAACGCGCGACGTCGTGCAAGCCAGCTTCGCCATCAACATCTTCCGCACTCTCACCGACGGCGAGCCCCAGTTCGCGGTCAAAGCCGTGCTCCGAGCAGTCGGTCGCCTTGACTGCCAGTTTGCGAAGGTGAGTAACGGCAGCGTATTCGGCATCCGTGTACTGAGCCCCTTAACCGCGTAGGAAGCCTACATGGCAAGTCAGAAGGCTTCGGCCAAGTATCGGGCCCGCACTGAAGGCAGCACCGACGATAGGAAGTGGAAGCACATGCGATTAACCGCCAACCCTCTCGCGGCGAGGGCCTTCGAAACGAAGACAATCGGACGGCGCACCAAGCCGAAAACTCAAGCAAAAACGACTAGCTCCAACAAAGCAGGGGCATCGGCCGCGCCCGCAGGTACGTCCAGTCGTCGTAAGGGCGCAGGGGCATCCGGTACCATGGAAGTAGACGGGAATAGATAAATAAGCCAACAGTAGCAATACTTAGCGGCGATGATGTAGCCCACGAGGACAATACAGCGGTCAATGGCCTTGGCGTGTTTATCTCGATCACGTGGGTAGGATGTAAACGCGAATCGCGAAAAGATGCATTCAATTGCTCACAAAATTTGGGATCTCGAAAGTCCGGGCGGACGGCAGTCCGGGAGTTTCGGCAGCCTTCGGCAACCCTGGTGACGAACCTAATCTCGACTCTTTAGAGGTACTCAATAGCCTGTGTTGACTAGCTACTGTACAATTGCATGTGGACAGCCGTCATCGTGTCGGCGCTTCTTATCCTACTCGGACGCCAGCCCTATCAGCACCCCTGTTATAATTGCCACATTGCGCCAGCCCGATGACAAGCACAAAGTCGAGGAGGATGAAGAAAGGGGGAGGACGAGGAGGGGTGAGCAGGTTGGTCTCAGGGGTTCGTGATCTTCCGCTGAAGCGAAAGGGAACCTGTTTGGGCTAGTATGAGTACACGGGTGGGAAGGAGGAGGGAGCACGCACCAGACGACTGTAATAGAGCGTCGGTTTTGCTGGCTTCTGCCGTTGGTTGCGCTTTCCGTCTGACACCCTCTTCAAGGTTCTTGTACGCAGTCGGCGGGGCATTTGAGCTTCGGCGGTGGCTTCGCTTGAATGGGCCCGGGGCGGCGGACCGTGCTGCCGTCGGCACCGGTCGGTTTGAGGCGATGCTTGGCTGTCGTTGAGTGTTGTCGATGAGTCGTCGAGGTAAGGCCAGAGCAGAATCGTCGGTGGGAGAGAGTGTGACGCTTTCATCAACTCCTGATCACACTTGCCGACCTTGCCGCCGGACCACCGGACTCCCGGACTCCCGGAATTTCGACTTCCCAAATGCTCTCCAATTGCTGGGGCCCGTCGATACCGGATAAACGCGGTCCTCGGTCAAACGCTGCTTCCTGCAGAGCGCAAGTCTGGTTCTTGATGGACCGACACGCGAAAGAGGACAAGAGCACGGCGGCAAGTAACCGTCGCAGACAGAGACCTCTAATGGTACAAGCACTTCAAGTTCCTCATGCATATACCCTAGAGGGAGTGGGAAGCGGGACTCTGTACATACGTTGGCGCAAAGTTCGCAGGCGTTCCAACGAGGGATCGTGCGGATCTAAACAAACCCTTCCCATAAAGCGCGAAGAAAGTATTGTTTACGCTGAACAAAGGACACGGCAAAACAGAGCTATTGCGCGTTAACACTCGATGCGTTAGTATCTTCCTCGGCGCCGTAAAGGCCGGAGGAAATAAAGGATGCTCGCGTTACTGCCTGCTCCATTCTGCGATGTTGCCGTAGCTGCTTCGAGAGACGGTTTCTCCGTGAACGCAGACATCGAGAGTGCTCTGTTTTTAGTCGCCGGGCATCTACGACGCGAGTCTTGGCCACGAGCGATGGAAACACCTGATCGTAGTGCCATTGCGAGATAGCCGGCCAATGCCTCGCATACCGTAGACGTAGTACACGTGATCGCGTTCAGTCATCCGCTACGCCGAAACCAAAAACAACACCAGAGCGAACCTGCCGCTGTTGTGTCCGTATGCAGCCCCGGTAGACGGCGTATCCGGATCTCGCAAGCCGTGTCGTCGTCCTTCCGTGACCTTCGTCGTTTTCGCCACCGCCCAAATGCCTCGCCGTCACAAGCCACCCACCGTGTTCGCGCCCCCGCACTCTTTCGACTCCTCTGGGTTCCTCTATGTCTTTACCGAGAATTACGGGACGATTGCAAAAATCGGACGCACAAATTGTCCGCCGAGGCGCAAGAAGGAATGGGCGAAGCAGTGCGATCCCGTGCAGCAGAATTGGGTTTGTTGTTGGAAAGTGCCCTATGCACGGAAGTTTGTTGAGTGATTTTTGGCCCTGAAGCCCGATGGTCTCTCTGAGTCGCATTCTAGAATCGCTGGTACACTCTCACTTCAAATGCGAGGGTGCATGGCTGCGTCCGACTCCCTGTTTGGCCTGCTTTGTTAAGCATCGCGAGAAGTTCGACACGATCGCCTGTGGGGGGCTGGACGAGATTGTTCGTGTGGTGGAGGATTATCTCCGGCAGTTGGGATGGCGCATGACGCGGTGTGTTCCCTTCTTTCCCTCTTTCCGTTATCCGCTTGCTGACACTCGCTTGCGCTAGAGTAGACGATCCGTGATAGTATGCGCTATGTGTAGTTTCTTGTGCAATATATTTTGAAGCAAACCCAATCGCTGCGATGCAAGTCAGTAGCTTGTATTGGACCGAAAGGAGGGAGGCTGACCACAGCGCGAGAGAAGCACAGGCAGACGGTGAAAAAGGTGGTAACGCGTAGCGCGCGTGCGTAAACGAGCACGTGATCGTGCACTTCATGTCCAGGTGTTACCCACCAGACTGCTAAGCTAGTCGACGTACGATACAAACCTCCTTGAGATACAACACGGTTTTTAAAGCGTCGACGACATACAAAGGTCGCTAGCGGAAGAGGAAACATGTAATCCACCCAATCGCACCTCAGTACAAGCTACACTACCCTCGTCTTTGCGAGACACCCAGCATCCGATCAGTCTTGTTCAGACTCTCGGCCAGAAAGCCACGTTGAGAAGAACTGCACCAACTCTCTCGCGTCGTTCCGGCTTCTACACGACTGCCGCTAGTCAATGCCTCGCGGACCCAAACTGCCGTCCTTGCTCGCTCCACCTTCCTCATCCGATGCGACCGGGTTTCTCTACGTCTTCACGGAGGACTTCGGGGCGACAGCCAAGATTGGTCGCACTAATTGTCCGCCGAGGCGCAAAAAGGAGTGGGCGAAGCAATGCGACCCGGTCCCTCAAAAGTGGGTGTATCACTGGCAAGTGCCGTACGCGCGCAAATTCGGTGAGCGCATTTATACGGCGTCGTGTAAACCTGACACACTGCAGAGTCGCTTATACATGCACATTTCAAACACAAGGGTGCATGGATCCGTCCCCACCCCCTGCCGGGCCTGTCTCGTCAAACATCGTGAGAAGTTCGACGCGCACGAGTGTGGAGGTCAGACGGAGATAGCTCGGGTAGTCGAAGATTATCTTACGCAGCTGGGATGGGCTGTAACACAGTACGTTCTGCTTTCATTTGCCGCATACCGAGACTCAGCGCGCTAGGGTGGACAATGGGCCTTGAAGACATGCATTCGATTAACTTAGACGCGCTTACTTGTCGACGATAAAAGTTGCTATTACTCTGTACGCGCGAGCAAGGGAAGTGTGAACGCTAACGACGATCAGTATTACACGTGATCGCGACGGCGCGCGGGACGCACATCGGAACACTGCGGAGCAGTTCCGACGACGATCACACCTCGGGGGGACGTCGGGACAGCGGCGGCGGCCGTTGACAAAGAAATGCTGACGAGGAGCACAGCCGCTAAAGAGACTAGAAAAAATGTAATGGATTTGCAAAAAGGCTTCAAACGCGATCTAATGATTTTCGCTAATTTCGTAACAATCTAGAATGCGACAAGGGATTTCTCGTCGATGCGAAACGCCCCTTTACAGGTGTGTCATAAACGATTACTAAAGTACTCGTAACTTTGATGTCGGAGACAAAAGAAAGCAGTCTGTAGAAGTTGCACTTCGGTGCATGGTTTTGCAGCTCTCGGCTCAATCTCTGCATCCACATCCTTACAAAGCTCTGGATGACCTGTACAGCAAATCGATGGGCCAGGTGCTACCAACCTATCAGGATCTCTGGAACATTCTTGAAAAGCTACTCTTGGAGCTTGGCCGTACCTATATGGTTCTTGATGCGCTGGACGAGTCTGAGGATGCTGAACATCAACCGCTTGTTGAGCTTATCTCTTGGCTCCGAGGCTGGGCTAGAAGCCCATTGCATCTACTCTTTACCAGTCAATCCCGAGACATATTCACAAGGCACTTCAAGGACATGGCATGTATTGCCCTTGAGGTTGACACAACACAGATGGACATCAGCCTCTTTGTTGACGGTGAACTCCGGACCAAGCACACTTTGAAACAGTGGGCACATCGTACAGAGTATATCACAGAGAAAGTTGTAGATAGGAGTAATGGAATGTAAGTGTTGTGTTTGTCCTTGAATATGAAATTCATGCTCACTCTCCTTCTAGGTTTCGTCTGGCAGCTTGTCTCCTTGTGAAACTTTCCCGCTGCAAGTTGGCAGGCAAATTGGATGGGATACTCATCAATCTCCCAGGGGACCTGTATGGGATCTATGACCGCTTCCTGCAACAAATCACTGCTGGTTACCGTGTCTATGTTGAAAGACTTCTCCTATGGCTTGTCTTTGCTGCCCAACCAGTTACTCTGGGGGAGCTTGAAGAGGCTCTTGCATCCAATTTGTCTAACCTGGACACATACACATATGACCCGAATCTGCAAGGTAGTGCAACTGGGGTTGTCGAATGGTTGGAGGGACTCGTCATATGTACTGATGATGAGGGTCAGCCATCCTTTGTAAGGTTGGCTCATGCATCAGTCAAAGACTATATTGTGTCAGGACGACTGTCAAGCACATTCAACTGGGATGTCAGAGAGGATCTTTCACATACCATGATTGCACAGACCTGCATAGGATACCTTCTCCACTTCAGTGAGCACCCTCTCAATGAGAAAACACTGCCGGACTATCCACTGGCTGTATATGCAGCTTAGTATTGGTGCTACCATCTGTTGTGCTGCCATGACCAAGGCATCCTGTCTGCCTCAGCAATGCAGCTCTTGGAAGCTGGAAGCGGCCAATACATTGCTTTGAATCAACTGTCTCAAATTGAGGGTCATTTCTCTCTGATAGATTGGTCGCGACGAGCATTATTGCCCTTGTATCTCTGTTCTTACGTGGGATATATTGAGGGAGTTGGTCTTCTGCTCGAGAAAGGTGCCGACGTCAATGCCCAGGGCGGACACTATGGCAACGCATTGCAGGCCGCGTCTGATGAGGGGCACACTGAGATTGTGCCTCTTCTGCTCGAGAAAGGTGCCGACATCAATGCCCAGGGCGGACACTATGGCAACACATTGCAGGCTGCATCGGAGAGAGGGCACACTGAGATTGTGCGTCTTCTGCTCGAGAAAGGTGCCGACGTCAATGCCCAGGGTGGACCCTGCGGCAACGCATTGCAGGCTGCATCCAATACAGGGCACACTGAGATTGTGCGTCTTCTGCTCGAGAAAGGTGCCGACGTCAATGCCCGGGGTCGACCCTACGGCAACGGATTGCAGGCTGCATCCTATGGAGGCCACACTGAGATTGTGTGTCTTCTGCTCGAGAAAGGTGCCGATGTCAATGCCTGGGGCGGACACTACGGCAACACATTGCAGGCCGCCTCCGATAGAGGGCACACTGAGATTGTGCGTCTTCTGCTCGAGAAAGGTGCCGACGTCAATGCCCAGGGTGGACCCTGCGGCAACGCATTGCAGGCTGCATCCAATACAGGGCACACTGAGATTGTGCGTCTTCTGCTCGAGAAAGGTGCCGACGTCAATGCCCGGGGTCGACCCTACGGCAACGGATTGCAGGCTGCATCCTATGGAGGCCACACTGAGATTGTGTGTCTTCTGCTCGAGAAAGGTGCCGATGTCAATGCCTGGGGCGGACACTACGGCAACACATTGCAGGCCGCCTCCGATAGAGGGCACACTGAGATTGTGCGTCTTCTGCTCGAGAAAGGTGCCGACGTCAATGCCCAGGGTGGACCCTGCGGCAACGCATTGCAGGCTGCATCCAATACAGGGCACACTGAGATTGTGCGTCTTCTGCTCGAGAAAGGTGCCGACGTCAATGCCCGGGGTCGACCCTACGGCAACGGATTGCAGGCTGCATCCTATGGAGGCCACACTGAGATTGTGTGTCTTCTGCTCGAGAAAGGTGCCGATGTCAATGCCTGGGGCGGACACTACGGCAACACATTGCAGGCCGCCTCCGATAGAGGGCACACTGAGATTGTGCGTCTTCTGCTCGAGAAAGGTGCCGACGTCAATGCCCAGGGTGGACCCTGCGGCAACGCATTGCAGGCTGCATCCAATACAGGGCACACTGAGATTGTGCGTCTTCTGCTCGAGAAAGGTGCCGATGTCAATGCCTGGGGCGGACACTACGGCAACACATTGCAGGCCGCCTCCGATAGAGGGCACACTGAGATTGTGCGTCTTCTGCTCGAGCAAGGTGCCAACGTCAATGCCCAGGGCGGACACTATGGCAACGCATTGCAGGCCGCCTCCGATAGAGGGCACACTGAGATTGTGCGTCTTCTGCTCGAGAAAGGTGCCGACGTCAATGCCTTTGGCGGACACTATTGCAACGCATTGCAGGCTGCATCCAATAGTGGGCACACTGAGATTGTGCATCTTCTCCTCGAGAAAGGTGCCAAGGTCAATGCCCAGGGCGGACACTATGGCAACACATTGCAGGCTGCATCCTATCGAGGCCACACTGAGATTGTGCATCTTCTGCTCGAGAAAGGTGCTGAGGTCAATGCCCAGGGTGGACTCTACGGCAACGCATTGCAGGCTGCATCCAATAGAGGGCACACTGAGATTGTGCGTCTTCTGCTCGAGAAAGGTGCCAACCTCAATGATGAAGGTGCCATATCAATGTAAATGTTGCCAGTAGTTAGTGAAATAAGCCACATGTTCTTGCCGGCAACACACCGAGGAGGGCGACGACATGAGTGTCGGAAGCAAGGAATAACGGTAGGCCTAGTCACCCACTTGCATCATGATGGCAAATAAATTTGGTCTGGAACTGAACCGGTTTTCGCAAAACACATTATTAATTTCCTTCCGTATTACACCCAAACATTACTAAAATACAGTGCATTTCATCGTCGTTTCGTCTCAACGCGTGGTTGTGGTGCGCTTAGAAAAGGCCACCGAAGAAACCCTCAACTTTCTCCGCGGCATCACTGAGTGCGCCCTCAGCGCTGTCGACGACGCTCGTGACGGGGGCAGTAGCGGAGGTGATCGCATTGGGGTCGACGCCGAACTTGGCAAGACAGCCGGCGCACGAGGGCGGGAAGTTGGCGACTTCTTTGACGGCGGAGAGCAGGCAGCCAACGTCGGAGAAGGGATCTGGAAGAGGAAGACGATGAGAAAGCGGCATTTTGGAAGGGAGGAGACGAGACGCACCGGGACAACCCAGATGCGGTCACTACATTACAATGATGGGATCTCAGATGCGGTACTGGCACTCAAGATGCGGTACAATGTCCAAAGATGCGGTACAATTGATCGCGGCTGCACCGAGTATCGGTACACGGAGTTCAGACGCGGTACATGGGTCAAAACGCGATGTGCGGTACTAGGAATGACTAAACATGCTTGGCTGAACGAGGGTACGCCGCCTTGAAGTCCTCCGGATACTGATCTGCATACTCCCGCGCAGTCTTATACTGGATGCCGTCCACCTCACAACCCCACGTCAGCAACGGGTCCTTCTTGGCCTTCTTCGGCGCTGGTACGGATGATGGCGGGCCGGCATCCGCCGAGCGCTTGCTCGTCGAGCGTGCGCTTCGCCGTGTCAACACCGACGACACGGCATCGACTGCAGCCGTTGCGCATATCTGGAATTCGTCAGCTGTGCGAGCGCAACAAGCATTGAAGCAAACCACTCACCTCATCATGATTGTCCGAGGACGAAACATCAGCAGGCGCGGAGTCGATGGGTGGGGTGTGGGAGGGAGTAAAAATCGAGTAGCGTGAAGGGCAATGGGACGAGTGTCACCAGGGGTCGCGAAGGGCAGCTGTAAGTTGTCGGAGAAAGTGAATGTGTTGTTCGGGCCCAGCGCAGACGCTGCCTGCTCCATTGGGACACCGAGGCTGGCCAAGAAATCGTCGAAGGAATCAAGGTCTGCTACGGCGGCGGGTACGTGGCCGAGCGCTTCGAACGGCCGAGAGAGCTGCGAGAAATCGCCGAGGTTCTCGGGCCAAAGCGCGTGCATCAGATCTACGGGTGCTCCCCAATCCATCGGGTTTGCGAATAGTGCTACGACTGGGTTAGAAATGGAATTGAAATGGCAGAGGTGGACATACCGTCAAGGTTGCCGACCAGGCGTACCTGGGGATACCCTTTATCTAAAAGAGCTCTCCTCGGGTGTCAACGAAGCTCTCGGCATTGCGTCATTTCCACAGCCCTCACCTTCTCCTTCCTGTTCGGGTTGATTTTGTCTCCGCTCGCACCGCTCCCGGCCCGCGCAACATCCACGTATCGCCACGTGTTCTCACAGGCTTCGTGCTGCGTCCGCATTTGCTTTCTTCTCTACACCACGACCATCGCTCTCCTCCAGTCTTCCGCATGCCGCCCAAACCTTCGCATTGCTTGAAACCACCCACCCCTTCCCTACACGACCAAACGGCCCGCAAGGTTTTGTTACCATCGCGGGTCGTGTCTATCACCGTGTTCGTCCGAATCACCATAACTCCGGCGTCCGCTGGCTACTGTACGACGGCCACGAGGATGTAGAGGTGCCACACGCAAACTCTGCGTGGTTCGCCGAAGTCCCGCCGACTTGGATCACCGCCTTTCGCGATTCTCTGCTCCGAGTGAACTCTTTCGCATCCTCTCTGCGTTTTCTCGGTCAAATGCGATCAGCCGGTGTTGAAAACGCTTCGCTTATTCTGGAGGACAAAGGGACGGCGGAGATTGCTGCGATCATGTCTTATTCCAACACCACTCAGTCGGAGGTCAAAGCTCGGCGTCTTATCGTCATAACATCTGAGGGCGACAACCAATCAGTATCTACCCTGAGTCGCTTTTGGGAACCACTCTCATACCCGCTCTTCTTTCCGCACGGCACACTCGGATGGGGTCTCACCGATAATCGTCCCGTCGCTACGCTCGATGATCCTAATCCGGTCGCAGACCTTCCAACTACGCAGATGTGGCATTACCGCGCCCGCCTCTTGCGCGAGCCGTGTTGATAAGCCGCTCTTATGAACAGGTGTGGAAAGGTCACTTTTCATGCTTATTCGGTGCACCCGTCTATAGAACTAGTATGAGTCCCGAATAGCTAGTTGGGAGATATCTGCGACGGTGAACCAGAGTTGCGATGGGGTTGACGACCTGCGGAGCGCTACTGGTTCAACGGGAACACTACTACTAGCAGAGCCCACGTTATAGAGCTATCCACTCTATAAAACACTCAAAGGGAGCGGCACCGAATATAGGCTTAGGCAGCCTAGGACAACAGTTTGGGGACAGCATTGGATTGACGGTGACGCCGGCACTGGCCGGACCTACGAGACCGACTTCGCCCAAGGCTGCAGGAGTTACCGGAACAATCCCTGGCACTGACATCACGGCTATCTTCTTAATCACTGACCCGGACCAATCGAGTGGCCCGGCACCCTGGCAGAGAATAGGCCATAACTTGGGAAGGGCTTGGAGCCTGGAGACGAGCTAAACACGGCTAGGGAGCTACGGACGGCGACTACGATCCTGGACCAAGAGGAGGAACAGACCAACGAAAACAGTACAGACGATCGGACTCAATAGCTGGCTGGTCATGGCCATTATCATATCTGCACTGCATTTACTACTCGTACCCTACGGACTAAGGCGGAATAGGCCTCAGGTGATCAGGATTAGCGTATTCATAAGCACCGTATTAGCAAGACGGCTTGTTTTACACTATCAGGATTATGTAGTCTCACAGTATATAAGTAGGGAAGTTTGTACCGCCAGGACTCATGGAATTGCCCCGCTAGAGTTTAGCAGCGTTCTGGGGTTGTGGCTGAGCAATAGCAAAGCTTTGACTTTATATTTTGGTTGGGTTTCGGAGCGTGCGAATAAGAGTTTGGACTTGTCAGTGGGACCGATTAGGATTTGGGATTGGATTGGAAGCTTGAATAGGAACTTGGAGGATATTTGGGACTTGGCATTGAGTCGGGCAGCGACTATAACATCCGAGGACATCGTATTTGGCCGACCTTCACCGGGTTTTCATCGAATAGTACGTCTATCGTGCGCAATACAACAAACTCTCGAACTACCTACCCTGCACCCACCACAATGGCCCTGTACCCAGGGTTGAACTCGCTTGGAGTGTTCTCAGACATAGGATTGGATTGTAGAGGGGCAGAAAGCACTATTCTGTCTAGCTCTTTAAAGCATCCCGCTATTCAGAGTCTAGGTTTAGTTGTGTTAGTTCGCTTCGCTCAGTTTAGTTTTATAGTCTAGTTCTCTAGCACACCTTTCAGCGTTTCCAGATCTTTGGGTGGCTCGCCAACGAGTATATGGTGGATATGTTCAGTCGAGAGCTGGAGTCTCGACTAGCCTATATCCACGGCAACCAGCAGCGTCTGCGCCAAAGCGACGCCGCCCTCATGGGATCGGCGGATACGGTCGAGCCTTCGGAGAACATTTATCTGCCGTCTTCCTTTCTTGGTTCTTGGCGCTGGGCATCAGAGCAGGTTTCCGACTCGCTAGCGATCGCAGCGGCGCTTGGCAACCCCACATTCTTTATCACCATGACGTGCAATCCCGACTGGCCCGAAATTCAATCGCAGCTGCGTCCGGGCCAAACATTCGCGGATATCCCAGTTGTCGTGGTGCGAGTGTTTAAGCGGAAGCTCACTCTGCTGCTCGAGGCATTGAAGTCGATGTTTCCCAATCTCGGACGACCAGTTTACTGCATATACTCGATCGAGTTTCAGAAGAGAGGGCTCCCGCACGCACACATCCTCATCAAATATCCCCACCGTTGCATCGAGCCAGCAGACATCGATTCAGTCATCTCAGCCGAGATTCCCGACGATCCGGAGGACGCGCGCTTGGTTCGTAAATATATGATGCATTCCCATCCTAGCAGCAACGCCGAGGCATCCAGGTACTGCCAGCGGACAGATGAACACGGAGTGCGAAGATGCCGCTTCCGCTATCCTTTTGCCCTCCAGCCCAACACCACAATCGATGCAGAAGGATGTGTGCACTACCGCCGGCGCAAACCCGGGGATGAAATGGTTGTTCCCCACTGCCTTCCACTCTTACGACAATTCCGATGCCATATCAACTTCGAGGCTGCCAGCACATCCCATCTCTTCCAATATTTATTCAAATATATTCACAAACGTGTGTTCCTTTCTTTCGTCTCGCATTTTGCAGCTGGCTGATCATAGGCATTTAGCGGGATGTTCAACTCGGTACCGAATCTCCGATCCGACTGCTCCTCCCGAAAACCGCCCTGCTGTCGATGAGATCAAGGACTTTTGGGATGCCCGCTACCTTTCCGCCGGCGAGGCCGCATGGCGGATCCTCGGCTTCCACGTTGCACAGAAGGTTCCCGCCGTGACTGCACTTCCAGTACATCTCCCCGAATCAACGACTCATCACCAGTATGCAAGGACTGGCGGTTCAAGTACACTCTCCTCCCTCAACCGCTATTTTCTTCGTCCGGCTGGATCATTTTCCCTTGATGGTGTTATACACCGCTTCGATGACTTGACGTATGCTGAATACTTCTCCACTTTCCGACTGGCCAAATTCAACCCCGAAAAAGACACCCGTGACGACTACTTTCTTGAACAGCCCAATACCACCGGCTCTCCTCGCCAACACGTCATTCTTCGCAGCGCGCAGCGTACTCATCTATCGCGCATTCACTCTATCCGTCCCTCACAAGGAGAGCTCTTCTACCTCCGCTCCATCCTCCAGACACGGCCGTGCAGGTCCTTCATGGATGTTCGAACGGTCGGAGACACTGTGCATACAACTTTCCAGGATGCAGCTAATGCGCTTGGCCTCTTTGCTGACACAAACGAGGCAATGTACGCTGTGCTGGAAGCAGTACAGTCGCTCCGCACACCTCGCCAACTTCGTGTCCTGTTCATCCATCTCTTGATGCAGGAGTGTGTTGCGTCTCCGGCGCTACTCTGGGAGACCTTTCAGGACGACTTTGCCCGCGACTTCACGCTTCAGAACGCTAACTCCTCCGAGTTAGGTCTCAATCTGGCACTCGATGATCTTAGCCATCTGTTGGAAGAGTACGGCAAGGAGCTATCCGATTTTGGCCTGCCAGAAGCAACCATTCACACCGGTGAAGTTATTCATGAACTCTGCCGTTGGAGCATTATGCGGGACGAACTCGAACAGCGTGCGGATAACATGATCGCGATCTTCAAGCCGGAACAACTCAGCGTCTATACGCGCATTTTCTCTGCTGTTGAAGCGAAGCTACCGCTTTCGGTCTTTGTCGATGGAAAGGCTGGACGAGGAAAGACTGCTATGATCACTGCACTCTGCGACAAGCTCCGTTCCATGGGTGAAATCGTGATTGCAACCGCAACATCCACCTTTGCCGCACAGCTTTATCCTGGAGGAAGGACTACCCACTCTACGTTCAAGGTGAGATTCCCATTGAGCTCCGCTCAGCGACACAGCTGATGAACATAGGTCCCTGTAAACGATAAAAACCAACTCCTCGAATCCACGATCAAGCCAGACAGTTCGCGCGCCGAGCTTATCCGCAAGGCTGCTCTGATTATCTGGGACGAAGCACCCTCTGCTAATCGAGCCGTCTTAGCTTGCGTAGACGCAGTGCTACGCAAGATCATGGGGACTGACGTCGAATTTGGGGGCAAAGTCTTAGTTCTGCTTGGCGATTTCAGGCAAACTTCGCCAGTCGTTCGTCGTGGATCGCGTGCTCAGATCATCGATGCTTCCATCAAATCGTCTCCACTTTGGGAGCTCTTCACCGTCCTCCGCCTGACGCAACCTATCAGAAACGCCGAGGACCTTGAATTCGCCGACTTTGTGGACTCAATTGGCGATGGTGCGGGCCCTGACGTCTCTCTGGATATGTTGGAAAGAACAGATAGTTCTGACGAGCTCCTGCACTTTGTCTTCCCCTCCGACATCATCGCCGATCCTCTCGCGTGCTTGAATCGCGCCATACTAGCACCAACGAACCGTCAGGTAGACTTCTACAATGCCGTCGTGTTGGACTTGGTCGATGGCACGGAGAACACCTATCTTGCCGCAGATTCTTTCAAGGAGGGCGATGACATCGGAGTAGCTGCTCCCACCTCTATCCTTGACTATGTTGCGAGAAATACTCCCCCCGGGCTTCCTCCTCATTCACTGACCATCAAAACGAACACCGTTTTTCGCCTACTGCGGAATTTCTCCATCGACTGCGGCTTGGTGAAAAACACCCGCGTTGTCATCACGCATGTTGGATTTCGCCTCATTACAGTTCGCATCCTTTGCCCAGGCATGGCCACGGATACAGACGATGAACTGCTCATCCCCCGCATCTCATTTGACTCGACACTGCTTTCCGGTCACACTCTTCTGCGCAAACAGTTTCCACTAGCCGCGTCGTATGCCACAACATTCAACAGCTGCCAGGGACTTACACTTGACCGTCTGGGGGTAGATCTCACGCGTCCTGTCTTCTCTCATGGTCAGTTGTACACTGCGTTGTCTCGCATCCGCCATCGTTCCCATGCACGCGTGCGCCTCCCTGCGAATGAGACTACAACAACAAATGTAACATATCCCGAAATCTTGGTGTAATATTATAACTTTCGCTTTGCCAATATCGGAGCGTAGCTCCGATGTGTCTTGTTTGATTGAACAAACTTGCGTAACAATGCATGCAAGATCACATGACGTGCGTCCGATGCATCACTCGTGTCTAATGGTTCCTGTGCGCTTCTGCGCCTCGGCTAACGCGCGCCAGCGGCCCGCCCGCGCGCGCGCTCATCATGATGCAGCGTGGCTTACCTCCGGATCTTGACTCAGCTGATCTGGATGCCTTGCCCCCGCCCGCCGCGGCATACTTGGCTGTTGCTCCCCCCACGCCTGCTCCGCTGCTGCGACTGCGTACATGACCTCTTACTACTGTACTATTTCGACCACAAGTTCGCGTAATATGTAAGTGGGCCGTGTGAACCAAACCTATACAAATGCGTAATGCGTAAACCTCGATTCCCCCATCAAATTCCTGCCTAATTGGGCTAAATTTCATCAAAAATTTCGGCCGGCTTTATCGCCGGCCTTCCAGATATGGTAATTTCATCATGATGAACTAGTGACACGATGGTGGTCACGCGTAATGCGTAAGACCCACTGAACTTGTGGTCGAAATAGTACAGTATCGCTGTCGAGTGTCTTCTGTCTTGAATCTGCTCCCACAACCCCCGAAGCTGTGTCAGTGTATTTGCCATCAAAACGAGCGCACCAGCTACTGGCGATGAATGGCGCTGTACCTTCCAATAAAACTGGTGGTATCGTTTATATTGATCTGTTCCATGATGGTTTGCTAACCTCATCTCCGATATTTCGCGCCTAGCAGGATTTAATCGAGAATACATCGAATGCCAGTGTCGGCAGCTGCCGGCGTGCATACAGATTTTCCCGAAGCTATCAAATGGAATCGTGAGCTCTGGGAGGTCATCAGCACCATGTTTATCCTCGTTCAACGGCCATAACTCCGTCTCCAGTGCAGATAGCAGCCAAATGCATTCATAGCTCTTGACCGCAGTTTGGGCTGCATTTGGGCTCAGTGCACGCAGAAAACCACATATTCGAACGCTTGGAGCATACATGAGCCACTAATCAGTGCAGTCATGGCTTTATACGCCGTCAGCAACCCTGTAAACCGGCCATCAAAACGAGCGCACATTGGCATTTCCACAAATCTGAGCCGAGCCAAAATCGGAGTGAGAAAGAGCTATTCATGCTTAGGTAGGTCCGGGTAGACTCTATAAGTACCACAGAATCTCTTCATGCACGTATGACACTGACCTTTTAGGCAGCAAGAAGGTCTACGCTCAGGGTGAACCTCAGTTCAACTTGGCAGATTCTACACGCTACAGAATGTGTATCTGGACGAATACCCCACGGTTTTGCTTGATTTTTTCGCATTATCCTGATCGCTCGAAGCTCATGAGTACGAATTAAAGCTCACAGACGCGATATTTAAATACAGCGACTCTTTGCGGCCGCATTTACGGCCGTTCTGATTGGCCAAAGTGCAAATGTGTGCAAAAAAGCCGTACAAATCAAATTCTGAGGTCAACGCGAGACTCCCTACGCGGCCACATTTTCTCCAAATGCCTCGCAACTAGTCCAGACGTCGACATCGGCGCCGTCGGACATACATCCAAATTCGGAAATGTCGTGATCTGCGCTGTCACCTGCCATCGCGCCTGCCTCTCACCTTGACCGTTGACGCAGTCGAAGCGACGTCCGCCCAACGCTGAGGCCCAAGAGCCGTGAACAGGATTTATTGACCATTGTGGTGGACGCAGCGAAGTCGTATGTGGAAACTGAGGCAATTGGGCAGCCAGTTCCTCCGCAGCGATTTCCTGCCACAACCATGTCTGAGATGCCAGTGTCAAGAAGCATGGCGAAGGTTTGGGGCCTAGGGAATTGTATGAGAAAAGGAGAACAAATACTGGGCAGGAGACGCACGGTGTTCCGATGGTCAGTGGCAGGTGGTAGAAGTTGGTGGGGGTCTGCCAGTGTCCGGTCATTTAGCCTGAGGCAGACGCGCGAGCGGAAGACTAACAATGAACGTCAATGGAAGGTGGATTACGGCGTCTGCTCGAGGCTGGAGGAGCCTTTTGCTTGGTGAGACAGAGGGAATAGCTGTCAGTGAGGCGGATTGAGCAACGAGTGGGATCTCATGGACGGCGGACGCACCATTGGCAGTCCAGAACCACAAGAGAAAGAACGATAGCAGCATAGAGCGTGAAAAGGTGGCATGAGCTCGCCAGCAGCCGGGCATGGGAGCGACTTGAAGGGTAGAGAAAGGCGGGAGCAAGAAGTGGACTGTGGACAAGATGCCGCCCGGGTGCCAGCGCTTGATGTCTTGCCGATCAATGGGAGCAGTAAGTTGAATGGCAGGATTGCGGGATTCCCACTAATACTGCGTAGGACATGGGTGTTGCTGGTGATGTCATGACCGTGTGAAATTGCGTCCGAATCAAGCAGAAATATTGCCCAAAAGTGATCATCACGAACCCGTCCCAGAATGGCAACCCCTCTTCCCTTCAGCCGCCACTCGAGTTAAGCTCGGCGGCTTCTATCACGGCCCACACGCTGAATCGATTCCCGGCATGATGCCCGTCGCCCAGACGGCATCATCCTTGCCCTCTTACACCATGTCGGACGACGCGCAGCCCGAGACCTCGTCTTGGATCGCCATCGAGCCCGTAACGAGAGGCTCTTTGTCAGAAAATGGTACGATGCCAATCATCTCTCGTCTCTTTGTTCCCTTCTCTCTTTCTTACTCCGATGCTGGTTCTTTTTCAAGCCGAAGCCCCACCAAGCTTTACCGAATCGCGCTTCGACATTATCCTCCGACGACAGCGCCAGCGGCCACCAGACGGCGGAGGCATCAAACAGCCACTCGTACCCGCGTCGCGCTTCCTCAATCTCAGCGCGTCGTTTGAGTTTGCGGGCTGGGGCTCGCTGACGAGGCTCAAGCTCACGACGGAGGAACATTCGAGTGGCGAGAGAAGGTTACAGGAGATTCGCAGGGGTCGGGTCCTTGGGCAGTGGCTCGGTGCGGCTTTGCCTGGAAACGCTGTCCTAGGGAGCGTTTTCTATGCCCTCCCGGCCGTGGTCGCAGTTTCGGGCGCGTAGTAAGAATTTATTTTCAAACGCGGTACCCGGTGGCTCACCTTCTCTTTGTAGCTCTCCAATATCCCTCTTCGTCGCGACGCTTATGCCCTTTCTCTGGCGTCCGATCATGGAAGAGCTGGTCCACGCATTCCCCATTAGCGGGGCTCCCTATTCCTACTTGTAGGCCACTTCTAATTCCGCTTTCTGGGACTCATTCTTTCTACTTGCAGATTGAACGTGTCCCGCAAATCGCTAGCCCTTCTGGCCGCTGCCCTCATGCTTCTCGACTTCTCCTGCACCTCCGTCGTCTCCGCTGCCACCGCTTCGTCGTACATAACAGCCGAGCTCCCGTCGTCCCCCACCGTACCCCCGCCAGCACTCACACTCGCCCTCCTAGTCCTGTTCGCCATCATATCACTCTCAGGGCTCAAAGAGTCCGCGCGGATCGCTGCCGGTGTACTCGCATTCCATGTCCTGACGATGGTCGTGCTTGCCCTGACCGTCTGTGTACGTTTGGGCCTGCATGGAGGTTCCAATGCGCTACTGGTGGCTAATTGGCGGCTGAGGAATCTCGGTGTGAGCGCGAGCCAGGTGGTGAAAGAGTTGTTCGAGGGCTTTTGCTTGGGGATGCTGGGAATGACGGGGATCGAATGTCTGTCGGTTTCGCGTCGAAAAAGCCTCGTATGCTGACGTTCTTCTGTGCAGGCACACCATCATACGCGCCGTACCTCCGCGTCAGCACAAATTCCCGCTCCAGCACCTTCGCACGCGTTCTGCGCAACTTGCACCTTCCAGCGATACTCCTCAACGCGGGCATGATGCTTCTCGTGCTTTCGCTCGTCCCGCTGGCCGATATCCTCGGAGAGAACGGCAACGGGAACTTGCTCAGTTTGTTGGGTCAACGCGCCGGCGGGAGGTGGCTGAGGACGCTGGTGGTGGTGGATGCGACTGTCGTGTTGTGTGGCGGCGTGTTAAGCGGTTGGTATCATCCCTAGCTTGAAGGGGAAGCAGACTCATATGCGTTTAACAGGAATCCTCTCCGCCTGTCAGCTCTTCGAGCAGCTCGCAAGGGATCGGATATTACCCACCGTGCGTTCTCTCCTCCTTCCCCTCATCCTTACGATCTGTAAACCACCCCGCCGCAAGGTCTTCCTCTCCACTCTTCCGTTGACAGACGCCCCACACGTGTCCATCCTCGCCATAACTCTCCTCAACGCGGCCTTCTACGGCAGCGCGGCAATGAGCGTGAGCGTAGTCTCGAAAATGTGTGTCCTTTCCTTTCCTTTCCTTCCTCGTCTTTCTGCATAGCCGCTGAATATATAGCGCAGGTTCTCCCTCGTTTGGCTAACGCTCATGGGCGTCTTCCCGCTCGCGCTGTGGCTCATGCGGTTCAACCGCGGGCGAATGCGACCAGCTAGTAACACCCGTCTGTCAACGATCTTCCTCGCGCTGGTAGTCACCGCGGTGGTGTTTGCAGGGAATGTGGCTATTGATGTGTCGACTGCTGGGTAAGTGCTCATCTCGTCTCGTCTCGAGTCTTATCGTGAGCTCAACATTACAAAGATACTTCGCCGCATACCTTGTCGGCGTCCTCCTCGTCTTTGGCGCGACGCAGAACCAGGCGCGCATGCTCAGAGGGGTGTATTGGGTGTACGATCAGGTGCGTTTTATTCACCCTGCTGGTGAGAGAGGAAAATACTGACTAATGGCGGAGCAGTACCCCGCACTGCACCGTTTCCCGCAAGTCGGCGATCGGATGGTCCGTGTGATGGCGCGGCTGAGGAGACAGCCGGTGTGTGTGCTCGTCAAGGGGGATGAGGTGTGTTTCTTCTCTTTTCCCGTAGTGCCCCTCGTACCCCTTTATTGACGCGACCCGACGCAAAAGATCAATCACCTCCTGCATATGATCCTCTATGTGCGGGACAATGAGGAGACGTCCTGCGTCAAACTCGTGCATTTCTGTGGGCGGGGGGATGAGGAAGAGGGTGTGGGCGGGGAACAGGTGCCGTCTGAGTTGGAGGCTAATGCGAGGAGTGCGTGTTGTTTGCTTCGAGCTTCGAGTTGGCGTCCTGCTGACATTTGCGTTGTGGATAGTTTTGGACGAAGCATTCCCCGAGATAACGATTGATTTGGTGCGTCTTCCTCTTTCTTTTTGTGCTCCAAACCCAAAACCCAAAAACTCAACAACCCAACCGACAGATAATCATCCAAGACACATTCACCAGCACTTCGGTCGGCGCGCTCGCACAGCGGCTCGGGATCCCGCCCACGCTGATGTTCATGAGCTGTCCCGGGCCGCGGTTCCCGTGGGCGGTGGCGGAGACGGGGGTGAGGATTATTTCGCGGTGAATATGAGTTGGAGGGGGAGGGAGGCTGAGTGGGGAGGAAGGAGATAGATCTAAGGATGGATTTTGCGGGCTTGAGTGGCGGATGACGGGTGACGAGGGATGGTTGACGGGTGCTAGTGAGGTGCGGGGAGCGCATCTGCACGCGGCGTGTGAGCTGAGCGAGCGAGAGAAACAGAAAAAGGAAGGCATATACTCGATTCTTAACCCTCGACCCTGGAGCGAACCAAAAGCATTCTGCTACGTCGAGATCTTGCAAACCAGGATCTCGCTTGCCAAATGCTGAGTCGAGTGCTTTTTATGCGTGGATGAGTGCTAGCTAGCCTAGTAAACATCGACACGAGCTGAAAGTGCGGAGAACTTGAAGGCTTTGGTATGGGGGTTTCCATTGGACAAAAGTCCGTGATCATGCATGATCACGCATGACTCATGCATGAGTGCATGATCACAATGTGATCACGGGTGAGTGAATCGTGAGGGTGCATGATCGTGCATGAATAGCGCATGAGCCTCACGCGTGCCTCACGGATTAGTTTCTGTTGCAATATTTTGGCAATAGTTTGCCCTGTGATTTTTTGAGTGAGTCATGCATGAGCCATGCATGACTACTCATGCAGCATAAAATGCTACTTGGCACACACATTTCCAACTGTGTTATTTTGCCATAAATCTGTACTGAATCACTCAATAATTGGTGGAAATGTGGGACCTGTGAATAGAAATGGATGGATGGAAGCAACAGCTGCTAAATTGATGCGCAAAAATACCTGCATTCCCTTTCCAGGTCGAAAAATAATTGCATGAAGCATGCATGACTGGTGCATGGCCACTCACAGCACTATTGATGCTGAAAAAGTAATTTGAAGACGTCTGCAAGATTTCTTCGTGTCTCCTCACGTGCCCTCATGCGCCAAACACGGTCTTTCATGCATGAATCACTCGAATTCATGCATGATCACGCATAATCATGCATGACCATGCATAATCATGCATGGCTCATGGACTTTTGTCCAGTAGAATCCTTCATACTTTGGAGCACTTGCGTGGGCTGAAAGCTGAGGGAGGGGAGGGGAAGGGAGGGAGGAAGGAAGGAGATAGATCTTACGATGAATTTTACGGACTTGAATGACGCATGTGTTGACTAGGAATTTGCGCGTTCGGTGCCAGTGAAGTGGGACTCTGTAATCGCGAATACGACCTGTGAACTGAGCGAGAGAAAAGAAAAGAAAAACACGGAATGGCCAATACGGAATCCTCGACGCTGGAGCGAACCAAGAGCGTTCTGCGTCGAGATCATGCAAACCAGGATCTCGCTTTGCCAAGTGCTGAGTCGAGTGCTTTTCAGGCGTGGATGAGTGATCGACACCAGCTGAACTTGAAGCTTGAAGGCTTTGGGGCACTGGCAATATTGCAATCAGCAGTCTGGGCTGAAAGTTGAGCTCGACCCCAAAAGGGAATCCGCTCCCACACACCGCCACATGTCACGACGCTCCTCGTCTACGTCGACCGCGTCCATCGCCCCCGACCAATCCACCCAATCCACCGGCCCAGTACAGCGGACGCTCGAAGATGTTCGCAACCACGCTGCCTTCGAGGTCGCCGTGCGTGCCGTGGCACACGGGAAGACCGTCGAGGGCGTGCGGATGGGAGTCCTCCTGATACTTGCGAAAGCCGACGACGAGGACTTTCTGAGGCGCGTAGCAGAGGAACTAAGGAAACAGCTGTTGTTTGTCAAGGATTTCGTGAGTATCTTCTCATCCCTGCGCTCGGCACTTGAAACTAAAACGAATTTGACACAGATTTTGCGCTGGCGACGAGTGGCAAGACCAACACGCTGATGATATGTGGATCCCCTGAGCACTACGTGCAACGTGCTGTCCTGCTCGCCTCATCCAAGTTCATCGGTCGCATCACTTCCACGACGAACGAAGGCCACCTCTGGCTCGCCTCCGTCAAACGCATCTCTCCTGCTGGGCCTACGACCCCTTCAACGGACGAAGCTGCGCTCTCCGACGTCCTTCTCAAGTCCGCCCGACCGCTCATGGACCCACTGATCCCACCGCCAGGATGCTTCACGGCGGCTACCCGTCTGGCACTCGCTCGCACAAAGCTCGAGCGACTGACTCCCCGCAAAGCCCTCGACGAGCTACGTACACCATCCACCCGCGGTGTCCACGCCCCGACCTTCCTCGTCGACATTCGCTCCCCGTCTGAACGTGACGCCGGCGGCGGCGGCGGCATCCACGGCTCGCTCGTCGTCGACCGGAATCACCTCGAGTGGCTCTTCGATCCGCAGAGCGAGGAGCGGTTGTTGATTGTGGATCGGTATGACCTTCGGGTGATATTATTCGACGAGGAAGGCAGGGCGAGTAGTCTTGCGGCGGTGGCGTTGCAGGAGATTGGGCTGCTGAATGCGACGGATATCGTTGGCGGGTTTCGGGCGTGGAGGGAGGCGCAGCTGCCTGCGGATATCACCGGCTTGGAGGATGAGACGGAGCCCGAGGAGGATATGCGCTCGGCGCCATCTGTGATTCGCATTTTGGATTAAATGTTTCGATTTCCCTACACTGCGCGATCTGCATGACCGAGTTCACATTCGTTCCCGCTTCTCCTCGCCTATCTGCACCACAGAGCATTCGGGCAGTTCCAACAACGTCTCAAGTCCGTGCGCTCGAGCCTCGTCCCGCGGCCGTTCCCCACTCGTCGAAGAGTCTCACTTGTGCTGTAACTCTTCCCTCTTGTCTACTACGAAACCTGGAACGGCTTCTGGATGTAAATCAACGTCGATGTCATGGCGAATACCGCTTTCGGATGAAGGACGGCGACTGGGAGGTAGAGCTCTTTGGCGCGCGGCTGGGACTAGGGCTCAAGCAAGGTAAGTACTGGGAGGCAGGTCTTCCGATGGCTCGAAATCCTGCGTGAGGAGGGACGAACACCTACGCGGTGGTATGCAGAACGCGTCGACGCTCACTTTGACCCAGTTGACATTCGCTCCCGCTTCTTCTCTCCTATCCGTAGAACAGAGCATTCGGGCAGTTCAACAACTCTTGACTCTTCAAGTTGAGCAACGTCTCAAGTCCGTGCGCTCGAGCCTCCGTCCCGCGGCCGTTCTCCACTCGTCGAAGAGTCTCACTTGTGCTGTAACTCTTCCCTCTTGTCTACTACCAAACCTGGAACGGCTTCTGGATGTAAATGTCATGGCGAATACCGCTTTCGGATGAAGGGCGGCGACTGGGAGGTAGACTCGATTTCGAGCTCTTCTGCGTGCGGCTGGGACGAGGGCTCAAGCAGGGTACTGGGAGGCCAATCTTCAAGTTCCAGACTGGATGGCTCGAAACCTTGGGGAAGGACGAAAAAGGCTCTACGCGGTGGTAATGCAGAACGCCGCCGTCATCCCACGTCAATCAGCGGCGATGGCATTTCCTGCATTATATCATATCTCTTCGACTTCGAACTTCTCCTCCAGGGTAGTGCAGTGCACTTCCGCCGGTCACGTTATTAACTTATACCGACGCTGGGACCAGCGAGATGGACGTATATAACGACGGGCGCGCGCTGCTGATGAGGCACGGCGCTCGACCGTCACCTCCCTGCCCCAGCCCACCCACCCCCACCCGCCCAGGTCCGCGCTTACCAACCCAGGTCGGCGCCGCCTACTATCAGCCAGCGCAGCCCCCCTTCCCCCCTCAGTGCATGGGAAACCTCTCCAGCCTGTGCAGTGGCAAAGCTGTCTCGTCCCAGCAGCAGCATGCTCCCCCACAGCTGAGGTCACCAACGTCTTCCCACTCGCATAGCCGCCAATCCACTCCCGGCTCATCGTCGGAGTCGCGGTTTGCACGTGGATGGGGTCGTTCGGCAGAGCTTTGCCAGCGTGGCCAGCGTGGGCGTACCCAGGGATGATGGGTGCTGAAGAGTGCCAAATTGTCCAGGTCAGTTCTTTCGTTGATGCCGCCGACTGGTCAACTCACCGCTTCAATCCCAGTAAACCCCCGGATGACCTCGACGAACTCTGTTGTTTTTTGCTTTCCGCTTTCCTTCACGCATCGCTTTCCTCCACGCATCGCTTTCTCTTTCGCTTCCTTTTTGCTCTCCCACTTGCACCTGCTCTGTCCCTTCCCAATGCTTTCTCAAACTCTCGCAACACTGTTTTGTACAGGCGATTAGTTCATGAACTTGGACAATACTGTATCACACACATACCTCTCACTGTACCATCCCCGTAATCGTAGATGTAGACCTCTCTTATAACCCTCTGTCGAAGACAAGGCTCGCCATTTGGAGAACAAGGTTGAACATTTCGGCGGTCGGCGGTCGGTCGTCGGCTCCGAATCCGTGGTCGGCCCGTTATTCCCGCACGGCCCACACCATCCGTGTCCTCCTTTGACTTTTTTACCAAGACGACTAGCATGGATTGAATTTCGATTTTCTTGGCAACCTTCCTCACGGATAAAAAAAAGGAGGTGCTGGCCTTTTATCGCCAGAAGCCGGGTTGAACCAGGATGTGCAGCGTAGTTCTACGATCTAGTTTCTTTCGTAAAGATGGCACATGCGACGCGAGTTGCCTTGAGGCTGACTTATAATCCAAGCAACTCTGTCGAGTCGTCACTGAGACTCGGAGATATCGACTTGGATTTTTTTCTTCAGCAGGTTATGATAATCTTTTTTTTTTCGTCTCTTTTGGGCAGCTCGTCAATTTCTATTTCCAGGTTCTTGTTTTGATTCAACTGCTTGCCTTCCTGATCGAGGTGAGATAGGGAAGCTCTTGAGTAGGCTGTGAAACACTTGAGGATAAAAAACCTTGAAGCACCTCTAATCGCCAGAAGCCGGGTTGAACCATAATGTGCAGCGTAGTTCCCTGAGTTTGTACAGATGGCACACGCGACGCGAGTCGCCTTAAGGTTGACCCAAGTTCAGGAGAACGGCGGTATATTTTATCAGCCACTCGGCTGCTCTTATTCCTTGGAGGCATTTTCCGTTTCATCTTCTAGTCTTTGTGCAGGTGGCATGCCCAGTGCTCAGGACCTTGGATTTTACTCATGATGAGGGGTCAGGAAAATCACGGAAGAAAAAAAATCATCACTCGCCGGCGTATGGCCGAGCACCGATTGACCGGTGTTCCTACACCTGTACCACCTAATAACCGGTTCACAGACTGTGTATGGGACCGTGTGGTCCCTCTCGGACTTGTTTGAGTGGGGATGCAGCGGGCCTCATACCCTGATACTCAAAAAGACTAGAATGTTCCGAACTTCCTAGTAAGGACTTTGGCAAGGTACAAAGATCTCCAGTGAATTCAGGTAAACGGGAAAATCAATGCGGATTATATGGGATGGCGCCGGAGTGTCCAAAAAAACTCAGTCACAAGTATCAAATGCCCGAACACGGTTTGAACCATTAATGCGCAACTTGCAGAAAAGAAGTTGGTTATCAGTTGCGCATGCGACAAGAGTCGCTCTCGCGGTTTCCTTCCTACTAGATGTCAATGCATATTGGCCCCAAGGGCAGACTTCTTCTGTCCAAATATTAACTTAGCCTTGCCCCGGAGACACACGTCCAAATTTCATTCAGCTTGAGGATAGCTTGAAGAACCCAATTAGTCTTGGATCAAGACTCCCTCGATAGGCAATGGTATTATCGCTCTTGTGTACACAGCACTTCAAGAGGATAATAACAAGGATGGGTGTAAAGTGCGGAGAAAGAGCTCATGAGCAACACGGCGTTCACCTGTTCAAATGAGAAAAACAGAGATACAGTTGGGTGATTGCCCGAGCTCGGCTTGACCGAGGTATGCGCAGGCGACGTAATAGCGACCATACAAGGACTGCGAAGCGACATCAATCGTCCTCGGGCACTCTTTGGGGGAGGTGTGATTTGCTGCAGCAGTTTGCGCCAAGGACTCAAAACGACCTTTGACTCAATTTGCCTAGTAGTACACCCCTGGGTTAAGAATTCGGAACAGTAAAAATTAGGTAGTAAGCCGCTTGCAGTTTTTCTAGGCACCTTCACGGGTTCATGCAGTGTTCACTGTGCAACGCTTGACGATGCTGTTTTGTATTCAGTCCCGGAGGTGACAATATTAGGGAAACACTAAGCAACACTTTAAAGGGCAGGAACTTTGACAATAAAAAGATGTCGGAACGCTCTTATGAAACCCCGAGGCCGGTTCGATTCAGTGCGCAGAATGAACGATTGGAGACGTCAACAAACTAGGCGCACGCCATATGGAGTCGTACTCGGGTGTACTGGCTGTCAGCAATCGCACGCGCAGGCATTGCCACGTAAGGATCACCTTTATCACGGGACCGCGTCCCGGCTTATCTCGGCAGCGGGTAAATCCGCCGGCAATCGCTTATCTCGGCGTCCCGGTGTCACGCCGCTCAATTAGCCTGTCAGCAGCTCTCCGACCGACCGCCATGTCGACGGCCACCGACCAGCAACCCACGCCCTCACCACGACCGTCGATGCTGGAACGCGCGAAGGAAAAGGTTACAACGCGGCATGGCTGGCTGGGAGATTATGACTATGCTTGGTGCGCCGAGTCCTCTTACTCAGAGGTTTATTGACCCGCTGGCAAGGCTCTGCACACCGACCCTCCCCTTCGGCAACCTCTCCTCCAAGTCCCGTCAGCCACCGTTCTACGCGCTTCACGAAGAAATGCCTCTCATCCTCGCCATTTCCACCGGCCTACAACACGCACTAGCGATGCTCGCAGGGCTGATAACCCCACCCATCATCTTTGCCTCTGCACTCTCCCTCGACGCTCGGACCTCCGCCTACATGATCTCTGCGTCGCTTATCGGGTGTGGGCTGCTGTCACTGGTCCAGATGTCCCGCATCAAGCTATTTGGCGGCTATTATCTGGGAACTGGGCTCATCAGCGTCGTCGGTACATCCTTCGCGACTCTCAGCACGGCGAATGCGATATTCGATGCCATGTATGCGGATGGCACATGTCCCAGCTCAACAGCGGCAGACGGTACAGTCTCGAGGCTCGCATGTCCCGAGGCGTATGGCTGATTTGTTCGTTGTTGGAGATTGGCATGGCGTTTGTGCCGATACGCGTGCTGAGGAGAGTCTTCCCGCCGCTGGTCACTGGTCCGTCGCTTCCCTGCATGCATAGTTCTTGTCGTCCCTGCGCTAACCCTGCGATAACTCACAGGAACCGTCATCTTAACGATCGGTGCATCTCTCATTGGCTCTTCTGGCATTCCAAACTGGGGCGGAGGCTCAAACTCTTGCTCTTCCCGCCCAACTTCAGGTATATTCAAGCTGTGTCCAACAATATTCGCCCCGAGACCTCTCCCGTACGTCTCCATTCTCCGCGCCAGTCTACTCATCTTCGCACAGATGGCGCTCCCCTGAATTCATCGGGCTCGGCTTCCTCTCGTTGTCACGATCATCCTCACAGAGATGTTCGGGTCCCCGTTCTTGAAAAACACGAGTATCATCGTGGGCTTGTTGGTTGGGTGTGTTTTCCTCCTCTCTCGTTTCCCTGCGCTAATTACCCACAGCTCCATCGTCGCCTCTGCAGCTGGGTACGCCGACCGCTCCACCATCGACTCGGCACCCGCCATCACCTTCCTCTGGGTGCACACGTTCAAAATTGGGGTCTACGGCCCTGCGGTTCTGCCCATGTTGGCCGTCTACGGTTTGTCTTCCATGTCCGATGCTGATGAACCGACACACAGTCTCGCTAGCGATGGAAGCCATTGGCGACATCACCGCCTCGGCTGAAGTCTCCCGACAGCCCGTCGACGGAGAGGTGTTTGATAGTCGGATTCAGGGCGGAGTATTGGTGCGTTCTACGATCTCATCCCTCCTGTTTATACTCGACGTAGAGCGATGGTATTGGTGGCTTCCTCTCCGCTCTGTTCACGGTTACACCGTTATCTATCTTCGCGCAGGTGCGTCTTGCTCTTTTCTTCCCATATCTATACCCATCGTTAACGCTCGACAGAACAACGGCGTCATCGCCCTAACGCGCACCGCGTCAGTCACTGCCGGCCGCTGGTGCTGCGCCTTCCTCCTCCTCTTCGGCATCCTTGGCAAAGTCGCCGGCGCCCTCCTGGCGATTCCGAACCCGGTGCTTGGCGGTGTGACGACGTTCCTCTTTGCGAGCGTCGCGGTCAGTGGGGTCAGGGTGTTGGGGATGGTTAGGTGGGGAAGGAGGGAAAGGTGAGCCTCTCCGCCCTTTCTCTCTCTACACGAAGGACCGGCAGCTCATCATAGCTAAAGATTCGTACTCGCCGCAGCGCTGAGTTTCGGGTTCGGCGACCTACTCGTACCGGGGATATTCACGCACTTGTTCGAGGGCGTGGATAATCCGAGCAAGGCGCTGCAGGGGTGGTTTGATTCGATGACGATCGTGTTGAGTACGCCCTGTGAGTTCTTTATCTCTCTCTTTGGGCTGTTCCCCTCCTTTGACCGCTACCGCTCACATGCACATAGTCCTCTCCGCCGGCATCGTAGCCGCGCTGCTGAATGGGCTTCTGCCGCACGATACGGAGCCTGCGACGGCCGACGACGATGTCATCGAGGATGTTGAGGTCGTTGAGCACGGGGCGCCGCAGCCGAGGTCTTCCAGTGCGGAGGGGCAGGGAGATGAAAAGGTGGAAGGTTAGGTCAAGGACGGGTGAGAGTGAGAGTTGCGGATTTGTTGAACGGGCTCTGTGTTCTTGCCAAATCACCGCCGTGAACGCCGGAATCAAAATTGGATCGACTATCCACATTGGGCAAACACGCGCCGCGCCGCACTGCTCCAGCTCGGTTTCGGCTGTACGGGTAGTGTTGTAGTTGCGAGGATTTGGGCGGAGAGAAGTGGATTAGGAGGTCGTCGAGTTCGATGGGAGGAGCAGCGTCGACGACGCGGGTAAAATGTGCATCTTTTTGCCGGCAAACAGCGAGAAGGGAGACGACATGAGTGTCGGAAGCGTCAGAAGCAAGGAATAACCCTACGCATCGTCACCCACATGCACTGAACCCGTTTTCGCAAAACACATTACGAAGAGGCAGCGCACGCAAGGGTCTGTCGACCTCGAGTCGGCGTGTCCATTCAGGTGTGTGAACCCCCCATCTACAGGTCGCGGTATCTGTGAGTCCGCGACGGCGCTGGAAACACGAAATTAGTCTTACATCGACAGCCAATACAGAAGAGACTCACCGAATTCACCACCTCCCCCGCCACCGCTGCCGTAGCCAGATCCTCCGCCTTCACCGACACCGGCGTTAGGGCACGCACGCGCAATGTGCCCGTTCTTGCCGCAGCGATAGCACTCGGTGCCGCTACCATGTCCGCCGCTGCCGCCGCCTCCTCGGGAGAATTCACCTCCGGCGCCGGCTTGGTTGTCGGGAGTGAGTGTGAGTTGATGAGATGGAGACGAAGGTCGAAGACAGTGCCAGCGCATGGGCGCTAGCGACGACAGCATAGAGACTCGAAGGAAGAAGAGCGTTCTAGCACGTTGTGGGCTTGGCCTCTATGGTGCAGTCGCGCGAGACGTGGCCTTGTCAGTAATCCCTCGGGCGCGCGCTCGTACATCTGTAGCTATCAAGGGCGTCAGCGAAGACGAGGCATGGAAAAGGACTCCAGGCTCACCAGGTAGGCGTCCCAGCCTCAGGACGGTTCGCCGCTTGGTGGCCGACTAGAGGGATATCACCATCGCAAACAAACCTACTCGGAAGGACGCACAAAAGGCGTATCGGATGGCGCTGCGGCTCCAGTGTCGAGGCTACTTGGGGGCGGTTCTCGCTGCTTCCTGTATGGCCAAACTTTGGAGCGCCGTATGAGGCCTCAGGCGACTTTCGAGCTGCTTGGGAACACCGCGGCGGCACAGCTGGAGTTGACGCTTGGCCTCGTTGAGGGGAACACGGCCGGGAGACCAGGATGCTTTGCGCGACGCGTTGTCGACGATGACGGAGTTTGTGGCCGCACGGAGCGGACCTGAGCAAGGCGATATGACAGCCTGGGAGTCGTCGACGTGACCGTCACTGGCATGGCGCTTTTCCCTTACGGCCAGCATGTCCACGGCAATCGTCCAAGATATCGTCAACGCCTTTTTCGCCCACTTCCGATGGGCTCAATAAGCCCAATGTTACTCTCGCTCCTCCGATACCGTCGATAACGTCGATTTCTTCGCACAAGCGGCCTCGGATGCTCCCTTTTCATGCTATTTCTTCCGCGACACTGGCATCCTCTTGTTCCCTCAGCCACCCGGCGCCGGCGCGAACCCCACACGCGGCGAAGTCATTGTCATTCTTGTCTCTGAATCCTCTTGGCGTGCCATCCCGACTCGATTATGATTTCCAGAGGCTTGACTCCGTACCAGGCGACGATAAAGTAAGAGAGAGATATTCCGGGGACGGTGAAGCATGAAGCACCTGGACGGCGTTCTAATTTCTCCGCGATCCAAGTCTACTAGCACCATTCCCACGGTGTTCGCCATTGCTTGCGTATGCGGACTCGAGGATATAGGAAGGTTTGCTGCGCGCGAGACCCCATGCACGACGACCTCGTCGTTCTATGCGATCCACCTATGCGGGCTCGAAGACATCGCAAAGCTTGCTGGGCGTGGGACCCCCGGGTTCTGCACGTTCTGCTCCTATGCTCTTGCGTTGGTTTAGAGTGACAATGAAAGTCAGAAGCAAGATGTTGCACTCCTAGATGATACAGTTCGTGTTAGCAGTCGGCCGCAGCGCACTCGAACTCCGAGTCAGCCTCGCAGGGGGAGAGCTGGGGCTGATAGCAGGTGCTGGAGTTCGTCGCCGTCCCCACGCTGGCAGTGACGCTGCATGGCGTGCCTCCCGCGGCTTATCTTCCTAAGTATCTCCACCATCGACAACTTCCTGCTGCCCCACCCTGCCCAGCTCAGCACTACTTATTCCCTGCCCTCGGAGACCCATCCATGCCATCCTCAGCTACATCAAGAATGCACGGAGGATATCGGAACTTGAAGGTAATCATCTCGGGAGGAAGACAGTGCTAAATTTGGACGCCTCATTGAGCACACGAGGCAGACAGCCGTGCGATCTTCCCTCGCTTGTCTCCTTCGCACCACCATGTCCCAAGCCTCGCAGCCGGGTTTGCAACACATGGACTCGACGAGAAGGTGTGCTTCCCTAGCAAACTTGCAGGTATGGCTACTGATGCCTTGCAGCTGGTTCTGGGACACTTTTGGCCAAGAACATTCAAGATCCAAGATTCAAACAGCCGTGGCTGAAAGCATCAGCGATATCATCCAAGACATGCATCGCGTTCTTGGTGATTCTATCTACGGGCGTCTCCTCTACGACAACAATGATTTCGACAAGGCCGGGAAGCTGTTTGACCATCTTGACACACAACAAGGAAATATCAAGCTTGTCCTGGCCTTTCAGCAGGCTGTGTTAAAGCACAATGTGGACTACATGATCAATGGAGAGCTTGATGTTGGAGACAGGCTCAGTATGTTATCTCTCTCTCTGCCACATATCCCACATCACACCAACTTCACAGCCCTACAAGAGATGAGACAACTTAGGAAAGACTTGGTGATCAGCAACCTCACCTCTGCGCTCCAACTTGTTGAGAAGGTTGCAAATGTTGCTCAGAAGGTCCACCTCGTTGTGCCTGTTGCTTCACTTCTGTCCGAGATTCTGCAAGCATACAAGGTACATTGAATAGTTTTTGGTTGTCCACTCATCAATTAAATCTTATTGCTGTAGGAAACAAAGGACATACACAAGAAAAGGGACATACTGCTTACTTGTATAACTGATGTCACAACGGATCTCTGCGGCACCATCTTGCGTCTTGAGGAGATGAATCATGTTGACCTTATTGGGCGTCTCAAGGCAGATGTTGAGAAATACACTGAGTAACCTTCTTATTCCTTATGTTGTTTTGCAGCCTCATTGAATAACCTACAGACTTGTCCAGAAGGTTTATGCGAGTATCACTGTCTTTGATGGCCACACGCGAGTTTTCCGAATCTGGGCCCGCAATGATCTAGAAAGTGAATTGAGTGTGCTCAGTCAAGAGCTCACTTCATTTCAGGACAGGTTCAAGGCAAGTACTATATACACAAGCACTACGTGACACCCACCTTATATATAGATCAACCGCTTGGTGGACCTTGCCATTATGCACAGCAAGACCACAGTAACATTAGACAAGCTTTATGATGCAAGGTCAGTTGTATCTGGTTAGGGTATTTACTCAAAGCTGACATGCATTCAGCCTTAAAGACAAGCTTCAGGAATGGCTGCAATTCCCTCCTGACATGAGAGAGAAGCAAAATGCAACCTTGAAGTCTCATTATGAAGGCACTGGACGTTGGCTGTTGGATGGTGACCAATTTATCAACTGGCAAGACAATCCGGGATCTTTATGGATTCAGGGACAATGTAAGATTCTTCCAGCACTGGAAGTGAAGACTCTAATTTGATGGCAGCTGGTAGTGGGAAGACTGTACTCAGGTACTGTGTACTCTCTCTATGTTTCATAGATTTGGGCTTGACAATTTTTGAATGACAGCTCTACAATAATCGACAAACTCTTCAGGGATAACAATCTAATCCCCAAACCAGACACTCCTGCCGTTGCATACTTTTACTTTGATGTCGGAGACAAAAGAAAGCAGTCTGTAGAAGTTGCACTTCGGTGCATTGTTTTGCAGCTCTCGGCTCAATCTCTGCATCCACATCCTTATAAAGCCCTGGATGACCTGTACAGCAAATCGATGGGCCAGGTGCTACCAACCTATCAGGATCTCTGGAACATTCTTGAAAAGCTACTCTTGGAGCTTGGCCGTACCTATATGGTTCTTGATGCGCTGGACGAGTCTGAGGATGCTGAACATCAACCGCTTGTTGAGCTTATCTCTTGGCTCCGAGGCTGGGCTAGAAGCCCATTGCATCTACTCTTTACCAGTCAATCCCGAGACATATTCACAAGGCACTTCAAGGACATGGCATGTATTGCCCTTGAGGTTGACACAACACAGAAGGACATCAGCCTCTTTGTTGACAGTGAACTCCGGACCAAGCACACTTTGAAACAGTGGGCACATCGTACAGAGTATATCACAGAGAAAGTTGTAGATAGGAGTCACGGAATGCAAGTGTTTTGTTTGTCCTTGAATATGAAATTCATGCTCACTCTCCTTCTAGGTTTCGTCTGGCAGCTTGTCTCCTTGTGGAACTTTCCCGCTGCAAGTTGGCAGGCAAATTGGATGGGATACTCATCAATCTCCCAGGGGACCTGTATGGGATCTACGACCGCTTCCTGCAACAAATCACTGCTGGTTACCGTGTCTATGTTGAAAGACTTCTCCTATGGCTTGTCTTTGCTGCCCAACCAGTTACTCTGGGGGAGCTTGAAGAGGCTCTTGCATCCAATTTGTCTAACCTGGACACATACACATATGACCCGAATCTGCAAGGCAGTGCAACTGGGGTTGTCGAATGGTTGGAGGGACTTGTCATATGTACTGATGATGAGGGTCAGCCATCCTTTGTAAGGTTGGCTCATGCATCAGTCAAAGACTATATTGTGTCAGGACGACTGTCAAGCACATTCAACTGGGATGTCAGAGAGGATCTTTCACATACCATGATTGCACAGACCTGCATAGGATACCTTCTCCACTTCAGTGAGCACCCTCTCAATGAGAAAACACTGCCGGACTATCCACTGGCTGTATATGCAGCTCAGTATTGGTGCTACCATCTGTTGCGCTGCCATGACCAAGGCATCCTGTCTGCCTCAGCAATGCAGCTCTTGGAAGCTGGAAGCAGCCAATACATTGCTTTGAATCAACTGTATCAAATTGAGGGTCATTTCTCTCGGATAAATTGGTCGCGACGAGCATTATTGCCCTTGTATCTCTGTTCTTACTTGGGATATATTGAGGGAGTTGGTCTTCTGCTCGAGAAAGGTGCCGACGTCAATGCCCAGGGCGGACACTACGGCAACGCATTGCAGGCTGCATCCTATGGAGGCCACACTGAGATTGTGCGTCTTCTGCTCGAGAAAGGTGCCGACGTCAATGCCCAGGGCGGACACTACGGCAACGCATTGCAGGCCGCGTCTGATGAGGGGCACACTGAGATTGTGCGTCTTCTGCTCGAGAAAGGTGCCGACATCAATGCCCAGGGCGGACACTATGGCAACACATTGCAGGCTGCATCAGAGAGAGGGCACACTGAGATTGTGCGTCTTCTGCTCGAGAAAGGTGCCGATGTAAATGCCCAAAGTGGACACTATGGCAACGCATTGCAGGCTGCATCGGATAGAGGGCACACTGAGACTGTGCTTCTTCTGCTCGAGAAAGGTGCTGATGTCAATGCCCAAAGTGGACGCTACGGCAATGCATTGCAGGCTGCATTGGATGGAGGGCACATTGAGACTGTGCTTCTTCTGCTCGAGAAAGGTGCCGACGTCAATGCCCGGGGTGGACACTACGGCAACGCATTGCAGGCCGCATCTGATGAGGGGCACACTGAGACTGTGCTTCTTCTGCTTGAGAAAGGTGCCGACGTCAATGCCCAGGGCGGACACTATGGCAACGCATTGCAGGCCGCCTCCGATAGAGGGCACACTGAGATTGTGCGTCTTCTGCTCGAGAAAGGTGCCGACGTCAATGCCCAGGGCGGACACTACGGCAACACATTGCAGGCTGCCTCCGATAGAGGGCACACTGAGATTGCGCATCTTTTGCTCGAGAAAGGTGCCGACGTCAATGCCCGGGGTCGACCCTACGACAACGCATTGCAGGCTGCATCCTATGGAGGCCACACTGAGATTGTGCGTCTTCTGCTCGAGAAAGGTGCCGACGTCAATGCCCGGGGCAGACACTATGGCAACGCATTGCAGGCTGCATCCTATGGAGGCCACACTGAGATTGTGCATCTTCTGCTCGAGAAAGGTGCCGACATCAATGCCCGGGGCGGACACTACGGCAACGCATTGCAGGCCGCCTCCAATAGAGGGCACACTGAGATTGTGCGTCTTCTGCTCGAGAAAGGTGCCAACATCAATGCCCGGGGCGGACACTACGGCAACGCATTGCAGGCCGCCTCCAATAGAGGGCACACTGAGATTGTGCGTCTTCTGCTCGAGAAAGGTGCCAACATCAATGCCCGGGGCGGACACTACGGCAACGCATTGCAGGCCGCCTCCAATAGAGGGCACACTGAGATTGTGCGTCTTCTGCTCGAGAAAGGTGCCGACGTCAATGCCCAGGGCGGACACTACGGCAACACATTGCAGGCTGCCTCCGATAGAGGGCACACTGAGATTGTGCGTCTTCTGCTCGAGAAAGGTGCCGATGTCAATGCCCCGGGCGGAGAGTACGGCAACGCATTGCAGGCTGCATCCTATGCCCACGGCAGACGCTACGGCAACGCATGGCAGCGTGCATCCTATCTAGGCCACACTGAGATTGTGCATCTTCTGCTCGAGAAAGGTGCCGAGGTCAATGCCCAGGGTGGACTCTACGGCAACGCATTGCAGGCTGCATCCTTTCTAGGCGACACTGAGATTGTGCATCTTCTGCTTGAGAAAGGTGCCGAGGTCAATGGCCAGGGTGGACTCTACGGCAACGCATTGCAGGCTGCATCCTATCGAGGCCACACTGAGATTGTGCATCTTCTGCTCGAGAAAGGTGCCGATGTCAATGCCCAGGGTGGAGAGTACGGCAATGCATTGCAGGCTGCATCCGATGAGGGGCACACTGAGATTGTGCGTCTTCTGCTCGAGAAAGGTGCCGACGTCAATACCCAGGGCGGACCCTACGGCAACGCATTGCAGGGTGCATCCAATAGAGGGCACACTGAGATTGTGCGTCTTCTGCTCGAGAAAGGTGCCAACCTCAATGATGAAGGTGCCATATCAATGTAAATGTTGCCAGTAGTTAGTGAAATAAGCCACATGTTCTTGCCGGCAACACACCGAGGAGGGACACGACATGAGTGTCGGAAGCAAGGAATAACGGTAGGCCTAGTCACCCACTTGCATCATGATGGCAAATAAATTTGGTCTGGAACTGAACCGGTTTTCGCAAAACACATTATTAATTTCCTTCCCTATTACATCCAAACATTACTAAAATACCGTGCATTTCATCGTCGTTTCGTCTCAACACGTGGTTGTGGTGCACTTAGAAAAGGCCACCGAAGAAACCCTCAACTTTGTCCGCGGCATCACTGAGTGCGCCCTCAGAGCTGTCGACGACGCTCGTGACGGGGGCAGTAGCGGAGGTGATCGCATTGGGGTCGACGCCGAACTTGGCGAGACAGCCGGCGCACGAGGGCGGGAAGTTGGCGACTTCTTTGACGGCGGAGAGCAGGCAGCCAACGTCGGAGAAGGGATCTGGAAGAGGAAGACGATGAGAAAGCAGCATTTTGGAAGGGACGGGACGAGACGCACCGGGACAACCCAGATGCGGTCACTACATTACAATGATGGGATCTCAGACGCGGTACTGGCACTCAAGATGCAGTTACGAGTACTTTAGTAATCGTTTATGACACACCTGTAAAGGGGCGTTTCGCATCGACGTTAAAACCCTTGACGCCTCTGAAATTGTTATCTTTTGATGGCATTTGAAGTGTTTCTGTTTGAAGTCTTTTTTCAAATCCATTACAATTTTTGTAGTCTCTTTAGCGGCTGTGCTCCTCATCAGCATTTCTTTGTCAACGGCCGCCGCCGCTGTCCCGACGTCTCCCTGAGGTGTGATCGTCGTCGGAGCTGCTCGGGTGCCGCCATCGCAGGCTATCGTCCTCGTCACCTTCCTCATCCATCAGCACCCGCCTGCCAATCTCCTTGCCGACGCCCGATGCTACGCCCGCGGCCCGCCCCTGACGCCCGTCCCGACGCCCACCTAAGCGTCTACATCAACATTTGTCAACTGCTGCCACCATATAGTAGCATGCGCAACGGCGATGCCCGCCCAACGCCCGCCCCCAACGCCTGCCCGCCGCCCGCTAGGCCACGCCGCCAAGTGACAACCGTGACTTGTTGACCAAACTTCACTACAATCAAACCAGCCATTGAAATATTCTGAAACTGTGCCAGCAGCATACATTGCATTGGTATGTATGTCTTTTGATAATTTTTGCATCGGAGGTTCAGCGCTGCAGCCTGTACTATATGAGCGAACGGCGCTGGTCGTCTTCGAGAGCTTCACCTCCCTATACCCCCACACTCGGGGCGCTCGCAGTCGTCGGCGAAAGCCTATTCATTCTTGGACCATCTTCGGATCGTGCTGGTCGCATTCTGAGGCTTATGACGGACAATAAAAAGATTTCATTTCCATTTCCCACACGGCACACACTACCGCGATGGCGACGTTTTCACTGGCTGGAACGGGCAAGGCGTCCTTCAGCATTGGCATGAGCACGCACCCGATTCACGGCGGAGGACAAGGACGATCTGCTTGATTTTATTGAACAAGTTAGCGACATTATCGCGCTGGCACGGGAAAGGGACGGTTGACCCGCCGATTCGGGATGTGTTACATGGCTCTGGTGGAAACGTTGGTCAAAGCATCGGCGATTATCTTGAACAAGGAAGCGTGTCGGCGCTATCTCGAAGCCCTTGAACGCTCGTTTGCCGAATCGCTTCCAGTTGTATAATTAACACCCGCGCTCCGCTCAAGGAAGACATTGCACGAACCACGGTGGCGGCAGCAGCAGCGACCGTGAGTGACGGCAGCGGTGATATTGGCGGTGGACAAGGGCCGGCGACCGCAAACCAAGGCTCTCGTGAGGAGGATCCGGTCCTGCTCAGCGAGTTGGTGCAGATGGCAGAACATCTTGCATGCAAGAGCGGAGCGGATGCGTTTGGAGCGACGTAGACCTACTTGAAGTACGGCGTTCGGAGCGCTTCCTGAGCGGAAAGATTGATGAAGGCGATGAGCGACTGCATGAACTTGGAGGCAAAATTTCTGGGATTTGCGATGCGGTGGCGGGCGTCGAGAAGCAGGCGAAGGCGTCACACGACGGGCCGATGGAGATGTTTCCCGTTAGCGAGGAGCGCAACTCCAACGCGTACCGCCAAGATCGCCAGTATGGAAGAAGCGGCTTCGGATTTGGAGGAGGAATATCGGCCATACTGGATCCATCCGCCGAGCGCAGCCAGTACAGCTCGGACCCCGCGCGCAGTGCTCTATGTTACTATTGCGCAGGCAACGATCACTTTCTGCGACATTGTATGATACAAACGACGCACCTGAGGAATGGTTGGAGGGCGGTCATCAGAAGCTGGCGGATGGGAACTTCATTCCGAAGGGTTCAGCGCCAGCATCGAAGCGTGTCGCACTGGCAGAGTATTGGCGAGGAGATGACCCTGACTCAGGAGTGGAGATGGAACTCAGGGCAGGGCACATCCAGGATGACGACGTTGATGTCCTGCCAGATGAGATACGGAGGCTTCGGGTCGCGATGAGGCGCTTTGAAGCTGAGCGATACGCGAGTCGAGTCGGCCGGCGTTCAGAGGCAGAAGAGATGCATAACAGGCTGAAAGGCGAGTTGGAGGAAGAGGTTGAATATTCTGGCTTTGACCTCGTGTGTTGAACAGGGATGCGGAAGACTCAGAGTCTCAGAGTCAAGTAGAAATTCGCTAGCGGCGACGGCCAGCGGTGGAGCAGGACAGAGAAAGGTCCGAGCCGCTACGACGCGGATAAGATGAGTTTGCGCCGAGGCTGAGGAATCAAGGAGCGCGCACCCTCAGATGCATCATCCTGCGACCACGTTCCCAACTTCCCATCGAGCAGGAGATTGGCTGGTCCCAACCAACGTTTGAGCACTGGACATCCGTATTCATCAGGAGCGGTGACAATGGGTTTCGAAGTCAAGTAAAAGGGTGTGGCAGCGATGGCGGCTAGAGTGTCATCAGCTGGGATCCGATGTAGAAGAGACGAGTACGTATCGGAGGATCATCCTGGCTACAGTCGAGCAAGGGGAAATCCGTACTGACGTCAGGGTAGAAACAAGTGGCCAGGGAGTAAAATCGATTCGCCTTGGATGGGAGACAGCGCTGAAGCCTTGTTGTTCACCGAATTCAGGGTGATATGACTGGCTCTTGCGTGTCGGGGTCCGTCGATGGGGTGTTTTCCTCACGGAGAGACACGACATCGGTGTTGGAATCGTGGAACAGACTGGCCCTAGGAGGATGGTCAGAAACGACAATGAAAGACGGACCTGCCGCAGAGAGAGAGATTTGAAGCGCACTCCTGAGGTTAGAGACGCTCACGACGATCAGCAGCCGCTTCAGCATCACGTCTCCGCTGGTGAACAGCAGTTTGGCGTGCATGCTTGATTGAATTGGACGCCGGTTGTACAATTGTAAAGCCAACGTGTCGGGAGTACTTAGTCGTCTGAAGGGGCCATCCGTTCACGAGTTACGGCGAATGATCGATGGAAATGCCAGTTTCGAAGAGGAAGAGCAACAGTTCCAGGTGCCAGTGACGCTGGGCGAAGAATTGTGTAGATTCGCGGAACGAGAAGCACGACGTCGTGGGCACAAGCAAGAGCGATGCGGAATTCCCACGCTCGGATCAAGGCCATGGCGGGTCAAACCGCGGATGAATTGCAGTTGATGCCAGCCCGCAGCGTCCCTGTCAGGCTGCGAAGTGCCAAATTTAAAAGGGGAGATACGCAGTAGCTGAAGTGCATAAGTAGCATGACGTAAACCCCGGAGGATATCATGTAGAAATCAGTCGCTAATAATATCAGACTGAAGTTTTGCAAAGATGTCAAGTGAATGTCATGAGGATACAGCTGGTATGTCATGGCCAAAACATACCCCTGATATTCGAGGTAGATCCTGCGAGAATCTCTCGCAAACACACTGAGTGGACGTCGGGCTGTAATCCTGGAGTACTCTGCCTGACATCAACGGAGACATGCGGGGGCTAGTTCAGACCGACGCTCCGACGGATCGGCTTCCGCCATCAGAGGCTGACAAATACGACTCCTCCGTTGCTTCCGACCACCATCGCGTCCGAATACCAAAGAGCTCAAGACAGCATATGCTCATCGAACAAGCACAGAATACATTGAATATGCCAATTCTATCGCTTTCTGCTCTTCCTCCCGCCATGACCTCCCTGCCCGTTCCTCGTTTTCTTTTTTGCTGTTCGAGGTGTACAGTACTGACGATCACCGACTTTCTTCGCGCATATTTCTCAGGCTTTTATTGACTTTGGGTATCAGGTCTTCTCAGCCCACGCGTGCTTGCTAACCTTCGGACTTCTGAGATCTGGCGATTGGTGCTGACCGAGTCGATGAAGGACTATCGCGGGCAAGAGCGTTCTCTCCGGTGAGTTGTCGTTTGTTTCTTTTCGACGACCTCCGAGGCACATCCCAGTCTTCAGCAGACCTAACGGCTTCCTGTTCCTCTCGGAGCTCTCCTTCAACGGCACCCACATACAAGACATCGACTTGGTCCATATTCATCACCTGCCCGGCTTATGACGCTCTTGCTCAACAACACCGGCCAGAAAGCGCTAACCGACCAGCACCGTCCGGGTGGCACGTGATGCAAACAATGGGTTGGAAAGGACAATGGCATGCGCTTTGTCGACGCTTTGAGTGTGTCGTGTACTTGTAAAAAATTCAGGTCGCTATGTACATCCGGGCCGATCACCACGCCGTTGACTAATCCATCACCAAGCCCATCGTATTCGCTTTGCGTCTTGCGTATTTCTGCTTCGTATGTTTGCGCTGACGTCTTTTGTGGTTTTGAGGAGCAGGTAGCCGAGCGGAAACCTGGAGCCTGCAAGCTCACCGAGAGCAGCGTATACTTCGTACTGGCTTTTATTCGTCTCGACTGTCAGAAAGTAAGTGAGATAACGGACAGATACGATGCTGATGGACGTACAGGTCGAATCAAGAGCGAGCTCGCGGACACGGCCGCCCCACTTCCACAAAATCTCGGGGAGAACAAACGCGATTGCCTTCGTGCCTTCCATTTCGGGAACATCGACGTTCTCTGCGCGATACAGCGGTGGGCGGTTAACGCTGGGGTCGGGTGGGAGTTGATTTATCGCAGCTTCGTTGATGAGCAGACGAGCAGATTCCAGCTCGTCGTCAGCCCGGCGCCATTTCTGCTGATTGAGCTTGATCCACAGATGGTAGACGTCGCGCCGCGTGAAAGGCAGCTGCCCCAGAGTGCGGTATTGCGGCAGGGCAACAAGAAACTGATAAATCTGCGGCGGCCGCGTCAAATCTGACGTCGAACAAATGAAGTTTGGTTCAACGCACCTCCGGAGTTTCATGTCGCAGTGCTGGAGAATAAAATCCTTGACGGCGTTGGGCATTTGTCTGCGGCCATAAGGTACGTGGTCGAGCACGTGTT
This sequence comes from Mycena amicta, assembly GCA_029282125.1. Classification (NCBI taxonomy): domain Eukaryota; kingdom Fungi; phylum Basidiomycota; class Agaricomycetes; order Agaricales; family Mycenaceae; genus Mycena; species Mycena amicta. Next base: position 143,287 of record JARIHP010000035.1, on the reverse strand, counting down.
TGAGTTTGACGAGTGCCAGTTGGGAGTCGTCATCGACTCGAATAGACAGCCAACCATCGCACTTGAAGGTGAGCATTTGGCGTCGATCGCGGTGCTTCTCGGCATCATCGTGCTTGCTCGGCAATAACTGTCGTTTCTCGAGCTGGGCGCAGTGGTAGTTGAACGTCGTTGCAGCGAGGTTCTTCCAGTCGTGTTTACTGTGATAGCTTTCGAGAGGTGAGGTGTTAAAACATTCAGAAATTGAAGAACTCACTTAAACTTGTAGTCAATGCACGAATGGATCTCCTCTGCGATCAAGTCCGCTAAATTTCGCCCCTTCTCCTCCCCCGTCTTGGCAGTATCCACCAAGGCACTAAACGAACGCGCGCTCTCATGATGAGTCTCATCCATGGAAATGATGGCCAAGAAATCCTCAAGCTCAATGACGGTGAGCTCACTGTCATCGTCATCCGCCGCGGGCTCATTCTCCTTGTCAGTCAATTCTTCACCAATTGACTTGGTTTTTTTTTTGTTAGGTTCAGAATTGCGAGCACTATAAGGCCAGCAAGAAAAACCCGTGGAAAACCCGTGGTAAGCTTTATGAGTCATTTCGCCCCGGCTAACGATTCGCCAGCGTCTTCCATGTTGTCTCGCTCCGGCGCTCACTCCTTCAGCTGTCTATCGCGACCAATCCGGATTCTATATGGCGATCTGTGAGGTGAGTGGCATACCATCGACTATCTTCCGCGTTACTCACCGTTGCTTCTCCAGACAACCAATATTACTTACCGGCAATCTTACACACGTGGTTGTGGCACGTTTTTCCTCCTCCGTTGCTGTTACCATGTTATCTAATTTCTCACAGGATTCAATGCGGAAGGAAAAGGTCGCCAGCATTCCGGGAAAGAACGCTTCTCACGTTGCCACCAGCTTTCCGTGGACCGAAGCCACATCGAATCTGAGGTGTGTCGGCCAGTATCATCATCGAGTGCACGTCTAACCAGTAGATCATACAGCGACTTTGAAGGCCAATGCAGACCTACGCAACGTCTCATCGCCGGCCAGCCCGGCCCAGCTTCGCGAGCAGTTGCATTGCCAGCTGGGGTGTCAATGTTCCAATCACCCTTTGTCTTCTTCGACGGATTGCGCGCATCGTGCATCTCTTTCCTCGCTCTCGTGGCTTCTGATTCTTATCCAACTCCGAGAACAAAGGTTGCAACTTTTGCTGCACGAGCTGTGCCTGGACTAGGCTCCAACGAGCCTCTGGAAGACAGACCAGGTCTGGTCTACGCTCGCACCAAGATGCGGGGTCTATGTTTAGTGTGTCTTGCTCGCCTGTCTGGATAAAAACATGCTCAATTGTTCCACAGTGGTCTTCAAGGGAACTTTGAAGAAGATATTGAGAGGGCAAGCCCTCATCCGACGTCAAGCTCGAGCCCGATCTTGGCCACCACAGTCCAAAACGGCTTCAACACATCCGAGGACTGGCGCCCACAGCGGAAAATCTCACGAACCCAATGCAGAAGGGACGAAAGCGCACCGTCTCAGCCCTATCCGATGGAGAGGAGCAACCCGTCGGCGAGTGCGACCAGGAGCAGCACTCGGATTAGATTAGATTACTGGAATGAAATATACTTTTTCGTGGCGGGTTTGGGGTGTAAGTACGCTGATGCAGAGTATGCTTTTACGCTGGCTGCTAAGGGCCTGATCGGTAACCCTGAGTTGCGTCTGAGTCGGCGCCTGAATCCTGAGTAACACTTGTCACAATAATCAATGCTTTTGTATCCCACCTTCATGAACGCGCTATGGTCTTCCACATCGTCCGCCAACGCTGCGTCGTCGAAGCTATGATCCGAAAGCGTCGTGCCTGACTGTCTACCGCCATCCTCGCCGTTGTATTCTTCTCGCATGAGCTGCTCCAAGTCGTGAAATCCCCACCCCGTCCATTCCACACATCCCTCCTCACAGGCTTTGCCTGGCTCAACGAAATCCTCACCGGGCATCCCGACCGCACGCGAAACCAGCTGGGAATGTCGTCAGCGATGTTCACGCTGCTTTGGGCGGAACTCGTCGCGACGTGTGGCCTTTGCGACAGCCGCTATGTTACAGCCCAGGAACAACTTTCAATCTTCGTGTACTGGCTCGTACATGGGAGCAGCCAGCGCGAGCTTTGCGAACGATTCCAGCGCAGTGGTGACACTATCAGCAAGTACCTCAACAAGCTACTCGAGCTTTTCATGGATGGCTTCTTCGACAAATACGTTCACGACCCCGTCGACGCATGCCCGGACAAAATCAAGACGAACCCCAAGTGGTACCCCTTCTTCCGACTCTGCCGCGGAGCTACCGATGGTGTCCACGTCCTTGCGCACTGTCGAGACGAGGATGTCGTGCGATATCGCGATCGCAAAGGCTCGGTGACGCAGAACGTTCTCGGAACCTGTGATTTTGATATGCTCTTCGTTCATGTCCTTGCCGGCTTCGAGGGAACGACTGCCGACGGTTTTCTCTTTGATCATGCCCGTCGTGCCGGGTTCTCGCTACCCGCCGGTCAATATTATCTCGGCGATGCGGGATTTGCCAACTGCGAGCTGGTGATGACGCTGCATCGAGGCGTGCGCTACCATCTGAAGGAATGGAAGAAGGGCGAACAACGGTACGTCGCACCATCATGGTCTGGTGTCTTCTTCTGACTGCTATAGACCTCAGACACCCGAAGAACTCTCAATCTCCGCCACGCCCAGCTGCGCAGCGTTATTGAGCGCGGCTTTGGGGTTCTCAAGCGCCACTTCCGCGTTCTCACGTCGCGCCCGGAGATGGGCTGTCGTCAGCAAGCGCTCGTCGTCTGTGCAGCCGCTGCGCTGCATAATTTCCTCCGTCCGCATGAGCCAATCAACGAGTTGGAGGAGGAGGAGGAATACGATGTGGAAGGGCATGCATATCTGCGTGGGGCGGCCGGTGGTGAGGACAACGAACGCGATATAAATCATATAATGCCCCCGGTTAATGAGGACGAGACGACCCGTACCAATGCTCGTAGGGATCGTATCGGGAAAGCAATGTGGGCTGACTATGTTCTTGATCACGTAGATTTGGCTTGAATTGTGCGTCGAATACAAGTGTGTGCGTCGAATCATGAAATACAGAGTCTTTGAACTGGAATACAAGCTGGAAGGAATCTCGTCAACACGTCAACGCCGTGCGTGCTCCATGGCTATACATCTCTTGCCATCGTATATCTCGTAGAGCTCGTCGAAGTAGACAGGGTTTCGTGAAGGACTTGCCATATTGCTGGATGCTGTATATCTGTAGACGGTCAGCACTTGGAAAATGGACCGTCAGAGGCACGCACCGCAAAAAAACTCCTCCTGGAAAGCTTTCGTTGTGCGCCAGTGCTTCTTCTCCTCATCCCAACCAGTCCTACTATACAATCCGACAACGCAATACGCCTGGAAGTTCTGCTTGAGCTACTGTAATATCAGCACCAATGAGATTGAGTATACAGCTGCTCACGTATGTAATACGGCTCTGGCACTGCAAGCCTGTTCTCTCTGGGACACCTTGTGCGCGGACCGTGTTCACCGCTGCAGCAGCTATCGGCCAAATTTTTGGATTCCAGGTCCCACTGCTTTGGTAAATCGCCTTGTTTTCGTACATGATGGTGAGGAGAGCAATCGTCTCTGTGGCAGAGAGAGGCGGAGGATGGGAATTCACGGGATGCATTGGGAGCTGGAGGGATGGTGTGGGTCGAGGAGAGGAAGCAAGACGTGATGTGTGACGGGCTCAATATATCTGCTTCTGCTGCCCTGTCCATGCTCAAGATGTTTCAATTTCCGAGGTACAGAATGCTATATGTATGTGCGATAAACTCTGGAAGTCAGTACAGAATGCAATGCAATACAGAATACGTGTGATATGATTGTTATATCCATGCACATTCACTCCGAGCCCTCCGGCCTCCGGACTTACCGGAGACCTCGGAGACTCCGGACTCCGGACTCCGGACTCCGGACTCCGGACTCCGAACCCCGGACGTCCTCCGACATAGACCTAAGCCCTCGGGCTACTTGGGTTTTTACGCAATGAAGGTTTACTGAGCGTTTTCCATATTGGGACTCCATTCTTATTGTTCTTATTGTCTCTCGCTTATTTCCTTATCTATCGATAATCCTTATTGTCTAGCTACTTACTTCTTCGTCTCCTTCCGGTTCCCTACTTACTATAAATACCAGTAGCTACTCGTCTTGTACTTCAGTTTGATTATTAACGTTCTTGACTACTCGTCTTGCCTTTGCCTCTCTCTTCCGGTCATCCTCCGACTTGCTCCGCTTCCGCTCCGCTCGTCGACCGGAACCTTCCGTCTCGTCTCCGGCCAGGGTAGTACGCACACCCTTACTCTCCTGTGGTGCTTGCGCTCATTCCGGTTACATCCGGTATCTCCGCTCCGGTTACCCCTCCGGGTTACTTCCGTATATCTCCGGCACGGGATTTAACAGTATAATCAAACTCACCTACCTCTGGTCTTTTCCTCATGTCCTACATCGATACTCCTCCTGCGGCGATCATCGAGCGCTCATCTACCGATCGCCGCAACTCTCGTCTCTTCTCTCACGTTGTTCCTCTTTCTCCCATCACCGAGCACACTCGCTCCGCGACCACTATGGCAGAAATTCCTACCTCCTTCGTCGGTCCTACGATCCATCGTCGTTCCATGGACGTGCGCGGTCTTCCGGATACTCCGGCAAACTTCGCGCCTCCTCCTGTCCCTCCTGTCAATCCTGTTCCTCCTGTCGCTCCTGTCCCTCCCGTTTCTCCGGTCGTTCCGGGTCTTGTTACCTCCCCGGACTTCTCTCCGGAAAACGTTCGCGCCTATCCACGCTCCCCTCACCCCCAAACTCGCACCAGAACTTTCAACCCTGAGCCCATTCCCTTTAGTGGCTTCACTCCCGTTAGGGAGGAAGAAGATGATGAACCTTCTGAGCATGGTTCTGGTGGTTATCCTTCCGGTCCCGGAGGCCCCGGCGAACCTGCTGGTGGTCCTTTTGGTTCCGGAGATCCTCCTTCTCCTCGCGGTGGAGGCGGAGGTGGTGGTGGTGGCGGTGGAGGCGGAGGTGGTGGTGGTGGCGGTGGAGGTGGCGGTGGAGGTGGCGGTGGAGGCGGGGGTGGTGGTGGTCCCCCGGGACCTCCAGGAGGCCCTCTGGGCCAAGCTCCCCCGGTCAATGCGGCAGATGCTGCAGAGAATCTGCTAGTCATGACTCTCAACGACTTCCGATCCGCCATTCACCTTTTCGGAACTTACCAAACTCGCGCTCCGCGCTCCACCCGGTCGAACCTCCGGAATCCGGACCTGTTCGATGGTTCGGACCCTTCCAAGCTACAGTCCTTCCTCTCGCAGTGTTATTTGCACTTTGCCGAGCGTAGCCAGGATTTCGAGACCGACACGGACAAAATAGTCTTCGTCATCTCCTATTTGCGCGGAACCGCTCAGCAATGGTTCGAGCCGAACCCTTACGACACCTCCAACACCGTTCCGGTCTGGGACGGAGACTTTCCGAGGTTCGTTTTGGAGCTGCAGTTGTACTTCGGTCCCCATGATCCTATCGGGGATGCCGAGGGTGCCATCCGCTCGTGTCGGATGAAGACCGGAGACCGGATCGCGACTTATATTGTCACGTTCGACCGGCTCGCGGTCCTTACGGCTTGGGGCGACAACGCTCTCCGGCACCAGTTCTACGAAGGTCTGCCCCGTCGGATCAAGGACGACATGATTCACCACGCCTATGTCAACACTCTTCTCGGAGTCAAAGGCGTTGCCCGTACCATCGACGCGCGCTATTGGAAGCGTCAAGCGGAGAAGGATCGGGATCGGGAGAATGGGGGCGAAAGCTCCGGCCCCGGTGGAAACACCGGCGGTCAGGCGGGCGGGAACCGTGGAAAGCAATCCGGTTCCTCACCCGTCAAGAACACCTCTCGCCAATCCGGCTCCGGTAACTCCGGTGCCTCCGGTAACACCGGAAATCCTCCCGCGTCTAACCAAGCGCACGCTCACGCTCCGGTGGCTAAACCCGCCAAGCCGTACGCCAAGTTCCTCGACTCCTCCGGCAAACTCAATCCGGCAGAACGTCCTCGTCGTCTCAAGAACAACCTCTGCATGTTCTGCGGAGGCGCCGGTCACATGGCTTCTGAATGCAAGAAGCGTCCGGTCGGTGGACGACGAGCTGCAGTGGATGCTCTGGCCTCAGCCGAAGCTTCCGGGTCAAAAAATTAGACTGCAGTCCGGATCCCTCAGCCTCCGGTCCGGGTTGCGTTGACTCCGGAGTGCTTCCTGAGGTTCGTCTCAACGCGTCCAGTCTTTCCGCTAATGCCCTTTATGTCGATATCATGCTTTCTCTTCTCCGGTCGGACTATACATACTCTGATTCGGACTTATGCTCAACCATACCCCAATCTCTTGTACAACGCTTAGCCTCGGGATTCAACTCCCGGATATGTTCTCTTATAGACTCTGGTTCTTCACACTGCTTCATCTCGAAAGAGTATTGCGAACGCCAAGCCTTGACAACGTTTCCAGTCCCTCCGGTAACTCTCCGGTACCTCGACGGCTCTTCGTCTATCATTAATCGGCAAATCCGCCTCCTCGTCAAGTTTCCTTCCGGCGATGTTCATTTGATTGAACTCTACGTCACCCGTCTTGATTCTCCGTGCGAACTGGTACTCGGCTACAGTTGGCTCTCCCGCTTTAATCCGTTGATTAACTGGGCTGATGCTACGATATCTTTCGAAACCCGCCGTTCCGGATCTTCAGTGTCGACACCTCAGACTACTATGTCTGTTCCTGCTGCGGTTGTTCCTACTATGGACGAGGCCCCGGTAGCTCCGGTCGAACCGGCTCCGGCTCCTACACCGTGTCCGACGTCATCGCCTCCTTCCGGTCCTTCTATGGACACTTCCGGTCCTTCTATGGACATTCCGGACGCTTCCGGTCCACGTCCTTTTTCTTCCCCGCCGCTGGTGTCTCTTGTTTCTGCTGCGGCATACCACACGATCATTCAGGACAAGTCTACCGTCCAGTATACCTTGCGCACTATTGCTACCGATGGTCTTCATGGCCGGAGTGGATCTGTCGATCCTCCGGACCTTTCCGGTCTTCCTTCGGAATACCACGACTTCGCTGACGTCTTCTCCGAGGAGGAAGCGTACAACCTTCCGCCTCATCGGGAGTTCGATCTCAAGATTGAAATCGCTGAAGGCGAAGTCCCTCCGATCGGCCATGTATATTCCCTTTCGCAAGCCGAGCTCTCCGCCCTGCAGGAGTTCATCGACAAGAACTTGAAGGCTGGTTTCATATACCCTTCTCGTTCGAGTCATGGTGCTCCGATCCTCTTCGCCAAGAAGAAGGACGGTTCCCTCCGGCTTTGCGTCGACTATCGGGGTCTTAACCGGATCACTTGGAAAGACCGGTATCCTCTTCCCCTCATCGCGGATCTCCTCGATGCTCCCGGGAAGGCGCGTATCTATACCAAACTTGACCTCCGTCACGCTTACCACCTTCTCCGAGTCGCTCCGGGCGATGAGCCGAAGACCGCTTTCCGGACCCGTTACGATTCCTTCGAGTTCCGGGTCGTTCCGGAAGGTCTTACCAACGCTCCGTCCGCTTTCCAGCGATTCCTGAACACGCTCTTCGCGGACTTGCTCGACGTCTACGTCATCGTGTACCTCGACGACATTCTCATCTTCTCGGACGACCCGGCTATGCATACCAAACATGTCCGGGAAGTACTCAAGCGCCTCCGCGCTGCCGGGTTGTATTGCAAGCTTCCGAAATGCGAGTTCAGCGTCACCACGACGGAGTATCTCGGTTACATCCTGTCTCCGGACGGGTTCCGGATGTCTCCGGAGAAGGTCTCCGCGATTATGGACTGGCCGGTCCCTCGGAAGGTTAAGGACATTCAGTCCTTCCTTGGGTTTTGCAACTTCTATCGACGCTTTATCTTCAATTACTCAGCGATTACAGTGCCTCTTACTCGCCTGACTCGTTCGAGCGTCAAATGGGAGTGGTCCGACGACTGCCAAAATGCCTTCGACACCCTCAAGCGCACCTTCCTGGAAGCGCCCATCCTTCACCACTGGCTTCCGGATTGACAGATCACCGTCGAAACGGACGCCTCCGATTACGCCATCGCCTCCATCCTGTCCATTACCGGAGACGACGGCGAAATCCATCCGGTTGCGTTCCGGTCCCGGACCCTTGGTCCCGCGGAACTCAACTACGACACGCACGACAAGGAGTTGCTCGCCATCTTCGATGCCTTCACCATTTGGCGTCACTACCTCGAGGGTAGCTCCCTTCCGGTCGACGTTGTCACGGACCACAAGAACCTTGAGTACTTTGCTACGTCCAAGGTTCTCACCCGGCGTCAAGTCCGGTGGTCCGAATACCTCTGCCACTTCAACATGGTAATCCGGTTCCGCCCCGGTAAGCTCGGGGGCAAACCGGACGCTCTCACTAGACGATGGGACGTCTATCCTAAAGAGGGAGATAGAGCATACGGTCAGCTTAATCCGCAGAATTTCCGACCCATCTTCACTGACGATCAACTCTCTTCGTCACTCCGAGCTACGTTCCTGGAGGCTCCGGTCCTCCGGGCTACGGTCATCATCGATGTCAACAAGCTTCATGCCGACATCCTCACTCATCTTAACAATGATCCCGCCGCGGTCTCCGGTCTATCGGCCGCGGCTTCCGGTACATCTCCGCGCTGGACTATCGACGATTCCGGTCTACTCCGCTACGACGAGCGCATTTATGTTCCATTGGTCTCCGGAACCTCTCCGGAGCTGCGAGTACGTGTTCTACAGAACTTGCATGACCATGTTCTCTCCGGTCACTTTGGACAGAATCGTACCCTTGCCCTCGTACGACGCGAGTACACCTGGCCGGAAGTCCGGACATTCGTCCGGGACTACTGTCGGTCCTGCATTCTTTGCAAGCGCAACAAAAAGCCTAGGCATCGACCTTACGGTCTGCTGAAGCCCCTTCCGGTTCCGCTCCGGCCCTGGCACTCGATCTCCATTGATTTCATCGAGCAGCTACCAATGGCCGGCGAGTTTGATACCATCCTAGTCATTGTTGATCGCGCATCTAAACAGGTCATTCTTGTACCTTGCGACACTCATATCGACTCTCCGGAACTCGCCCGGCTCTTCCTTATTCACGTCTTCTCCAAGCACGGAGTCCCCAGCCATGTCACCTGCGACCGGGCTCCGAGTTTGTCTCTTCCTTCTTCTGGTCTCTCGGAGAACTCCTCAACATGGAGTTGCACTTCACCTCCGGTCACCACCCGGAAGCGGACGGACAGACGGAACGCATGAACCAGACCGTGGAGCAGTACATCCGGATGTATACGTCCTATCAACAGGACGACTGGGACAAGTTACTTCCCCTTGCCGAATTCGCACTCAACAACGCTCCGAATGCCTCTACCGGCATTTCTCCGTTCTTCGCGAACAAAGGCTATAATCCGGCAATCTCCATTCATCCCGAACACGATGTCGCTAACACATATGCTAAGGACTTCGTCGTCGATCTCCAAGACCTGCACGAGTACCTCCGGGAGCAAATCACCTTCGCTCAGCAGCGATACAAAGAAACTGCTGACCGGAAGCGCTCTCCGGATCCCCGGTTGCAAGTCGGAGACTTCGCCTTCATAACTACCAAGTTCCTTAACATCCGACGTCCGACTCCGAAGTTCACCGAGTCCTTCATTGGCCCGTTCGAAGTCATTGCGAAACCTTCCGCCGCCTCCTATACCATCCGGCTTCCTCCGAACCTCCGGCAAGTTCATCCGGTATTCCATATTTCCCAACTCGAGCCCCATGTTCCAAACCCGTTTCCGGGTCGTGAGGAACCCCCTCCGGCTGCGGTCGAAATCATTGACGGCGAAGAACACTTCGAGGTCAAACAGATCGTTGACTCGAAGATCGATCGGAGATGCCGGGTTAAGCTCCGGTATCTCATCGAATGGACCGGCTACGAAAATACCGACGAACAGTTCACTTGGGTCGGTGCGGACGACGTTGACGCTCCAGAAGCGCTCGACAACTTCCACCGGCGCTTTCCGGACAAGCCGGGGTCCCGACTATTGACCTTCCGGTCTTCCGAACATTCTTCCGGTATTCTTTCCGGTTTCCCTCCGTTTTGTTTCAGGAAAGTCTTGTTCCTATTACATATACAACTATTCATTTTATATTTACATTTTATTCTATGGCTCTTTGGCCAAACCCCAACCTCTTCTTGCCCCCATGCTCGTTCACTCCGAGTCCGAGATCTCGAAGATCGGCTGCCCTGGTTTCGGGCCTGTTCCCGCCGTCTTCTCTTTCTTCTCCGGGATCTTCCCGGGCTCCGGTTCCGCCTTCACCTCCGGCGCGATCTCCGCCTCGCCTTCCACCGACTCCGGAACCTCGATAGCCCGCGTCAACGCAGGCGGAACGACAATCGGCTCGGGTTCCGGTTTGATGGGGATCTCGACCTCCTCCATGTCGTCGTCAGACCCCTCTGGACGTCCGGCTGGCTTCTCCGGTGTCTTCCGAACACCGGCCAGTCCCGATCCACCCTCTCCACGATCCTCCGGGTTCTCCGGTGCATCCGGAACCACTGCCCGCGCCGCTTGCTCTCGCCACGCGCCAATCCGCGCGTCCGTCTCGTCTTCCGGTTCCAGCGGAGCTCTCTCCGAGCGAACGGGTGGGCCGGAGGCCTCCGGGGCGATCTTCTTCGACTTCTTCTTCGGCTTCGGAGCTGGCTCTCGCTCCTTCCGCTTCTCCGCCATTTGTTCCTTGCGGGCCGGCCACGCCTTGTGAATATTCCCCGGGCCTCGCATCTCCTCCGAGAGCTCCTTGACGATGCTCAGCAGATGGTCGAACTCGCTCCGGGTTACCGGGCGAGCTCGACTGCGGGTCCGGACCACCGGACGCTCCTCCGACTCCGACCCCGAGCTCTCCACGACCTTCCGAGTTCTTCTGGGTCTCGCGGATCTTCCGGAGTTTCCGGTTTTCTTCGCATCTTCCCGCTTGTTCACCCGGGGAGGCTTCGGGTTCAAGGAGCACCGAATGCGCTTACGGCGCAAAACTCGCACGCGATATGGCCTTCGACGACGAAGCACCGTTTTTGGGCTTTGGTGCAATTTTCGCAAGCTAGGAACATTCCGGTTAGTTTCCAGTTAACCGGACGGAGATCACTCACCGGGAATCTTCTCGGTCTTCTTCACCGGAACCGGGGCCGGTACCTCGTCTTCAAACGAGCACCGGACTTCTCTCCGCTCGCACTCCCGGCATCCTGGCACGCTATCGTCGATGATGCAGTGGATGTCCCGCTGCTCGCAACGAACGCATTCTGTTGCCGTTAGTCATGTTCCGGGCGGTTGAATCGGGTCACGTACGTTCCGGAGCCTCCCGCTCCGACGGTTCCTCCTCCACCGGGGAGTCCTCCGACGACTCCGACATCTCCTCGTCCGACATCCGGGCCATCGTCGCCTTCAGCCGGGCATCCTGCACCATCCACTGCCGGGATGCCCCGTTGGCGCGCTCCGTCGTCTCCTCGAGTGCCCTCCGGGCATTCTCCACTGCACGCTGGCTTTCCTCCAGCTTCCTCCGGGTCTCCTCCTCCTGCGCGACGATCCGGTTGAGGGTGTTCGCTGCCGCTGCCTCCGAGGCCATTCGCCGGGCGAGTTTCGCGCTTCTCCGCTGCCGGTTCCGCTCCCGCTGCTCATCGACCGGAACCGGAGACCGGGCCTTCCGCTTGCCCTTCTTCACCTCCTCCCGCTTCTCCCTCGACCCCGCGCTCTCTTCGCCGTCGGAGGGCGCTCTCGATCCACCGGAGGGCCGCTGCCCGTTTCCGCCGCCGTTGCCACTGCGTCCGCCGTCGTTGGTTTGCATTTTGGTCGTCGTGGTGGTGGTTCAAGAACAAGAGTGGTTTTGATGTGACATGTCACAAATGTCGTATCAAATAGGGTGATCGGACGGAGAAACCTCGGTGATATTTCTTTTGAACGGGAAAATTCTAATTTGGGTCTTGTGTTCTTTGGGGGCAAAGAACGCAAGAGGGGGATACTGTTATATCCATGCACATTCACTCCGAGCCCTCCGGCCTCCGGACTTACCGGAGACCTCGGAGGCTCCGGACTCCGGACTCCGGACTCCGAACCCCGGACGTCCTCCGACATAGACCTAAGCCCTCGGGCTACTTGGGTTTTTACGCAATGAAGGTTTACTGAGCGTTTTCCATATTGGGACTCCATTCTTATTGTTCTTATTGTCTCTCGCTTATTTCCTTATCTATTGATAATCCTTATTGTCTAGCTACTTACTTCTTCGTCTCCTTCCGGTTCCCTACTTACTATAAATACCAGTAGCTACTCGTCTTGTACTTCAGTTTGATTATTAACGTTCTTGACTACTCGTCTTGCCTTTGCCTCTCTCTTCCGGTCATCCTCCGACTTGCTCCGCTTCCGCTCCGCTCGTCGACCGGAACCTTCCGTCTCGTCTCCGGCCAGGGTAGTACGCACACCCTTACTCTCCTGTGGTGCTTGCGCTCATTCCGGTTACATCCGGTATCTCCGCTCTGGTTACCCCTCCGGGTTACTTCCGTATATCTCCGGCACGGGATTTAACAATGATACGGGATACGTGCGGAGGAATACAATGATGCAATGGGAGACAAGATACAAACGTGCAATGCAAGCGGGAGCCACAAACTAGTAGAAGTCGATACGCCCATCGGCCTTGGCCTTGTCAAGGATGACGCGAATCATGGCCGAGCGCCGGTTTGCGTTGTTGGTCTTGACGAAAACATTGGCGGCTTGGACGTTGTTCGCGTAGTGCTCGGTGACAATAACGTAGAGCATCCCGTCGGGGTCGTAGGGGAGAAGGTCCTCGTTGTCGTCGAGGATTTTGATGACCGCGTCGCTGTGCGACGAGTCCTCCTGGAGGCGGATGGGTTCACCCATGGCCTTGCCGAGACTCTCAAGGGACTTTGCAACGTTGTTGGCAGCATCCGAGTTACGCTTCACACCACCCCCCGAGTTGGGTTTCGATTTTGGCTGGGGAGCGGGTGTCGGGGTCTGGGTGGAGGGCTTGAGGGGGGAGCTCTGAGGGATGGTTAGCTGGTGCATGGTTCTGCGTGAAGCAACGCACGGGAATCATGTCTCCAAAGACATCCTTCTCGACCGAAGTGTTGCCCTTTCCCTTCTCTGCAGCCGTTGGTCCCGCATCGTTGTTGACGCCTCCACTTGTTCCCTCCTCCTTGTCGTCCACAGGTTCCTCACTCTGAGCTCTCTCGCGGCGGCCTTTGCGCTTCTTCTTCTTCTGCTCCCCATTCTCTTTATCCCCGTCGCGGTTGCTCTTGCGCTTGAGTCGTCTGCCCGTTACCACATTTTCGCCAGTAGCCTTGTTCTTAGCGCCATCATAGACCTTGTCCAGCTCCTCGTAGTAGGGGCACGGTGTTGTAAAGCACTTTTGATATTTCGTCTGGTCGTACATCTGCTCGACGAAGATCAGTCGATGAAGAAGGCAAACGGCAGATCGCGCACCGCAAAGAACGTCGCTTGGAAATTGTCAGTCGCGACGCAGTGTTTCAACTCATCGTCCCACCCGGTCCCACTGTAACCTGCGACAAGACAATACGCCTCGAATGTCGTTTTGAGCTGCATGATTTTGAGTGACGGTTGAGCAACAAGGAAAGATGACCATACATAGCTGTTGCGGTTCTGGCATTGTGTGGTGGTACACTCGGAAATGCTTTGGTCGCGGACAAGGTTGACTGCAGCGACGACCAAGGGCCAGACGGGAGGTTTCCACCCATTACCGGATTGCTGGGTGGCTTTGTTCTCGAGGAGGCATGTGAGGAGCGCGCGGTTTTCAGCCTTGCTGAACTTTGCTGCCTGAACCATTGCCCAGGTCGACTGAGAGGTCGAGAGTGGCTCTACGGTGGAAGGAAGAGGCCAGCGACGCGAGCGTGACAGGCAGATTCAGGCAGGATTCAGGTGAAATCAATTCATTGATAACTGACTCGTATTCAGACCGAACTCAGAGTTACCGATCAGGCCCTAAGCATGGCTAATAATCCGCAGGCGATGACTGGCTGAAGCGTAAGGATAAGATGCTGACTCAGCATCGGAAGAGCCGGCCCGGGCTACGGCATGGGGTCCGGGGTGGAAGTGGCCGGATTTGACTGTTTACGGTTGACTTTGGTGCAACAGTGGTTTTCGGTAGTTTAGTATGACAATAAAGTACTTGGGTTTGCCATACGGAGTAGTGGCCTTTCCAGCAAGTACAATGTCCAAAGATGCGGTACAATTGATCGCGGCTGCACCGAGTATCGGTACACGGAGTTCAGACGCGGTACATGGGTCAAAACGCGATGTGCGGTACTAGGAATGACTAAACATGCTTGGCTGAACGAGGGTACGCCGCCTTGAAGTCCTCCGGATACTGATCTGCATACTCCCGTGCAGTCTTATACTGGATGCCGTCCACCTCACAACCCCACGTCAGCAACGGGTTCTTCTTGGCCTTCTTCGGCGCTGGTACGGATGATGGCGGGCCGGCATCCGCCAAGCGCTGGCTCGTCGAGCGTGCGCTTTGCCGTGTCGACACCGACAACACGGCATCGACTGCAGCCGTTGCGCATATCTGGAATTCGTCAGCTGTGCGAGCGCAACAAGCATTGAAGCAAACCACTCACCTCATCATGATTGTCCGAGAACGAAGAAAACCAAGACAAGAGATATGATATACACACTCAGGAAGCCCACCGTAGATGCAAACACCCAACCATGCTACGAGAACCACTCCAAAAGAATGGCAGAGATCGCAAGGAACTACCACGAAAGTATACAGGCCGACCAAGAGCAGCCAAACGAGCAAGAAAGGGAAGAAGCCATTATTAAAGCCCTAGACACCATAGAGGCCAGGTTAACACCGGAGCCACATGAAGGGATGAGGAAAAGAATCACCCGAGGAGAGGTGACGCAAGCACTAAAAGCGTCGCAAGCGAACCGGGCAGCAGGCCTAGACGGCCCTAACGTACGAGCTATGGAAAAGCCTCCAGTCGAGATGCGTGGAAGACGAAAGGATGAACCGGCCCGCTTTTGATGTAATCAAACTCCTGACGCTCGTCTTCAACGACATCAAGGAATACGGAATCGCGGACAATACAGACTTCCTCGAGGGGTGGATGTGCCCGATATACAAGAAAGGAGACCGAAGCGAAATCGCGAACTACCGCCCCATCACTCTACTCAATACGGACCACAAAATCCTCACGAAAATAATAGCCATGCGCTTCGCACGAGTTGCAACAACACTAATACATAAAGACCAAGCGGGCTTCATGCCGGTGAGGAGAATAACGGACCAGACAATGCTAATCCGCATGGTAATGGAATACGCTGAAGCGGCAGAAGAAAACGGGCTAATTCTTGCGCTGGACCAGGAAAAAGTGTATGACCGAATCAAGCACGACTACCTCTGGCAAGTACTGGAGCGATTTGGGATACCGAAAGAGCTGATACAGACCATTAAGCACCTATATAGCCAAGTGGAAACCTGTGTAGCGATCAACGGATACATGAGCACGAAATTCCCGATCTGCAGAGGGACACTCCAAGGCGACCCAATGTCATGCCTACTCTTCGACCTGGCAATAGAACCACTAGCCGAAATGCTCAGAAAGTCGCAACTACAGGGATACAAGATCCCTAGTACGATGGAAACCCTTAAAGCGTGCCTCTTCGCAGACGACCTCAACATGTTCTTGAACGCGAAAGACCGCATAGAAACTGTGGACGAAATCAAAAGACGAATGGTGCAAGGCGGCAGGTGCTAAATTCAACGCGAGTAAGACGAACACAATTCCCATTGGAACCGAGGAGTACAGGGAAGAAGTAATACGCACACGTAAAACAACCCCAGCGGGCCAGGAAATACTGCTAACGACGAACCTAGTTAAGGACGGCGAAGCCATACAAATCTACGGGGCATGGTACGGGAATGAAGCGAACGATGCCATGCCATGGGGTCCGAGACTGGAGAAAATGGATACCGCACTAGAGTACTAGTACATCCATGGGCAAAGCAGAAATGCGCAAGACCAGAACTTATAGATTGAAGGACTTCAAGTTTCAATTAAAGGCTCAGAAAGCTGCTAGCTAGTGACTGGGAGTTCAGGCAATCGGACCACATGGGATCGCACCATGAATATATCAAAAAAAAAAAAAAGATGTTTTCTCCAAGAGAAGACTGACTGGCAAAATTCGATTTGAACTGTGAATGCGCAAAGCGGAAATCTCATTGGTTATCAGTTGTGCATGCGACTCTTGTCGCTCTCGGGGGCTAATTCCTACTGGACGTCGAAGCATATCAGCAGCGAGTATAATGATATTTGATGAGGCTGCCTCGACAGAAGAGACTTTATCCTGGCATGTTAAATAGCATTTTCTGTTGGATTACATCTGCATCAGGCCGAAACCGATGCGAAAGCTTTACAGAGGTTTCTTTTGAGATATACACTGCGGGAATGTCCATGTACAACTACGATACTCTAACGACAGCGACGAAACACAGTCCCAACGAGAGGAGTGGGGGGAGTAAAAGGGAGTGATGATTCAAGGAAGGGATCCAGACCGACTCGGACCCGCCTCCGGTCGCTGCTGTGGCAGCGGCGGCTGCGCCTTTTCCCGCAGGGAAAGACGGACTTGTGACTCGACACCCAAATCCATGTGGTACCGCGGCGGTAGTTCAACCACCTCGGACTGATCCGCCGTAATCACCGTCACCGGTGCCTGCCCCGCGTCGTGGTTGCAACACATACGTGCGCGCTCTCTGGTTGGGGTCTGTCGTCCACGACGAGAGGACCTCGGTGGCGGACTGTGAGTTGCTTCTGCCTCGGGAGGTCACAGATTGAGAGATTGGTCGGTTGCCATACATGTCAGGTCTCCACTCGAATGCGTCGACTTGGGGATGCGGTTGTCGACGGAGGCGAAGGAAGAGGAAGAAGGCGAGGGCGGCGAGGATTCCGGCACCGAATGCGCTGCCGATCCCAGCGCCTACTGCGAGAGCCCGCGCTTTCGATTTTGCGCTAAGTTGTGATCAGATGATGAGCTGTGAGGGTAGGAGAAGAAGATGTTTTACATCGTTCCGGGTGCCACTGAAATCGCATTAGACCTCGTGTTTCCACGGCAAGAAGAACCGAAAACTCACAGCAATCCGTCGGTCCAAAACCACCACCGTGCAACGGTCCAAAGTGCCACAACTGTCCGTCCGCGCTCTGAAGCGACAGGAAGAACGGATACGACCACGGCAGAGAGACCGTCCAGTCAATTGTGCTCATGCTGTTCGAGGTAATGTTGAACGGCGGATGGAGCGGAGGCGCCACCTGGGATATTCGTGAGTGAATTCACATAAAAAAAGGGGAAACACACACCGTCAAAGTGTAGGGAGGTTTGCCCGATTTCGGCGTGACCTTGATATCGGTGCACTTTGGAGCGCGTCAGCTAGCATCACGACTTGAATCGAGTGCATATCTACTTGGTCTGTAAAGCCAAACTGCGACAGGGGCCCTGTATGATCGGTCGCGTCGACCTGAAGCTGCGTGGGGAAGGTAACATTCTGGCATCTAGGACCCCGTCTCAAAATTTAACAAAATAGAGGAAAGAGAGGACAAAACTTACGTGGGTTCCGCTACTGTTGAATTCTGAATAACCGTGTACATCGCCTGACAGCCTCCTGGAACGCCGTTCGTGTCCCACTGAAGGGGTGGTCATTGAAATCAATACTCCTCAAAAAACGGGGAATGAACCATGCAGATCTGATACTGGGTTCCCGGTGCGAAAGGGACTTGCCAGTCCTGCGAATATCAACGCTCGGAGCTATGCGAGATGCCCGCGGCGACGTACGAACTCAAGCCCAATCCCTACGTCGATAGTGAATGGTGTGGTAAATGTCCTGGGTGGGAGGCTCATTGGTACGGTTGTGAGGAGAAACTCGGAGGGAACGCACGATGTATAGACGACCATAGAATATGGCGCCATTGCATTGGGACTACAGAACGCTCAGCGCTTAGAGTTCATCCGACTCGGAATCCGTACCCAATCGCTCCCTCTATCGCGAGATGTGATTAATACGGCGAGCAAGCAGAGAAAGCACGCACGTCGTCCCCATTTAATGTTTATCGTCTGGCATTGCTCTATTGCCCACATCAGGACTCACTCCACCGCGGACTCAACGCCACGAACTGCGCACCTGTAATTGGAATCGGCGGCGCCTGTCCTGGGATGTTATAGTCGAAGAAGAAACCCTACAGCCCGCCATTAGCCCGTAATTCAGGCAAAAAGTCCATAATGACACACCGGTTCCAGAAGCGGAACGACCTCAGCGCTTCCCGCCACCGCAAACAGTCCCACCACCGCCAACACCGCCGTATGCATCGTAAATCGGTCTAGCCGTGCGGAGAAAGAGAAGGAGGAAGAATGTGCCAGCCTCATCGCATCCACTAGCCAGAGAGGAGCGAACGAGGAAAACGAGAAGAAAGGACGATAAACCTGGCAAAGGGCGGGAAGGGGGAGGGGAGCTTGACCGGAATGAGCGGCAGTCGCTGCTTTTGAGGTGACAGAGCGTGTGAACATGCTACGCGCATCATCGTGTTGATGGCACGCATTTCGGTAAATTGTTCCTTGCCGGAGATCGAAGTAAAACATGTACAGCAGATCATTCGTCTGAAGTGACTGCGACAGCGTCTGTTGTTTATCAGTAAATGGGCAACGAGTCGCTTGCAGTTGCGGCTACGAAAGTGAGCGAGGTATTAAAAAGAAGTACGAGCCATAAAATACGAGCCATCTGCTGCGCAACAGAGCGGGAAGAGAACGTACAGCAGATCATTCGTCTCAAGGCAGGATTTGTTGTTCATCAGTCAAGGAACCAGTGAAAGTGAATAGACTTGAGGCGCAGATGGTGAGAAGGGGCTGATGCATGCAGTCGTGGGGTTCATCGCCTTGGCGTTGTAGGTATGTCTCACCAATGTCTGTGGTCAATCTCGGACTCACTTCACAGTGAATCCCGGAAATTGCATTGAAAACTTTCCATAGGGGGAAATTGGAATGCACGGATGAGCATTTGAGGAACATATATATAGAGTCTGTCGTAAATCTAGCGGGATTGTTTGAACGAAGACAGCGGGAGGGAGGCAGGGTATTTGAATGGCAGAAGGGTGGGAGAAAAACGCCACGACGGAGATGAGCGGAGATGTGAGCGTAACATCATGATTTGCCCGGCATGACGGTCCGTCCTCCGGTTCGGATCCGCGCAGCCGACGGCCGCACTGCCAGTGTTCAACCTTGTTCTTCGATGGAGGCGTTATAAAATCGCTCTCATCGTCTACATCTGTAGAGGTACAAGCCCTTGCTCCGCGGCTGCTGATGGAATCTAAAACTTGCCTCACGACGCGTTGACAGACGTAGAAGTACGAGCCCGCCATAGCCCGCCCGACATAGGTCTGGGTCATGTAATAAATCACCGCTGCAACCGCTCCACCACAGCGCAACCGCCTCATCACCGCTTTGACTGCAATACGACCTTACTGAAGAATTCTGTCAATGTGTTTCATACCCTCTCAACGATGTACCGGGTGTGGCTCGCCAAATGTGCTTCGTCGATAAAACTCACAGAGCTGTCCGTTCAATCGGGTATCGGGACATTCTTCCAGCCTCGGATCTGGTTCCTTTTACTTTGCTTCTGTTTCGATTCTCATGTGCACATTTTGTTCAATGTTTTTTTTTTTTTTTGTTTCAATTTGTTGCCTGGGTCAATCGTCTCAACCCAATCTAAAGTCAACGTATCTTCGTCAGTAAATCCCTTTGCGTCATTTTGATTCCGTTTCCTCCATCCCCGTTAATATTCCGAGTCATCTCGTTTCATTCCACCGAAATCGTGAGCCGCTTCCGCACTCTCGCTCTCACCCGTCCTCAACCTAACCTTCCACCTTCTCATCTCCCTGCCCCTCCGCGCTGGAAGACCTCGGCTGCGGCGCCCCGTGCTCAACGACCTCAACATCCTCGATGACATCGTCGTCGGCCGTCGCAGGCTCCGTATCGTGCGGCAGAAGCCCATTCAGCAGCGCGGCTACGATGCCGGCGGAGAGGACTATGTGCGTGTGAGCGGTAGCGGTCACAGGAGGGGAACAGCCGAAAGAGAACTGACAAGGAGTACTCAACACGATCGTCATCGAATCAAACCACCCCTGCAGTGCCTTGCTCGGATTATCCACGCCCTCGAACAAGTGCGTGAATATTCCCGGTACGAGTAGGTCGCCGAACCCGAAACTCAACGCTGCGGCCAGTACGAATCTATAAAACATGATGAGCTGCCGGTTCTTCGCGTAGAGAGAGGGACAGAAGAAAGGGCGGAGAGGCTCACCGTTCCCTCCGGCCCCACTTAACCATCCCCAACACCCTAACCCCACTGACCGCGACGCTCGCAAACAAGAACGTCGTCACACCGCCAAGCACGGGATTCGGGATTGCCAGCAACGCGCCGGCGACTTTGCCGAGGATGCCAAAGAGGAGGAGGAAGGCGCAGCACCAGCGCCCGGCAGTGACTGACGCGGTGCGCGTTAGGGCGATGACGCCGTTGTTCTTGAGAGTATTAGCGGTGGGTATAGATATGGGAAGAAAAGATCAAGACAGACCTGGGCGAAGATGGATAACGGTGTAACCGTGAACAGCGCCGAGAGGAAACCGCCAATACCATCGCTCTAAGTCGAGTATCAACAAAAGAAAACGAGCAAGAGGAGAGAGATGAGATCGTATAACGCACCAAGACCCCGCCCTGAATGCGACTATCGAACACCTCTCCGTCAACAGGCTGTCGAGAGACTTCAGCGGAGGCGGTGATGTCGCCGATGGCTTCCATGGCGAGCGAGACTGTGTGTCGGTGCATCAGCATCGGGAGGAAGTGGACATGGAAGACAAACCGTAGACGGCCAACATGGGCAGAACCGCAGGGCCGTAGACGCCAATTTTGAACGTGTGCACCCAGAGGAAGGTAATGGCGGGTGCCGAGTCGATGGTGGAGCGGTCGGCGTACCCAGCCGCAGAGGCGACGATGGAGCTGTGGGTAATTAGCGCAGGAAAACGAGAGAGGAGGAAAGCACACCCAACCAACAAGCCCACGATGATACTTGTGTTTTTCAAGAACGGGGACCCGAACATCTCTGTGAGGATGATAGTGACAAACGAGAGGAATCCAAGCCCGATGAATTCAGGAGAGCCCCATCTGTGCGAAGATGAGTAGACTGGCGCGGAGAATGGAGACGTACGGGAGAGGTCTCGGTGCGAATATCGTCGGACATAGCTCGAATATACCTGAAGTTGGGCGGGAAGAGCAGGAGTTTGAGCCTCCGCCCCAGTTCGGGATACCAGAGGAGCCAATAAGGGATGCACCGATGGTTAAGATGACGGTTCCTGTGAGTTATCGCAGGGTTAGCGCAGGGACGACAAGAACTATGCATGCAGGGAATCGACGGACCAGTGACCAGCGGCGGGAAGACTCTCCTCAGCACGCGTATTGGCACAAACGCCATGCCAATCTCCAATAACGAACAAATCAGAGATGTCCCAAGAAGCTTCCCGTACGCCTCGGGACATGCGAGCCTCGAGACTGTACCGTCTGCCGCTGTTGAGCTGGGACATGTGCCATCCGCATACATGGCATCGAATATCGCATTCGCCGTGCTGAGAGTCGCGAAGGATGTACCGACGACGCTGATGAGCCCAGTTCCCAGATAATAGCCGCCAAATAGCTTGATGCGGGACATCTGGACCAATGACAGCAGTCCACAGCCGATAAGCGACGCAGAGATCATGTAGGCGGAGGTCCGAGCGTCGAGGGAGAGTGCAGAGGCAAAGATGATGGGTGGGGTTATGAGCCCTGCGAGCATCGCTAGTGCGTGTTGCAGGCCGGTGGAAATGGCGAGGATGAGAGGCATTTCTTCGTGAAGTGCGTAGAACGGCGGCTGGCGGGACTTGGAGGAGAGGTTGCCGAAGGGGAGGGTCGGTGTGCAGAGCCTTGCCAGCGAGTCAACAAACATCTGAGTAAGAGGACTCGGCGCACCAAGCATAGTCATAATCTCCCAGCCAGCCATGCCGCGTTGTAACCTTTTCCTTCGCGCGTCCCAGCATCGACGGTCGCGGTGTGGGCATGGGTTGCTGGTCGGAGGCCGTCGACATGGCGGTCGGTCGGAGAGCTGCTGACAGGTTAATTGAGCGGCGTGACACCGGGACGCGCAGATAAGCGATTGCCGGCGGATTTACCCGGCTGCCGAGATAAGCCGGCACGCGGTCCCGTGATACAGGCGAACCTTGCCTGGCAATGCCTGCGCGTGCGATTGCTGACAGCCAGTACACCCGAGTGCGACTCCATGTGGCGTGCGCCTAGTTTGTTGACCTCTCCAATCGTTCATTCTGCGCACTGGATCGAACCGGCCTCGGGGTTTCATAAGAGGATTCCGACATCTTTTTATTCTCAAAGTTCCTGCCCTTTAAAGTATTGCTTAGTGTTTCCCTAATATTGTCACCTCCGGGACTGTATACAGAACAGAATCGTAAATCGTTGCACAGTGAACACTGCATGAACCCGTGAAGGTGCCTAGAAAAACTGCAAGCGGCTTACTTCGTCTTTTCTACCTAATTTTTACTGTTCCGAATTCTTGACCCAGGGGTGTACTACTACTAGGCAACTCGAGTCAAAGGTCCTTTTGAGTCCTTGGCGCAAACTGCTGCAGCAATTCACACATAGGTACATGAGCCCCCACCTCCCCAAAGAGTGCCCGAGAGTGATTAATGTCGCTTCGCAGTCCTTGTATGGTCGCTATTACGTCGCCTGCGCATACCTCGGTCAAGCCGAGCTCGGGCCACCCCCCCTCTTGTCACTCTGTTTTTCTCATTTGAACAAGTGAACACCATTGAGCTCTTGCTCCGCACTTCACACCCATCCTTTTTATTATCCTCTTGAAGCGTTGTGTACCCAAGAGTGATGATACCATTGCCTGTTGATTGGCTTCTTCTAAAATATCTTTAGGCTGAAAGAAATTTTTACCGTCTCGGCGGCAATTTAATATTTACATAGAAACACCTGGCCAGTATATCCGTCGACGTCCGGTAGGAAATGAACCCCGAGAGCGACTCTTGTCGCATGCGCAACTGCTGGCCAATAGGAGTTCCGCATTGCCCATCCACGGTTCAAACCGTGTTCGGCATTGTAGGTATACTGGCCAGCTTTTTTTCTTTCTTTCTTTTTGGAAATTCTTACTGAAATCCTGCAATCCCATATGGTCCGCAACATTTTCACGTTTACCTGAATTCACTGGAGTTCTTTGTACCTTGTCAAGGTCCTTCAAGTTAGGAATATTCTAGTCTTTTTGAGTTTCAGGGTATGTACATGTGGCCGGCTGCATTCCCACTCAAACAAGTCCGAGAGGGACCACATGGTCCCATACACAGTCTGTGAACCAAGTCTCGGGTGGTACAGGTGTAGGAACACCGTTCACTTGGTGCTCGGCCATTCTGGATTGTTTTAATGATTTTTATATTCCGTGATTTTCCTGAACCCTCATCATGAGTAAAATCGAAGTTAGCTTAAGAGATGTGCACAAAGACTAGATGATGAAATGTGTCCAAAGAATAGAGCCGTAAAACAGTGTTTGTCACTCGCCATCGCCCGCTGGAATCGGCTGGATCAGCCGGGAAAGTATATTGGATGTACTTATAAGCTTACTAGTAGCCGGCTGCATCGTCACTTGAACAAGTCCGAGAGGGACCACACGGTCCCATACACAGTCTGTGAACCGGTAATTAGGTGGTACAGGTGTAGGAACACTGTTCAATCGGTGCTCGGCCATGAGCAATGGGTTGCCTACATGATTTTTCCTCCGTGATTTTCCTGAACCCTCATCATGAGTAAAATAGAAGGTCGTGAGCACTGGGCATGCCACCTGCACAAAGGCTAGAAGATGAAACGGAAAATGCCTCCAAGGAATAAGAGCAGTAAAACCGTGTTTGTCCGAGTCGCTGGCCATCGCCAGCCGGGGTTGGATGAACCGAGAAGGCATACCGCCGCTCTTCTGGACCAGCGTTAGCCTTAAGGCGGCTCGCGTCGCATGTGCCATCTTTACATCATCATGATCGTGGATTTACACAGCGGGCATTAATTGCGGAAGGATCCAAATGGCAGTGCAGCGGAAGTGCAGCGCCATGTCAACGGAAGTGCACATGGCATCACTCCAGAAGTTACAAAGGGAAATCAATGGGCAGGCAAAAGCTCTTTGTGCCACTCAAGCATGAGGTGCCACAGTGTCAGCTCATATTCACCACTGTTGCCCGATCAAATTCTTTCACAATAATAGAAATCTTCCGCGCAACGTCACCGCAATCATCAAAATTCTTCATCAGCCATCAGACTCGTGCACCCGAGGACTTCCGTTTAGCGTTTCATCGGGCAACAAAGACACTTGCCTCCTTCCAAAGACATGCCATGTGCACTTTCATTGACTTGCCGCTTGCACTTCCACTGCACTGCCCTTTGCATCCTTCCGCAATTAATGCCCGCTGTGTTACGCGGCACATTCTGGTTCAACCCGGCTTCTGGCCATTATGCCACTGTGTTTTTTTTTTTTCCCCAAGTGTTTCCCTGCGTACTCAAGAGCTTCCCTATCCCACCTGGCACGCACCTCGATGAGGGAGGCAGGCAGGCAGTTCAACAAAGAAAATGGTAAATTCAGTCCAAATTGAAGACCTGCTCAAAAAGAAGAAGAAAAATTAAGTCAATATCTCCGAGTCTCAGTGACGACTCGACACAATTGTTTGGATTGCAAGTCAGCCTCAAGGCGACTCTTGTCGCGTGTGCAATCTTTACGAGAAATAGTAATTACGCTGCACATCCTGGTTCAACCCAGCTTCTGGCGTGCGCTAAGCGCCACTTGAACAGCACTCCTTTTTTATCTGTGAGGAAGGTCAGCAAGAAGCGAAATTCAATCCATGTTAGTATAGTCGATTCTTGGAATGTAAACAAGTCAAAGGACGAAGCGAACGAGCTGTTTGGACACGGAGGCTGAGTGGGAACCGGTTGGTGCGGGCCGTGCGGGAATCACGGGCCGATCTCGGATTCGGAGCCGACGACCGACGGTTCAACCTTGTTCTCCAAATGGCGAGCCTTGTATTCGACGGAGGGGTTATAAGTGAGGTCTACATCTACGATTACAGGGATGGTACTAGTACAGTGAAAGGTATGTGTGTGATACAGTAGTGTCCGGTGTTTGAACTAATCATTGGTTGTACGAAAAACAGTGGGAAAGCATTGCGAAGAGGGACGGAGCAGGTGCAGGTGCAGGTGGGAGAGCAGAGATAGCGAAATCGACAGCGATGCGTGGAGGAGCGGAAAGCAAAGCAAAGCAAAACAGAGTTCCGACGCCGCCCAGGTGGTTACTGGGATGAAAGCGGTGAGTTTACGAGTTCGGCGCCCAAGATGAAATAACTAACCGGGACAATTTGGCCCTCTTCAGGACCTATCATCCCTGCGTACGCCCTCGTTGGCTACGCTGGAAAAGCTCTGCCGAACGACCCCATCCCCGGGCAAACCGCGAGCCATGGTTGCCAGTGGGAGTGGATTGGCGGTGGGACTCGGGCACATTCAGCCGCGTGCGCGTGTGAGCATCCCAGTGCTGCTTGGACGCAATAGCTTTGCCACTGCACAGGCTAGAGAGGTTGCCCATGCACTGAAGGAGATATGGGGGCCGCGCTGGCTGATAGTAGGCGGCGCGGACCTGGGTTGGTAGGCGCGGACCTGGGTGGGTACGGGTGGGCGGGGTGGGGTGGGGCTGGGAGGTGACGGTAGTGCGCCGTGCCTCATCAGCAGCCCGTGCTCGTCGTTATATACGTCCATCTCGCTGGTCCCAGCGTCGGAATAACGTGACCGGCGGAAGTGCACTGCACTACCCTGGACGAGAAGGTCGCAGTCGAAGAGATATAAAATGCAGCCGCTGATTGACGTGAGAGGACGGCGGCGTTCTGCATTACCACCGCGTAGAGCTTGAGCCTCCAGTTTTTCGTCCTTCCTCAAGCACGGTTTCGAGCCATCGAGTCTGGAAGATTCGCCTTCTGGTACCCGCTTGAGCCCTAGTTCCAAACGCACGCAAGAGCTCGAAATCAAGTCTACCTCCCAGTTGGCAGTCGCCGTCCTTCATCCCAAAGCGGTATTCGCCATGACATCGACCACGTAGATTTACATCCAGAAGCCGTTCCAGGTTTGGTAGCAGACAAGAGGAAAGAGTTACAGCACAAGTGAGACTCTTCGACGAGTGGGGAACGGCCGAGGCGCGAGCGCACGGAACTTGGTAAGTATTCGCCACGACATCCGAGTCGACGTTGATTTACATCCAGAAGCCGTTCCAGGTTTGGTAGCAGACAAGAGGAAAGAGTTACAGCACAAGTGAGACTCTTCGACGAGTGGGGAACGGCCGCGGGGCGGCGAGGCTCGAGCGCACGGACTTGAGACGTTGTTGGAACTGCCCGAATGCTCTGTGGTGCAGATAGGAGAGAAGCGGGAGCGAATGTGCACTCTTGTGGACTGGACCCGATTTGAGAAGCGCGCAGTGGGAGTAGGGAAATCGAAACAGCAATGATTCAATCCAATATGCGAATCACAGACGGCGCCGAGCGCATATCTTCCTCGGGCTCCGTCTCATCCTCCAAGCCGGTGATATCCGCAGGCAACTGCGCCTCCCTCCACGCCCGAAACCCGCCAACGATATCTGTCGCATTCAGCAGCCCAATCTCCTGCAACGCCACGGCCGCAAGACTACTCGCCCTCCCTTCCTCGTCGAACAATATCACCCGAAGGTCATACCGATCCACAATCAATAACCGCTCCTCGCTCTGGGGATCGAACAGCCACTCGAGGTGATTCCGGTCGACGACCAGCGAGCCGTGGATGCCGCCGCCGCCGCCGGCGTCCCGTTCAGACGGGGAGCGAATGTCGACGAGGAAGGTCGGGGCGTGGACACCGCGGGTGGATGGTGTACGTAGCTCGTCGAGGGCTTTGCGGGGAGTCAGTCGCTCGAGCTTGGTGCGTGCGAGTGCCAGACGGGTCGACGCCGTGAAGCATCCTGGCGGTGGGATCAGCGGGTCCATAAGCGGCCGGGCAGACTTTAAAAGGACGTCTGAGAGCGCAGCTTCGTCCGTTGACGGAGTTGTGGGCCCAGCGGGAGAGATGCGTTTGACGGAGGCGAGCCAGAGGTGGCCTTCGTTCGTCGTGGTGGTGATACGACCGATGAACTTGGATGAGGCGAGCAGGACAGCACGTTGGACGTAGTGCTCGGGGGAGCCGCATATCATCAGCGTGTTGGTCTTGCCACTCGTCGCCAGCGCAAAGATCTGCGTCAAACTCCTTTAGTTTCCCCGGGCAGGGCAGGCAGGGGATGAGGAGATACTCACGAAATCCTTGACAAACAACAGCTGTTTCCTTAATTCCTCCGCTACGCGCCTCAGAAAGTCCTCGTCGTCGGCTTTCGCAAGTATTAGGAGGACTCCCATCCGCACGCCCTCGACGGTCTTCCCGTGGGCCACGGCACGCACGGCGACCTCAAAGGCCGCGTGGTTGCGAACATCTTCGAGCGTCCGCTGTACTGGGCCGGTGGATTGGGTGGATCGGTCGGGGGCGATGGACGCGGTCGACGTGGATGAGGAGCGTCGTGACATGTGGCGGTGTGTGGGAGCGGATTGCCCTTTTGGGTATCGACTGGACAGGCGTGTACGTGACTACGGATGTTCCCGAGAATTTCATCGAAAACATAAGGCATGAGTACGTAGGGCGCTGCTCAACTTGGCTCTCCTTGATCCTCTCGCATCTTTACCTTATCCTCCATAACACGAGCGAACAGCGATAAAATTTCCAATGCGCAGTCGCGATTTGGGGACTCCCGAGTCCGAGTCCTCTTTCGTCTCTGAAAAGTGCTCCAGAACACCGCTAATCCCGGTGAGAGTGACAAACACTCTTGCACGAACCATAGGACTCGTGTCGCTACTAGTCGTTGTGAAAAATTAGGACGAATTTAAACGTTGCGTTTCAGCTAATCTGCGAGACGCTCACTTTAAGAGCGCTATGAGTCGCCCCGTGATTTTTGATACTGAGATGGACAGTTTGAACCAGTGACTGCGCATCTGCGCCAGCGCGTGACACGTCCCTTCTCGAACTCGAGCGTTGGGCGAATCGAGCAGTTCTGCAAGCCACTGTAGTTGCTTTTCGTCCATCGTGTCTTGCCTGTTCTCCAACCGCGCGCGTGCGCGCGCCTCTCCCTTGCGACAGCTTGAACATATTCATCGCTGATTTGACATGAGATGCAAACCTAGATCAGAGACAAGGGCGAAGCTTACTTCAGGAGGGACTTGAATCGGTCGCAGAGCTTTAAATCAAGGATGGACCCAACCGCGAACTCGTAGCGCATGAGATCTTCCATTATGTTCCAGGTGAATGTCCGAACCCAAGGGCTCAGCGATTCGAGCAGTGCCGTGACGTGGTCTAGGGCATTAGCATCGATAACGGCGCGCGCGCCGGCTGTAGATAAAACAATGCTACGCAGCGCACATAGTGCACTCTCGATAACTTTGACCTGTTCATCCCTGATCCAAGATGAACACCTGGCTGAATAGGTAAAATAAAAACTTGCTGCAAGAGTGCCACGAGTGGGGCACACGGGTTTACACCCAACACATTCCCAATTGTGGACTCGTGGCTGGCCAGCCTCGCTAGAGTTCCGCATGTGCAGTACCGCACCTCAGGAATCGAGGATCCAAGCAATTTCGGAAGGCAGTGCAGGATCTTTGCGTCTATAGAAAATTTCGCGCCGTCTGGCCAGCGGGCGATGTGAGAGAGTGCGAATATAGCTTCTTCGACAAGTTGCTCATCTTCCCGTCTAACTGAATATCAGAACATTCATTACAACGACATCACAGACTCACTGCAATAGAGACACCAGTTTCACACAAATGTTTGCACCCAACACAACCATGGATTTACAATCAGTACATGCGATCCCGCCACCGTTCTGCACGTCCATCGCTGAACCTGGCTGTTTGACGATTCCAGGAGGTGTGGTATGTGGTCTAGTATCTCTGCGTCAATAGCAGCGTGCGCGCCATCCAGCGATTGGGTGATATGGGAGAGCGCGAAGATCGCGGCTTCGAAAAGCTCAGCGCTATCGCCGCCTTCGTTGCTGATTCAATATGAGGATCTGGTTCCAGACCAAATAAAGAGACTCGCCGCAAGCAGGTGTACCTGGGGAAACGAAGGATCATTTGTGGTGAGTGAGAGATGTGGCGTGATCATACATCCTCGGTAGTAAGAGATGGTTTTTGATGCATCACTTGTCTCTACCGCTGGTGCTAGGGTCCGCTAGCCCCGCGCGCGTGCTGCGCCCTTCGCCCGCCGCAATCAATCCGCCCGCCTGTCGGTACATCAAGCATGTGTTAATCCCGGATGCCGCCGGGCCTTCGCTACCGGTACCCGCTGGCAACCGGCTTCACCCGCCCGTCCCCGCCGCTTCACCCGCCCCGCCCCTCCGCTCCATGCCTTGTTTGGCTGGAACTGCGCATCACGCTGAACGCCGCCCGCAAGGACTGGTCAGCGGTGGTATTACCCTGCCGCCATGGCTTGGTCATGGCGCCAGCAACCGCAGCAGCATGTCCCTAGTAGCCTGCATGCTCCTGCCTGCCATCGTTTCCTGCCAGCTGGCGCCCGTGCTAGCGGGCCGATACCCGGAGAAACGTAGCCGGAGATTACCGCTCCGATGATCGCTCGTCGGACTTTGATTTCGGAGTCTCGGCGTTACTGCCGGTCAGCTTCGAATGAATACTTGCAATTTTGCGCTGCACCCGTATTTTTCACTCGACTTCTGAGCATTCAGGGTGACTATGGGTGGAATACAGCGTCCGATCAAGGTCCCACCTTCCCACAAAAGTCCCTTGGGCATCCGATCTGCCCATTGCTTGCTGCCGATGTTCCTCGCCAAATCTGGGTCCAGATTGTGCTTGTTCCCATAAGTATATCCTCCAAGATATCATCCCAATAGTCTACTGAATCATTTTTAGCAAGATTTGACGCGTCAGAATCCGACTAGAGCTTGCTGTATTGTGCATCAAAACCAGCCTGAAGAAGAGCTCGCTTCACCTTCTGTGTACTCTGCCTGCGTGTTTGAAGTTTTAGAGTTGTGAAAGGTCGTCTAGAGCATCTATACCTATCCATAATAAAAAGACTTAAGATCCTTCCAAACGTTCTCGCTCCTCTGCTAACCCTCGACTCCCTCCCATATACGGAATTGTAACCATGCTTGAAAACAGAACTCCCAAACCATGTATCTCCGGTTCCACCTCAGAGACAGGCGTAAATTTTGGCATTTTCGGAAACGCCTCGAACCCCTCTACCTTAATATGCGGCAATTTGAAAGATCCATCCTCTTTGTCGTCCCCCAGAGCACGAAAGGTGCATGTTCTCAAATGTGAAGTTGAAGATGTGGAGAAAATGGACCTAGATATCGAGAGGCATGAAGTAATTAGGACCCTTCATGTTTTTATTTTGTCCAAAAACTGCATACCTGCCGCTAGGGACGCTCTGCGCTCGTCCCGGGTATGTGGCCCAATCTGGTAATTCCGTGACGTCCGACGATCTCGGGCTTTCCCACCGCGACGACTCTCTTCCTCCCACGTCGACGACTCCGCCAGTCTCGACGTCCTTTCGCCGCTCCGCCCATCCCCGACGTCCTCTATGCCGTGGGACGTCCCCTGAAGGCTATTGCTGCCGTATTGCGCTCCATTAGGTGTGTAAATGCGCACTGCCGGCGTGCCAGACAAATCCTTCTCTCACAGCTCGATTCCGACGCACTGGAGAGGTTCCAAACACTCCCTCTCAGCCTCGCAGCTCCCGCTCTGATATCTGGACATCTGGGTGAGTCACTGTTCACCAACGAGTAACACAAATAGACTGACTGCATGCTAGCATGGTTTGGACGATACAAACAGCCCCTTCACGACGTCCGGCTCATGCCGTGTCGTCTCTCGTCTACCACATCCTACCTCGACTTGTCCACACCGACATCCCCCCTTACAATCATTCCACCCAACGCTATCCAGCGCTCGACGCCATCACTCCCAATGGACGGTCTCTTCTCTTCCTTCCATCGACGATGCCCGTGCGTGGAGCCTTCGAGACCTCGTAGCTCCCACTTTGTCAGCCGCTGCCATCCCCATTCGCCACCGCTGCTGTAATGCGCCCGGTGTGCTCGACGCAGGATAAGCCGAAGGTTCCGGATGACGCGGAGCAGCACCGGTGCGGGAAGTGTTGTGCGTACATGCACACTTTCTGCATCTTTCCCTTGTTTAACGGCCTATACTGTCCACAGGATGCTTCCGAACCTGCGCACGCTCTTCCATATTGCGCCAGCTCCACCTGTCCACCCTTGCTCCCTCCCTCACACCCGAGCTAACCGACGGCCAATCATGAAGGGCGAACCAAAGGCCCAACAGTCATCGACCTCCGCGGTGGTCGTCGTCTCGGCTGGGTGCGATACGCCGTGCCACATGCAGCTGAATTGTACGGGCATTATTGGATGATGGGTTGA
The DNA here is from genome assembly GCA_029282125.1 of Mycena amicta. Lineage (NCBI taxonomy): Eukaryota > Fungi > Basidiomycota > Agaricomycetes > Agaricales > Mycenaceae > Mycena > Mycena amicta. The sequence goes on along the minus strand of JARIHP010000035.1, from coordinate 111,597 downwards.
GGCAGCCGTGTAGTGCCTTAGGCTTCATTATCCACACATGTAGCGCTATATACTGCCCCAATTTCAATCTCGTTGCTCTTACTTTCGTGCTCGTCGTCTCCGACGGCGTCGAGAGGTGGATCGTCGTCGTGGCAGATGTCTGATGGCTCTCTTGCTTACCGGCGTGCTCAGGTAAGAGCCTAGAGACAGATGTTGCATTAAAAGCCACCTCTAACAACCGAGGATGTATGATCACGGTCATGCTCTAACAAGCGGAAGTGATCAATCATTTCCCCAGGGTAGGGTGGGCAGATATACGCAACGCTGCTGTTGGCGCAGCCAATTTGAATGCTCCGAGTCCTACACTACTGGCCAGCCCGGACCCAGAGCCAATTGACGTCGACGTGACTGGCGACGAGGGCATTGACATTGAACTGCCAGTGAGTCTTGTTCTCGTCGTGCTAGTATGTTTCTGACCGCTCTCAGGATGCCTCCCTCCCGATTACGCGCGCGCGCCCGCATGCAGCACTCTACGAGGCCGGAGATTTTTTTCAAGCCATCTGTCGCAAGGCAATGCGAAACTCCTTGGGCGTTGGGGCACTTGACATCTCGGGCGCTAACTTGGACGACGCGGCATCGAAAATGATTCTCACCGTTACAAGATGCGCTCAGGGCAACGACTTCACACATTGTCTATCGACCACCCAAGAATTTGCAATGTATGTTATTACGCTACAATATCCGAGTCCTGCATTACTGAATGGCAAGTATAGACGGCGCGAAGATCGGTCTGGGTGGTCGACCGGCCATGGTCCCTGCAAGGAGATCAACCTCGCCGCTCTCCATTGGTTTACCAACAAGTCCGAGTGGGTCACACCGAAAACTCCTGGCCGGGTCTCTGTTGCCCTTACGTCCAAGGACCTGGAGGAGGATCTCTTCAGCCGACACCGGCTCTTGGCCGCGAAGACTTTCGGAGCTATAGTCGGGCTGTCAATGGCTCGGGGCGTCGCACCGGAGATGCTCGAGCCCGCTCTTCTTCAGCTGGCTGCCAACGACGGAAACCCAGCGTCGCTTTCGCCGGACTTCCTTCGCGAGTTCTATCCCGCACTGGTCATCATGCTGGCGGAGATGGATGCTATCGGTCCCGACGGAGATCTCGCAACCTCACCAGCCATCGTCGAGCACTTGGCAACACACTACGACATGCAGGTCGCCGCTCTCCGCCATCGTTCTGTCGTGCTCCATAACCGCCTTGCTTCGGAGATGGTCCTTGTCGCTACCGTCGGGGCCAAGGGAGCTCGACACCCTGAAATCCGTGCGTTCATCGACGGCTTCAATCTTCCATGTGCAAATGGTCTCATGCTGGGAGACGTGCGTTATCCTTTCTTTCAATGTCTTTCCTTCTCATCTGCCTCCAGATAATGCGTTCACATGCCAACGGCACTTCGGCTTACATCTGCCATTCCCTCACGACGGTCATCCACGACACCGACTCTCTTCTCTCCGTTCCCGTTCCTGTCCTTCGCGTCCGCGCACCGAGTGCACCCACCCTCGTTCGCTTCAATGGCCATCTCGGCAACCCTATCGACCTCGACGCTATTTTCCTTTCTTTCCTCCGCGGCACGGGCGTACCATCCCGCCATGCTCTACAGGCCGCTGACCGCCGTATCAGCCCCCTTGTCTGCATTCAACTCGACAAGGTCGACAGTCCCAGCTTCCGCCCGCGCATGCTTTGCTGGGCTGCGACGGGCCATCCCCAGATTATGCTGGCGGAGCGTGACTACATCGAGGTCCGCTGGGTCAATGCAGGGGATCCCTACCACCCCGAACTCACCGTCAACTCCGAAGTCGCCACAGAGCTCATGAAGGCGGGCAAGCTCACATTCCGCTGCTGCTTGAATCAGATGAAGATCCCTGTTCTCCACCTCGATACCCTCCTCAGTCAGACCTATCCCATCGGCGACATTACTGCTGTCGAGCAGGCCATTGAGAGCTGGCTCTTCATTGAGATATTGGAGGCTATTGGGGGAAACTCTATTCTTTGATTAATATACAAGTTCTTCTCGTCGCTCTCCACGCTCTCTTGCTTTCTTGCTCTACCTACATTCTCTCTTGCTTTCGGGTGAACTCGCTTTTACTTATACCCACTTTATACCCACTCTCATTCCTTTCTGGCCAATACCTACCTCGCTTTGATTTTTTACCAATGGCTCACCTCGTCCCACTGAATTGAACTCGTTGACATCGACAATTGTGATCATGACCGGCCAAATTGAAACTTGGTCTAGAACTCTTGCCAGAACAGACTGGCTATACCATTTCTGTAAGCTGCATACATATAGTCGTAAGCTGTATACCCGCAGAGCTTTTCTCTATAACTCTAGTAACAACTTCTCCGGCCAAAGTATCTACCTCAACTTATTGTTGCTTGGTTAACGCTTGTACTCAGATGCCAGATGTGTGCAAGTTAGTTGTACTCAGACACTAACTCGCATGCATGTGTACACGCACTCACACGTTCACGATGCAGTATTATTTCTGTGAGCTGCATATACTACTAAGGTGAGATACACTCACAGAGTTGTTCTTTACCATCCTGGTAACAACTTCTCCAGCCAAAGTATCTACCCCCAACTAATCGTTGCTTCAAAAACCCTGCTTTCCGGCAAGGGCTCACGCTTACGTTCGGGTTCACACTCGAACTTATGTTTCTAAAATCATGAGTAAATCTCTGCACTTTATAGATATTGGCTGCTTATTACCAGGACCAAATTTCATCTGCCAGAGTCGGTGGTACTCGACAAATTAGGTGTAATGTGACAGGAATGAGCACGGTTGGTAGATGTGAGCTTCGTTAGTGGTATCTTCTTATTCTTTTGTCCTATCAGTATTTTGCAGTGTGTATTTAGGTTCAGTCTGGACCTTCTCCTGACTTAGTGGCTCAATCGTCAAAAATTGCCTTTTTGGGATGACAGGTGTTTGGTGGTTTGTATTTGTTTGGCATATGTGATGGCTGTGTTGCGGGGAAGGATAAATTTCCAGTATACTGTAGCATATTACTGTAATAAGAATAATGAATGGCATTTGCACCCTCGTGGGGTAGCGCCTGTACGCTGTCATACCCCAGAGTATTTCTCATGACGACGAGCAGTGACGGGAGAGACTTGATTTTGACTCAAACATCAGGTTCTCCAGGACGCATTGCTTCTATAGCTAAGAAATTTGGGAGTAGTCTTATATCCTGTTCCTTAATCTCTCTGAATTTATTTCAGATTTTTATCCGAGCGGTTCAGGAATAAAAAGTCCCCACTCAACGGTGTCGGATAATGACATCATCCGGCAGCTTTGAGTGGGGATTTATTTACCACACTGTCACGTTTTTTTTTTCCGCTTCAGCGTAGATCCACCGGTATTTTTTATCATGGGGGCTCAGGCACATGCATATGTATAATTACTCGAAGAATACAGGTAAGCTCAGGCTGTTACATTCACACGATACCGCTCAGGACTTTATCTGCGCTGCGTCGTTTCTTCTTCGGGGGAGGAATAACACCACCGCCGTCTTCCCCATGCTCCTCCGCCTTCCGTTTCTTCTCCAGTCGTTCATAACCTGCATCGAGCAGCGCAGCGCGCTTCCGCACCTCCTTCTCGACGGATCGATTCTCCTTGTTGTCGAGTCCCTGCTTCAAATCAAGCTTGCGACCCACACCCTTGTGTCGAACAATACTGCGGACATTCTTTTCAGTATGGTATGCGGAGAAGCGTGGATCGCCTCGACAAGCAGCGACTCTGGAATGCAAGGGTAAGTAATTAGTCACTTAAGAAAAAGATCGACAGACCGAGTCGATTTCCCCACTGCTATGCGCTGCCCGTTGCCGCGATATTCGAGGGGTCCTTCGGCGACCTCGAGCGTGTTGCGGATGATATGGGTAAAGAGTTCCTTTTCGCGTTTGGGCCCTTCAAGTTGCTTAATAGCAATGCTAGTGAATCTTCGTTCAGCTGAACAAATATATTTAGGGAACGATCGTACGCAACATCTTGCGGCGGCGGAAGCAAAGACCAGATCTTCTTCTCAGGACCTTCGAACAGTAATGTTGGAATCCGACGGGTAGCGCGAAGTTCTAGCGTCGACAGTTTCAAAGGAGCAAAGTATCGGTCACATTTGAGGTGTGTAGGTGCGAGTTCACCGTCTGGTAATCATTCAGCAGTTGCATACCGAGAACAAGAAGATGCGAACCTTGAAGTCGGTAAAAAGAAGACAGCGGATTGGGCGCGGGTGTTGCACGACCAAGAGACGCCCATTCATCTGTCCCGAAAATCAGAGGACCAAGGCCGAGGGCCTCAATGGACTCGAGAATGAGAGCAGGTTCGAATACATCGAATGGCTCTGCACTTTCGCTCGCCTGTAAAGTCAGCGAGGCAAGAAATTACAGACGACAGGGAGCTCACTCACTGTGTAATCACGATAAAGCTTACCCATCCGCTGTGAGATTTCAACGGTGTTCTTCCGGTTGATGTATATCCATTCTGTGAAGTAGTCCTCACGCATTCGATCATATGGCGCAACCAGTCCGTCCATAATTGCGGGGCGGAGAAGGCTACTACAAACGAAATCAATAGGTGCAAAATGCGGCAGACTCGAGACTCACGGCAGATCTTGCTCACTGCGGGTTGCAAAGGCATGAAATGCGACAATGAGTCGGGCGGTGCGCGACGGGTTGACGAAGACTTGGCAGCTGGTGAGAAATGGGCTGATACCTACGAACGTTGAATGAGAACGTCCCGGTTAAGACAGCGGACACATACCCGCCAAGAAACACAACTCGTCCGCAGTGTACTTCCCAACACCTTGAAAATTGACCTGGTTTGCACGCATTGCGTCGCCGATGAGTTGGTTGCTGCGGGTATCTTCGTCGAAGAAATTCTTTTCTATCCAATCGGCAAGTAGCTCAAGGTATTCTTTGGGTGATTCGTAGACATTTGGCGGAGGTCGGTACGGAATGTGACTCCATGTGGGCTAGGAAAGCGCATCAGTGTGTATCTTCATTCGCCAGGAAGACCCACCAACCTGAAAGACAAGATCATTGCTGACGAAGGCGAGCACCATCTGGTCGAATACCATGGCTAAGCCAACTTTGAATCCGCGTACCTGAAGAGTATTGGTAGTGTACCCTACAACTGCAGAACCTCTTACCTTCTTTGCAACTTGTAACACACCATTTTCCCACATATCCATCGTGTACCACTGTGCACTAGTATGGATAAGCCATTGTAGCTGCAAATGGTATTAGGTGGGGAGTTTTCAGGACAAAATACACGCACCTGGAGCGATAACACTGTCATATCCAGAACAATCCCGCGGTAATATCCATGTACGGCGCGCAGGACCAAAGTCGAGAGAGGGGCGCCCTCGAGCTCAACAGGATATAGGTGAGTTTGGTTAAAGCGCTGCCCTCGTTTCGCTTTTGAGGTCGACGGGAGGTCGATTGCGAGGCCCTCTTTGGCTTTGACTCGCGGGGCCTCTTTGTCCGTTGCATCGTAGAAGAGAGCGCGAACAGTGAGCTCGTAGCCAGCCCAAATGGCGTCTTCCAGGCCCCATTGGATTGTGAGTGCGTGCGCTACACACTCGCGTTGCTCAGGCATCGTGAGTGGCGAGATCAACAAGTGACGAGCCACGTGAACGCGACTCGGCCCGACTCGGAGTCGCTCCACTTCGTCTCGCCCTCCATCTCCTCCTCTGTCTTGCCCGGACACTCTAACCACGAAACTGCGAAGAATTCTTCGCTTCTCAAATGCAGTGCTGTGCGACTCGCTGCCTGCTTTCCGTCGACCCGACCCGAGAATGTGGGGATGACTCTCTGGGACTCAATATCGATTGAGAGACATGGTGGCAGTGGAAAGAGTGGGAACGGCCTAGGGTGGGACTATGGGTCTTGAGAAGCTGAATTGAGCCGGGATTTGAGGTGTGTCTCCTCCGTCCTTAGGCCTAAGCGCCTCTAATGTTTCTTCAAGTATAATTCTCGACACACGACGGTGGTGAAAAGTCCGCCGGCGTCCTCTTGCTCAACCACCTCCATATCACTTCAAACTGCTTACAGAGTGTGCCCACCCGTCCAATGCGCTCTGTGGACGAGGCGTAGACGCCGACGACAGGACCGAGCTCGATGCTGAGTAAGGCGGTGAAGAGCTCCACAGCCGTCGACGACAACCGCCCCCACGACTCTCATGCCCCCAGCAACACGATAACGACGACAACCGATACAAGTACGACGACCCCAGCGTCCAGGAGCATGGGATACAAGGGCAAAGCGCTGCGGTCTTGGGCCCAGCTACCCGCAGACCTCATACGGTGCGAATCCAGTCCTTTCTTCCCTCCATACATGGTTCCTCCTGGTCCCAGCATCCTCTCCTCACTCCCTATCGTTCTCTTGCCTTGTCTCTTGTCTTTTTTCGCGTCCTTTGTTGATTGTGTGGTGATCTTCGGAGTCGAGACTGCCGGCGCTTGCGCTCACGTCGTGGCACGTCTTCCTCTCTTTCTTTTCGTGCTACTGCTGTAGACGCTGTCCAAGCGTCGACGCACTTTGGTGGACATCTGGCTCGGATCACCCTATACTCACCCATCTTCAGACTCGTAGCGACATGCTACCTCAAGCTCGTCTCAGACACCGGCACCCTTCCTATCAGCTGGACTTCCCCATACACCGTCACCACTCGCCAGCCGGGCTACAATGAGCGACAGGTCTACCTTGTCGCCCGCGATTTCCGCGTGCTCAAAAGTTCATGCGGGTGTGTCCCAAATGGTGTCTAGCCCGTGAGTATCCATCTTTCTCCTCTACTCAGCTAACAGTACCAGTCGAGGAACACCAGTTCTGGCGCGCCACAATCAACCTCTTCGACCCCCGGCATGGGTCATTCCTCCGCACTCGCATTCCAACTCGGCCTCGGCAGCTGCCACCCCATACAGACACTTCCACACCAAAGGAGACGAGAGCATAATGGTGTTTGGGTATGCCTGGGCCATCTGCAGACCGTGTCGCGCAGAGTGATAGGGAGACCATGCAGCAAGGTCGCCCTTTTGCCGTCGGTGTCGAGCCTGGATTGGTCTGTCGGCACTCATCGCGAACCTGCAAGCACCCTCGGCCTCGGTCAACGCGTCGCCACGTTCAGCGCCATCGACAGCACTGTCCGCGACATGCTGCGGATGTACGTCGAGTTTGGGGAGGGCAATATCGGCGGTGTATTGCAGCAGGCGGAAGAGCGCGGCTGGTTACGGGCACACGAAATGGAGCGAGATGATGGGGATGGATCTTGCTGCGCGAGGCTGGGAAGGCGAGGGAGAGCCTGAGTTCCATCGACCCAACGCGAACGCAGTCCGTCGCCCGAAGCAACAGCGACCCAAAAGACCTCCGTAAACGCAAACCTTGGCCCCGCTAGCTGGCCGCCGCTCGAAAACGGCCAACTCGACCTCGACAAGCTGGATCTGATGCAATTGGCAGAACCGGAAGAACAGCCGCGACAATGGGCGGGGTCTGAATCGCCGTTGAACGGCTAGTGAGAGGACTATTCCGACTCCGAGGAGCTCGATTTGGAGATCGAGATGGCTGTCGAGCAGGAATGAATGTCCGTAAGCTTGCGTTGGGCGATTGGGCGTGGGGGAGGATCTTGGATGGCAGGGTGACGCCGGCGGATGTGTATTATTTGGTTAGAGTCAAACGGGGCGGTGAGTTGTTCTTTGTTTGCTCGTTTTCTGCTTTTGCTGACTTGATCGTTACAGAACTTCCCGATATCGGCATATGTGCGACCCATCCCGTACCATGGACAATCTCTCCTCCGCCGTCTCCTCCCGCTGCACCGACACGAGCACCCGCAAGACATCCGGGAACAGTCCGCCCGTACCGACGGCCTAGCTCACAGACGTCGCACATACTGCGCACGTACAGTGCTTCTGCCGCCGATGCGGAATGTCGTCAGGCGACTCGTAATGGAATGTGCCTTGGATGCGGGGAAATGGACCTGGAGGAGAAGAAGGTCGTAGATCCTGTGATACGGGCGGCGCGGATGTCGCTCGAAGATGTCGTTCGGGAGCTGCGAGAGGAAGAGGGTGTGTGGTTGGAGGGTGTCGATTGGAGCGAACGGAGGGGGAATGCGAGAGCAGAAGCCCAGGAGGAAATACGGAGGAGAAGACGGACGGAAGCAGATACATCGTCCGGTGGCAGTGGGACACCACCCGGGAAGACAGAGTCGCCGGTGTTGTCGACATCGACGCTGAGGAGGACACCAAGCCCTCCTCCGCCTGGCGAGTGGTACTCGAAAGAACCAAAGTCGGTCGATTTCAAGAACCCGCCCGCCTCCTTCATTCGATTGCGTATGTGCCCGAAACGATCGCGCATCTTCCGATGTATAGTCTCGAGGCTCTGCGACAGGTGGGTTTTCGTCTAATGATCTTCGTTATTCTCTTTTACTGACACCATTGACTTGTAGGTCTGGCGCGAGGCATGTGCCCCGCTGTACCATTGCCGTTGCTCGATCTGTGTACGTGCTGCACAGGAACAGAATCGAGCTGCAGATGCTCTGCTAGCCCACTGGCAAGCTGCCCCCGTTCCCGTTCCCGCCGTTGCACCGAGGACGACTGCTACTGCGCGCGAACAACGCGAATGGGCGGATCGAGAGCATGCCAAGGGCGGTAGCAAGCCTTGGGTCGTCCAAATTCCGGAGAAGGATGGGGAACGAGAACAGCAGGGTGTCGAGAGCGTCGATTGTGCAAGAGCTGGAAGAGTCGGCCAGATGGTAATGCGACCTCGACGGAGCGCTTGATATTAGAGAGCAATATGTATGTATAGTAGAGTATGTATCGTAAGTATGTACTCGAATGTCGCTATCGTGTAGTTAATAGACAGTAAGGATTATCGGCCCATAGAATAACCGCAATGAATCAAGGAGCAGCAACGGTGAAAGGTTTTATATCTCGTAGAAGCGTGCCGGATATATGGCGTTCAGAGAGCCGGGCAGCCCAGTCGGCGGGGCAGTTGTTGGTGCTGCGTCGGCGATCCAGAGTCCCCGATCTTTCTACGTTGACGGAGTGCCAGAGATACCGAACACCTTCGAAGTGGGTATAGAGTATGTATTGAGAGCCATCGGTAGGCTCTGTGTTCCAAATTAGAAAGTGCGATAGTGAGATATGAGAACGTACTTGGAATTTCGGCCGTCCACATGCGCAATGAAATTTCCTTCCCCTTGGCGTAAACCGCAATCTTGTTGCTGAAGGTATTTGCCTGCCAGCCAAATCGTGCCAGGATTTGTCTGCGATCCAGGCACATTCCATTCTGGAGTGTTATGCTTCCCTGGGTGCCGAGCACGCTACAGAGAATCTTCTGCATAGCATAGAAGTGCCCGGCCAATGCGGTGAGCCCAGTCTTGCGAGAGCCTTTCAGCCCAATGGCTCTCGCTTTGAGGAAGGCTGCGTCAGTCGCATTGAAGGAGGACAACAGGATCTCGTTCACAACACTGTCCTGGTAGGTTGTGGAAGGGGAAGATGGAGGTGAACGAGTGGATGGCGTTGGACGAGCAGGTGGAGGCAAGCGAGTGGATGGACTGGGAGAGGCCGGACTGGAGATCGGCTCACGCGTGTCCTGAGAGGAGATGCATTGGGGCGATTGGGTTGGTAGACGCCAGGGAGGAGGAGAAGAGAATATATGCGTGTTCAGGGCAGGGGAGGCAGGAGTATGATTCATTTCGAGGAAGGCGGGATTATGGAGTTCCGTGTGAGGGCCCGGGGAAATATGAAGGATAAGAGCAAAATGAGTGCGGATATGAACGTCTGCGTCCTCCCAGACGTTCACAAAAGTATGGTTGGAGGCACATTCATTGGAGATGCCAAAGATATCAGTCGTTTCGTGGAAGCGGTCGGAAGGAATGTGGTGCTCCCATTCGAGGGAGAACGATGAAAGTGGACCCAGAACACGGTATGCGTTCTCTGCCTGTTGATAAAGATGATCGTCGAAGATGAGGCTCCTTGTAGTAGCAACGAGAATGCTGGCATGGTCCTTGTTGAGCACCGCTGCTGCTAGGACAGAGGGCAAGAGAGCCTTTGTGTCGTCCTGCGCACGCAATTTGAGAGAGCTCCAGAGAGCGGGGAATGTCAACCGTAAGACACCACTCGTGGCGCCGCTTCGAAGAAAGCCAGTGTCGTTGGAAATATTGCGAATGAGGTGATGGGTCGTGGAGCCAGATTGCAACTTCAGGACGACGGAGCAACTTATTGTGGTTGCCCCGTCATCTGCAAGTATAGTTAAGAGACTTTGTGCAACAAAAAGCATTGATAACGCGCCTGCCATCGACGAAGAGAACAAAGAGTGCCACTGTGACGCAGCCACCTGACGTGACCCACACGCGATTGATCTAGCCGATCTTGCGATTAACATCGATGGCTGCTCCTGGGCCGCTCCCCAATTTTGCTCGCGATGCCCTCCTTGATGCATTTCGGACCCACTATCAACGCTACGAGGCCGCGGTACATGATATCGTTCAAAATCCCACCGACGCTGTTGTCATCGAGAGACTCGGAGACGATCTCACGACATTTGTCGACATGGCTACTACAGTACGCGCTTTGAGCAGGAAGATAATAACGCTCTAACTTTTCTGTTCAGCACTCCGAGGTATTTGAGGCCGGGGAGTTTGACACTCTGCAGCAAAACATGGCCATAATGCTGGAGGATCTTCGCGCCACCTATCGAGCAAGTGTTGACGCCTCACATCACGGACGACCCCAGCTTGTACAGCATGTGCAAACCGGAGGAAGGGGTCGTCCACGGATTGTCATAGATCCCCAATTCCTCCGTTGGGCCTATGCACAGCGGTCCACTGCTGGACTTGTCCGCTTCCTTGGCGTCAGTCGGACAACCGTTCGTAATGCGTTGTTGGACACGGGGATCGTGCAGCCCCAGGAGAGAGTTCCTGCCCTTACCAGGCCGGCACCATTCTTATCGGACGATGAAGACCTCGGGTCTGCTCACGATCTTGGCGAGCATGCAGATACCTTGGCTGACGGTGAAAACGAAGAGCCAGAAGATATCATTGACCCAAATCTTCCAATTCCTCCGCTCGACCAAATTCCTGCAGAGATTCAGGCCGCATCTCCGACTTCTTATACTGGGCCTGTGTCATCTATATGCGATGAGGAACTGGATGCGACGATACTCTCCCTCCGCGCACATTATCGACGGGCTGGTCTGCGGATGCTTCATGGCATGCTGCGAGTTCTTGGCCACCGTTTGCCTCAAGAGCGAATTCGACAGTCACTTCTCCGTATTGACCCTGTCCGTCGCATTTTCGAGCGCATCCGTATCCGCCGCCGAGAGTACCGTGTACTTGGACCAAATTCCTTGTGGCATCATGACGGTCAACATGGTCAGTGCTATTCCCTGTTGGTAGATCTCTTCTAACGATATGAAGGCCTCATACGCTGGGGAATTGTCATCCACGGATTCATCGATGGCTACTCGCGACTCATCACAGGCCTCCGCGCAAGTAATAATAACAGGGCTGGGACGGTTGTCGAGCTTTTCCTGGATGCTGCCCGGGTCTATGGTGTTCCGTCTCGGATGCGAGGCGACCACGGCGGAGAGAACCTACATCTCGCTGCATGGATGGAAATACACCGAGGGATTGGTCGCGGTTCATACATCTGGGGCAGGTACTTTGCTACATTGCTTTCAAATCGTGGTGATTTCTTATGTCAATGCAGAAGCGTCCACAACATCCGCATTGAGCGGCTCTGGGTCGATGTTACCGCTCAGGTTCTGGATGCCTGGTACCAGCTCTTCCAGCTCCTTGAACGCCGCTATGGGTTTGACATTAATAACGTCAACCACATCTGGCTTCTTCAATTCCTCTTCCTCGCCACTATCAACTCGCAGCTTGCATTCTTTGCACAGACATGGAACCAACATCGCATTCAAATCCGTCGTGGACCTAACCGTTCACCCACTGATATGTTTGTGTTCGACATGTTTGTGAATGGCGTGCGTGGTGATCAACTCCCGGCCGAGGAAGAAGGTTTAGGGGAGGAAGAGCTCGAAGCGTACGGGATTGACTGGCAAGAATTCCGCGACGAGAACATCCTTCACTCTCAACGCTCTAACAACCCGAACAGCGAGGGTGCATCGTCTTGGATCGGGCGCCAGGGTCCTCCTGCTGATTTGAGCCAGGTTATCGTCGAGCCTCCTCCTGGTACTCTTACAGCTGACGAGGCAGCTGCGCTCTATGAGCGGTTTTCTCCTCTTATTGGGCTCTCTGGTGATGATGATGTAATATCTCTTTGGTTGCATGCCTTGGCCTATGTTCGTATCCTCTATCCTACTCTCTTTTAGCTTCATAATGAATTTTGGTTGTGCTATGGTTTTTAAACAAAATAATCAGGTTTAAAACAATGGTTTACTCCAGTCTAACCAGAGGTGAGCCAGCATACCAAACACATTCGCAACGCACTTATCCCAGCGACTCCCTACCTCATAGCCAAGGTCCTAAACGGGAAGCGCGGCTTGGAACAAAACGTCCCGACTCAGCGACTCGGTCAATGCTGCACGATTCGGTGACCCGGTCGACGTGCATCGCACACTCGCTCCAGCCATACATAAAGCCCAGGGAGACGGAGTAAACAACATATGAATAGTAGAGCTTGAAGCTTCAAAGACTTCAGTAAGTTCGACTATTGAGATAAACGGTTTCCCTGCAGCGGGCAACGTCCGCTGTTACATCACCAAAAGTGCGCGATCCGTCTAAGGGCTTGATCAATTAACAAGGTCAAATAAGGTGACAGCAAACCTTGATCGCTCCATCCCACCACCTTCAAAGACCCGATCCAGCCTCGACGCGCCTTTGGACAAGCAGACAAGCCCTTCGTGGTGCGTTCAAGGTACGATGAAGCCTTTTGTACCCCGTCCAAGACCCTTGAAAGCTCACACGCGCGCACTTTCCAGGCCCTTGAGCGCGTCGACCAAGGCTCCCTCGTCCCTTTTGCTTGCGTTGCGCCTACCGCAACGCCTTGGAGCGCCTCAAACCGAGTCTCCCAGCCTTCCTCCGACCTCTCAACCCCTCTAAACACGGCTCCGCCGACGCCTTGCTCCGCCCTTGAACGGGTCGACCAACTCTCGCCGTCTCCGTCCACCCTCCGCCCCGCCTTGCTCCCTCGGTCCACAACGTCTGAACGGGGTCCCTAGAGGCCTTGCAAGTCCTTGGAACGGGTTCCTCAGTGCGTAGCAAAGATCCCTTTTGGTATCTTCGGTGCTGACCGTGTTACATCCAGAAACTTCTCTTTATCCACACCACCATTCCTCCCTCAAGCGCGTACACAGCGTTCTGTGAGGTAGGAGACGCTGCTTGGCGCTTTCCTCATGCTGATTTCAACACCACTCAGTCCAACAATGGTCGGCAAAGTACCTTGCGACTACTGCGGGAAGCCATTCCATCCGGACAACATGAACAAGCATGTTGGCCGGTGCCCACGCTACAAAGAGCTTCAAGCGGCAGCAGGAGCCGACGCTATTGAGCACGAGGAGCAACAACTCGCTCTCGCTGCTGAGAGGGCGGCTATCGAAGTGGAGGAGCAACGCGCTCGCGATCAAGCGGAGATCGAGGTGTGTATCCATTCTGCGCTCAAGACGAGGCATTTCTAAACTCATCCTAGGCCAACCGCACACCCACGCCGCCGCCTCCGATCCAACAGCGTCCCACGGACGGACGTCCCGAGCGCCGAAACAAGGGCAAGCTGCCCAAGCGTTATATCCAACCCGACGACCCTCTTCCCGACCTTCCTCCGCGTGCACCCACTCCACCACCACCCGAACCGACGCCGGAACGAACCCGCGAAATGCTTCGTCGCTGGGTGAAGACGAAACCAAACTCCTTCGGCGTGTACAAGGTGTATCTGCGGCAACCGACCCACGACCCCGACAAGAATCTCTCTTTCGCGGACCTCTGCGTTACCGCCGAGTTCGAGGAAGCAGCACCAAGCGAAGCGGCCGCGAACGATTGGTTCCATCCGTTCGAGAACGCGAGCCAAGCCAAGATGATGCAGCATCATTATCTGACGCCAAACAAGGAGTCTGCCGCCGGTACAAACCACATCATCAACAACCTCCTACTAGGGCCAGACGCTGTCAATCCCGCCGAGCTCGAGGCAACGCCGACGCGACCTCAATTCTCCGTTGAGCGCGGGAACCTCCTCCTCGACAAATTCTCCGACGATGTACCTGGCGTACCACCAACCGGCTGGAAGACGGGCAGCGTCACGATCGACGTTCCGTCAACCAAGATTGGTCCTGGGCGGCCGGAGGTCATGAAATATACCGTCAATGGTATCATGTACCGTCCGCTCATGGAGATTGTCATGGAGGTCTTCCAGGGACCAGCGTTCGCGCGAATGCATACAACACCATTTGCTCTTCGATGGGATCCGAAATACAGCGCGGCTCGCGCAGTCCCTGTCGTTGACGAGCTTCCACTCGATGAGTTTGGTCTTCCGCCGCTGCCACCCGGTCATCAAGAGCTATATGGCGAGATGTATTCGGCCCAACGCACATTCGAGGAGTACTCGAAGCTTCCCGACTGCGAGGAGGAACCCGTCATCGTATCAATCATGCCTTGGTCTGACGCGACATGTCTCGCGAGCTCCGGCACCGCCTCGCTCTGGCCGCTCTACGTGTTCTTCGGAAATCAGAGCAAGTATGAATGTGCCAAGCCCTCAGCCAACGCCGGATACCATGCAGCATACTTTCCCTCGGTCAGTATGCTTCTCTATTATTCAAGTAGCCCTCGCTTAAGCTGGTGCAGGTTCCCGATGATATCAAGGAACGGTATCAAGAGCATTATGGTCATCCAATGCCCGACAACGTCGCCACCCACGTCAAGCGCGAACTATTCCACGCCGTCTGGGCTCTGCTGATAGACGAGGACTTCATTGACGCATGGATACATGGGCGCGCCGCCCAATGCTGGGACAAGATCCTTCGACGTTTCTTTCCTCGCATTCCGACATACGGGACAGACTACCCAGAAAAGTAAGCCTTTATCAGCTGTTTTTTCTGCATTCTGAAGACGTTTTTAGGGTTCTCGCAGCAGCCATCCGCTTCCTCGCTCAGTACCCATGCCCGCGGTGCTTTATCCTCAAGACCGACATCCCTATGACCGGGACAAAGTATGATCTCAAGCGCCGGGCTGCACTACGGGAGGACACCGCTCAGCAACGCCGTCACGTTGAGAACGCTCGCAAGGCGATCTTTGAGAAAGGTGCCGCGGTTGATGGGGATACTGTCGAGGCAAAGCTCGGCGATGGTTCTTGGGCAGCGATTAAGGTCTGTTCTTGTTTTTCTTCGCTATCCGTGTTCTCATTGTGCTTTTTAGAACGCATTCGCCAAACTTGCCGAGGCCGGAATCGACTTCGACATTTTCAAGACATTGGTTCCTGACCTCCTTCACGAAGTCGAGCTCGGCGTCGTGAAGGCCATCCTCATCTTCCTTATCCGTTTACTGTACGCTCGCGGCAAGGAATGGGTGACCAAGTTTGATGAAAGGTTTGTATTCTCTCCGTTATCTCACTCGCATTGCTAACACCTTATAGATTCCGACTTGTACCCACATTTGGACGTATGACCATTCGCCGTTTCCACCGAAACGTTTCCGAGCTCAAGAAGATGGCCACGCGCGACTACGAGGACATTCTGCAGGTATATGATCCTTTTTGCGACTGTGGACTCGACTGATCTTCATGCCTTTAGTGCCTCCGTCCGGTCGCTGAGGGGCTCTTTGGAGAGTACGATGAGCTCGTCCAGACGCTCATATTCCAACTCTCCCATTGGCACGCCTACGCCAAGCTTCGTCTGCACTCGTCAGAGACGCTCAAACGCTTCCACGATGTGACGGAGGAGCTCTGCAAGACGATTCGGAAGTTTGCACGGGAGACCGCGGAGGAGAAAACATACGAGCTTCCTCGAGAGCAGCAGGCTCGGGCGCGACGCACTGCTGCTACCGCGGCCAAGAAAGCATCCAGTAATGATGCTGGCACTACGGTGCCTGTAGCGTCCGCTCGGCGCGAAAAGCCTCTCAACCTCCAGACATATAAGTACCACGCGCTGCCGGACTATCCGGCATCAATCCCGCTCATCGGCACCACGGACTCAACGTCGACGCAGATTGTATGTTTCCAACTCAATCTGATGAACTTGTTTGACGAAAATGCAGGGCGAACTTGCCCACTGTGCAGCAAAATGAATGTATCGCTGGACCAACAAGCGCGACTTTGTTCGCCAAATTGCCAAGCACGAACGTCGCATGCGTGTTCTTCGCCGCATCTTTGCTCGAAAACATCAACTCGCTGTCGAAGCTCAACGACGATTGACTGGGACCGAACCTCCACCCAACAAGAGGCAGAAGACAAGACGGAAACGTGGTCTACGTTCCAATCTGCATGGGAACTCGGATCCCCTGCCCTACTCATCCGGCCGCAAACATCACTACATCTCAGAGTCCCATCGCACATTCTGGAAATTTGATGATCTCCCTGGTGATGTTGCGTCTGCCCAAAAGCCTGCTGATGTCGCTGCACGTTTTCTTGGAGGGCATGATGGGCTCATCGCAGTCGACGATTGAGCATGTTTTGTCGAGGTGTTTGTGGGTGGGGCAAAAGCGGTCTCGGTTGCTCGCAAGCTCGAGCATGCAGTGTTTCTCTCCGCAGCATGGATGTCCCATCGATAGACCGTCAGCGACCACAACCTGGATATTGCCTGCGAATGAATTAGCCAAAGACGCGAGAAGGATTTCGAAGGAAACTTACTCTCGTTGCCCGTCTCCGGGTCCTTGTATCTCCGCATGCAACGATCACAACAGTGTGCGATCTCGTCCTGTCCTTCGTGGACAACCTCCCTGTTGCGAGCGCGCATGGCGTCTTTGAAACGGTCCTTCTGGAGACCAGTGTGCGGAATGTGGAGCTGCGTTCCCCGGCGGTTGTTGTATTGCAGCAGCGTGAGGGTAACAAATGCATCCCATACGTGGTCCGTCGTCAGAGTCCACCCAAACTGCCATCCCGCAGCTTGAAAAATATCTTCTTGAAATCCCGCAAGGGCCATATCATATGAACGTGCACAGTTGGTTGCGGAGACCCTTCAGAGTATTATCATCAGCAAAAATGGGACAGAGAAAGCAGGAACATACCAAGACGTGAGATGCAGAGTAATCCAGAGTGTGATAAGCTTGTATTCCGCGAACTGGTGCTCGCCGATTTGAATGTAGTTCGAGATCTTCTCATAGTAGGTCCGCATTCCATCCTGGACCGCATAATTGTGGTGAAAGTTGGTGTGGCAGTCCGGACATGAAATATGAATCGTCCAGGCAGGCACGGCGCCGTTTGCGACGGTGTAGATAATAACTTGACGCGCTTCATGACCTTTAATCGGCTTTCCGTGAGAGACACAAGTCATATTTATGCAGCTTTGAGATGGAGGAAAGAGCGTGAGCCAAGCTATCACTGTAATGAGCTCAAGACGCCAGGTAAAATGGACGACATACTGAGCCCGACTTTGGCACCGTATTGGCGGAATTTGAGCTTTTCGTCTGACGAGAGTGTGGGCTCGGGTAACTGCCAGATTTCATCTTTGAGAATATCCCAAGCTGCAAGTATTGTAGCAGCAGGGATCTCGGTGGACTCCACAACAAAAGTCACGATGGTCGGAGGAAGAATCAGAGGTGCGCGATGCGTGGTGTTGATATAGTGGGGCTGAGCAACGGTGATATCGTTCTTGACTGTCCCTAGCAGGTTCATGATCATCACAACCTTATTCAAGGCCAGATGGCGCAGCAGAGGGTGGTCAGAGAGTGCCTTGAAGTCAGGCATGGTGGTGGTTGTGGTCAGAGAGTAGTCACGCAACGTAAGACATCACAAAATACGTGTTATATCCAAAATGCAGGAAGTTACAAGTCGAGGTGGAGTAGATAGTAACAGAAAATGCGCTGAACGGGTCCTAGAATTTCCAATCCAATATCATGCGCGCCTTTCCCTTCCCTTTCCCAACGACTACGGGCTCGTCCTCAGAGAGGTCGATGATGGAGCGCGAGGTATTGTTGTTGTTGTTGTTGTTGTCGTCCATGGTCAGATCAATGATGGAGGAAGAGGAGGTCGAGGGACGAAGAGACGGGGTGCTCGAGGACGAAGGGATTCGGGTGGGTGAGGGTGAAGAGGAGGGAGGCAGCGGGAAGGTAGATTCGAGCTCTGCTTGGATTTCGCATCGACGTGCTACTTGTCGCGATGCAACCTGGGCTGGCTGGGCATTCCACGTGGCGAAATCGCCGAGCGGGAATTGAGCGGGGCCTTGTGTAGCGTGCGCCTGGCACCGAACTTGCTGGCGATCATTACAATGTGTTTTGCACCATTGGCGGGGACAACGTGTCGAGGTTGACTTGCGACAGAGTAGACATTTTGGACGGGGTTGGGGCGCAGCGGCAGTGGCAGCGATAACTTGTGCGAGATGGGCAAAGGGATGCGGTGGCGGCGGGGCAAGAACAGGCGCGAGAGCAAGCGGCAGGGCGGTTGGCGGGCCATTGGCGGGCGCGACATTGGGGCCAAAAAAGTACCAGAACCATGGGTGTATTTGGGAAGAGCACTGAAGGATTTTCAACACAGCGAGATGAGAGCGAGCAAAAGCAGCGCACCTTAAGGTAGAACTCGCCGGCGTGGGCACCACCGCGAGCATTCTTCAATTCTAGCTGTTTTTGGCACCGTGGGTAGGCGCAGAGATGGGTCTTGGGGAGGTTGATATCTGGGGTTGCCTTGTTGTACTTGGTATAGAGCGAGGGCGACGACATCGTGGTAGAAGGGAGAGAGAGAAGGGTGACGTCACAGGGCTTATATGCGGCCTCGGGCCTCGGCTTGATGGCAACACGTTCCGATGCCGCAGCGGCCCGCAGCGGGTCCCTAAGCGGACTTTGAAGCGGCAAGCGGATTCTCATCCGTTTTTTTCATTTCACGAACGCTCACAAAGACTTGTTGAATTGACAGATCACATGTCCGCGATATCTTGGCGCGCAAAAGTTCGAATCAGGCCAGAAAAAAGCAAAAGAAAAGCAGGGAATGGCTGGATTCATCTCCAAATTAATTTCCCTTACTCACCGGCTCCAGATTGCATTATTTGCAGTTGCCGACCGCCGAGCGTTGCCATTTGATACATTCGATGGCCGTTGATCTTAGGCGGAGGCAGTATGATGATCGGCCACTCTCCGTGGTGCCGGGATTCAGCAAACCAAATTTGTGGTTTGAGCATTCAGCAGGTCAGATTTCAGTTTGAGTGTTCAGTTCTGACATATAACCTGGATTTCAGTTTGAGCGTTGAGCTTTGGCAAAGTGAGCGAGTTTCAACATTGAGCATTGGAAAACAGATGATATTTGAGTATTTCTTATTAAACAATGAAGAATGACTTTATACGGGCCACAGGTTGTCCACGGGTCCACGATGCACCGTATCCACAGCCCAACTCGAGATCTTCCCCAACGGCGACGAGACTCTACACTCCAGTCTGCAGAGTCCAGTTCAGTTCCAAGTTTCAGGGGTTTCATCAATTGAATCGCACTACTGTAGCATTTTACTCAATTCGAATGGCTTTTTCGGTGTGTGACATTGCATTCGAACTGAAGCTTTCGTATGATACCATCAAATTTCCTTATATGTAAACTTTTTGCGCCATAGGCGCCGAAGATTGTACAAAATTACCCTTTTGGGAAGCGATTTTCCGACCTTGGCCGTGACATACGAAAAAATTTCGTAGGATTGAGGGCAGTGTGATGCGTGACATTCGAATTGATTAAAATGCTACAGTACGCGACGACGGAGAGAGCAATCTGCAAATGATGCGAGCGCTTTGTTTTGTTCTTGGCAGTGACACCCCGAAGTTTGGCGCTCCCAATTCAGTTCCAACTTCCCAGCCAACTGTTTGGATAACACGCTGGTTGTGGATGCAATAGCTCAATCTTCAACTGGTCTCCGAGCTTTGCGAGGAATTCTGCTGGCCTCGGGTCGCCGGTAAACTGCTCCGTTTCTTCCCGGAAGAGATCGTCATGTCCGTTTTTAGAATACAAAACTGATCTGCAGATCTGATAGGCGAAACTGATGCTCCTCGTGCACCCTCTGATCTGTCGTCGACGCACAATTGCATAAAAGCTGCCATACATTCCCCACACCTCTTCATTCCCCTACCCCTCGGCCATGCCACTTTTTTTCTTTCGCCTTTGCACATTTTTCGTTCTCTTCCACTGCACCCTTCGAACTTGACGTTCTCAACCCAACTTACTCACTCACCCCTAGCAATTCTCCATCGTCGCCCTGCTGGCCCTCGTCGCCACCACCGTCTTTGCTGGCGCGGCACCGTGGTGACCCCTCTTCCTCAAGAACCGTGATGACTGCGATATCAAGGGTGCGTAAATGTCGCCATCTGCTTCATTGTGGTTGCTCATCAAGTCTACGTTGCTTTATAGACTGCATCCTCGACCTCGGCCCCAGCGTCGTCGGATGTGCCTCTGCTGTCGCGCAGCTCGGTGTTGGTGCATCTGGAGTATATGTCAGATGCAGTTGCTACATTACACAGAATGTCCGGTACAATGAGTGCGTGTACCGAATCTTTACACCGATCAATGTACTGGATGTGGGATCTGCGGTACCATGCGGTACTTGCCAAATGCGGGAGCGTAACATCACCACCGGGACCAATCAGGCAAGGCCCACACCGGCTTTCTTTCCTCCCCCATCTACCACTGCCAGCATGCGCCCGACGCCTCCTCCAATGGCGCCGACACTGTCTGCTGAAGACCGCGCCTTCGTCAGACGTGTGTCGTGGGAAGTCTTGATGCAGTATCAAGCCTACGTACGTGCTTCTCCTGTCTTCCCAGGCACTGCCAGCTCACGCGAGGCAGGCATACGCTCCCAAGGCCATCGCCGACGATCCCCAGCTTTACCACGGGCCTGGTTGGATTGAATTCATCGACGTCGATGCGCTTCGACGCTACATCCCTTCCCAGCAGCTGGACGCGCCAGAGATTGCAGCGCCACGTGTCAAACTCGAGCCAACCGACCCGCTCAAGATACCCTCCGGCGGGCCGGTCGTTCGGACGCGAACCGTGGAAGAGCGTGGGCGCAAAGTGCTTGAGATTCTGTCGGACTCGGAGTCCGACAAGGAGATTCCCGCGGACCAACATGAATTCGGTGCGTTACGCAATTTTCTTTTTTTTGGTGGAGCGTTGATAGCAAGGGGACAGTCGCCATAGGCGTCTTCCCGATACCTGCTATTTATTCCCGGGGGCAAACAAGAAACCCCGAAATTTTGTTTTGTATCACCTTGAGGAAATGCTTTACGCACTTTGTGTGGGACTCCATGACTAACCGATCAGCCTCCTTCGCACTCTCCGCCAGCGCGTCCTCCATGCTTCCTCGGTTCGATACCCACTAAAACCCCAATCCCGGTCCAATCTTCGTGGAGGTCCTTTTCTCCCTTCAGCGTGCCTTTCCAAGTTCTCAGGACTACATTGGCCGGTATGCTTTTCTTCCCCTATTTCTTATTCGTGAGCGCACAGTCCAGCTTCAGCCTCGCATTGATTGCGTTAACCCACCGACTCCGGATTTCTTCTTCCGTGTGCGGCGTTCCGTTGTTTTGGATTACTCTCTCATTCCTTAACAGCCATATGAGGTATGCGGACTCGGTGATCATGATTTGGTACATCCTCTCCCGTTTTTGTCTCGTTTCCCGTTCTTATTGAATCTCGCAGTCCCGGCGGCTATAATCATTCCCAGGCCTGGCCACGGCCATTCGAAGTCCTTCTTTTGCCAGAACTCCTTCGCTAGCACCCATACTAGTTCTCTTCCCGGTGATTCGCACCTTGTGAAGATATGTTCCATGGATTCAGTCTCTTCACAGTGCTTGCATTCGGCCCGGGCTTTCAGTTCGTCTTTATACGATTCCCTCAGCCAGTGGGTGCCCACGCAGTAGGCGTCATGCATCACAGTCCACATGAAAGCTTGTTGCTTCCTTGACAGGTCCTTGTTCCTCTGGGTCCTCCATATTTGCGCATCTTTGGGCCTGTGTCCGCAGGCGTCTTCCATCTCGTCTTTAGCCTTCTCCAAATTGGTTTGGGTGTGTATTCTGTTTCCGAGTTCTCTGTCTTTCTTCCTCCTTTTAATCTCCTTGTACGCTTTAGTTTGCGTCATGTTTGCTAGGCTGGCGCCCGTGAGGCGTAGGTGGGCTGGTATGTTAAGGTCCAGTGCCTTGGGGTCGCCTTCGTATACCGCAGTAATTGCCAGGACCTTTGCCTTTTCCTCGGGTGAGCCCCGAATCAGTATTTTCGTCTCTTTGAATCTAACTGGGCTCTGCCTATCTCTTAGAGCTGCCATTGTTGCTCGGTGTATTGCTTTATTCTTGGTTCCAATATATCCATCCCGCTCGTATTCTTTTCCTTTCGTTGTGAGCATCTTGATCACTTTCGGCGAGGCAAGTATCTCAAGGCACGCATCTTGGTCCTGGGACCTGGTGATTTCCATGATTGCGACCATCTCGGCAGCCTCCCGCGACTGTTCGACGTATTCTGGCAGGCTGAAAAGGGTCATTTCGCCCTTCTCTTCTACGTATATGCCCGCTCTGGCCTGCGCGTCGTCGTCTCTGGGTCTTATGCACTCCCCTGCTATCGCAATGCGTATCGTCTCGGTTGGTACTGGTACTCGTCTCGTGTCCGGTCTTTCGTTATGCGTCTCTCCCTCCATGAAGATTCTAAAGCACTCTGCCGTTGAGCCTTCTACGGACACGACATGGTCGAAGGTGGTCCAATCTTCGTCGTCTTCCGGTGTGATCTCGTAGTCCGCCGGCTGTTCCAGTCGGGGGTCCCACTTCTCTGGGAGTTGGTCCAGGAGTTCCGTCGCTCTCTTTGCACATTCGTTGGGGTGTCTGCAGTTAGTCTCCCTTTTGGTCCTCTTACATCCGTTGCAGGCGCAATTCCTCCTGTCCCTGTGTCCCGGCGTTATCTGGAGTTTCGCTTCCATTTCCGCGTCTCCCACCGTTCTCACTCCATGTTTCTCTAGCAGGCATCTGCTTGCCTCAGAGTTGTTTAGTCGACGTATCTTCTCGTCCGCCTCTTTGTGGAACCAGATTGGCATTCCTCGCATGGCTTCCTTGGGGAACACTATTCCTTCCATTCTTACTCCGAACTTTTTCATCGTTTCCAGCAGGCTCTTCAATTCGTCGCCTAGCTTAGATCTTGCCGGCTCCCATGACTGCAGTACGGGACTAATTCTCATTTCGGGGTTTACGCTTTTCATTGTTCCTTTGGGTAGCTTCAGTGCGAAGATCTCGTCCGCGAAGTACGTCCATGCTGCTCTCTTTGGGCCGAAGCTGAGATAATCTTTCAGCCACATCACGTCTATGGCCTGGTTCCTCGCTTCGATATCAAGCAGGTCACGGCCTCCTTCTTCCTTGGGTACCCTCAGCATGGCTTGGCTGACTGGGGCTTTTTCTTGGTCCCCCCACGCATATTTTCTTATTCTTTTGCTTATCCTTTTTTCTATGGCTGTGGGCATTCTCTGGACTTGAGCTAGATATTGTGTTCCACCCGCCACGTTCATTTGCAACAGTAACTTCCTCCCTTCGATCGTAGGGTGGCACTTTAGGCTGTAGCCGGCCGCATCCTCAGTCGCGCAAGTCCGAGAGCAGTCCCATACATACTCTGCAGACCAGGGAGATTTTGAAGGCAATACAGGTGGAGGAACATTCAATCGGTGCTCGGCTTCAAGTGGGTTCGGTTGTCTTTTTTCTTTTCTTTGGTGAACCCTCATCACAAGGTAAGTTGAGGGTGCTGTAAGATAGCTTGACACTGTGCATGCCACCTGCACAGAAAGATGAACACGGAAAATGCTTCCAAAGAATAGAGCAGTAAAACGGTGTTTGTCGCCGCCATCGCCCGCTGGATCGACCCAGAAAATATATTGCCGCTCTTCTGAACCAGGGTCAGCCTTAAGACGACCGGCATCGTGTGTGCAATAATATTGTGGGGTTCACAACGCGCTGTTTAGAGGTCGTTTAGGATTTTGTTTAGAGTCTGTTTAAGAATCTGTTTAATGTCTAAACACCAAAATTCGGTGTGTAAGACGCTTAAACAGCCGTTTAGGATCTAATGACTTAAGCCATGTGTTGGCCGTTTGCATCATGTTGACAAGAGAGGCCGGTCGCTCGATTTGTTCTTGAGTTTGCACATTCATGCTCAGTTTGAGTTCGGCCGCTTGACCCGATATGCATTTGATCCGTCCAATTCCGTCATCCGACTGATACGGGCTTACATCACATGGGCAGGCCTAGGTCTGCATAGCTTTACAGACGTGTGGATAATATAAGGGGTACAAGAAAGCCGTTGCTAGTGCTCTGGCATCCCAGCACAGGCCAAGGATGGTGGGCATTGCATATTGAGAGGATGGTCCTGCGCACATTGTCAAGAACGGGGTCGGGGCTCCACAGTCCCAAGACACCAAGGGCGAACCGGAGTGCTCTCCTCGCGATAGCGAGTCTCGAGAGGCTCCTGGGGGTGTATACGATAGAACCCGCAGTCTCAGCAGGGTCTAGGAGTCCAACGGGATGCGAGTCGGGATGGTCGGGTTCTACGACGGAGGTTCGGAGTCTAGAACCCGACGGCGTCGAGATGCGTCAGGCGCGGATGGGAAGTCCAATACGAGACTGTGGAGAGTAAGGCCGTGTATTAGACGAGGTAGAAGCTAGGGCCCCTAGCTTCTACCGCCCCTTCTTATACTACAGGATATGTCTACTATCAATCGGTATCCTATCAGTTCCTCCTACATGTCCGATCCACTCCTCCCTGTCAAGCCGCGACAGCGGTCGTCCCTTCCCTTGGTATATGTATACAATCTCTCCTTTCATACGATCGTTGGATATGTTGCAACGGCGCAGACTGATGATGTGATGCGCCCTAGGTGATGCGCCATCAGTGCGGTTTCATGACACACATGTTATATACCTCTCGCGGTATATAACACATACTACGGGACATGTCTACTCCTTGGTGTTTGCGCCACGACTCGGGCACACCACGATGGTTTGCCATTGATGAGGAACAGGAGGGAGGGGCGGAAGTCAGTGGGTGGATGATGGGCGGAGGGAAAGAGAAACCATGGTCACAGGTGCGGCATGCCATCAAGCATGCAATATCTGCAGGCGAAGACTTGTGAAATTTGACCTACGTGACTGAGGGGACCATGACAATGATCAATCTGCACATTCCTCCGACAAAGAAATGATCCTGAGGGGACTTGGAGGATTATTGCGGTGAGTAGTAAGTATTTCCGGAAATGTGGTGACAGCTGGACAAATTTCTGTGCTGCAGGTGTCGACTCAGCCGTCTGCCAGCTGTGGTCTCAGCTGAGCAGTACATCTGACGATCACCTGTCATCCATCTGGCTCCAGCTGCACGATTACCTGGCCACAGATGGCGACTCCAGCTGACTTCCACATATGGGCCCGTTGGCAGTGTAAGTTTTTTTTTTTTGCCTTTTCACTAAATCACTCTACTGCTTTCCCCCACTGCCCTACCCATGGCCCAATTGGAGTTTCCCTCTGGATATATCCCTCTGCCGCTGGATGGAGTTCCCAGCCAGCCTTTTACTGCTTGTGCATCATACAGCCCTCCATGACCTGCTTCAGGACCAGGCGTTCAACGACTGCCCATGGTGTGGCTCTTGCTCTGAAGGATGTTGGTTCTGGTGAGGAGGGTCACGGTAGTGGTTCCTGAGGGGTGTCAGCAAAGCCTAGATAGCAAGGAAGTGGGCCACACACTGCGCCATAAAATGCTCACTGTACACCTTTCAGGCCCATGCCAAGAGGACAGGGCTGGAGGTCAGGGAAAGTGGTGGCAATATTCTGGAGAAGAGTTCTCATAGGCAAAGGAGGCCTAGGGCAGTCATCAGCAGGAATACTCAAGGAGAACCATTGGAACACACCTGGAAAGAGTAGTCACACCGGCACCGACATCCTTAGAGCAACAGGAACACCATGGCCAGTCTGAGCAGTGTGGGGTTGAAAGCCTAGTCCTGAAGCTAGACAGGCAGGGTACAGGGTAGTAGGATGGGCAGAAGCAGTGAAAGGCCGGTTGGCACTCCATCCAAGAACAGAGGGATATGGCCAGAGGGAAAGTCGAATTAGGGCATGAGTAGGGCAGTGGGGAAGGCAGTAGAGTGGGGAAAAGTGATTTAGTGAGTGGGATCTTTTAAATCATCTGGACTTGGTCCGAAACCGCCAGATCTCAATAAGCGGCGGATCGCTTCACGACCGGGCTCTTCGGGAAGACCGAGAAAGGCGCTTCCAGATCGATGTCTTGGCGACCCAGAAGCATCAGGAACTGAGGTTGCTAGGTGCCATTCAAATATCATATCATTTTGATGAACCTGGCCGAAGCACCACTGTCCTGGGCGAACGGCGGATCATGGAGCTCTATAAGCGAGCTCTATAGAATCGGAACATTCGGCACCTCCCCCTCGACCCATCGTAACCGAGAAATGAGTTTGCTAGAGTGCAGACAATCTGGGTGTTTATTTTGCATGGATTTTCGAAAGGAACACAGCTGCAGCGCCATGAGGACTCAACAAAACACTTCGAGAGCGGGCGTGTTGGGACGGTCTCGGAAAACGATTCCGGATACATCTGTCCCATGCATTGATTATTGATAGAAAACCACGATTTCTAGGCCCCAGAGAAGTTTCTCATTTTGATGGACTTGGGTCACTTGGCACAAAAAACGTAGGAACACCGTTCAATTGGTGCTCGGCCCTCATCGCGTTGTCTTGTTAATTTTTCCTTCCGTGAGTTTCTTGAACCCGCATCATGAGCAAAATCGAAGGTTCTGTGAGATTGCTTAAGAGCTGTGCAATGTGTGCATGCGACCATGAACACGGATAATGCTTCCAAAGTCAGCCAGAAAATCGAAATTCAATCCATGCTAGTCGAGTCTTGGAAGTAAAGAAGTCAAAGGACAAAGCGAACGAGTTGTCTGAACACGGACAGTTGAACTCTTGGGTGCGGGCCGTGCGGGAATCACGGGCCGATGATAGCCGGCGGCCGAAACGTTCAACCTTGTTCTCCAAATGGCGAGCCTTGTTTTCGACGGAGGCCGGCCGTTATAAGAGAGAACTCTCTCTGGTGTCTACATCTACATCTACGATTACAGGGATGGTACAATGCAAGGTATGTGTGTGATACAGTATTGTCCAGTTCATGAACTAATGATCGCCTGTACAAAACAGTGTTCAAGTTGCAAAAAAAGCATTGCGAAGGGACAGAGCAGGTGCAAGTGGGAGAGCAAAAAGGAAGCGAAAGCGAAAGCGATGCGCGGAGGAAAGCGATGCGTGGAGGAAAGCGGAAAGCAAAAACAACAGAGTTCGTCGAGGTCATCCGAGGGGTTACTGGGATTGAAGCGGTGAGTTTTACGAGACTCGGCGGCATCGACGAAAGAACTAACCTAGACAATTTGGCACTCTTCAGCACCCATCATCCCTGGGTACGCCCACGCTGGCCACGCTGGCAAAGCTCTGCCGAACGACCCCATCCACGCGCAAACCGCGACTCTGATGACGAGCCGGGAGTGGATTGGCGGCTATGTGAATGGGACTCCGGCGGATTCAGCCGCGTGGGAGCATGCTGCTGCTGGGACGAGACAGCTTTGCCACTGCACAGACTGGAGAGGTTTCCCATGCACTGAGGGCGAAGGGGACCGCGCTAGCGGATAGTCGGCGAGGGGTTCGGGTGGGAGGGGAGGGGAGGGGAGGGAAGGTGAGGTGACGGTAGTGCGCCGTGCCTCAATAACAGCCCGCGCTCGTCGTTATATACGTCCATCTCGCTGGTCCCAGCGTCGGTATAACGTGACCGGCGGAAGTGCACTGCACTACCCTGGACGAGAAGGTCGCAGTCGAAGAGATAAAATGCAGGAAATGCCATTTGCCGCTGATTGACGTGGGAGGACGGCGGCGTTCTGCATTACTTACCACCGCGTAGAGCCTGAGCCTCCAGGTGTTCGTCCTTCCTCAAGCAAGGTTTCGAGCCATCGAGCTTGGAAGAGTCGCCTCCTGGTACCCTGCTTGAGCCCTAGTCCCAGACGCACGCAAAAGAGCTCGAAATCAAGTCTACCTCCCAGTTGGCAGTCGCCGTCCTTCATCCCAAAGCGGTATTCGCCATGACATCGACTTCAATTTACATCCAGAAGCCGTTCCAGGTTTGGTAGCAGACAAGAGGAAAGAGTTATTACAGCACAAGTGAGACTCTTCGACGAGTGGGGAATCCGGAACGGCCGAGGCGCGAGCGCACGAATTTGAAGCGGTATTCGCCATGATTTGATTTTGATTTACATCCAGAAGCCGTCGGTGTTTCCAGGTTTGGTAGCAGACAAGAGGAAAGAGTTACAGCACAAGTGAGACTCTTCGACGAGTGGGGGAACGGCCGCGGGGCGGCGAGGCTCGAGCGCACGGATTTGAGACGTTGCTCAAGATTCAAGAGTTGGTGAACTGCCCGAATGCTCTGTTCTGCAGATCTGCGGATAGGAGAGGAGCAGCGGGAGGGAATGGAGGGAATGTCAACTCGGTCGAAGTGGTGAAAAGCCGAGAGTGATGCACCACCTTTCGCAGGAGGACGGGAGTCAAGGTCTTCCCATGCGCCGCAGCATGCACGCACGGTCCGCTCAGGGTCAAAGGCGGACATATTCGCGGATCCATCTGCAAGTGGATAGGGCCGGGTGAATTGCGTGGATCGGTCCGAGTCGGCGATGGACGCAAGGTTGAGGAGCTGCGTGACAAGTCACATGTGGCGGTGTGTGAGAGCAGATTACTGCTTTCGTCCCTGAGTCAGCTTTCTCGACTCGGACGGTGCCGACACTCAAGCAGATCTAGCACAACACGCGGAGCGGAGAGTGCGACCCGCCACTGGCAGTTCCGAGTCTGCGGCAGCGCGTGGCATCGCGACGTCGCGCAGCTACATCATATTCCGCCGCTACATGGCTTCATGTTGTCCCCAGTGCGTCCCGTTGGCACGAAATATTGACTGTTGAATCACTACACACTCGCTAGGGTCAGCTTCAAGTTAATAGTTATGCGGCAAGAAGTCCTGAGCACACTCAGCTGCTATCCGAATCGAGGTGCACCCGTCCAACATCCGCGGAAAGGCAAGAAATAATAAATATGCTCTCTTGGTTCTGGTTCGACCCCGGCGTGAGCATTGGTTGGCCCCGAGCAGTTCTTTTTTTTCTTTCGTGTCTACTGTCTAAGTAGTCTCGCCTGCTCTAACAATACAGACGCCGTGTTGTGGTCTCACTCCCCACCTCATAGTCACCAAACCACACAAAGTTCAAGACAAATCGTAGCCCGCGCTGCCCCGAGGACAATCTTTACCTATCTTCGGGTCTTCGGACTTCTAATCGCAACCGATTTACGTCCACTCCGAGTCCGTTTCGGGCACCACGGGTGTTTTGGTAAAGCCCCCGAACAATTGACGGCGCTCAGCTCAGGCTGTGGCCACGAGGCGTTGGTGCGATCCAGTTTCTGTCCACCAGAAAGCAATTCATCTGCGAGACCACTCGAACGCGAGAGTCGGTAAGCATCAGGAAACCGGTCTGAATTCATTACGTCCGGGAATCTGCCTGCGGGATAACGTACGCCACAACTGAGTGGGACCATGCACCGCCTCCCGAGTCCTTCTCCTCCCCTTCCCTTCCCTTCCTCCACACCTCGAAAATATACCCCCCGGCGGCATGCGCCTCG
Source organism: Mycena amicta (assembly GCA_029282125.1). Taxonomy (NCBI): domain Eukaryota; kingdom Fungi; phylum Basidiomycota; class Agaricomycetes; order Agaricales; family Mycenaceae; genus Mycena; species Mycena amicta. The sequence goes on along the minus strand of JARIHP010000035.1, from coordinate 81,793 downwards.
CACGTCCCTCCACGCGACGGCTTTGCCTCTCCCTCGCCTTATTTCTCCTCCTCGTCCTGCTGCTCCTCGCAGCGCACCCAGTAACACGCACGCGGGTGCTCGACATTCCCCTCGGGCCCACGTACTTCATGCTGCGCAGGCAGATCGCACGGCTCCCGCAACACAACCTGGATCTTCCGGTGCCCGAGGGCAGAGACGGGCGCTACGTCAAGTTCTCGATGGAGGCGAATTCGTTGGGGTGGAATAATTGTTTGAATGAGCGGTGCGTCTGTCTTCTTCGACTCCGAGTCGGAACGAAGAGAAATAAACCTCACCAATAGACTCATGAACGCGCATTTGGCATTCATGTCCAACCGCGCATACGTCTTTGCGGACTACAAATGGGCCGACCAGCACTACCAGTTCCCGCCGACCCCGCGTTCGGGTGCCACCACACCGTTTCCCGCGCTGCTCGCAGGGCCCGTGGTCGGTGGTCCCTGGCCGTCCAACATCACCACCCACCATCCGCGGTCCATTTCGGCTCGCTGGTGGGACACCGTCTGCCCGCCTGCCCGCCGACGGCAAATCAACATCCTCGACATCAAGCCGCACATCCCAGGCGGTGTCGACGGCGCCTCCGCTTCCCTCATCTTCGAGACATGGCGTACACTCCTCCTTGACGCACCAGAGAACTGTCTCGAGATCGTATACGTGCCGAAAGACATCAGGGACGATTATCCGCAGGTGTTCGACCTGCGGCTGTGGGGCGGCAACCGGGTGTTGAGTCTCTGGGACGAGTTCTCTACCTCGCCCGTGAGCACGCTGTTACGCCCGTCGGACATCGTGCTGCGCGCAATCGAGGGCAACATCGACGCAGGTGTCTTCCTTGGGCTCCCTGGCGGCGTCTCGCGACCACCGATGTCCCAGACGGCGCGGAATCCCTTCCCGCGCATGCTGGCGGTACATCTGCGCCGCGGGGACTACATCGGGCACTGTCGGATGCTCGCGGCGTGGGGTTCGGGCCACTACGGCTGGTCCCAGCTTTCGTTCCTCCCTGACGTGCTGAATCGGCGCTTGCCGGCCGGAGACGACCCCCAGCGCGAGGAAAAGGCGTTCCGGATGTGTCTGCCCGATGTAGATGGTGTGGTCCAGCGGGTTGCTGAGGTCCAGCGCGAATGGCTTGCGCATGCAGGAGAGGGAGACCGTGTGGACTTGGACCTCGTCTATCTCCTGACGAACGAGTCCGGTGCCTTCCTCGACGAGCTCGTCACCGCGCTGCACACCGCCGGATGGCAGACAGTCGTCACGACGCGCGACTTGCGCCTGACTACCGAACAGCGGGATGTTAGTATGGCGGTGGACATGGAGATCGCGAAAAGGGCGGCGGTGTTTGTGGGTAATGGGGTGAGTTTTCTGTTTCCAGTTCACGCGGAAGGGTGACGCTGACGAGTACCGGTGGTAGTGGTCGTCCTTCACGAGCAATGTGATACACCAGCGCCTGGTGGATGGGAAGGAACCGCTGAGTACGAGGCTTTTATAGAGATATAGAACGAACCGAGATGGCGCGACTCGGAGAGCTGGTTTGGACGTGAATCTCGCACGCGCAGCGACCACTGGCATAGCCTTCGACGATGTCTTGAGCTTCACGCGGGCCAGCCTGAGCGCAGCGGTAGAGTGGAGTGGGTGTGGTAGTCAAAGAGACGTGTCGCTGTCGCGTGATATAATGCCAAACAGCGCTTGACAATTGCAAGTCAAAACCTGAGCGCGACGTTCGTGTCGCATGCGATGCAATACCATTTCTCGGTTGGGGGTGGGTGCATTTCGGTCAAACCGGGCTCAGGTCTTAGTTCTTGTCGTACGCGATGCCTTTTTGTTTGTCTATTTTTTTATTTCATCTTCACGTTCCGCTCATATTTAGCCAGCTTTATACCTGTAGAAAGATGTCCCAGATTCAGAGCAGCGATTTATCGGTGAGTATAGGAAACACGTACCGAGCTGGCTCGTTGTTCGATCGGCGCCTGGGCTTATGGATTGGCCTGTGACATCTTTTTGTTTGAAAAGCTCGTAAAGAGCAATCGAGCTCGAATGAATTTTCGATTTCTTGCGGCTTCGAGAAGACTCGTACCTTTTGTTAGTTTTACTAGAAGCATGCAATGGGGACTTGAGCTTGAAATCAAATACACAGACGGCCAATCAATAATGACGACCGTATTTAGCGAGCTTTGTACCTGTAGAAGATGTCCCAGATTCAGAGCAGCGACTTATGGGTAGATGAAGTCGCAAACACATACAGAGCTGGCTCGTCGTTCGATCGGCGCCTGGGCTTGGCCGTGGACTATGCGTGACCACTTTTTGAAAAGAAAGAGTGAGCGCGAGGAAAAAGAAATCAAGCATATCAAGTCCGCTCGTTTTTTCATGAGCTTTGTACCTGTAGGAGATGTCCCAGATTTGGAGCAGCAATACTTAGACCGTGTTGCACGCATGCAGATCTAGAGTTGACTCGTCGTTCGATCGGCGTCTGGGCTTACTTAGATCTAGAGAGTGTTGAAATCTTGTTGTTTGGAAAGTGAGAGAGCAATCTCTGAATGGATTTTCGATCTCTTGTGGCTTCGAGAAGACTCGTGCCTTTTGTTACTGCCAGCATTTTTGACCAGTTGGAGGCTTGAGCTTGAAATACACCGAACGCCAATCCCGCCTTATATTCTGCATGTTTCTGTGTAATTGAGAGTATCGGATACTCCTAGGGCCTGAGTTCCTCCTCCAATTTCAAGGCCAAAGCCCATCACAGAGAAATCTTCCAGAGCGACGATCTTGCCTAACTCTGATTATCTCAGTAGCGCAACGCCGTTCAATCGGTGCCTGGGACATGCTCAAGAATTTCATTCTTTTTGGGCACTTTTTTAGCCAGTGAATGCAGCCTACATACATGTAAGGTATGGTTTCCTACTGTTAATCCACCCGTGCCCGAGAGCGTCTGCCCCTGGCTTGCAGTTTCAAAAGCTTTGAGTTGAGCTGCGCATAAATCGGTCGAACCGAGCTCGGGCCATGTGTGGACGGACGGTAGATTCCTTTTGTTTAATTTCACCTCCGCCATCCGCCTCCTCTATGCTTTTCTGTATGCTTTGTTCGAGGTGGTGTAATTTCCCGGCGGGTGCATTTTGCTACTTATCACCGTTCCATGCCTGTTCGTATCGCTAAACACTGAACTTTTGTTGTTCCTTTGAGTGAAGGTATGCATAGAACACGTAACATATCGCTCCTCCGCTAAACACTAACCAGCCCGAGAGCGACGCAGGCCCAGTAGTTTGCTCTTGATGAGCTTTACACTGCGCATCTCGGTCGAACCGAGCTCGGGCTGTAGAGCCGAGCGAACTTGTTGTTTTTTTGGCGCCGGGCCTCCGCTGTGGTTCTCTTCTCGTTTTTGATCGACCAGCACTCAGAAGAAGGAAAGAGAAACAAGATGTGCAAGTTACAGTTGGTTCTATTGGGATACAGTTATTCGATACAATGGTCTGTCTAGCTCGAGCACTGCGACGCCCCAAAGGTCAGATCCGAAAAGTACGGTCCTGCACACAGTCAATCTTCAGTCAAGGAAACAAGAAAAATGCACATACCCAAATGGTTCTGCACGCTGATATCGAACAGACTGTTCCCCGTCGCACACGCCTCGTTGTCCTGGCCGGGGCAGCTAACGAGGTTCTGCTGCGTGTCATCGACGACATGGACCTCGCCCTCGGGATGGACGAAGCCGAGGAAGAGCGGTGGCAGCTGCGGAACGGGGTCGTGCTGGTTTGTGACAAAGGCGAGTTTGGGGCCCGGGAAGGTGTCTTGGAGGAAGGACGCAAAGGCGGGGTTGCCGCCGCGCGGGAGGCCGAAGCCGGTGACGGAGACGTCGACGTCGGGTGTCTCGGAGGCGGCGAGGGAGGTCTTGATGAATGCGCCGGTCATGCCGGCGAGCGCGGCGCCGAGGGAGTGCCCGGTGACGATGACCTGGCTGGCGTTGGTGGCGGCGAGCCCGGCGAGGACGCCGGAGAGCAGCCCGTCGGCGGTGCGCTCGAAGGTCTGTTGGAAGCCGTCGTGGACTGTGATGTTCTCTGTTTGTGGTGTGAGCGTCAAGGAAATAAAGAGGGAGCGAAGACGCACGTCCTTCGGTGCCTGGGAAGCGGGAGACATTGAGCGGGACCAGTCCGAACTGCGCGTCGTTGAGGACGGAAAGGCTGGGAACAAGAGCGGGGTTAATGGCGGACTGGTAGTAGGACGCATGACGACGCACAGTTTCTTGGGATCCGTTCCTTCATGGGCAACCACGATAGCGTCGTCGTCGACCGAGTGGGCGATGTAGTCTGCCGTGTAGGTTAGAGGACGGTCAATCGCAGTCGGAGGAACATACACAACGGAATGGCGCCTTCATCTGAGCGCAAAGAAAAGTCAGTATTGGATTCAGAGGAGCAAGTAGCCCACACACCTCCACCGCTCTGCAGGAACGTCACGCCAGTGAGAGCATCGCAGGGTGCTCCACAGGTCCACGAGGTAATCGTGTCCGATGGGCAGTACGCCACGCGCGCAAAGAAGCCCGGTCGAAGCAGCGTGTTGTTGGCGACGCTGAGGGAGAGTGGTGTCGGTGGGTCGACGGTGGTATCGTTTGACGAAGAGTCGTCCAAGCTGCCGAGCCCGAAAAGCGGAAGCGCGAGCGCAGTTGGCAAGAGGAGAAGGAAGGGGAGAAGACCGAGCATTGCGTGTGGATGAAGGGATTAAGGGATTAAGGGAAGAGGGCAGAAAGAAGTGAAAAGGGCTGGCACGGCCAGGGAGGAAGGGAAGCTGGGTCAGAGCAAGGTGACAACGGCTGCGAGGTATAAATATTGACCTGTCGACGAGCGTGATATCATGCCACACGGCCACTTCATCGCCATATCGACTAGAATCATGGATGTAGCTAAGCTTTCACTGTTCAGCGTGGACAGAAGAGCTGAAGGCTGTCTGCTGGTGTCCGCCGTCACGGCGTTAGATGTGGGGAGCCAGCGAGCCAGCGAGGAGGTGAGCGTTATTTTTAAAAACGATGATGCGTTTGATATCACGGATCAACGGCGGATTTAAATAACTTACGATGACTCACAATCACGGATCAACGCCGGTAGTGCCGAGTCGATTTTCCTCCCATGTTCATCAACGTCCGAGCAACATCCGCAGATCTCAAATGCAATGTGCATTGACTACGATTGCGGGATCGGCACTAGCAGTATTGCACGACCGAGCTGAACATTGGCCCAGGAAGTTCACCCAATACATCTTATCTTGCCGTTTGTTCGAATTCACTTTGTTTTTGCTGATTTTCTGATTTTCTCGAACCGGCCGACTCAGGTATTCCAACGCTTGAGGGGTTTCCATCCCAACTCGAGAGCGATATACCTACAATCGCACAGGCACTGGATTACATCGTATGTGGCCTCTACTGCCTTCCGTTCGAACGGAACTCGAGCCTGGCGTTTCATTTGGCAAATGTTTTTTTTTTTTGTTCTAGACGGAACAATGGTCCAACCTCCACTCCTAGGCGCATAGGCCTCAATGACTGATCCACAGTCCAGTTTACGAGGTTTCTCTTTGCTGTCCATGCCAATGAACTTCTTGCAGCAACCAACAGAGGTGGGTATTTGAACACTCGACACTTTCCATCGTAACTCGAGAGTGATCCTACATCGCACAGGCACTGGGTGTGTCATCCCCGCGCAACTGTTGGCTGCCTTCCGCCCACAGCATTGAGGTCGGCACCTTCCTTGAGCAGAAGATGCACAATGTCGGTGTGGCCTCTATAGGATGCAGCCTGCAACGCTGTTGACTGGAAAATTTATTTTTCAACGTACAGCTTCCGGAGGCGACTTTGCTCAGGAAACTGCGTGTAGTTCTAATCCTTGGTGAGGAAGGTTTGTCCGTAAAGGACGGGATTGAGTTGGGTTTTGGGTGAGGGTGAGAATTAGTCAAAGACCTCTTGTGGTCCGAAATTAACTACCTTAGCGCTATGTGGCGAAGCGAAGTTACAACAATTCAAAGTGTAATGCTGACTGAGGGTCTACCTTCATAGTAGACATGGTCATGTGACAGCTTAATCGGGTCGAACAGACAAGTCTGTTGCTGGCTGGGTCTCGGGGTAGGCAGTGTGTACGTAAAATGTCTCAAACAATAGCTTGAGAACAGTATACACAATGACAAAGTTCACCAGCACAATGGCGAACTCAATGATGAGGCAGTGTCAAAGGCGTAGAAGATGATCAGAAGTAGATAGTATTCAAGCTAAGGCACTACAAGTGCTCTAACTAAAATACCAAGTACGGGTAACAAGTAGTAAGTTAAATTGTAAGTAAGGTCCAGCCTCTTTATATACTGCAAAATGCTCCACAATGATGTCGTTACTCCACAATGATGTTGTTGCTCCACGATGATGTTGTTGCTCTGATGACATCATGGCTCTGCAATGATGACATATGACGTTATGATCCATTGTTGATTGTCACCGCTCTGTGACTACTCCTGACCTTCCCAATGTGAGTATGTAATCAATTTTGGCATTGAAAGAACTTACTGAGCGTGTAATTTTTCTTCTTCATGCTAAGCAATTTCCATGGACGACAACGTGTTCCCGTACTCTCTGCCCTCAGTATGAAGGTCGGCACTTTGCTCGAGCAGAAGGTGCACAATCTCAGTGTGGCCTTCATAGGATGCAGCCTGCAATGCATTGCCATAATCTCCGCCCTGGGCATTGATGTCGGCACCTTTCTCGAGCAGAAGACGCACAATCTCAGTGTGGCCTCCAGAGGATGCAGCCTGCAGTGCATTGCCATACTCTCCACCCTGGGCATTGATGTCGGCACCTTTCTCGAGGAGAAGACACACAATCTCAGTGTGGCCTCCATAGGATGCAGCCTGCAATGCGTTGCCATACTCTCCGCCCTGGACATTGATGTCGGCACCTTTCTCGAGCAGAAGGTGCACAATCTCAGTGTGGCCTTCATAGGATGCAGCCTGCAATGCATTGCCATACTCTCCGCCCTGGACATTGATGTCGGCACCTATCTCGAGCAGAAGATGCACAATCTCAGTGTGGCCTCCAGAGGATGCAGCCTGCAGTGCGTTGCCATACTCTCCGCCCTGGGCATTGATGTCGGCACCTTTCTCGAGGAGAAGACACACACTCTCAGTGTGGCCTCCATAGGATGCAGCCTGCAATGCGTTGCCATACTCTCCGCCCTGGACATTGATGTCGGCACCTTTCTCGAGCAGAAGGTGCACAATCTCAGTGTGGCCTTCATAGGATGCAGCCTGCAATGCATTGCCATACTCTCCGCCCTGGGCATTGATGTCGGCACCTTGCTCGAGCAGAAGACGCACAATCTCAGTGTGGCCTCCAGAGGATGCAGCCTGCAGTGCGTTGCCATACTCTCCGCCCTGGGCATTGATGTCGGCACCTTTCTCGAGCAGAAGACGCACAATCTCAGTGTGGCCTCCAGAGGATGCAGCCTGCAGTGCGTTGCCATACTCTCCACCCTGGGCATTGATGTCGGCACCTTTCTCGAGCAGAAGATGCACAATCTCAGTGTGGCCTCCAGAGGATGCAGCCTGCAGTGCGTTGCCATACTCTCCGCCCTGGGCATTGATGTCGGCACCTTTCTCGAGGAGAAGACACACACTCTCAGTGTGGCCTCCATAGGATGCAGCCTGCAATGCGTTGCCATACTCTCCGCCCTGGACATTGATGTCGGCACCTTTCTCGAGCAGAAGGTGCACAATCTCAGTGTGGCCTTCATAGGATGCAGCCTGCAATGCATTGCCATACTCTCCCTGGGCATTGATGTCGGCACCTTTCTCGAGGAGAAGACACACACTCTCAGTGTGGCCTCCATAGGATGCAGCCTGCAATGCGTTGCCATACTCTCCGCCCTGGACATTGATGTCGGCACCTTTCTCGAGCAGAAGGTGCACAATCTCAGTGTGGCCTTCATAGGATGCAGCCTGCAATGCATTGCCATACTCTCCGCCCTGGGCATTGATGTCGGCACCTTGCTCGAGCAGAAGACGCACAATCTCAGTGTGGCCTCCAGAGGATGCAGCCTGCAGTGCGTTGCCATACTCTCCGCCCTGGGCATTGATGTCGGCACCTTTCTCGAGCAGAAGACGCACAATCTCAGTGTGGCCTCCAGAGGATGCAGCCTGCAGTGCGTTGCCATACTCTCCACCCTGGGCATTGATGTCGGCACCTTTCTCGAGCAGAAGATGCACAATCTCAGTGTGGCCTTGATAGGATGCAGCTTGCAATGCGTTGCCATGGCGTCCGCCCTGGACATTGACGTTGGCACCTTTCTCGAGCAGAAGACGCACAATCTCAGTTTGGCCTACCAAGGACGCAGCTTGCATTGCGTTGCCATAGCGTCCACCCTGGACATTGACATCGGCACCTTTCTCGAGCAGAAGACACACAATCTCAGTGTGCCCCTCATGGGATGCAGCCTGCAATGCGTTGCCGTAGGGTCCACCCTGGGCATTGACATTGGCACCTTTCTCGAGCAGAAGACGCACAATCTCAGTGTGGCCTTCATCGGATGCAGCCTGCAGTGCGTTGCCAGACTCTCCAGCCTGGACATTGACATTGGCACCTTTCTCGAGCAGAAGACACACAATGTCAGTGTGGCCTACATAGGATGCAGCCTGCAATGTGTTGCCCAAGTCTCCGCCCAGCGCATTAATGTCGGCACCTTTCTCGAGCAGAAGACCAACTCCCTCAATATATCCCACGTAAGAACAGAGATACAAGGGCAATAATGCTCGTCGCAACCAATCTATCCGAGAGTAATGACCCTCAATTTGATGCAGTTGATTCAAAGCAATGTATTGGCCGCTCCCAGGCTCCAACAGTTGCATTGCTGAGGCAGACAGGATAGCTCGGTCATGGCAGTGCAACAGATGGTAGTACCAATACCGAGCAGCATATACAGCCAGCGGATAGTCCGGCAGTGTTTTCTCATTGAGAGAGTGCTCACTGAAGTGGAGAAGGTAGCCTATGCAGGTCTGTGCAATCATAGTATGTGAAAGATTCTCTCTGACATCCCAGTTGATTGTACTTGATAGTCGTCCTGACACAATATAATCTTTGACTGATGCATGAGCCAAACTTACAAAGCATGGCTGCCAGTGACTCTCATCATGAGCATATATGACCAGTCCCTCCAACAATTCAAAAACCCCAGTCGCACTACCACGTAGATTGGGGTCATATGTGTATGTGTCCAGATCAGAGAACTCTGATGCAAGAGCATCATTGAGCTCGTCTAGAGTAACTGGTTGAGCGGCAAAGACAAGCCATAGGAGAAGTCTTTCAACATAGACAAGGTCCTCTGCACTGACTTGTTGTAGGAAACGGTCGTAGATTCCATACAGGTCACCTGGGAGATTGGTGAGGGTCTTGTCTAATCTGCTTGGGAATTTGCAGCGAGAAAGTTCAACAAGAAGACATGCTGCCAAGCGAAACCTAGAAGGAGAGTTAGTATCAATCATATTTGGGCTGACGAAAGATAACTTGCATTCCATTACTCCTATGTACAACTTTCTCTGCAATATATTCTGCACGATGCGCCCACTGTTTCAAAGTGTGCTTGGTCCGGAGTACATTGTCAACAAAGAGGCTGATGTCCCTCTGGATTGTAGCAACCTCCAGGGCAATACATGCTATCTCCTTGAAGTGTGTTGTGAATATGTCTCGGGATTGGCTAGTAAAGAGTAGGTGCAGGGGGCTCTTGGCCCAGCTTTGAAGCCAAGACATAAGCTCAACAAGGGCTTGATGTTCAGCATCTTCACACTCGTCCAATGCATCAAGGACCAAATAAGTACGGCCAAGCTCCGAGAGTACCATTTCAAGAGTGTTTTGGAGATCCTGATAGGTTGGTAGTACCTGGCCCATGGATTTGCTGTACAGATCATTGAGAGCCTTATAGGGATGTGGATGGAAGGATTGAGCAGAGAGCTGCAAAAGGATGCACCGAAGTGCAACTTCCACAGATTGCCTTTTCTTGTCTCCGACATCAAAGTAAAAATATGCAACAGCAGGAGTGTTTGGTTTGGGAATGAGATGGTTATCCCTGAAGAGTTTGTCAATTATTGTAGAGCTATAATTCAAGAATTATCAAGCCCAAATCCCAATGGCGATAGTAGACATTACCTGAGTACACTCTTCCCACTACCAGCTGCCATCAAATTAGAGTCTTCACTGCTGGTGCTAGGAGAATCTTACATTGTCCCTGAATCCATAAAGATCCCGGATTGTCCTGCCAGTTGATGAACTGGTGACCATCCAAGAGCCAACACCCAGTGCCTTCATAATGCAACTTTAGGGTTGCATTTTGCTTCTCTCTCATGTCAGGAGGGAATTGCAGCCATTCCTGAAGCTTGTCCTTAAGGCTGAATGTATGTCAGCTTTGTGTAAATACCCTAACCAGATATAACTGACGCTTTGTCATAAACCTCGCCTAATGTTACTGTGGTCTTGCTGTGCATAATGGCAAGGTCCACCAAGCGGTTGGTCTATATATAAGGTGGGTGCCATGTAGTGCTTGTGTATGTAGTACTTGCCTTGAACCTGTCCTCAAATGAAGTGAGCTCTTGACTGAGCACACTCCATTCACTTTCTAGATCATTGCGGGCCCAGATTCGGAAAACTCGCATGTGGCCATCAAAGACAGTGATACTCGCATAAACCTTCTGGACAAGTCTGTAGGTTATTCAATGAGGCTGCGAAACAACACAAGGAATAAGAAGGTTACCCGGTGTATTTCTCAACATCTGCCTTGAGACGCCCAATAAGGTCAACATGATTCATCTCCTCAAGACGCAAGATGGTGCCACAGAGATCCGTTGTGATATCAGTTATACGAGTAAGCAGTATGTCCCTTTTCTTGTGTATGTCCTTGGTTTCCTACAATAATAACATCTAATCAATGAGTGGAAAACCAAAAACTATTCAATGTACCTTGTATGCTTGTAGAATCTCAGACAGAATTGAAGCAGCCGGCACAACGAGGTGGACCTTTTGAGCAACATTTACAACCTTCTCAAGAAGATGGAGTGCAGAGGTGAGGTTACTGATCACCAAGTCTTTCCTAAGTTGTCTCATCTCTTGTAGGGCTGTGAAGTTGGTGTGATGTGGGATATGTGGCAGAGAGAGATAACATACCGAGCCTGTCTCCAACATTAAGCTCCCCATTGAGCATGTGGTCCACATTGTGCTTTAACACAGCCTGCTGAAAGGCCCGGACAAGCTCGATGTTTCCTTGTTGTGCATCAAGATGGTCAAACAGTTTTCCGGCCTTGTCAAAATCATTGTTGTCGTAGAGGAGATGGCCACGGACAGAAGGACTGAGAACAGCATACATGTCTTGGATTATGTCGCCGATGCTCTCAGCTAGGGCTTGTTGGATCTCAGATCGTGCATATGACTGGTCAAAGGTGTCCCCAAACCAGCTGTAAGGCATCAATGGCCATACCTGCAAGTTTGACAGGAAGCACACCTTCCCGTCGAGTCCATGCGTTGCAAACCCGGCTGCGAGGCTGGGGACATGGTGGTGTGAAGGAGACGAGCGAGGGGAAATCGCACGGCTGTCTGCCTCGTGTGAGGCGTCCAATTTAGCACTGCCTTCCTCCCGAGATGATCAAGTTCCGATATCCTCCGTGCATTCTTGATGTAGCTGAGGATGGCATGGATGAGTCTCCGAGGGCAGGGAATCGGAAACGAGCTCTTCAAAACTGCCCTGTCCGAGTCAAGTGTTTGATGGACGAGTAGCAAGTACTCGTAAAAATCGCAGAAATGTAGGGATTAGGACTTATCTCCGGTCTAGGATTTCGGTGTTGTAAGAAGGTCTGGGTATCCGAGACTACAAGAAAACGATTTCTGCTCGTCAACCCACGGTCACTGCCGCGGCTTCGGCGGCCAATTGCAAGAACACCATGTCTGCTCCGAGTCGTCAAACCCACGGTCTCGGCTTCAGCGACCGAGAACACCATTTCTGCTCTCGTCAAACCGACGGTCGTGGCCTTAAGAGACCCCCCACGCTCCAAGCACCACTGCCTTTCACTACCCCTTCCTTTTCCAAGTCCAAGAACCAACCTTGCACCTGCAGCCGCCGATCCAGATCTAGATGTTCCAGTGGACGGCATCGCCTACCGCACTGCGGCTCCCCAACCTGCAAGTGTGGTCGATACCCCCTCCCCAGGGTGCACATCTGGATTGGCGGTTGCAAGTGAGACTGGGGGTTCTTGGACTCGGAAAAGGAACGGGCAGTGAAAGGCATCCGTACCGTCGACGGTGCTTGCACTCACATTCCAGGCTATGCGGGTTACGTCTCAGCCATCCGGATAATATCCATCCACTCAACTAAATACATAGCAGAAAACAGCCAGGAGAACTACCTCCACATCATCCCCGCACCAAACACCAAGCCCGCAAGGACAGCCGCTGCACCAGCGCTTGTAGTCTGAATCGTCCTACTGGCACCATTCGACTTCTTCCCCCGGCTCGTGCTGCCCATACCATCGATGCTGCCGTCGTGTCCGTTCGAGGTAGCGAGGACCAGCGGGTCGACGGTAGCTGCAAGGGCACATTAGCCTCAATGCAATGCGCAAGCGCTAGAGAAAGAAGAAAAGAAAAGAAAAAACACACCAGTGTTATGCGTCTGCGTCTTGGCCGTCGTCGGGAACGTCACCGTCGCCCCATTCCCACTCCCACTAGCAGAATCCGCCTCCGAAAACACCTCGTCCGTTAAATACACCAACGCAAAGCCCGGCGCCGGCACCTTGACCGCACACACCGCATCAACGCACTGCACCGTCTGGATATCCTCGTCCCCGACCAGCCGCCCGTCGCTCTCAAACACCCCGCCGAGGGTTTGGTTCGCCCACGTGTACCCGCCCTTCTGGCTGACACTCTTCGCTGCGAGGTACTTGACCTTGACCTGCGTCGGTGTCCCGGTGTCCGAAACGGAGAGGCTGAAGGTCACGTCGGAGGCGCCGCTGGGGTCGTCGACGTAGTTGAACGCCGCGATGCGGACGGGCGCGCCGTCTTGGTAGATCCCGTACACGGGGGTGAATGCACTGATGTTCTGGATGCTAGTGGTGAGGTCCAGCACCTGCGACTTGTTGGAGCGGCCGATGGTTTCGGCCATCGCGAGGGCGGCGTAGTATATCGGCCCCACCGACCATTTCCTGAAAGTGGACTGATTTGTGGGTGGTGCGGTGAAGGGCTGCGAAACGGGGTTAGCGGAAAGTACAAGCGAAAAAGATTGCGTACATTGTAGAAAACGTGCTCTCCACCAGTATGGAAGAACGCGCTGGAGAAATTCGAGTGGGCGAGCTGGAGCGCGTAGTCCAGCGACCATAACGCTGCACCAAAAACATCAGACACCCCGACGATGCCGCCACATGCAGCCTGGTTGGTCTCTGTCATGATGAAGGGCTTGTTCTTCGTCTGTGCGTAGGCCGTGCTGCTGACGTATTGCGAGATGAGGCTGGTAATGTGCGTGTCGTGCTGGAGGAAGTCGGGGAAGACGGTTTGAGGGTCGAGGATGACTTCATTATCGTGGATCATCGCGCCGCAGTTGCTCTTTTGTCGCTTGTTAGAGAGTGTGATGAAGAGGAGAGGGTAGAGGGGAACGCACCACGGGGTACTTCTCCACAGACAGGAACTTGAGGTTCTCGTCAAACTTGTCCACGAAGCCCGAATCCCAGACGTCCTGTGGGCTCCACGCAGCCCAGGCGATGTTCGGAGCAACAAGCAGATCCTTGGAGGTACCATTCGGGTCGAAGCCACTCGCTGCGAGCTGGACGAGGAAGTCGCTCATCTCCCCTCCGTAGTCGTATGGCGTGTACTGCGGGTAGTCCGGGGGAACGCGATGGCCGTGCTGGACGTACATGTCGGGCTCGTTCCCGGCTTGGAAGCCGAGGAGGTGGTCCCCGAGCACGCTTTGGGCGAGCGGGATGATGCTCAGGTCGAACGGCTTGGTGACGAACCACGGGATGCCGACGATCCAGTCGATATTGAGGAGGGCGGAGATGTTGCCCAGGGTATACATGAGGTCGCGGGTGTAGTCGAGAGGTGGAGTGCTCGTGGGTCCGAAGACGCCTGTGAGGTTCTTTGCGAGGATGCGCCCGCCCTGTAACGAGTCGACGAGCTTGGCCGTTTCCTGGCTGTTCCCGCCGAGACGGATGCGGACAGAGCCGGCGCGTTGGACGAGGCTGGCCATGAGGTTCAGGAAGGGCACTTGGAGGAGGGTCGAGTTCTTGCCCACTTGCGGAGAAACGTCAACTCAGTTTCACGGAGTAAAGGCTGGCTCACTCACTGACTTGATTCGTCACAGACATTTCGACTGAGAAGCCCATGAATGCGCCATCCTGCGGGATGGACAATCCTTGCGTGCCGCTCTTCTGTAGCGTAACGGGGATGTTGGTGGGGATCGCGGGTGTGGGGACGGGAGGGGGTATCAAGGTCGTCGGGTTAAACGCTTGGACGCCGGTGTATTCCGATGCGGGTGCAGCGCTGGTGGCGAAGATGGCCTGGTTACCGGGGGTATAGATGGTGACTTCGCCGTGAGCAGCTGGGAGGAGGAGGGCAAGGAGGGCAAGGTGTAGAGAGCGGAAGGGCGAACGGAGTCCCATTCTCCGGGATTCGTCGGTACGCGGTGAAGATGAGAGTGGGAGGAGAAAGCAAAAGACAAGGCACGGGCTGTGATGCCCAGGTCTATGATGCGCAGTGCGAGCATCAGATTCAGCGTCCCGAGCCGTCGCGAGATTGACGGAACTGTCGCAGCCAGCGTCCCAGTCTGTCCCAGTGCGATTCGTATAGAGTCGTAGCGAAGGAAGGAAGGAATTACACGGCACGGTCCCGCTCCGGAACGCCGGTTTCCAGGAAGCGCTCTCTCTGCTGTGAGCGGGCGAATGTGGCCGCGTGGCTGCGCGCCTTGACGTGGGAGAAAAGTGAAAATGCCGCCGAGTGTCACCGACTGTGACACCTCTGCTTCCCTCCTCCACTGACAAGCTACGATCCAGCTGGCACTCTAAATAACTAAGATCTGGTTCCTGGTCAAGACATACGGCCTACAAGTTCAACTTCATCCTGACTGACAAAATGTCTTGGGCGACAGCCTGGGCGACGGCGCAAATGCACCTCGCTAGGATTTCGATAATAAGCCTCGCTGGCTATTAATATTGCATTTAATTGACTCTGGCACACCTGTGGCAAGTAATCACTGGCATAAGTACGAACTTCAATTTTGGGACCTTTGCCCCCAATGGTCCAAGAACGTTCGACGACGCCGCAACATTCACGGCGACGCACAACCACATCAAGCTCTGCTTCCTTGCGTGGTACAGCGGCCGTTTAATTCTCGGTGGATGAGGTTTAGGTTCCTACAAACAGCCGTTTTCGCAGCCAGACCCGAAGGCTGGACGGGAATAAGGTCTGCGAATCTGTCCAAAGACGATACTACTAGTAAAGCCGCTGTCAGTGGGTTAGATGCATATGTCGAGGGAGATTGGGCAGTTGCAGACATTGGCAATCGACACGAGTTGAAGGATTTGACTGGGGCTAAGCATCAGGGTTGTGTCCTTTCTTTTCCTCCCTCTAAAGTCATGAGTTGTTGGAGGCCCAATCCAGCAGAGGAAGCTCTAGGCAGTCTCGGTCCGCGCGCATCTCGCATTCTTCATTGTTCGCGACGTGAGAAAGTGGCTCCCCGTTCGAAGCGAGCTGGAGCGATTTGAGGGCTTTGACCTTATTTTTATTCTGGTTTTATTTATTTATTTTGTGAGTTATTGAAGGTCCACTCAGACTGCGCAAGCTCCAGGCGGCCTCGGTCCGCCCTCTTCACATTTAGTTCCTCTCTGCGAGCCATATGGGAAAGTGGCTGCCCGTTCGAAGCGAGCTGGAGCGATTTGAGGGCTTTCACGTCATTTTTATTCTGGAGTTTTATTTATTTCGCGAGTTGTTGAAGGCCCAATCAGACTCAGGAATCTCCAGGCGGCCTCAGTCCGCGCATCTCACATTTGGCCTGCTGGCAATATGAGAAAATGGATGCCCGTTCGAAGCGGGCCGGAGCGATTGTGGGACTTGGACATCTTTTGATTCTTGAATTGTTTTTTTGATGTTGTGAGCTGTTGAAGGTACACTCAGACTGGGGAAGCTCTAGGCGGCCTCGATCCGCCCACTTCACATTTAATTCTTCTCTCACAATCTTTGTTAGCTATATGAGAAAGTGGCTGCCCGTTCGAAGCGGGCTGGAGCGATGTAGGCGTATTCGAATTGGTTCATTTTGATTGTGGAATCGCACATTCTTTTGTGCGTTATTTCTATGAGTTTGCCTTGCAGCGCTCCGAATCTCGAAAGTTTCTAATTTAAAGCCCGCTGATGAACTGATGCCGGAGTGCAAATGTCCGCTTGGGGAATTGATCATGACTCAGGCCCATGACGTTAGCCTTGCTTCCATCCACCAACCACCACCGCCCCGCTTTGGCCCCGCTGGCACAACCGACTCATTCACGGCTCCCAATCCCATCCACCCGCGTGTCCTTCGATCGAATTCATTTCCGCAAATAACCACGGATTGACTCCGCTGGCAGCTGCAGTACTAGCATGGTACCAGCACGCACCGGTTACCTATCAAGTCCTCGAGAACGGAACAATCTCCCCCTTAGGAAGAAGATTATCTGTCCCTGGACGCCTTCAAAAAGCTGTATATCAGGTTCTTTGACGTGCGCGCCGTATCTGGCGGTATGTGGATTTCTCATCGAGGCGATGCAATTCCCGTCTCATCCGATAGATAAACCTATTTACTACCTTGGGGCAACACGCGGTTGCCCCTGCCCCACCTCCATCCACCGAAGCTAGTGGAGCGAGAGCAGGATAGTAATCTGCAGATCACAGCTAGGCGGCAACTCGTCATCCACGCAATCGCGGACGCGCTAGCGCCTTTTGATGGTTATAAATCGAGTCATAACCGCGATACCGACACGCGTCCCTTAACTGCCGTGACCGCGGCGTCTATCTTGCACCCAACGTCCACACAGTGACACGGAAGAAACGTCTTCCCCCCCCTTTCCGCCAATACCCAGGACCCCTAAAACAACGCTTGCGTCACCCTCGTCCGTCACCTCTGCCTCCAGCCCACGACACACACGCACCCCATGGGCAACTCCAACCAAATCGAAATCGACCTGGACTCGGTCATCGAGCGGCTCCTCGAAGTGCGCGGAAACCGACCCGGGAAGAGCGTGAAACTGCAGGAATACGAGATTCAGTACCTCTGCACGCGTTCGCGGGAGATATTCATGAGCCAGCCGATGCTGCTCGAGCTGGAGCCGCCGATACATGTCTGTGGTGCGCTGCGCTTCCGTCGCTTTCCCCCTCGTTAGTCCGAGTCGTGCCGCTAAGCCCAAAGACAGGCGACATCCACGGGCAATACTCCGACCTCCTCCGTCTCTTCGAATACGGTGGCTTCCCGCCCGAATCCAACTATCTGTTCCTGGGGGACTACGTCGACCGCGGCAAGCAGTCGCTCGAGACGATCTGTTTGTTGCTCGCATACAAAATTCGGTATCCAGAGAACTTCTTCCTGTTGAGAGGGAACCATGAGAGCGCGGGGGTGAATCGGATTTATGGGTTCTACGATGAATGTGGGTCTTCGGGTCCGTGTCTTGTGTGTTTCTGTGGCTGAACTCTAGGAACTATAGGCAAACGGAGATACAACATAAAACTATGGAAGATGTTTGGCGACTGCTTCAACTGTTTACCTGTGGCTGCGATCATTGGGGACCGGATACTCACGATGCATGGTGGAATCAGTCCGGAGTTGCACTCTTTCGACCAGATAAGGAGTATACCGCGGCCGACGGAGGTGCCGGAAGGCGGTGAGTCCCCGCACTTTCCTGTTCCTCTTTCCCCTTGTCCGTTCCGACTGACCCACCCAAACAGGCCTTCTTTCCGACCTCCTCTGGTCCGACCCGACCCCCTCGCTCTCCGGCTGGGAAGAAAACGACCGCGGGGCGGGATACGCCTTTGGCGCCGACGTCGTCGCCCGCTTCATCAAAACGCACGACCTAGATCTCATCTGTCGCGCGCACCAAGTCGTCGAAGACGGGTTCGAGTTCTTCGCGTCCAGACGGCTGGTGACGCTCTTCTCGGCGCCAAATTACTGCGGCGAGTTTGATAATGCGGCGGCGATGATGAGTGTGGATGAGGACATGGTTTGTTCGTTCAAGGTGCGCATGTGTCGGTTTTGTGAGCTGGTTGAGACTGATGGGATTCAAAACACAGATATTAAAACCCGCTTCGAAGGAGAAGGAGAATATCGATATTGCGGCGGCGGCGGCGGCGGCAAGAAGTGCCAGCTCGGCAAAGAGCATAGGAATGGGCTTGGGCGTGGTGAGCAGCGGGAGGAGATTATTTTCGTGGAAAGCAGCAAAGGGATGACGATGCCGAGCATGCTTTGGGCTCTTTTTCTGGATATGCGCAGAAGCGCGAAGCCTGAGAGCCGCCATTTTGTCCATTTTTTTTTTCTGAGCAGAGCTGACCAAGTATTCGGACGATGTACAGTGGGAGAAACTTACACGGAATTCAGTCCCTGGCCTCAGCGCAATTCCAAATCCGATTATTTACGCATGTTATTTTCCAGCGCCGTATCACATCATGACCTGTCACTACTATGGCGTGACGCACGGAAGCTCTCTCACGCACCTTCATGTTTCGGCGCTAGAATCCTGAAAAACGCGTCAAACTCTTCGAAACCGGGTGGCTTCCTCTTCTACCAGACTCCTAAACAACTCTCCCCGCGAGATCCGAAGCATTCCACCGCCAGTCGCGACTACGAAATGTACGCATGAAAAAATCTTCTGGGCGTGAAAAAACGCTCCTGGAGGTCTCTTTCGCTCATATAGGCGTTAATCCACAGATAATCAAGCTTTCCCAAGTGCCATTCGCCAACTTTACCTTCTCATTTACCTCCAATTCGACCCAGGATGTCCGAGCCCGGCCCATCCACCGGGTCCGGCACAGGACTCAAACGAGGCTCCCCAGTCGACGTGTCAGCCTCCACGCCAACCGCAAAACGCCAACGATCCGCCCCCGAGGTGCTTCCCCCGCTCTTTGGCGTCATGGACATCCCGCCGATAGCGACAGCGCCTGTGCGGAGATTGCAGTCTCGAGTGCGTGTGCCATCTTTTTGTTCATGACGACGGATATTGAATGTGTGGTCTTGACAGCAGGACTCTGGCTCGGGCCCATATGCCGACTCCACCGTTGTGAAGAACTATTTGTTCGCGACGCGGACGATGGCTGCTGCCAACGGGGGTGATACGAGCTATAGTCCGACGCAGACCCAGCACACCGGCCCAATCCCAGGTCCGAGTCAACCTCATCCATCGTCGACGGCTGTTCCTCAGCGCCAGCCATCCAGAGCAACGTCGACTTCATCGACCGGTGCGGAGAAACCCCAGCCGCCTCCACCCAAGCGACGAAACCCTTCCGCAGTAGCAGCAGCAACCGCAGACATCTTGCCATCGACGAAGAAGCGCAACGAGGTGGAAATTCGACGGCTCCGGGAGCAGATGACGGCGCTACAGGAGGAGAACGCGAGGTTACAGGCCCATGTCGGGCGGTTGGAGGTCGAAGCGCGTGTACAAGCCCCGGCAATTGCACAATCCACTTCGACGATGCCTGGCGACGCCGCGCCGGCCGAAGATCCCATGGAGGTCGATTCCCAGGAGGTTGCCGTCGACGATGTTTCGCCTGCGAGAACCAGAATCCCGTCGGAGGACATCGAGTACCAAGGTCTCCGGCGGGATAATGTGAAGCTCAAGGAGGAGAAAGCGCAGTTACAGGCGCAGTTGGTGCAGGAGAGAGATGCAGGTGAGTCTCTTCTTTCCATTTACACCTGGAACCTGTATCAATAGTGCTATAGCTACCGCAGCGGGACAAACCGTGCAAGCCCAGCTCGACGCCCTCAGAGCTCAAGTCGCGCAGCAACACCACCAAGTCCAAGCCCAAGTCGAGCCAGCCGTGTCCGAGGTATCCCCCGATCTCATCGAGGATCTCCTCGGCCGCATCGAAGTCCTCGCGCCAATGGAGGACGAACTGGCGGAGCTGAAAGTCACGCACGACACTCTCAGGGCAGCGCACGACACCACCAAATCCCAGCTTGCCGAAGTCGATTCCATCTGCCGCGAATTCCCATTACCACTCCGGTTGGTTCTCCCGGAGACGGTTGCAGACGAGGGGCTCGACACGTTGAAGGCGACGTTTCATATCCTCCGCGGAGCGCTGGAGACGCTGGAGAACGAGCGTAAACGTTTGGAGGGTCAGGCGGAGAATCAGGCGCAGTTGGTGCGGGAGAGAGATGCTGGTGAGTGTCTTTTTTCCCATTTACGCATGGGACATGTACTGATGTGCTATATAGCGACGGCAGCGGGACAAGCCGTGCAAGCTCAGCTCGACGCCCTCAGAGCTCAAGTCGCAGAGCAACACCACCAACTCCAAGCCCAAGACGAGTTAGAGGTATCCCCCGATCTCATCGAGGCCCTCCTCGGCCGCATCGAAGTCCTCGCGCCAATGGAGGACGAGCTGGCGGAGCTGAAAGTCACGCACGACACTCTCAGGGCAGCGCACGACACCACCAAATCCCAGCTCGCCGAAATTGATTCCATCTGCCGCGAATTGCCATTCCCGCAGCCGGTGGTGCTCCCCGACAGCGCAGAGGACGGGCTCGACACATTGAAGGCGACGTTTCAAATCCTCCGCGGAGCGCTGGAGACGCTGGAGAACGAGCGTAAACGTTTGGAGGGTCAGTTGGGCGTGGTGCAAACGGAGGCGGAGACATATCGTGCGCAGACGATTGAGCAGCAGACTCGGCTGGACCAGAGCAACACCGACGAAATCCGACGCCTCCGTACGGCGCTTGACGCTGCGAACGAGTTGACGGACGATCTGTTGGCGGACGAAAAGGACTTGAAGGCCGAGGTCGCGGCGCTGCAACAGTCCGTGGCGACTAGAGACGCGGACCTCACAAACGCGCAGGCCCAGCTTGAGACGCTGGCGAGTGCGAGAGTGGTGGCTCAGAGGGAGATGGACGAGCTGCGCAGAGTGGAACGGGCGAAGGATACAGCACTGCAGGTCTCCCAAGGGACCGTCGATGCTCTACGAGCGGAGATCTCCAGACTCGAGGCGCTTAACGGCGAGATGACTCGGACGGCGAACGTGGTGGCTCAGAGGGAGATGGACGAGCTGCGCAGAGTGGAACGGGCGAAGGACGCAGCACTGCAGGTGTCCCAAGGGACCGTCGATGTTCTACGAGCGGAGATCTCCAGACTCGAGTTCGTTAACCGCGAGACGACTCGGACGGTGCAGGAGATCCAAGGCTGGCTGCACGAGAAGAACGAGAAGCTAGTTCATCTTCGCACTCGGACATCGACACTCGAAAGCGACAACCGTCTCCAAGCCGCTGCACTGGAGGAGCTTCGTCGGCCTCCCAGCATGCACCCCGAGTCCTCCTCTGTCAAATCGTCCCGTTTCCGGATCCTCAATGCGGATTTCGAAACGAGCCATCTTGTTCGTTTGGTGTTGCATGAAGGTAGTGGGCGGCAGGTGCGTATTGCTCTCTCTCTCTGCTGTCTTTGTCGTTTGCAAATCCAAAATGCGCAGTTATCGCAAGAATCTTGGGCCCGCGTTCTACGGCAACTGCAATACGCCGCCGCACAAGGGCTCCAAAACACAAACACAAGCGTCGTTGGGGTTTCGGACGCCGACTGGGAAAGAAACCGTCTTGTCGTTGCAGAACTACTACCTTCGCTGGCTTGTGCACGACGAACCGCAGTTCGACTCGTCCGAGCTTCCGGCTCCGAATGCGACTGCGACATTCCAATGGCAACTTCCCGTACGCCTCGTTCCCCAACAATCCTGGGTAGACCCGCTTCCGGAGCGTCCTGATGTGGGGAACAAGAAACGACCCCAACATGTCCCAGGTGAGTCTCGTTTTTACTTCGGAGTAGCCTTCCCCCGCAGCTGAGAACTCGGAACCACAGATGCAAACACGCACATTCCCTCCCCACCTCGTCTCAGCCGTCTCCAACTCGACGAAATTCTCTGGCGTCCTTCAACTCGGCGGGACAAGCTGGTATGCAACGAGTGTGATATCACCGGGTATGTTGTTGTTGTGGCTTCTTTCCTTCCTCTTCTATATTTCGCCGATTCTCTGCTAACTTGACCCCAGATTCCTGTACGCC
Source organism: Mycena amicta (assembly GCA_029282125.1). NCBI lineage: Eukaryota > Fungi > Basidiomycota > Agaricomycetes > Agaricales > Mycenaceae > Mycena > Mycena amicta. The sequence goes on along the minus strand of JARIHP010000035.1, from coordinate 59,521 downwards.
CTTCCGCTAGACGCGCCCCTCGACGCCCTCGCGGCGCACTCCGAGTCGTACCATCGCGAGAGCTGTGATGTTGTCGTGGCACAGACGGCGGAGATGGGTGTGGAAGAGATTAGGGCGTTCTTCTTGGGCGGGGCGGGGGATTATCCGTGAGGATTGAGGACTGATGAAATATGGAGAGCGCCAGCTTAGCTTACAAATCAAAAATGAGATCTACTTACTTGACCGTACGGTATAAATACGACAATAGTTCCGCTGCTGTAGCCTGGGTAGATTTATTATACTCGAGTCGCGATGTATCATGCAAATCCTGCCAGTGAGGAAAACCTATTGCCGGAGTGCCAACTTGAATCCGAACCTTCAAGTGTTAATCCTGTGGCTACTCACAGCTGATGAGACTGTCACAAATGGGGTTTCGTACCTGAGCTCTTCAGAGGACGGAACACTACAGTACTTGTGTCGGGCGGCATGGACAGTGGAGTCGCGATCTGGGACGTCGCTGCGGAGGCGAAGAGCATCCTGGAATTTGATGTTCGCACTCCAGTAACCGCCATTGCCCTCTCACCCAACAACTTTTGCTCAGGCTCTTCCGTTTTGTGTTTGTTACGGGAAGAGACGGCACGAATGACTTGATGATTAAATCCGTCGGCTGTCTACCAGTATAGAAATGGGAAGCCATGTGACGGCATGCAATGTCCGAGATTGGCACAGATATCTGGCCAAAATTGATACGGCTGTTCACACCGGTGACAGATTGCTGCTCACTGCTGCTTCTCTTCTCACCATGACCACGCCGCACCATCCCCAGCCCTCTACTGCTGCCAGTGCTGCAACTCGGAGTGGGTGGATGAAGAGGCTCATGCCCAACCGCGGGTCTTCTCTGACTCCGTCAGGTTCACCTTCCAATAGTGCCTCGGGCACCGCTGCAGACACAGTGACACCGTGGCTTGACGGCCTGCTCCATGTGGCACGACAAGGTGTCGAGGCAACTGGTTCCACTCCTCCAGCTGCAAAGGCTGTCTTTGAAAGTCTGGTTCTGCTCCTGGAGGATGTTGCGGTATGATTATTAATATTCTTTGGATGCTTCTGAGAGAAAAAAAATCCAGAAGCTGCAGAAAAATCAAGAAGCTCTCAAGGATCTCTGCGAAAAGATGGTCAGAACACTTGAGATGCTTCAACATGTAATTCAAGAACAACCTGGAGTTGCAAGTACAGCACAATTGCAGGAGAAATGTCTGGATTTCCAACAGTATGTCTTCTGTGCTCTGAGATTGGCAAGATGTGACTTTATAGACTTCTCAATGGGATCTCAGGGAGGATCAAAGAGCTCAAAAAGAAACGAACCAGTTGGAGACTCGGAAAGGAATTTAACCTTCCAAGTGATATTACTAGTGCAATTGCTCTGCATGGGAGAAGCATTACAGACTTGCAAGAGCAGATCAAGGTATGTACACAGCTGCTACTAATTTATATGTGTGTCCAACACCTCCAGTTCTTGGGGGTCCGCAGTGCCGAACTAGTCTTGAATGAGACCCCTGGTGGTCAGATTCCACAAAGTGGTGGTCCACCATTGTTGGCAGCTTATACAACCACAGGCATGAGGTGTGGTCAGACCTGGAACATAATTCCTTATATTCATCAATGTCTTAGCTGGTTTGAAGACACTTTCAACTCTGAGCACCCACGATCCCAGATTGAAGATGCTTTAGCTGGAAGCATTATCGATGTGATCCAAGAAATGTGGATCCACCTCACAAACCCAATCCGTGCAATCTTAAATCACACACACAATGCCCTGGAAAAGGTTCAAGCACTATTCAATCACCTTGATGCACAGTTTGGAAATCTGGTGCTCATCCACAGCTTTCAAGAAGCTGTGCTAAGATGGGGCAGGATTGACCACATGGTCACTCAGCGTCTACAGAGTGTTGCTCAGAGTCAAACTTCAGACAGTGTTGTTGCACTAGCTCCTGGGCAGACTATTATACAGCCAAGATTTGTCAGAGGTGACTATCTAAACTTTCCATGGCTGCAAATTCTGAGATATTTTCTAGAGAAAATTCAATTCATTACAACCTGCCCTCCTCCCTCAAAATTCTTTCAAGGTCGGAGAGATATCCTATTGCAGTTGGATAGGTTCTTCCAGCCAACAGAGCCCAAGGAACAGAAAGTTGTGCTACTCTATGGTCTTGGGGGAGCTGGGAAAACCCAGATTGCACTGAAGTTCATTTCAGACTCTGGATCCAGGTTTGAGAATATTTTTATACTTCTTAGAACAATACAATTTATCCTATACTTAGGTTTACCAACAAGTTCAAGATCAATGCAAGTAATGCAGAAGCGATTGAAATGGGTTACAAGCAGATATCATTGGCCAAGAGTCTAGAAGATACCGCAGAAGCTGCACAGACCTGGCTGAAAGCAAACCAGGATGAATGGCTGCTTCTCTTTGACAATGCAGATCAGGTGGATCTGGACCTGGGAGTGTATCTGCCTAAATGCACTCATGGAAACATTTTGATCACATCTCGGAACCCACAGCTCTGGTTCCATACTGGCCCAGACAAAAAGATCATTGAGATTTCAAATTTGGTGCTTGAGGATGCAGTAGCACTTCTTCTCAAATGTGCTGGATTACACATAGACAATCAGAAGACTCAGGCAGTGGCAGTGGTCGAGGTAGGTAATAATTACGCTATCAGCCTATGATTTGATCCTCTTCTAGGAGCTATATTGCTTTCCACTTGCGATCGTACAAGCAGGGGCATTCATCTCCAAAATGCCTAGTTTGAACCAGGATATTTCCAGATTTATACCCATTTATCAGAAGAACAGAGCTTCTCTACTGGCCAAGAAACCTCAACAGTCCCAGGGAGACTATGAGTGGACTGTGTATACAACATGGGAGATGAGCTTTAGGCAGCTTGGACCACTTGCAGCTCAGTTCTTGCAACTGTGCTCCTTCATTCACTTTGAAGGGATTACTGAGGACATCTTCAAACAGGCATCTGAATATACACCTGGAGATGGGCCACTGGATCCCTCCCTCAATATATTGCAACCTGCTTTGGATTTCTTGTCGAGATTCAAGAATTCAGAGTCCAAGTGGAACAGCTTGGCATTTGGGGAGATGATATCAGAGATTTGCAGTTACTCGCTCATGGTATGGCAGAGCAATATAGGGTCCATCCATCCGCTTGTGCACCAGTGGTCAAGAACCATGGCTATTGATCCAATTGGTCAATGGAAGTCAGTGGTTGCTCTTTTGGGGATGTCTGCTGTATGCAGTGTAGAGGTCATGCAAGAGATACAATTGTTCTTACACCTGGTCCAGTTATGGAAAGATGGGGACTTGATAGACACAGGATTTGAAGATCGCTTTGGGAATATCATGGAAGCAGGAGGAATGTACAGAGTGGCTGAAGCTCTCAGAAGGTATGCATTGACCAGGAGTAATCACATTCTTGGACCAGACCATCCTGTTACCATTCAGATTGCAGGCAACCTTGCTCTGACTTACCGAGAACTGGGATGGCACACAGATGCACAAAGGCTAAATGAGCGGGTGCTGGAGCAACAGACCAGGCTACTTGGAGCAGAGCATCTTGACACTATTCAGACAGCAGGCAATCTTGCTTTGATTTACCGAGACCTAGGACGGTACACAGATGCACAGAAGCTAGCGGAGCCGGTGCTGGAGCAACGGACACAGCTTCTTGGAGCAGAGCATCCACATACTATTCGAGCAGCAGGTGACCTTGCTTCGACCTACCGAGATTTGGGATGGCCCACAGATGCACAAAAGCTAGAGGAGCAGGTACTGGAGAAATGGACAAGGCTGCTTGGAGCAGAGCATCCTGACACTATTCAGACAGCAGGCAACCTTGCTCTGACCTACCGAGCCCTGGGACGGCACATAGATGCACAAAGGTTAAATGAACAGGTGCTGGAGCAACGCACCAGGCTGCTTGGAGCAGAGCATCCACATACCATTCGAGCAATCGCCAATCTTGCTGCGACCTACAGCGACCTGGAACAGCATGTAGATGCACAAAAGCTAGAGGAGCAAGTGCTACATCAACAGACCAGGCTGCTTGGAGCAGATCATCCACATACCATTCTAGCAGCAGGCAATCTTGCTGTGACCTACAGAAACCTGGGGCGGCACACAGATGCGCTGAGGCTAGAGGAGCAGGTACTAGAGCAACGGACCAGGTTGCTTGGAGCCCAGCATCCACATACCATTATAGCAGCAGACAATCTTGCTTCAACCTACCGAGACCTGGGACGGCATACAGATGCAGAAAAGCTGAAGGAACAGGTGCTGGAGGCAAGCAGAGCACTCTGAAGTATAAAAGCAGTTTTCACTATTTAAAGTCTACTTTGGTGTTGAGTATAACAGCAGTTATAAAAACAGTTTTAACAAAATAATGTGTGTGCTGACCGTGACGGAAAAGAGCGACAGTTTTCTGTGCGTCATTACAGCCTCAGTTTTATCTGTTACGGATGGAATGCGATTGCCGGTGAAGATGACCGCGATTAGATCTTGGGACCCGGATCTCGTCGGGCCGACGGCCGACCTTTCGTGCTTATATCTTCGATTCGAGTAGTACTTGGTCGTGTAGTTAATCCTATCATTCAACCATGAGCAGGGCAGCTCAAGAGCCGCAGTTTTCCTGTGAAGCTCGCAAATGCATGCAACTGCACGGGCCGCTCTGTTAAAAGGCCCATCTGAAGATTGCAATGATATATTATTCGTCGTGTAGCCCTTCTCTCCGAGCATCCTCAGGTATTTAAGGCGCCGAACGGTGTTACAATCGCAACTCGAGAGCGATGGGTAGATCGCAGAGGCGAATGATTTGCATTGTCCTGTTGCATTTCAACCAATGTCTTCCGTTCGAACGGGACTCGAGCCTACTGCATGCAGATGGGCACATTCAAATTTTTCTTATTTCTGTTATTGCTCTCTCTTTCTCAACGCCTCATACACCATCTCTCCGCCCACAGCCTCAATCAAATGAACCCAGCGCCCATCATCGCCTCCCACTCCTTCCACCTCGCACCTCTTGCTCTCCCTCTTGCACTTCCGGATCCCACACGCGGCTGCATGCGCACCTCCTCATCGCCGACAAACACCGGCGGTGCGATTGCGATATCCAGTGAACTCGCGTTGAGTTCATGTTCAACAATATCCTCCACGGGCATGCGTCCCGCCACAGAGTCCGAGCCATCGACACCGGTGAACGGCAATACTGGCGGCGTCGGCATCGGCGTCGGAGTATTAATCGCCGAATCGACAGAGGAGGATGTCCAGGGAGTAGGCGTGGGGATGAGTGCCGGTGGATGGTGTGTATCGACGGCGGGTCTGTCGCGGAACTCGAGGGCGATACAACGCTGTAGGAGCGAGGTATAATACCCTGATGCAGGCCATCTACGGACGAATCAGCGTTACGCGAATAAACAAGAAGACAAAAACACGCACATGGTCTGCTGACTCTTCAACACGTCCACCGCTAGATTGACTAGTGAGAAATCTCCATCCTGGCAACATCGCCGGTCTTCGGCTCCGTATTCTAGCGTTGACTCGGGGGAAGTGGGAGATTGGCAAGAGCAGGAGCAGGCGTGGCATAGAAGCAGGATCATCACTGAAGTGAACAACGCGGGCTACAGAAAACAAACACATCCTCCGTCAGCCGGGATTTCGGAGCAAGAAGAAATACCAGGAAAACGTCACCTGGCTCAGCCACAACGGGTGCTTCGGACACCTGCGATGATGTGCGTCCACCAGCGCGATACATGCGCGCGCAACGCACGCGGCTTTTTCTCTCGCTTTGGGGTCCTAGAGAAGAGTTTAGGATTATTAAGGAGATGGAAGATGGAAGATGCGAAGGACGTAGTACGTACATCGATGATAAACGGCCGCAAGACCTCCAGCCGCGTGTAAAAGTAGAAACAATGGAGGACCGCGGATTGCGTGTAGAGCGTGTCGTCCTGTTGTGGGCGCGCGGGGTCCCATGTCACTGTAGGGAGAATGAATACCGATACAGGAAAAGAAAAGGGAATAACGCACATTCTCTCGACACCTGAATCGTTCTCCAAATCTCCAATACCAGCTCAATCTCCATCGCCACGGCTTTCAGTTCTTCTGCTATTGCAACTCGCGCGGTGGAGGCGTTCGGCAGGATCTGGGTTTTGACGTGGGTTAGAGAGGGGAGGGGAGGCGGGGAGGGAAGAGACGTACTATGAGCCGTATCGAGAACTGATGCACACGACCCACTTGCAGGAGCGTGGTGAAGAACTTGACGGGGGACGCCGGCGCCGGCTGTGGATTGGGGTCGTGATTGCCATTGGTATGCTCCACGTCGTCCCAATGAGCATCTGCATCTCTATCGTCAAAGAAAGGTCTCGGCTCGCCGATATCGAGGCTACAGTCCAGCATGAATGAGTCTAGCGGTAACAACTGCAGAGAGGAAAAACGCACTCTCTCCGAGTCAACGACGGCACCCTCCCCAACATCCCGCTCAGTACCCAGTCGAAGAACGTCAGGATCCAGCACAGAATATGAGAAATACAGAAAATGCTCCGGATGAACTGAAGAGAGACACTCACCAAACAGCCCTCCGCTCGCTCTCCGCCTGCACTGTCCGGGCACCTTCACGGCGCTTGTGTGCGCCGATATCCTGTAGGAGGAGTATCCCGAATCCGAGCACCCGCCAGGCGGAACGTGGGTCGGGGGAGGTTATGAAGAGCCACGTCGTTGCAAGCTAGATATACGAGATCCGTCAAAATTCAAGCCGGGGCGGGCGGGGAGCGAACTCACGCAATACGCCTGCAAATCATGTACCTCCGCCTGTCTCCGAATCCCACTCAGCTCTACCTGGTCGAACCATCTTCGTGCACGCTCCAACCTCCTCGATGAGTCCGTTATTCCAGTGGCGGATTCTTCCTCTTCCATGACGTAGAGTTCGCCCAGTGCGCAGACCAGGAGCAGGACGCTGTTGTCGTTGTCATCCAAAAACGTCCCACGATGGAGGAGCGGGATGTACGCGTCAACGTGGGTGAAATACGCGTCAATCAAGACGGGGAGGCGAGGGTGGTGGATGGAAAGGGAATCATGATGCGCAGGTCGATGGTGTTTATCCCACTATCAAACGAAATTAGTAAGGAGCGAGGCAGCCGGAGAATTGGTCGAGACACACTGGCTTGAGCGTCCACGGCAGAGGAAGTTTCTTCGAGCCCTGCTGACGATACTCTGCTTGATCATGAGATGCTGGTGTTGCAGCCGCATTCCCACTCCCACTTGTCGAGCCATCGCGTAAAGCTACCGCCGCCTTGACGAGCATGCCAATCCCAGCTCTTCCCTGGAACCCCGGGTCCAACCCTCGATCCGCAGCACCCTCAGTCGACAACGACAGCGCACCGAAACTCTCCGCAAGATCGTGGTGCTGCGTGTCATCGGGATGAACCGGTTCAAGGTTCGTCAAAGCGCGGATGTGGTTCAACCACCGATGGGGCGGCGCAGCTGAGGAACTCGAAGCTGGCGATGACGCAGAGATGGTGTCGCGAAGCACCTCCGCTTGTTCCTCAGCAAGTGCCATCTCGGTGGTGCGTAGTCGTTGGCTCAGAGTATACACGTATTCCGAGTGGTCGACGTCCTCCCCCGGAGTGGCAGTACGCCCCTAAATGGACAAAGTCAGCACGGGAACGACTCTGACAAGCGAACAGAACTGGCGCACCCGAGCGACGGACGGCTTGACGTAGGTACAACGAACATCCCGCTTTATACACTCACTGCATCGGTGCTGACCGTCGCCTGCCGTCGGTGAGAAACGATGTGGATGCTTGGGACACGTACATTTCCCTGGCGCGCGTCAATCGTAGTTCTAGAGACACGGAAAGAGACAAACTTTTGGTCTTTCTGCACGAATCACAGGCGCGCTGCCGGGGTTTTGGGCTATGCACGAATTGCAGCGGAGACATGGTGGCTGCGGACCAAAGTTACGTGTCAGCGACCATCACGTCATCACCATGACACCGCGAGGTCCGAATAGCACTGCCCGAGCCGTTTAGAATCCTCCGGTATACTTGCAAGCGTTTCTGGAATCCAGACTGTAAGTACTTCGCGATTGAGAAATTGACCGCTCCCGGTTAATTATCGCGCACGAACTCTTCTCGTAATAGTATCGAGCAGACTCCTCAATCTATTGAGGAGGGCTTGCGGTAGGGGTAAATCCTGGGAGATCAATTCATGAACATGATGTTCTTTCACCTAAGGCGCCAAAAGAAAAGTTGAGCGAGAACAAATGGAAATGCTCGAGCGCCGATCGAACGGCGGATGCGCACCTGACTTCTTCGTCACTCAAAGTAGCAAGCGTGCAACCGATTTATTGATCTCGAGCTTCCCGGAGCATGGAGCGGCCACAGTTTATTCATTCATTGACGCGTGGTCTGCCAGCAGTGGCACCAACAAAAAAGCACGTCGGACTAATTGCAAACACCCGGGCACCGTTCGAACGGTGAATACTCATGACTTCATTCGCCACAATCCCCAACTGATGAGCAGGCGATGGGAAGTCGCCCCGGGATGAGTGGTTTAGGACGAGAGTTGAAAGATATCCGATTTGTGCAGCCGCGCCATCTGAATCCTCCGGGCCGGGGTTGAGGAGGCCAACGGATCAGTTTTCGCACGTTGCCGAAAATCGAGCGGCCTGACCCGTAATCAGGTACACTTCCCCGCCGGTTACGACACATGGCGACGAGCGCCCCTGAAAGCGGTGTGATCACGGCGCTAGCGCGCCACATTTCTCACGACGTATCCAATTTCCTTGAATGGCGCGCTTCCCTTGCTCAATCTCTGCTCAAGGCCATCCGACCATACCATTTCACCTCTACACTTTCCAATGATATCATTTTGTTTAATACCAGGCGACCGACTCTCAAGCTCCACCAATTTTGTCGAATTTAATACGGCCAACCCTTCGTGGTCACGCAACACCGTCGGAGCGGGCCGCACATCTTACGGCGTTCCTAACCAATAGTATATGATATCATTGAAAAGATCACCACGCGAGTCGTCGGTTCAACTCGGTTGGCCGGACCGTGTGAAGATTTATTTATTATCAATCAATTCCTTATGCCTGCAAGCTTGCGTCAGTTAACACGCCTCTCATTAAAAATCTCTCGTTCCCACACCCGCGGGTTCTTCCCTTCTCCTTCTTATCCGCCATGTCGACCACGTCGTTGACCTCTGGCTCACGACTCCCGGACTCAGCGTCAACGTCGGCAGATGCGCTGCTCTTGTGTGTTGACCCTCTGTCCCCTGGCTCTCCCTGTTGACATCCATCCACAGTCGGCGCGTCCTGTTTGGTCTTCTTGTCCCAGGCGCAGTGGTCACGACTATCCTCCTCTGCCTCTGCGCATACGCGGCCTGGAAGCCCGTTTCACGAAAACATCTCGACCGTGTTAGCTTTCGGTTGTTGGTCTACGCTCTGCTTGCACAGTACGCCCTCGTCTTCTTGTGTGCTTTCTATAATTCACGACACGACAGTCTCGTCTTTTGCTTCACATTCCCCACCATCAACCCACGGCCAGGGCTTGGCTGCACGCTCCGTGCGTTCTTCGCCAATGTCCGTCGCATTTTTTTTCTCTGCACTTTTCCGTTCACCTCATCCTGCCTCTAGGGAAGTCTTCTGTTCTCCGCTGGGATGTTCTTCTGCGTCGCCATCAACCTCCCGTGCGTCCCTTCCCTGCCTCGACTCTCTCTCTCTCTCCCTCACCCACCCACCACAGTCTCGTGCTGGCACACAAGGTCAACGGCCAGCGGATGGAGAAATTTTATGTCGCCGGCGTGATGATCGTCTGTCTCGCTTGCAACATCACCCCGCTAGCTGCCGGTCGACTCGGGTGCGTCCTCGCTGCTTGACCTCACGTTTAACCTTGAAGCTTACCCCCATCGATCGCCTGAACAGATTCGCCAGCGGCTCCTGCGGGTACGTCTCCCCGCCAGGTACCACCCTCCTCAAGTGGGTCCTCAGCACCCAGATCGTCTGGATGCTCGCCGCGTCCGTCGGCGAGGTCATATGTTTCAAAGTAGTACTAGTTTACCTGCTTGGCTATGGGGTGAGTTCGCGCATTCATCCCTCTGCTCGTCTCTGTACTCACACAAGCCCAGCTAGAGACCCAAATGCTTTACACTCGTACGCACCGTTCAGATATGGGGGCCACTGGTACCCAGGGCAGCGAGCCACCAACGGCCGACTTGACGAGGTTGCAGCGGGACAGAGTTGTGTTTCGTCGAATTGTTTTGCGCGTTGGTGCGTCGCCCACAGCATCTCTTAGCTCGCTATATATATGACCATCAGGCCTCTATCCTTTCACCGCATGTCTGCTCAACATCACCACCTCCGTCATTGACTTGTATCTGATCAGCGATCCTCTGCGCACTAACCAGGTACGTTACGTCTCTGCCTGCCTCTCCCTTCCTTCTTTCGGCATTGAGGGCTATTTTTCGCAGAACATCAAGGTGAACATTGCCGACTTTGCGATCTACTGTGCACGTCCGTTGATATACGGCTTGCTCGCTGCTACGGACCCTGTTTGTCTTGTCTCCTCGCCTTTCTCAATGCGCGATCCTCATCCTTCATCCTCACCAGTCCTTCATCCGCGCGATGCAAGCGCTCTACCGCTCCAACGACGGCATCGAAACCCAGAGGGCCCAAACACGGACGGTGTACCCATCGACCATCGTCGACATCGATTACGGGTCAACAAGTACCGAGCTCGACGGGTGCGAGATGGACATGACCGCGGTCGCGAACCTCGACACCTCGACAACGACTGCCTCGGTGGAAGGGGGGAAGGAGGAAGAGCAACCGCCGCGGGGACGAGTTGGAAGGAGTTTCGAACAAGGTCGTGGTGTGCCAGTGGTTATTGCACTGGATGTCGGCGATGGGGAAGAGACGACGGACGCGATGGGGTGGTTGGTTTCCCAGATTTAGGCGAGGGGAGGGAATACAAAATAATGTATTATTAATGTATTGTATCTGCTAGCGACGCCGTGGACATACATGCAATGGCAGGCAAGAGCAAAGTGGCGCATCTGCCCATATTGTTGACTCCTCGAGTCGTGGGCGGACAACCTGGGAGAAGAGAGGACGCCATGACTCGGAGTTTGTAAGTACAGTACGCGAGCTTCGGAGCCCAAGCCCAAGGACACGCACAAGGCAGCAGCCGACCAACTAAACGAAATAAATCATTCGCCACAACTCGCGCGTGGGCTGGGCTCAGAACCCAAGTGTGTCGTGCCTGCTGAAAACGTCCTCAGTAGATGAGTGAGATAGGTCCCATATGATAGGCAACTATTCCTGGGCCGCGGGAGCAATGCAACTGTTAAATCTCACTCGGGAGTCGGTTAACCTCTCTCTCTCACCGCCGAAGCGTCTTTCTTGACCAAACTTTGGCAACTGGTTTTGATTGGACTTGTGATTGCATCAGATGCGACTTGGACGACGTTCAGAACAGCGTCGAGGGCACTTATAGATGCTTTCTTACCTCTGGGACTCTTGTATCGTTGAAAAAGATCTATGTAGCCGATAGTCCAGGCCTTATGACTCCAAAGTCAAATAAATAAATGCTAAGTCTCTTTTTGCGCAGGACAAGTCTGTTTGGCAAGTCCAAAACTTAACTCTTCACCTAGAGCCCGAGTGCCGTTTCGAACGGCTACCGCATGAGAAATATTTTGACACGACGTCCTTAAATTTCCACGGTGCAACCAAATCGTTGCTTCTCGGGCTACATCTATAGCTCGTGCGCGTGGTTATGTACGGAATCACAACGAGCCAGTAACCTTCACTCGGAGGAAGACAGTACATAGTACTAAGTAGTACGACGATACATTTATTGATAATCGCCGAGTCCCTCCTCCTCCACATGCACATAGTTGAATAGTAAAGTCATTCGCCGTTTAAAGGGAAGGCATAAGGCAGTAGCTTAAAAAACATAGCCATCCCAGTCGTCTCGGGGCCCGAGTGCCGTTTTGAACGGCGACCGCAATGACAGTGACATGGCGCAGTCATAAATCCAGCCTGCAACCAAATCGTTGCTGTCGGGCTGCATCTATAGCTCGTGCGCGAGGTAATATACGCGAGCGCGGCCTTGGGAACTTCAATCATAATGCGAAAGGTTATATAAATCCAGCCTGCAGTCAAATCGCTGCTCTCGGGCTACATCTATGCCCGCGTGCGTGGTTGTCAGCAAGAGATACACACGAGGAACCTTGCCTCGGAGGAAGACCGCACGTAGTACGAAGATATAACTTCCTATTTGCTCTAGTAAACAATAATTGACGACTCTCCCTCCTCCATGTGCACACCTACATAGTTGTAAACTTTAAAGCCATCGATAAATAAAAATGGGAAGGGATAAGGCACTTAAAAAGGCAGATTCATTCTCAACATTCCAGGCAGGGCCCGAGTGCCGTTCGAACGGCGACCGCATGAGAAATATCCCTTTTTTCGCATCATTGTCACAAATCCAGCGTGCAACCAAATCCGTTGCTTCTCGGGCTAAAGTTGTAGCGTGAATGCATGGCTATATACAGAAAACACCGAGCCTGAAGGACGCCTAGACACGCCCTGGGAATCCATGATAAGTACGACGATACAAGCAACATCAAGTGTTTGCTTTGAAAAAAAAAAAAAAGAAAGTGGGACCCGTGTCATGCCCGGAGTGCCGTTCGAACGGCGACCGCATGAGAAAAGACCGAGTTCGTCATGACTCCAGCGTGCAACCAAATCGTTGCTTCTCGGGCTACATCTACAGCCCACGCGCGAAGCTATACACCCGACTACGACGATGCAGTGACAGGAACATAGACACACAAGGAATGATACAAGGGTCAAGGCTCAACATCTATCGACGTTATATATGGTCCCGCTAAAAAGATAAAAGTACACTGGCACACACGCATACAGATACGTCCATCGCGTTGTTGGAAAATTCCTTTCTTCCTTTAAGTTCTCAATTCACGCCCCACCTTCCACATCCACCCGCTTCCCCCTCCCTCCCCACCTCCCTTCCCCGCTAGACCTAGAGCCTAGAGGTTGACATAAATCCCCGCATCCTTGCGCGCCTTTGTCATGGCAGCAATGATGGCGCTCCCGACACCGCTCCCGTCTTCGGCGTGGTGCGTGATGATGTTCCTGCGTAGTGGGTTGGGTTGAGTTTAGTTGAGGAAGGAAGAAGAAATGACATACCGTCCCTTGTCCCCAAAGATATCCTGCAGACCCTCATGCACGCGGTCTGCAAACCCAGGATATTTCTAACATTCGTCAGCTTGCATCGCGCCCCATTGCCCCTCAAGAAAAAAAAAACGCACATTATACAACGACCCATCCGCACCAACCGAACACCCTTCCTCCAGATACCCCATCTTGCTCACAATCGCCGCAATCCCACACGCACTCAACCTTGCCGCCCTCCGTCCAATAAGCTTGGCCAACGCACGGAAAAACTGCCGTTCCGCCAACGTCGTCTCGAGCGCAAAGAAATGCGTGAAGATGCCGATGCCCATGAGGAGTTCGTCTGTCGGGTCGGATTCGAGGAGGGAGAGGAACGCCGTGTCGAAGGCGTACGCGACTTCGAGCTTGTAGGTGTTTTGGCCCAGGAAGAGGACACCTTCGTCGATGAGCTCGCAGAGCACGAGGCGGAGGATTTCGCCGAGGTACCGTCCGGAGATTAGTTTCTGTGTGGGTTGGGTGAGGATTGTAACAGAAGGAAGGAAAGAGCAGACACACCTCGAACGCCTGCTCGCCCGGCTTGTTGGAGCTCTCATCCACAGTCTGGTCATACTTTGTCCTCGGGAGGTGTTCATGCTCAAACGAGTCAAACGCGCCCCACTCGCAGTTGATCGCCATCTGCCCATCGAGGCCGATCCCCAGATCGTGTATCTTGGGCACATCCTTGACCTCCTCCATGTACGCGGCGTTGCAGCCCGTGCCAAAGATGACCGCGATCTTGGTCTTGGGGTTGACGTAGTGCGAGGCGATGAGGGTGCCCGTGGTGTCGTTTATGAGCGCGGTGAGCTCGATGGGCAGCTGGAATTTGTCGAGGGAGGCGCGGAACATGGCGGCGACGTCGTGCCCCTCGGTGTTGGGCGCCCCGAAGCCTTTGGTCCAGCGGATGAGCTCGCCGTGGTCAATGCGTTCCTGCGAGCATGGATACGAGAACTGTATGGGGTGAGTGAGCGGATACAAGCGACGCAGGGCGAGGAGAACGCACCGTGAACCCCAATGGAAGCTTCTCCCCCGGCGTGAGCTTCAGCCCGCTGTTCTCGTTCTGCAGGTTCGTATCGACGAACGTCTTGAGGCACTCTGCGCAAAAGTCGAACAGCTTCTGCCCGTCCTCCTGCTTCTGCTCCTCCGTCAATCGGTATTTCGTTTGGGTGACCTCGAATTTGCCCTCGCCCTCGAGCGTGACGAGACATACGCGGAGGTTGGTACCGCCTAAGGACGGGAATGAGTGAGTGACTGGAGCAAAGAGGTATCGGCACGCACCGAGGTCGACGGACAGGTAGTCGCCCTTTTCCTGGCCTGTGGGCCATCCAAAGACGTACGCTGGAATCATGGGCTGACGGAGGCGTTAGATTGGAGGAGACGCAGAAGGGAGCCGAGCACTGGCGCGGACGGCGGGAGATAGAAGGAGGCAGAGGACGACGACGTACGACAATCTGGTTATGCTTCGACAGGCCCAGCTCCAGCGTATCCTTGAATGCCTCGACAATCATCCGCATCCGTTGTGGGGTCAATGTGAATCTGGTGGGCGGGAAGGGAAGGAAACCACATCAGCGCTCATCGGTCATGGGCCAGAGGGACGCACAGGCTCTCGTATTTGCGTAGATGGTCTGCCATCGTCCTGCGAGGTCAATGTGAGACATGCGCTTTTGTGTGGGGAACGGAGAACGCACTTTTTTGTTGCATGGGGGAGGTCGTCGTCGTCGTTTGTGCGGGTGTGCATGGCCATCGTCTGCCCTGACGGCAGCACGATGCTGCCGCTGCCGCGTCGAGAGGCTGGCATCGTCGGCGGGAGAGTGGGAGTGTGGAGAATGTGATGTGACGGTCACACTCCGGTTCTCTCCGCACCGTCAACGATGTCATCCATTCAAGATTGGTCTGCGGCGACCATACTCTAACTCGAGGCCGTAGTGCTTCTCAACCACTCAATACACTGGGTGATCATGTACAGGCCGCTGACCGAAACGACGAGAAAGAAAGAAGAAGAAAAAGCACTGGTTTCCGAGTGAACAGACCAGCAGGAATCGAACCCGCGTTTGGATCTCCTGAACTGGACGTGCACGAGTTCCTATTGGCGAGGAGCGTGCACCAGCACGAGTCTGCATAGTCAAACCGTCGCCTGTTCTTCACTCATTCTTCACTGGTCGACAATCTGCCGAAACGGCCTCGGATGCACCAATTGCTCATCCTGAACCTCGCACCTTCTTCCCCCCGCGGCCTTGGAGATTCTTGAGACGCGGGTTGGCCCAGACATCGCAATTTGACTTTGCTCGTTCTACGTCCGTCTATTCGCCGGATCGGCACTGGCAGCCTTATTGTCCTGGCTCGCAGAAGAACGGCAAGACTCGGACTTGCGCAATGGATTCCACAGACAGCCGGCACGCGAATGGTCTTCAGATGCTTCCTCAGGCTGCTCACCTGGTTCTCAGCTGTGGCATATATACCTGCTACTTAGCCCACCGTCAACCCGACAGCAGCAACCTGGCTGCATGCGCGCAGCATGGATAACCAGCTTGAAGGATCGCATTCCAGTCGCGTGTGCCCGCCGTTCGAACGGCGGTCGGGTCTACCAGATTATCTTCTATGACATTTTTTCTCCAAAACGAGTTCAACAAACTGCCTACCGCTCTACGTGGTTACACCACGGTCTTCTCCCGCTATTTATCTCGGCCCCGAATCGCGCACAGTGCAGCTTGAAAGCAAGAGACCCGGGATCCTCTCCCTTCCTGTCGACTGATTACTGAACTAATGCAAACTTGCGACATCTTAACCTATCCTTCACAGCAAACCACTGTGTTCCAGATGCTTGCAGGACTGTCCCTACAAACGCAATCTAATCCAGCATCCGTGAGACTTGAAATGGTCTTCAGATGCTTCCTGGTTGCGGCATATATACCTGCTACTTAGCCCATCGTCAACCCGACAGCAGCAATCTGGCTCCATGCGCGCAGCATGGATTGGCCTGATTCGTCGTTCGAACGGCGGCCGGGTCTATGCCGGGACTATCGTTTTTCCTTGTGTGTTATCCCTCTGACCGTCTGACGTCTTTCTGTCGACGAGTTCAAAGTTCAGCATTGTGTCTCCGAGTCCAGGTAAGGTGGAACACCCACCTGCTATAGTTATCCCCCTCAATACAGCTTGAGAGCAAACAAATTGATTGCACGCGTGGCTCATGAGGACAGCTTTGAGTTATTATCAGACGTGTATGCCGTTCGAACGGCGCTCGAGCTTCGCCTTTGTACAGGACGGTTTTTAGTACTCTTTACCTGCTATTTGTTCCCCGAATCGTGTACAGTGCAGCTTGAGAGCAAACGATTTGGTTGCACGCGTTGCTCGTGGTACTCTGCGGTTGTCGCCAGACGCATACGCCGTTATAATGGCGCTCAAGCTTCCCCTCTGTACAGGACCGTTTTTAGTACTCTTTACCTGCTATCTATTCCCCTCCGAGCGCGTACACTGCAGCTTGAGAGCAAACAATCTGCTTGCACGCGTTGCTCGTGCTGCTGGATTGTCAACATCACCAGACGCGTACGCCGTTCGAACGGTGCTCGAGCATAGGTGGGATTAGGAACGATTTTGTTGGTTGGCTTTGTGTTGAGGTGGCTACGGATGATCTACATTCCCCGCTAGACCTGGCGCGCCGTTTGACCAGTTCTTGAGCACTCCGTTTAACATTTTCTGACTTCTCCTTCTCCCGCTTCATGCCGCCATGCGGTTACAACATCGTCTTCACGTACTTGCGCTTGCGATTATCCCCCCTCGAATCGTGCATACTGCAGCTAGAGAGCAAACAATTTGGTTGCATGTGTTTCTCGTAGGAGTGGAAGGAGAGAGCAATTATCAGACGCATACGCCGTTCAAACGGTGCTCGAGCCCTACCTTCAAGTTGTACCGCTTCTTTTTCTTTCTTCTGAGGGTACCGCCCGGGCCGCAGGGGTGCCAATCTCTAACGTCGTCGCTTGAACGACGGTTTGAGTCCCAGCCGGCGATGAGAACTTCGTCTTAGACAACAATCCCGCGGCCGGTTGCATCAACGGCACGCCGGTGTGGCAGCGTGGCATTTGCGCGGTGCCACCGATCATGATCCGGCCCAGCCTCTTGACTCACGACCACATCTACGCAAGAATGCTGCCCATCGAGCTCATAGACGCTATCCTCGACGATATACACGACCTGTCATCTTTGAAATCCCTCTCTCTCGTGGCATGGCCATTCGTCGCACCTTGCCAGCGCCGTTTGCTGCAGACAGTCAAGCTCAGCGATTCCAACGCCATCGCGGGACTCTCCATGCTCAACCAGTCGCCGCACCTTCTATCATGCATCAGACGCATCCACATCAACCTACCTCAGCGCTTCAGCCGACCCGAGAGGACCAAGGCGATGGAGGACGTGTTGGACAGGCTGGAAGGGGTGGTCGGATGCGTGCTGGACGGCAAGAGCTGGGGGTTCCTCATTTGGGACGACATTCCTCGAAGATTCATCATGGCCTTGCATCGTCTCTTTGCGAGGAAGCCCACGATTGAGCTTCATCTCCAGAACATCAACGAAGTCGAATTGTCGACGATTTGGATTTGTTCTGCCGTATCCCTCTGGTTTCCTTCCACGTCGTCAATATCACCCCAAAAGTGCCACAGGACGATATGCTGCCCCGCGGCCTTGTGTTGCAGAGCCTCAGCCTCCGCCCTGCTTCACATCTTGCCGTTTCCGCGCTCTCGGGTTCGGTTTCGCAGTTTTTTGCGAAGCTCGAACACTTTTCGTGTATCCTCGATAACGGCGACCATGGCTTTCGCTCCCTCTCTGAGGGTATCTTTCCTATCCTCTCTCATGCCGCGCGGACGCTGCGAACGTTCCATCTGTCTATCTTCGACGGTACGTTGTGCCCATTGTTCTCTCCTCATATCACTGATCGCCCCACAGAACAAGCTACATCACACTGGACAGTCCCCTCCGTTCTTCCGACCCTGGAATACCTCACCCTCGAGCTGTCCCACCCGGTATTCTACTCGGCCGAAGTGCATCGCCTCTTCTCCAGCATGCTCCAGCCGCATAACAGCCCCTCGTTGAAAGAACTTCGAGTGATCTTCCTACCAGTGGTGTATGACTTCGAGCTCGTCTGCAACCCAAGCGACTTGCTCATGGAACCCGGGCGGATGCTCGTCTCTCATCCAAAAGAGCCGCGGATGTGTTGGGTTGTACCACAAATGTTCGAGTCGTATGAGTGGGATGTGGGCAATGCGTTGCCGGAGCTGCGCGCGGATGGGCGGTTGATATTTGAGCCCTTGCAGCCAACCTTTGGACATCTGCATTCCGGATGGCCGAAGATTTCGTGGGCTGGAGAAGATGGTCACAGTACTTAGGCACTCAGGCGGTTATCAGTCCTTCGAATGCCGCAGGCGAAGCCACATCTGTCAGTGTACCCCAACCTCAGCGTACGCTGGCGCCCCGGTCTATGGGGAATGAAATAAGCTTCCCTCCGCAGCGTTGGAGCGTTGGCCAAATGAAGTTCTTTCTGATGTTCAAAGATTTGCTACGTATGTATGTATGCCCCGGTATATACCAAACATTTTTGCGTCTATTCCCAGTCCTGGTCGCCCGTTCGCCCGACCCAGCATATATCCTCCGCTGAAATCGAGCCCTGAGATAGTGCAGGTCTAACACACACCCATCGCTCATAATCGAACTGGGTATGCAGCCCCGTGACGATCTTCATATACTCAGGCTCGTTGTCCGGCGTGATGTAGCCCAGGCGGATGAATAGGTCGGTGAGAACTACGTAAGGTTGAGTCTCAGGTTTTGAAACGAAGGATAGAAGGACTTGCCGGCGGCACAGTTTGCTTTGAATCGCCCTGCGCGCATGGCGACTTCGATGTCCTCTTTGTCCATGAACTGGTCAGTATCGGATACAAGAAGATATCAGGAAGTACGGACGTACATCGAATCGTTCGACTTCGCCGTTGAGAGGTTTCGGCTCGAACGGAGCTGGGTCTGCGCCGGGAGGTCCAAGGGAGGTCGTACACGGATACGGAATTGGAAGGAGCAGGATGACGACGTACGACAATCTGGTTATGCTTCGACAGGCCCAGCTCCAACGACGAACGTATCCTGGAATGCCTCGACAATCATCCGTATCCGTTGTGGGGTCAATGTGAATCTGGTGGGCGGGAAGGAAACCACATCAGCGCTCATCGGACAATGGCCAGAGCAACGTACAGGCTCTCGTATTGCGTAGATGGTCTGCCATCGTCCTGGGAGGTGAATGTGAGACATGCGCTTTTGTGTGGGGAACGGAGAACGCACTTTTTTGTTGCATGGGTGATGCCGGTGTGGCGGCGTGAGAGCGCGGTGCCACTGATCCGGCCCATCTTGACTCACGACCACCACATCTACGCAAGAATGCTGCCCATCGAGCTCATAGACGCTATCCTCGACGATATACACGACCTGTCATCTGTGAAATCCCTCTCTCTCGTGGCATGGCCATTCGTCGCATCTTGCCAGCGCCGTTTGCTGCAGACAGTGAAGCTCAGCGATTCCAACGCCATCGCGGGACTCTCCATGCTCAACCAGTCGCCGCACATTCTCTCATGCATCAGGCGCATCCACATCAATCTACCTCAGCGCTTCAGCCGACCCGAGAGGATCACGGCGATGGAGGACGTGTTGGACAGGCTGGAAGGGGTGGTCGGATGCGTGCTGGACGGCAAGAGCTGGGGGTACCTCGTTTGGGACGACATTCCTTGGAAGTTTGTCAGCGCCTTGCATCGCCTCTTTGCGAGGAAGCCCACGACCGAGCTTCATCTCCAGAACATCCACACAGTCGAATTGTCGACAATTTTGGATTTGTTCTGCCGTATCCCTCTGGTTTCCTTCCACGACGTCAATATCACCACTTCGGAAGTACCACAGCCCGCCGGCCTTGTGTTGCAGAGCCTCAGCCTCCGCCCTGCTTCACATTCTGTCGTCTCCGCGCTCTCGGGTTCGGTTTCACAGTTTTTTGCGAAGCTCGAACACTTTTCGTGTATCCTCGACGATCGCTCCGACTCTGTGGGTATCTTTCCACTCCTCTCTCATGCCGCTCGGATGCTGCGAACGTTCCATCTGTCTATCTTTAAAGGTACGTTGTGCCCATTTGTTCTCTCCTCACGTCGCTGACCGCCGCACAGCACGACTCGGAGTCACATCACTCTGGACTGCGCCCTCCGTCTTTCCGACCCTGGAATGCCTCACCCTCGAGCTGTCTCACCCGGTATTCTACTCGGCCGAAGTGCATCGCATCTTCTCCAGCATACTCCAGCCGCACAACAGCCCCTCGTTGAAGGAATTCCGAGTGATCTTCCTACCAGGGGTGTATGACTTCGAGGTCTCAGGCAACCCACGCAGCTTCCTCGTGGAACTCGGGCGGATGCTCGTCTCCCATCCAAAAGAGCCGCGGATGTGTTGGGTTGTACCACAAATGTTCGAGTCGTTTGAGTGGGATGTGGGAAATGCGTTGCCGGAGCTGCGGGCGGATGGGCGGTTAATGGTTGAGCCCTTGCAGCCAACCTTGGGACATCTGCATTCCGGATGGCCGAAGATTCCGTGGGCTGGAGAAGATGGTAGCAGTACTTACCGTAGGCGCGCCGGTGGCTTATTCTAACTTCCACAGTAACATGCAAAGCATCAACGATAGCTGCAGTTTCCCAGCGACTCTTGTCTCGAGTTGGTCTCATACTTATTATATAGGCGAGCAAGAACAAGCCAATTCCTCGGAGTCACTGTGGCTTCAGAACCACCACGAGAGGACACTTCACGATCAGCCAAGCAACCCGTGTGAGAAGTAGGACACACCTCCATGGCCAGCGGCGCCATGCAATTCGCTTCTGCTGTCAAGGTGGAATTTTAAGCGTAGGATCGCGTCAAGAAAAAGACGATCCTTCGTGGTAAGTATTCCTGAGCTCTCACCCAGCCAGTCTGAAACCACCGCAAGGTCAGGTGTATCACTGAGGATCTATCCGTGGGCATTTCGAACTCACTCTGTCGCCAAGCCCTCCTCCAAAATGACGACGTCGATCTTCCATCTTGAGCTGACAGATTTGCCCCGAGCGTCGCCACAGCTTTGGACTTGCTTCCAGCCATGGTGTTCGTAGCTGCGCTCGCCGTTCTTGTTGCTCAGGCGGCAGCGCTGCAGGTACAGCTGTCTCGTGGAGGAAGAGCAGCACAGACGCTGGAAGATTACATCGCGCTTGCTCAAAGGACTGCCAAGCGAGCCTTACAATCTCGTGAGGAGGACTTGGCACTCATCGATGGAGTAGGTCGCTTGCATTGTCTCATCCTCAATTTCGGACATGAGCGACAGGACTCCGACTCGTTCTATTACACGGAACTCTCCATCGGTACACCGTACGTCGTTCAGGCCTCCGAGTCGCGAATGATCATCGCGGTCTCACATTCGTACTAGTCCACAAAAGATCAATGTCCTGTTCGCCACGACTAGCGCCGACATCATCGTCGCCGGGAAACCCTGTACCGGCGGCTGCCCCACCGCAGATGTCAAGAGCTACGACCATCGCATATCGTCCTCGGCAAAGAATCTCTCCACTGACGGAAAGACGCAGACGCTAGGTTTCGGCGGGGACTCTATAACATGGTTCCTCTTCGCAGACTCGATAGGGCTCGGCGACTTGCGTGTAGAGGGATCGACTTTCCGTGAGCCTCTCTCTCCTGCCAGTGCCAGTTCACAGACATCTCATCTCACTCCAAGTTTACGGTACTGCCCTCTCCTCGACCCTCATCCCTGGCCAAGCTCTCTCTGGAAGCCTTGGCCTAGCCTTCGCCGGCATCTCAGGCCTGGTCCAATCCTCAACAAGACTCTTCTGGCAGGAAGCTCTCGCAGGCGGTTCCACAGATATGTCGCTCTATCTCGCGCGCGTACTCGGAACCTCGAATACCCAAGAGAAAGAGCCCGGCGGGATGATCACCTTTGGAGGTATCGATACCTCGCTGTACTCTGGGGATATCGAATTTCTGCCGTTGACTGGGAAGAGTGAGGCGTACTGGTCGCTGAATGTCGTTTGTACGTCTCCGTCTCACTTTTCTGTTTATTCTGTTTTTTTTTTTTCGTTGAATCCCCGATACAGCAATAACCGTGAACGGAGTGACGATTTCTGCGCAAGCCTCAACGCGGGTGGCGGCCTTCGACATGTCATCGTCCATCCTTCCTGGCCCGCCAGGCGACGTTGCGCGGGTTTGGGCTGCTGTGCCGAATTCTAGTCCAATCCAGAACCAAGATGGCTTCTACTCTTTCCGCAAGTACCTCACAAACACAATCGTCCTAGCTGAAGAATTTCCCTCTACAGCGTGCGATTCGCCTCCCTCAATCAGCTTCTCCTTTGGTACCAAGGCGCGCTCCTGGCCGATTAACCTCATCGATATGGGTATCAATCCGCTGAATGCAACACACTGTGTTGGCGCGATATTCGCGCTGTTCACGCAGGAGGGGGACAGTTATTTCTCCAATGCTACCACTGGTAGCGATCGACCTAGTTGGATATTTGGTGGCACATTCCTGGTGACGATTCTCCATATCGCGTCTGGTGACGAAGGTTGAACTGTGAACGCAGAAAAATGTGTATTCGGTGTTCAGACAAGATCCGCCCTCGATTGGGTTTGCGGAGCTGTCTACACTCGCGGGTGGGCCTGGTACGCTATCCATTTTCCGTATTTCCACAGTTCTTTCAACCGGATACCGCAGGAGCACCAAACTCAACAGTTAGCCCGATCACGACCACCGCTCCTTACTCCGCCGAGTCCTCCACCTCCAGTATCCCGGGCCCCACCGCCGCTGCATCGATTCAGAAGAAGAAAAATAACGTCGGTGCCATCGCAGGGGGTGTGGTTGGTTGGTGGTCTACTCGCGCTCGGTATTGTCATCGCGTGCGCTACTTTCCTGGTGCGGAGGAACAAACGAGGCGGCCTGTTACGTGAGAAGGTCGATTTGGACGCTAATGGCTCGAGCCCTTGGGTAGCGTCAGCTTCAGCGCAAGAATTCAATCCGTACACATCCGATTCTTCGCAGCAGGGTTCTCAGGGTGCCGCGCGGAAAGGCGCTCGTGCTGGTGCTCCACCGGTTGTCAGTCCTTTGAATCCCGCAGGCGAAGCCACATCTGTCAGTGTACCCCCAGGTCGAGACCCTGCAATCGTGAACGAGCTGCGCATGCTCCGGGAAGAGGTACGTCAGCTTACGCTGGCGCCGCCAGTCTATGTGGATTGATTCCTCGGGTGTTCGCGATTGCAGTGGAGCGTTGGCTAAATCAAGTTCTTTCTGATATTCAAAAGATTTGCTATGTATGTATGTATGTCCCGGTATATCAAACATTTTTGCGTCTATTCCCAGTCCTGGTCGTCCGTTAGCCCGACCCAGCATATGTATCGAGCCCCCGAGATATCGCTCTGCTTCCCAGGTCAAACACACGCCCATCGCTCATAATCGAACTGGGTATGCAGCCCCGTGACGATCTTCATGTACTCTGGCTCGTTGTCCGGGGTGATGTATCCCAGGCGGATGAATAGGTCGATGAGAACTACACGAGTTGAGCCTAAAGTTTTGAAACGAAGGATAGAAGGACTTGCCAGCGGCACAGTTTGCTTTGAAGCGCCCCGCGCGCATGGCGACTTCGATGTCCTCTTTGTCCATGAACTGGCCAGTATCAGATACAAGAAGACATGAGGAAGGACGGACGTACATCGAATCGTTCGACTTCGCCGTCAAGAGGTTTCGGCTCGAACGGAGCTGGGTCAGCGCCGGACGGGATAACGAGGTCGTACACGTATTCCACTTCGGGTTGCAGCCATCCTTTTGAGGTTCTGCGGAAATAAGCTTGGATTCAAGAAGACAACGCGCGGGAATACCTGAAGAAATAGCTGATGCATCCGACAGGACGGACATGCTGGCGAACGAGTTCCTCTGAGAGACTTGCTTCCTCCATGCATTCCTTAACGAGCGCTTCGAAGATCGGCATGCCTGCGGGAATACCGCCTGCGACCGTGTTGTCGAGGTATCCCGGCCACCTGATGCGTGTTACAGGAGGAAAAAAATGGATGAGAAGGGAAAGCTCACACCGATTTTGTCATTGCCCGCGTCGGCACCCAGACTTTGAGCTCTCTTTGCCCCATATCGCCCTCGCCTTCCTGGTACACACTCATATGGACCCCATATGTGACGATTCCAAAGAGCGCGCAGGCTGCACGCTCCATCTCGAACGCATAGTTCAGCTGGTCCCCGTTCCCTGCCTCTGCATCGACGGGGTAGTCGTGCCCGCCGAACGGGTCCCGATACACCGGATATCGCTCGTCGCGCCATTTTCCTGGCCCGATGATGTCTGGATAGACGCCGGTGTCTCGCCATCGTTCGCACAGCGTCTTCATTGCCAACGTTCGCTTCACCGGCGTGTCGATTGACGAGTGGAAGCTAATACGCCCTTTGTGCTCGCCTAGCCCGGGGATGTCGTTGGCACTGGGAACTCCTTCGAATACGCGTGGCTGGTTGGACTGGAGAGCAGCCTGGTTGACCTCGTCGAGCCGCTGGACGATTTCGGGACGCAGGAGACCGATGACGGGGCTCGTGGGGTCTTGCGTGAGGTAGAACGGTGCGAGTTCTTCGGTGTCGAAGGAGGAGGGGAGGACGGGTTTGTGTCGTACTCGCATGTTGCCACAGGCGTTGACGAGGTCGAGATACGAGAACGGCGGAGACGACATGGGGAACAAACGAAAGCTTGGTTTGTTTGGTGATTGTTTGATATCACAGGCTTCGGCCTACTGATCCGATGCCACGAGGTCTCGTCACATCATCCGTGACTGTCCCATCGCTCCTGAGTCCTGAGGCCTGAGTCCTCGCTCCTCGCAACGTCTCGGAACATCGCATCGTCTTTCGACACTCGCCATGGACCACCTTCAACACGCGGAGGGATTATATTTCCAAGACTGCGGCCTCGTACTCCAAGCGGAGGACATGCTCTTCCGTGTCTCTAGCGACTTTCTTGCCACACAATCGACTTTCTTTCGCGACATGCTGTCCTTGCCTATACCCCCGGATGCCGAGACTACCGAAGGAGCCCTTCTGGTACGAGTCCAAGACTCGGCGGCTGATATGTCGGCGTTTTTGAGAGCGTTAATCTATCCAAAGTATGACTACTCCCTGAGTCAGCGCCCTGTTGCTGATCTTGAGTAGTTTCTTCCAGGCCCCACCTGCGGCGACGAGCTTTGCGATTGTATCTCCCGTCGCCCGTCTCAGCCACAAATACATGGTCGGCTGGCTTCACAAGCGAGCATTGTCGCATCTCGCCGCTGCACATCCGACCACGCTCGACGGTTGGAAGACCATGCCCGCAACTACTACAAATGGAAATCTTATGTATGGGGCAGCCACGGAGATTCTCATCCCTGTCCTCATTCTTGCGCGCCAGCTCTCTCTCGACTGGATACTCCCAGTGGCCTTCTACCGCGTCGCCCGCATCAAGTCTGCAGCCGCGATCTTCAACTCTGAGCTGCTCCCTGCAGACAAGCTCCGGTATTTTGAGGGGATTCGAAAGCTCGACCGGCATTGGTGTGCCCGCTCCCTCGAGTTCCTCTGGGAACCGTCCGTGCTGCCGGGATGTACTCGCCAGCGCCAATGTAGCGATGTCCGTCTCGAATACAGGGTTGATTCGGAGCACAGCGACGTCTACCCCACCTACTTCATGCCGCTGGACAGATCTAGATGGGCCCCGGACGACTGGACCACTATTTCGTCGGACGTATGTGCACCATGCCTCGCTGAAATGAAGCAAATGAAGGCCGCTGCGGATCAGGCCTTCTGGGATAACTTGCCGGACATCTTTGGGCTGGGTAATTGGGCGGCATTGGAGCAGATGAAGACGGACGCTCTGGAGAACAGCGAGAATTAACTACTGTAAACCCAATCCAATTTTGCTTGTAACTTGAAACACTAGTGCGAGCAAATATATTCACCCAACTAAGTACTTCAGATAGGCTTGAGAATGTGACGAGCAAAAAGGGACGAGGACGATCCTGAGAACAAACAGTCTGGCCGGACTAGATTAAAGCCTGAGGAGTCTCGGCTTCAGGTTGAAGTTTGTGGATGTGGATGTGGATGTCGCTGTCCGAAATACAGCACTGGCCTGAGGACGTCAGCGCAAGACCAGACGAGGAGCCATTAGCTTTCTCGATGCAAGGGAGCCTGAGGGACGTCGCGGGGAACAAGATCCGAAGACCGTGGTATGCATTAGATTCGCAAGAAGCTTGAAGTCAGTTCGAAGCCATTTGAGTCTTGAATTGGTAGAGTGCTCGAGGGCGAAAACGTGACGGGGACAAGACGGGGAGTTTCGAAACGAAAGAAAGAAAGAAGAGGTGTCCATTGGAAGGGATTCGGCAGGTTCTGGAGCCAACGAACGACATCGTGTATTGTTTCACTTAGTTTGTTTGACTTCGGGCCCCAATGACTTGATGTATGGAGGAGCGGATGGAGAATCTGCTTGCGGAATACACGACGGCCTCTTGACTCGTTACTGCCGATGAGCGACGGGCCCCACTTACTTGATCCACGGAGAAGCCGCTGGCAGAACACACGAGGGTTGACTCCGATTAGGCAACGGCACGGGTTACCGAAACCCGTGCGGGTTGACGGGGTTGACCTGCGCGGGTACACCAGAGAGCCTCACACGCGGCCACTTGTCGTTGGCCCGGCCTTGAGCATGATGGCCGCAATGATACTTGGATGGCAGCCGGCATGAATTCGACTCGGCCAGACTCGGTCCACCGGCAGAATCCAGATCGCGGTCAAAGCGAGGAACGTGGGACGATGACGTGGCGATCGCTCGGAACAACACGGAACACTGATGATCCGCTACTTCTTTCCTTCGTCCATGATGTCGCGGCTTGGTACTCGGTCTACAGCTGCGAACGCCGACGAGACGACCCTCGACTACGAAGAAAACAGAACGAAAAGGACTCGAAGAACGCGCAAGCTCGAAAAGGGATGTAAATGGCGAAAGATTCGACTTGCTTCACAGAGGCTTCCTCCGTTCCTTTGTAACCCCACCGTCTGTGTTAGGCTCCGTGGGACTCATCGAAAACAGAGCAATTCGGCGGAAACCTCGGAGCCTTTGTCATAGAATTGCCGGATCTAGAAAGGTACGCGACGCCCAACTCCACGTCAACGTCCACGGAAACAATGTCGCTGCCGAAAAAGTATCTTCTGCAATGTCAAATTTAAAGCAGGTATGCTCCCAGTTAATTTCAACCATTTGGGACGTTACTTTCATTCATGGAGCGCGTCGCTCCAAGTGTCAATCCGAACCCGCACTCGGACGTTATAAAGCACCATGAGTACTAGGACGACTCCGCACTGACCGTCAACAACATGCTCCTCTGGTCCTCAGTATTCGCTGCTTCGTTGGTCGCTGTGTGTCTCTACGTTTACGCATACCTACACGGTGCTAATTCGGCCAATAATAGACGACGACCGCTCACATCGAGTCTCGCGAAAACACTCCTCAATGCTGCGAAAAACTCCTGTCGTCGGGTAGCCCGGCGGTGGAACCGTTTCTTGCACTCTTGGGCGTCACCATTCCCATTCCGCCAGTGGACCTGGGAATCTGCTGCAAGCCGATCGCATCGTCGGGCTGTGACAGCAACTGGTGAGTTGCTTATAGAATTTCGGTGTTCCTTCCTCACAAGGGATACCTTAGCACTAGTGGGATCGCTGTGACCTGTGCGGGGATCCCCGTATCTATCGTGGGCGTCGACATT
Source organism: Mycena amicta (assembly GCA_029282125.1). Lineage (NCBI taxonomy): Eukaryota > Fungi > Basidiomycota > Agaricomycetes > Agaricales > Mycenaceae > Mycena > Mycena amicta. The sequence goes on along the minus strand of JARIHP010000035.1, from coordinate 31,451 downwards.
GGTGTGGACTGCACGCCTGTTCCGCCGTGCAATCCCCCCTGCAATACGTAGGTTTAACGCTGCCCTCAACGGAGTATTGCATCTAATCTGCATTCACAGACTTTCAACCAGTACTTCGCAACTGTTTGGTGCCAGTACAGGCGACGATTTCAATGATCTTACCGCGTGTAAGTTGAAACAATACCTACCTTGCCATGCAATTCTGAAACGCATACGTTTAGTTGTCGGTAATGCAACTGTTACAACAGATAACGTTCCTTCCATAAAAGCAATTACCTTCCGCCACGGATCCGTGGTTAGTAAATCCGCTGTGCTCTCATCTCTGGACTGAACGGATTTGATTCAGATCGACGGGTTGGGCGTTACTTACGCGCAGGGAACCGACCAGGACCTCACCACCATATCTCACGGAACCTCTCTTACCACCGTTGATTCAGGGCTGATGAATTCTACCCTTACAGTGGGCAGTACGTATCTGTCCTGCAAACCTTGTCTCCGACTCCGTGCTCATTCAAATTATGAAAGCCAACGAAACGATTATCGCGGTATCCGGGGAGACCGGCGTCCATTCTCCGTATGGCGTACGCGTGCTGCAGCTCACATTCACACTTGCGAACTCCTTCACCGGGGAGTCCAGGATAGCTGGGGTATGTACGGTCTATACCGCACAATTCCGCTGATCATTCATCCCAACGTACAGCCGTTCGGAAGCGCCTCTGGCACAGCGTTCACCGTGGCTGGTAATGGTACCGTGGTTGCTCTGGGCGGAAATGCTGCCAACACGGATTTGAGCCGTAAGTGGAATCCATTCGTTAAACCGACTTTCTGATGACAAATGGTGCGAATAGTCAATCAGCTGAAGGGGGCGAAGGGAGGCCTCTATGGATTGAGTTTCATTACGACGAATGGGACTGATTGTCCCCAGTAGTCTAACAGATCTAGAGGATCGATGCTCGGGATAGCTTCGCAGTATTCATTCCGCACTAGTTTCTTCCACAAGTTCAATAATGTTTCGAATGCATAAGTATAAGTGCTAGCATGGGACCAAATCGTTGCATGCAGTGGGCTCGACATTCCCATCGACCGCCTTCCTCGTCACCAGATAATCCAGCAGACTCGGACATACCTGCCGCAGCGCCAACTCATATTCCTCCCCGAACTCAGCGCATTCCCAATCCGCCGCTGCCGTGAACGGATCGTGCGCGACGACCAAGACTTCGAGGCTGCCGAACGAAGGGAGAGCAGCGTTGATTCTGTCGAGGAGAGTGTCCTGTTGAAGGGGTGAGAATTGATTGGGGTTAGGGAGATAAGAGCACATACCTCGTCTTGCTGCTCGCCGGATGCATTTCCAAAGAAGATGTATCGCAAGTCGGGGAGGTACTTGGAGACCAGCGCAGGGTTTAAAGCGTCCCAGTCGCCAACCATGCTCGTGAGCTGCATAACCGGAACAGCGCTCTCGGCAACGCTTCGAAGACAGCGTTCAATCTGCAAGTCGAAATACTGCTGCTCGGGATGTTCTGGGTCGAGGATGAACCGAGAAACGCCAGTCTCCTCGTCGTCAAAGAGCAGATATGTACGCGGGCGACTCGGCCATGCGATGACGGGATGAGAGACCTGCGAGCCGGGCAAAACGCTCGTGGCGAGGCTGAATGGACCGTTGAACTGGCGTAAGTTCGGGAGAATCGGCGCTGCAAACGCCTCTGTGTATGCGTCGGCCGCGGCATCCAAACAGAGGGACTCCCCGCCGAGGATGGTGATTTCTTCAAGAGACGATCGACCAGCGACGAACTGCACGATGTTGTAGAAGAAGGTGGTTTCGAGCGTGCGCAGGAGGGGGAACGCGGCGCTTCCGGAGGGGAGAAGGGAAGGGAAGGCATGGAAAGTGGAATGGAGAGCGCGGAGATTTTGTAGTTTCTCCAGCTGGTGTCCGTAGTTGACCAGAGTGTCGACGCGGCCTGCGGAGTCGTCATCCATCAGCTCGATTTCGTCCGGGAAGTCTCTGAGAAATAATCCGAGTCGGCGAACTGCATTCGATTCAAATATGAAATTCACTTACAAACTCAAGGCGCGGACGAGTGGACGGAATTCCGGGTGCGCATCCAGGGTGGCACAAAGTTTTCCGAGCCCAGATTCGCTCGTTATCGTCACAGTCCGATAGAGCTCCGAGGTTAGGTTGTCGCAGACGCGCCACTCGACGAGGCAGAGGGTGGCAAGATCAACTTGCGGCGTCACCCGAGCAATTTCGAGCAGCATTTCCGTAGGGAGCGTGGAGAAGGTGTTCATGATGGTGAATCGCGAAGGATGGGGGTTGGTGGGGGTTTTTTGAAGAGGAATACGGCTTGAGGCAGCCGCTTTTATACTCGCAACAGCGCCATCGGTCCAAGCGCGCACCGAGTTAGAGCCACCGCAGACAAAGCGCAAACTGGGTCCCCAGCGGACCAAGCACCAGCGATCCAAACTCAATAGGAAACATCCTCGTTGCTCACCAAACCTTGTTGCTTCGAACGCGAAACACCAGGCAATTCTGCGTCGGGACTCAGCGGGCTCAATAGGACACGATGTACTGACATTGTACCATATCTCAACTCTCCCCCAAACAAAAGCTGCATCGACAGATACTCCCTCCATCTCGCATCCGCTCTTCGGTCCAAGTATCCAGGAACACCTCAACATCTCCATCTCCATCCACGTAGTACCCCTTGGGGCCACGGAAGCCATCTGCGGGTCTGGCTGCTGCGAGACGCAATTGGAGTCTCTGCCGATCAACGGAGGCCGAGTCGGCGAGCGAACGAAATTCTTCGACGAGCGGTGCAGCGATGAGGTTCCGATGACGGGTCCGGTATTCTGAATCTCCACCGGGACGCTCTGGGTAGTCTGGTGGCGGCGATTCCGGCGGGGTCATGGATGATGAGCGCGCTTGAACCGTCAGCTCAAATTTGTGAAGATGCGAATTGGGGTCTGAAAAGCGCAATTTGAGGGCCTCGAGCAGCGAAGGTAGCGCAGTCGGATCGTCGTCCATCCACACGCGGAGGATAAGAGTATTCAACTTGAGGAGACAGTTGGTGTCTGCGAGGAGCCTTGAAATTATAGGTATTCCGGGGAGGTGATCGTGGTCGAATCTGAGCGACAGATGGGTGAGCGCTGGGAGACTACTGAGCAGCGCATGCAGGCTTGCGGTAGGTCCCGAGCAGACTCCCTCATCGATGATAAGGGATTCTAGCGTTTCCGCACATGATGAGCGCGAGACAAAAGCAGCGACCACGCCGAGCGGATCAGGGCCCGCTCGACTGATGTTGTGAAGGTGGAGATGAACCAGCCCAGGAAGGATAAAAACGGTGAGCAGGTTTTGGTTGGTGATACGCAAGGCGCGTAGTGAGAGGAGAGGAGGGCGCATTCCACCGGACGGCATGCTGCCTGGGACGCTCCAGAAGAATTCGAAGTGCTGGAGCGAGCCGCAACGGCGGACAGCGTCGACGGCGTTGTTCACCACCCAGCCGCCACATTTCAACCGCGTAAGTTGGCCCAACGGGAGATCGAGGGGTATTTGCGAGGGAGCCAGCCCTGCAGTGATAAGATGGCGAAGGCGAGGGAAGGGATTCCGCTCTGCGGGTATCGAGCCTTGTGCGGCCATTTGTGGGAAGCGCATGGTATTTCTGAGAGCGAGTTTTTCGAGTAGGGGATATGTTGACCCAGTGAGGAGGTCCAATACCACGGATGGGAAGGTAAGAGACATATCTTGCCACTGGTTTGCATGCTGCAGCAGAACAGTCATGATCCTTTGCGCGTTGTCTGCGTTTTGATGCACTCGAACGTCGTAACGCAGTGGGTGCACTCGAGTCCGGGAGAGCCACAACTCCAGCAGTTCGGGAGTTTTTATTCCGCCGAACATGCGGTTGGTCTGGTGCGTCGACCCGTGAAAGCGGCAGGAGGACCATAGCGACGGAGTGTGCAGCGCGATGGCCCGCCAGCTGCCGCAGATTTGGGTGAGGAGGAGGGGAGATTGGAGTGGGTGAGGAATGGGCTGGATGGAAAGGGATTCTTCGAAGATGTTCTGCAGGATTTCTGGCGCGAGAGTTGCGATGGACATCGTGGTCGATGGAAGAAAGCTGTGGTGATTGACAGTTTCCTTTTCTGGTGTCAGGCGTCAAAAATTGACGCCCGGCTTCCTCCGTCTTCTTTCTCTCCGAGATTCTGGAGACCGTCGACGGCGAAACCCACACGCCGCAGCTCTTATACTCGAGCTCAGTAGTGCGCGTACTTGGCTTTCCGACGTTGCTCAACTTGTTCTCACTGACAATTGCTTGGCTTCGTGAATCGTGGCTCGAGTCTGCAAGTTCTCTACTCTGGCAATACAGCGGCGCTCAGGCTAATTTTCTTGCTGTCTCCTACTGAAGATTAAACAATTTTTTATCTTGTATCTGTTTCTGGTTCCATCCCGTCGGAACTTGAAATACAGACTCCGCTCACGGTCAGAAGAAGCACGAGTTTCGCCTCCTGGTCCGTGCGCCTCAACGCCTGCCAACTCGGGAGTGTGACATCCTTTGTTTCTCCAGCTTGCCTCTTACCACCATCATGACTGCAAGGCCGCGCTCCTCGCCCCGCACAGGACCCTTTCCACGTCCACCTTAGCGAGCCAGTGGTCCACTGTAACGTCGTTGGTGCTCCGTCTGGAGTTTCGCCGTCGTTCTGTGGGCCTACACCCTTCATCCGTCGCTGGCAGCTCTCGCGCTGCTCTCCACTGTACGCTTTCCGCGCCCGGAGAGAGAGTGCTCACGACAAGGCTTTAACCCCTCCGCCGTCGAGCATTACTTTCCCTTTCCGTGGTGTCCTTCCCTTCACAGCGGTCCGGCCGCCCCTTACCTCGCTGTTATCCCTGCTCACTCGTCGTTCGAGTCGTAGCCTTCTTACTGTCCTGCCCATCGTGGCTTTATCGCATCCTGCCTATCTGCTTTTATGCAACCGTACTTCGCTCGGCGTTCCCGGCTGTTTGTGCAGGCGGCACTGCGATGGCGCAACGAGGCGTGTGGTGGGTCAAGAGCAGAGGGTTTGTTCCTAGTGTCAGATGTGGGGTGTTTATTCGTTACGCGGCGCGCGATTACCCGCGTACTTGTCTCTGCAGCTGTGGTGCGCCTGGTTCCAGGCAGCATCTAATTTTTGGAACCATTTGGTCGCTTCGGCGGCTGTTTTCGCGCTCTTCTTTCGCTGGAATCGGTGCGTCATTCGATTTTCGACAGCCATTTCCTTCTGCTAATTTACTTGCTAGTCTTTGTTTGCGATTGCTTTCTCGGACCCATGGACCATGTAATTGATCCTTTTCTCGTACATTGCTTCTCTTCAATCGCTTCAGCGTCTTTCTCGTCGTCCTGCGAAGGTCCTTACACTACCCAGAATGTTTCTCTGCTGAATTAGAGTACAACCTACATTCTGTACATTGATAGCACCACTGGTGCTATGTACTCCAATTCAACCTGACTCGAGAACCGCTCGCCTGCGTTTCGAGCACTCTACAAAAAACGAAACCGCCCAGAAATGACCTCATCCCGAATCGAACGGTATCCCTCACCAGCGAAACTCACGGTCTGCGCCAGAATGCTTAACACAGATAATCAGGCTTCTCGCTACGCGCATGACGGTCCTTAGACGCCGGCTAATGCATCCCTAATTTCCGCGGCTGGATGCTCGAGGAAAACAAGAGGCAAGAGGTTTGAGCGTAGGCATTATACTCGCATGGATGGGAGCAGAGACCGCGCGACGACTTGAAGATTGAAGCCTGACATCCCCTTTGAAGCATCGGCCGTAGATAGTATAAAAGTAAGGTCAGCCGCCATAGGGCTAGCGTTGGTCGGCGGTGTACATGTGCGAGTCCCGGCGCCAGCATGATTCAACAATAAAAAGAACGCAAGGTCACCGATAGCCTAACCCCGGGTCGACCGGGCTGGGAATCGCGCTCTCGAGAATGGATAACAATTCGTTGTTCTACGAGAATCAAGTTCTCGCGCGCATCGTGTCAGGCTTGTTTCTTGAGTGTGAGAAGCGATTTATAGCCAGGATAACCACGCCAACGGTGTACTTCGTACTTCGATACGGAACGATCAAGTTTGACGCCGGCGAGCGGCAGATTGACTGTATCTCTTGAACACGACGATATATTGAGGGGCCACAAGACCCGTGTTAGTTGAGTACGCGTGGGGCAGAAGGATGAGGCCTGCAAGGATCAAAAGAATCCTAGGGACAGACTGCGGTTGCACAACCTGACCCCGGGTCGACCGAGCTATGAATTGCGCTCTCGAGATAGATGTTCACACGAGATGACATACTGAGTTCTCGCACGCAGTGTATCAGGCTTGTTTCTACGGGGGCGAGCAGCGAGTTAGAGCCATACTAGTAATCATATGATCATTGAATAGCGGTTGAAGACAGCGGGAGGCTCCTAATCAAGACAAGGGACTTGAAGGTTCACGAGCCTCACGCGAAGATAGGATTCGGGCGAGCTCGTCTGCCGCCACACCGTCGTCGGATATGTATGGTGGAAAGCACATCTGCTTAGTCATCAGCATCATGATTCAGAGTTCGGCAGGCGTATCCGAGTCGGATCAACACGTGGCGATTCATCCCTTCTTCTCCGAACCACCATTTGCGATCTGCCTAACAGGCACAGGCGTTGAATGGGTTAGAATGAAGGTTGATCCGACGATATTGCATTGCCGGCGTCTCGCGGTAAGTTCTCTAACTTCTCTGTTTCTTTCAAGACTTGAGCCGACTCAGCTCGGAAACTGACTGTCCGGGACGCAGCTCACGAAGAAGAAGGAGTACTTCTGGCCAGTGGGTGGATATAAACCTTCTCCGCTCAATCTTCACACTGACGAAAAACTCTTTGCTGTGCTAGTGTGCGAACTTGAAGAATCGAATATCTTGATCGCATATTGTCGACCAATCTCGAATCTTCGACGATTCCCCTCCGATTAGCGCCATAAACGTCGGCCAATGCTTCCTGGCTGTCTATCCGACTCTTCTTGTCACGCTTCCCGCTGTCTCTTAAGCCATTCCCTTTCGAAATATCAGGTATTCCTCATTTTTCCGCCGTAGTGCCCGTACCAGCGCTGACACCACACGCCGTCCAAATAGTTCACCATCCCACCTGTGGCCAGACCGCCTCAAAACAGTCCTCGCGGTACCGCATCCCCTGGATTCCAAAAGCGCGCTGTTGCCGTTTCCGGCCAACTAGTACTTGACTAGCCCCACGCGTACGCATTGTCCAGGGACGATGCATGGATCCAAGCGCACTCTCGAGTCTCGACATGATCTGTCCAACAGGCCATTACAAAGCTGCAACCTTAGGTCGGATCCATACTTTTAAATTTCCCCCATTGCCGCGCACTCATCGACGAACTCGCCGTGCCACTCACAAGTATCGACAATGGCCCATAGTGACTGTTCTCTTCAGGCGGTCGACGGCCTAGGTGCGCTCTCGCCTCTACTCCATCTAAGTAATCGTCTCACCAGTGACCCAGCATCAATATCAACACCCCGGGCCGTCCACCACCCCGCGTCCGAGTCTTTCATCTGCGAACGACTGCCCCGCGACCATGGCCAGAACGAAGCAATCGTCGCCCTCTTCACTGCCAAACTCGCCTCAGAGTCTAGATCTGCCGCCGACTCGGAGCTTCAGGAGAACTTCGAATGCCTCGAATGCGGATCCACATTCGCCAACCCCCGCCGAATTCCGGGTGCATGCCAGTGATTTGGAAGCGCACTCGGATCCGGAGGCTACAAGTAGCATGACCGCGGACTCGGAGTCCGTGCGTGCCCGGGCCCGTCGTGCGCGTGCGCGAGTTAACGTTGCTGCCAGAGCTCGAGAGCGAGAGGAGAATGCCACCTGGCGGCGGCGACGCGCGGAGGAAGAGGCGAGGGAGGAGTTCAAGTTTTCTGGCTCTGGGCAACCCGCTCGGGTGGTCAAGACGCAGACGCAGACCACTGGCACGACATTCATGATCAAGACGTTGACGACGAAAGGCAAGGGCACGGCGAATAGGCATGCGCAGGCGTCTACATCTGTTATCGCCCCAGTCCGAGTCCCAGGGAGGGAAACCAAACCGCTACCCGCCAGGTCTCGGACTCGGAAGCCCAAAGACTCGGAGCCCACACGGAAGGGAAGCCGTGTCAGCCAGCGACTCGTCGACAAGAAGACCGTGACGGCCACAAAGAAATGCAGGGAGGAGGAGGAGGAGAATGTTGACCCACTGGCGCGGGCTTGAGGTTATGTATCATGTCGGTGATCTTCCACTCTTATAATTACGCGTCCCGTTTACATAATTACGCATTCAGAGATCCCGTAGACTGCCACCCATACCCATTGTACTCACCTGTACCGATATCTCATCGCATCTCATCTTCGCATGCTTGCACTTCACGCAACTGGATCCAAGTGAAATAATAAATTCGTCTGCGACCTACCAAGCACGCAGCCTGAGCCAGCCAGCGCTAGTAACTCCTCTTCCCGGGGTTAGACACGGACACAGCAGGGCATTCCGATCGATTCGGGGTCAGGTTGTACGACGGAGCGTAAGGTTTTTTTTTCGCTTCTTTTGTCCAACGCTTCCGCGACATGTCCCAAGGCCATGTTATATACCCAACTCATCGCTGAACGTAATTATAACGGATGTATTCCATACAGGATACAGACAGCCATAGTACATAGACATAGAACATTTCGTGCAAGTGGATACTAGTACTAGATACAAATGATCATGAAGATGAAGCAGCAAGGAAGAAAAGGGGAGAGAGCGATGGATCTACACATTACATTAATCGTATTCGTCTTGGTCCTCGCAGCTCGAAGCCCGACCAGACGAGAAGACGTCAACGACGAAGAGAAGAGAGGAGAAGTCCTGGGTACGGGCAGAGGTCAGAGTCGCCGGCCGCTCCCCAAACGAATTCTCCCCCATAATCATCGTCATCGTCGCGCGCTTGCTGTACACTCGCCCCATCCACCCTCTGCGCACAGACCCAGGCCTTCCCGCACCCCTCTCCCAACTCTCCTGCCCTGCCCTCCCCAAGCCATACCCGCTATCCTTCCCCTCTCTTCCCTTCCCTACACCCTACACCCTCTCCCATCCCCACCCAACACTAGCCACAATCCCAACCCCAATCCCAACACCAAGCACCAACCCCGCCACAAACGTCCCCCATACGCCGGACACGGACCCGGACACTGATCCCCATACGACGTCCCGCACCAGTCTCAAAAGGCTCGGGAGGTGCAGCGGGTCTGTTACGTTGACGGAGTAGGGTGTGAATGGCCATGGGCTGTGGTGGTGGTGGCCATGGTGTCGGTGGCGTTGTTTCCGGCTGGTGCTGCGAGTAGCACTGGCACTGGCGCTAGCGATGGAAGACGGCGGGTTCGTGCGAGAGTGGGGGAGGTAGAACGCATCGTACGCCTTCGCGTGTCGAGCCCCTCTCGCATTGACAGACGCCTCCGCATCCCACCAATCCACAAACAGACCCGCTGCGTCCCTCCTTAGCTCGCGGATCTTGTGCGGGGTCAGACCAGGGAAGGGGAATGTGGACTGGTCGGGTTTGGGGAGAGGATCGTGGGTGTTGTCGTGGATAGTGATGAGAGGCCGGGTAGTCGCAAGCGGTGGTTCTGGGTCTGGGTCTTCGTCAGGCAGAGCGGGCGCATCATGGTCCCCGTCCGGGTCTGACGCGCTCGACGTGGCCGTCGACGTACTCGAGGTGGTAGCAGCAGAGGGTGCCGGTGCGGACGGGGATACCAGTGCATCGTCACCAGGGTCACCGTCGCCCTCGAATGAGAAGAGGGAAGGGGATGCGGGTGATACTGGGATGGTCGCAATGGGATTTGGGTCGACATGGGGGGCGTCCTCGCCTGGGTTGGCGAGTGGGTGAGGAGGCGGAGGTGAGGGTGAGGGTGAGGGTGAGGAAGAAGGCCGTGGTGGTGAATAGGCAGCGCGGGCGGAGTGTTTGTCGCCTTGATTTAGTGGTTGGTCGAGGACTAGAACAGGCACGAGCCGACGCAGGGCGTCCGGCATCTTCCCCTCGTTATCCTGCCCTTGCCCATGCTCTTGTCCTCGTCGTTGCTCGTCGGACCCAGATACAGACATGACCAGCAGTGCGGTGTACAGCGGCGACGCGTCTGACGCGAGGAGGGCCGATATGAGGTCGTCTTCGTCGTCGTCGTCGTCTTCGGGATGTATAGGCATTGCCGACGGGGAACGAAGAACCGAAGCGAGGGAGCGGAAGGGCTGGAGGATGAGGGAGGTTATTGCGGGGACGTGGGTGCTGAGCTGTAGTACGATTGCGTTAGTAGTGCAAGGGAAAAGAACCAGGACACACCTCCTGCATGTCCTCTGCCACGAACACCAGGTCTATCGCTTCACGGTCCTTGTCCTCGGGGGTCAGCCGCAAAACCTTGTATCCACCCTCGTCATCATCTTCTTCTGAGATACACCACCCTCTCATGGAACCTGCGTCTCCGTCCGGGGGGAACAACACCTGCGGCTCGCCCACGACGAGAAACCGCGCCAGCTGCGGATGATTCTCCCGTTGTCTCCGCTTCCTCCGTCGAAGCGGATCTTGCCCTTTCCCTGGTACAAGCAATGGCGCCGGGAGGACCAACGAGGGTATCACCAGCTCTCCACCTTGTTGCGCAGGATGCGGATGCGGGGGACTAGCCGCTGCCGAGCTGAAGAAGAAGCTGCTCGACACCGAGTCGAGGTTCGAGTCGTAGTCGAGGGAGATGAGGCTGCTCGAGCTCGATGGCGAGGAGGGCGTCGATGTGGATGTGGATGTGTCGTGGGGTAATGCATATGGACTGCTGCGTTGGGATAGTGGTGGTGGTGGTGGTGGGAGGGTGCGGATGGTCGATGCTGAGGTGCTCAGACCCATTCCTTCCCCATCGTCGGCTGCACCGGTAGGTATCCGAGTCGCCATCTCCATCGTCAATCGATGGACGAGGCGAGTCTGAGACTAAGCCGATAAGGGGAGTCGGTGTAGAGTGTGGTCTTGGCCAACCACACCTGCGCAGCGAAATCGTGGGGTTGGCGGGAGACAAGGCCGCAGATGGAAGGGCGGAGGAAACGTGTCGTCAGCGGCTGCTGACCAAGACTCGGACTCATGATCCGCGCTTTGCACCTTTCCCACGACCGGCAACACACAAACGACCACCGCAAGCTCATTCATGCACGCCCACATCCAGTTTAGATTGTCTCCTGATCCATCGAGCAAGCAAAAAAGTGCGAGGACGAGTCTGTCGTTCGTACCGACACCAGGACATCGAATCCACAAGTTCAACGCTTTTTCTTTTGTTGGAGTTATCGAAATCCCGCCTTGTAAATCTCCGCGTATCAGCAACCTCCTCCATGCAATATCAAGTCAGCACGGCTGGCCACAAATCCGCTTCGGGTTCAAGTCTCAAAGTCAAATAGATACGTCACGTCGTTCGTTCGTACCGAATGAACGATATCACGAATGCTTTTTGTCAATACTAGCCGCACGGCGCGAACTAGATCTGTTCACGAATCGCGGAGACCTCCTTCTGCTCCTTACCCTGTAGCGAATCAACTTCAACTTGACAGTCAACTCTTAAATACTTGGCTTCTCTTGCCAGTGCCTCCCTACGTCGATGCATTCGAGTCACGGTCAAATCTGAACAGCTCTGCATATAGTAGTTGCGAACCTCTGCACTGGCCCTCTGACTTGTGCCAGTGAAAACAGAGTCTGTCGTTCGAATCGACTGTGGGCCATCCCAGACTATGATGTCTTTTTATTCGGAATCTTCGGCATAAGAACTTGAATCCGCTCTCGTCGCATTTATCATGCAAGTGCACGTCTACCCAGTCAGTGATAAGGCTAGCTCGATTTTCTAGTCAAAGAAACCCACATACGCCTCGTCGTGAATCACTCGTTCGTCCCGAGCCTGGCGAATCATCTGATTTTGGAAGGTTTGGCTCTTTTGTTCACATCATCGCTGTGCGCCATTCGCATCGTATCATATCATCTACACTACACCACCAGCACATCCTTCAAATTGTCGGGGTTCCCCGGGCCATACCGTCGCAGAACTTGAACCCGAAAGCTCACATCCGAGCATCTTCAGCGATTGAGCAAACACATTGATCTTCCCGCAGATCTCCACACATGAAGTCACTGGCCGCAGCGCTCGCTTGCATCATCACGATAGTCTCGAGTCAAAAATTAATCGGTTAGCGCCACGTCGTTCGTTCGTAGCGAGCCTGGTGAATAGGTAGTTGCAATCGTCTTCTCCGCACCTTTTTTTTGTTCGTGCTCAAACTCAAAGTCGGCCCCGAATCCCCACCTATCCAGATTTCACGACGCGTCTCCGAGTCAGGTGAGGCTAGCGTTAATAACTTATAAGTACTCTCTTCTTCGGGCTGATCTCAAGTTTCCGGGCGCAGTTTTCAACTTTCGAGTCTCCACTCGACGTCGACGAGACGCGAAGAGAACTTTCTGTAACACGCCCGAAGGTGGAGGATCCAGAGCAGGAGCCTTCACAGATCGCAGATGGTGGTTTCGGAGGAGAAGGGATGAAGCGCTACGTGTTGATCCGACTCGGATGCGTCGGCCGAACTTGAATCACGACTCGGATGCTGAGTTGATGACTAAGCAGATGTGCCTTGCTTTCCACCGTTTCCGACGACAGTGTGGCGGCAGACGAGCTCGTTCGAATCCTATCTTCGCGTGAAGCTCGTTAAACTTCAAGGCTTCAAGTCCATTCAAGTTGTCTTGAGCCTCCCGCTGTTTTCAACCTCTATTCAATAACTTGCTGCTAGGGCTCTAAACCGTACCCGTAAATGTACGGTTGTACGGGGCCGTAAATACGGTACGGGTCCCGTACCGTACTGGCAATGTGGTGCAACTCGACAATACGGGTTACGGGCCCAGACGAGGATTGTAACAACCTCGACACACCGAAACATTTTGAAGATCGACACATTTGAGAATGTGTCGGCTGTTTCGAGAAAGTGTCGATAATTCCCCGGGATCACCAACTTGCTTAACATGGAAACATGGAAACCCCGACACATTTTAGCCGACCGCGGCATGATGGGCCGACTGTGTGGTCGGTTGTTTGTGCCCCGCTTTCTTTCCTCCTCCCACCACCCACCTCATCGACATATCCCCCCGACGCACACCCGCCCTCTACCGCATCCACAAATGCCGCCCGAGCATTCCCCCGGGGACCGCGCGCTCATTGACTCGTTGACACACGGCATCTTGATGGATTTCGCCAAAACGGTGCGTCTTTTTCCACGTCGGGTGTGCGACGTGCTGCCGCCGCCGCCGGCGCGCGCTCGCTTGGCTCACGCTGCCCAGATCTACAGGCCAAGCACATTGGTTCCCACCCGGAACTCCTCTCGTGGGATTAGGAACGAGGTCTTGGATCTCTGCTCGGACTCGGAGATGGAGGTGGAGGACAGGCTCGAGGATTTTGGAGGCATTTCAGGTGCGTGTGTAGCTCTCTTCTGTCATTCTCGTTAATCTAAAGCGATCGCAGCCAGCTCCGAGTCCTGCAACGGCTATGCCTCCGGCCCGTACCCGGGAGAGAAAGAAGCTGCCTCCGAAGATTCGATATTCCGCGAGCCTTGCCATGACGATTCCGAAGACGCGTGAACACATCAGCGACGAGTTAGAGGTGTTGAAGCGGCAGAAGGAGGTTGATGCACGCATGAAGGAGCTCCGCCTCGCACAGAAATGGCAGATGGGGAGAGTGAGCCGCCGCGCTCATGCCGGTGGACGCGTGAAATCACAGTCCATCTCCGGTCGGAGTCCGGTGCGCTCTGATTCATTTTTTGGTTTTGTTTCTTGGTGTCAGGCCTGACCGCAGATAGGTTCCGAAAGCGTGCTTAACGACTCCGAAGGTTTCGTCCCCAACGACATCTTTGAGCTGCCGTCGGCAACGCCGGATACTTCTCCTGCCAAGGGTCCCGAAGCCGGCAACTCCATGGATCTAACAGACGGCTTGGCGATGTACACCGACATCCATGCTTCCGACGCTGCCGATGTCGACGCCTGAGGGAACATCAACGGTCCGGATCGTCTGTGGCTTTTCCCAACGTTCGACAATGAAGGATTCGGCCCGGACCCGTAGAGATTTTGTAGAGCAGAGTAAGCTTGTAGCAAAAAATATACTTGTGTTTGTCGCATGGTCGAGCTACAACTTTGCACGCCAACTTGAAGTCAAAATGTGTCGAGGGTTCGGCAGAATGTATCGAAGATTGCCCGAATGTGTCGGGTTTTGCCCGAATGTGTCAGGTTTGGGGAAAATGTGTGGGGAATTAGAAAATGTGTCGAACATTAAAATATTTAGGTGTGTCGGAATTGTTGGGTCCCGGGCCCAGACGGTACGGGTTCAGCCCGTATTACGGGCCTCCGACGTAATATGCTCCGGTTTGACGTATCCCGGGTGTGCAAGGTGTCAGAGAGGCCAACGAAGGTACGCCAGGTTCCTATCCAATAGTTTAGAGTTATTCTGACTGCCGAACCAGGCCATTAACCCACCTGATTAACCGTAAAACACCCGTATACGGTACGGTTCTTGGCGTACGGGTCCCGCACCGTCGCCGAGTCTCGAACGCAGATGTACTGTACGGGTGGGCCCGTCCCGTCGCGAAATATGGCCGTATTTCCGACGGCCGTAACCGTATACGGGACGGTTTAGAGCCCTACTCGCTGCTCGCCCCCGCAGAAACAAGCCTGATACACTGCGCGCGAGAGCTCACTGTCTCTTGTGGTTGTGATCATCCTTCTCGAGAGCGCAATTTCCAGCTCGGTCGACCCGGGGTCAGGTTGTGCAAATGCGCATTAAGTATGTGCGACTTCAGGATTCTTTTGCTTCTTGCAGGCCTCATCCTTCTGCCAGTGCCCCACCTTCCAAGAACCCGTACTGACCAATACGTGCAGCCTCTGAATTTATCGTTGCGCTCAGATGCATTCAATCTGCCGCTCGTCAACTTGATCGTTCCGTGGCGAAGTACGCCTCTGGGATGGTTATCATTGGCCATAAATCGCTGCTCACACTCAAGAAACAAGCCTGACACGATGCGCGCGAGAACTCGATTCTCGTCGACGAAGAAATCGTTATCCATTCTCGAGAGCGCGATTCCCAGCCCGGTCAACCCGGGGTTAGACTATCGGTCACCTGCAGTTGCGTTCTTTTTTTATTGTTGAATCATGCTGGCGCTGGAACTCGAACAACGCCGACCATCGCTAGCCCTATGGCGCCTGACCTTACTTTTATACTATCTACGGCCGATGCTTCAACGGAGGATGGCAGCCTTCAAGCTTCAAGTCGTCGCGCGGTCTCTGCCAATGGCTGAAAACTTGAAAGAGTCTCTGCGTCCCTGCCTACGCTCAAACCTCTTGCCTCTTGTTTTCCTCGAGCATCCAGCCGCGGAAATTAGGGATGCATTAGTCGGCGTCTAAGGACCGTCTTGCGCGTAGCGAGAAGCCTGATTATCTGCGTTAAGCGTTCTGGCGCAGACCGTGAGTTTCGCTGGTGAGGGATACCGTTCGATTCGGGATGAGGTCATTTCTGGGCGGTTTCGTTTTTTGTAGAGTGCTCGAAACGCAGGCGAGCGGTTCTCGAGTCAGGTTGAATTGGAGTACATAGCACCAGTGGTGGGATAAATGTACAGAATGTAGGTTGTACGCTAATTCAGCAGAGAAACATTCCGGGTAGTGTAAGGACCTTCGCAGGACGACGAGAAAGACGCTGAAGCGATTGAAGAGAAGCAATGTACGGGAAAAGGATCAATTACATGGTCCATGGGTCCGAGAAAGCAATCGCAAACAAAGACTAGCAAGTAAATTAGCAGAAGGAAATGGCTGTCGAAAATCGAATGACGCACCGATTCCAGCGAACGAAGAGCGCGAAAACAGCCGCCGAAGCGACCAAATGGTTCCAAAAATTAGATGCTGCCTGGGAACCAGGCGCACCACAGCTGCAGAGACAAGTACGCGGGTAATCGCGCCCCGCGCAACGAATAAACACCCCACATCTGACACTAGGAACAAACCCTCTGCTCTTGACCCACCACACGCCTCGTTGCGCCATCGCAGTGCCGCCTGCACAAACAGCCGGGAACGCCGAGCGAAGTACGGTTGCATAAAAGCAGATAGGCAGGATGCGATAGAGCCACGATGGGCAGGACAGTAAGAAGGCTACGACTCGAACGACGAGTGAGCAGGATTAACAGCGAGGAAAGGAGCGGCCGGACGATGTGAAGGGAAGGACACCACGGAAAGGGAAAGCAATGCTCGACGGCGGAGGGGTTAAAGCCTTGTCGTGAGCACTCTCTCTCCGGGCGCGGAAAGCGTACAGTGGAGAGCAGAGCGAGAGCTACCAGCGACGGACGAAGGGTGTAGGCCCACAGAACGACGGCGAAACTCCAGACGGAGCACCAACGACGTTAGTGGACCACTGGCTCGCTAAGGTGGACGTGGAAAGGGTCCTGTGCGGGGCGAGGAGCGCGGCCTTGCAGTCATGATGGTGGTAAGAGGCAAGCTGGAGGAAGCAAAGGATGTCACACTCTCGAGTTGGCAGGCGTTGAGGCGCACGGACCAGGAGGCGAAACTCGTGCTTCTTCTGACCGTGAGCGGAGTCTGTATTTCAAGTTCCGACGAGATAGAACCAGAAACAGATACAAGATACACAACTGCAGAGGAGACGAACTTGAAGACTCGAGCACGGAGCCAAGCACTCGAGACTCGAGAGAAAGCTGCAACGAAAAGCCAAGTACGAGCACTACTGAGCTCGAGTATAGGTAAGGCCTAAGCACAGCGTCTGTATTTCGCCGTCGACGGTCGCCAGAATCTCAGCGGGAGCGGGCAGTGGAGAAAGAAGACGGAGACGGAGAAAGACGGGCGTCAATTTTTACCCCAAAGGAAACTGTCAATCACCACAGCTTTCTCCCATCGACCACGATGTCCATCGCAGCTCTCGCGCCAGAAATCCTGCAGAACATCTTCGACGAATCCCTTCCCATCCAGCCCATTCCACACCCACTCCAACCTCCTCTCCTCCTCACCCAAATCTGCGGCAGCTGGCGTGCCATCGCGGTGCACACTCCGTCGCTATGGTCCTCCTGCCGCTTTGACGGATCGATGCACCAACCCGGCAGCATGTTCGGCGGAATAAAAACTCCCGAACCGCTGGACTTGTGGCTCTCCCGGACTGGAGTGCACCCACTGCGTTACGACGTTCGGATGCATCATAACGCAGACTCGGACACAGCGCAAAGGATCATGACTCTTCTGCTGCAGCATGCAACCCAGTGGCAAGATATGTCCCTTACCTTCCCATCCGTGGTATTGGACCTCCTCACTGGGTCAACATATCCCCTACTCGAAAAGCTCGCTCTCAGAAGCATCAGAGATGTGCAAAGCTCAATGCAAAGCTCAATACCTGCAGGGCGGAATCCCTTTCCTCGCCTTCGTCATCTGGTCATTGGAGGGCGCTATAAATCCCCAGTCGCACTCCATCTCCCGTGGGGACAACTTACGCGATTGAAATGCGCCGGCGGCTGGGGGGTAAACGATGCTGTCGACGCCCTGCGTCCATGCAGATCTCTTCAGCGCTTCGAGGGCTTCTGGGGTATCCCGGGCAGCATGCCCACGGGTGGAATGCTCCCTCCTCTCTTCTCACTACGCTCCATCCGAATCACCAACCAAAACCTGCTTACTCTTCTCATCCTTCCGGTGCTTATCCATCTCCACTTACATCACGTCGGTCGAGCGGGCCCTGACCCGTTCAGCGTGGTCGCAGCGTTCTTCTCGCGCTCATCGTGTGCGGAAACGCTGGAATCCCTTATCATCGACGAGGGAGTCTGCTCGGGACCTACCGCAAGCCTGCATGCGCTCCTCGGTAGTCTCCCAGCGCTCACCCATCTGTCGCTCAGATTCGACCACGATCACATCCCCGGAATACCCATAATTTCAACGCTCCTCGCAGACACCACCTGTCTCCTCAAGTTGGACACTCTTCTCCTCCGCGTGTGGATGGACGACGATCCGACTGCGCTACCTGCGATCCTCGAGGCCCTCAAATTGCGCTTATCAGACCCCAATTCCCATCTTCGCAATTTTGAACTCACCGTTCAGGCGCGCTCATCCGCTATGACCCGGCCGGAATCCCCGCCTCCAGACTACCCAGAGCGTCCCGGTGGAGATTCGGAATATCGGAACCGTCATCGTAGCCTCATCGCTGCACCGCTCGTCGCAGAATTTTGTTCGCTCGCTGCCTCTGTTTCTGTTGATGGGCAAGAGAGTCCAATTGCGTCTCGCCGCAGCCAGACCCGCAGATGGCTTCCGTGGACCCGAGGGGTACTACGTGGATGCAGAGAAAGATGTCGCGGTGTTACTAGATACTTGGACCGAAGAGCGGATGCGAGATGGAGGGAATGTCTGTCGATGCAGCTTTTGTTTGGGGAAGAGTTGAGATATGGTACAATGAGCCCGCTGAGCCCCGACGCAGAATTGCCTGGTGTTTCGCGTTCGAAGCAACAAGGTCTGGTGAGCAACGAGGATGTTTCCCATTAAGTTTGCATCACTATGTAGTGCTTGGTCCGCTGGGACCAAGTTTGCGCTTTGTCTGCGGTGGCTCTAACTCCGTGCGCGCTTGGACCGATGGCGCTGTTGCGAGTATAAAAGCGGCTGCCTCGAGCCGTATTCCTCTTCAAAAAACCCCCACCAATCACCATCCTTCGCAATTCACCATCATGAACACCTTCTCCACGCACACCGTTTTTTCCAATATTTCTGACGCGTCAGAAACGTTGTCGTAAATTTATCCTTTTTGTACACATTTTTTGCCAATAAAAATGATTGCAATGGCTTTAGTCAGAAATCTATTCCAAAAGAGCGTGTTTTGACGCGTCTATACGCGTCGGACAAAGCAGTCCTTCAGGTTCACCACAAAGCAAGACTGAAGTGGTACATTTCTGTCGACATTTGTGTGTAATTACAGAAGAACTGCATTGAGTATGTGTCAAAAGCTAGCTACAAAGGTGCCCTTTTGCGGCACCTTTCAGCGACACACAAAGTAACGCTCCAAGCGACGCGCAAATGTGGTCCAAAAGTACTTCACTTGGACCACCTTTGCGCGTGGCTCAAAGGGCTCCTTTGTATGTCGCAGATTGTCGCGCTAAAAGATATCCTTTGGAAATGTATTTCCGCGCCGGCTAAAACGGCCCATCTCAGCCTGGACTAAAAGGAAGCCCAAGAGCAGTCCTTTGGAAGCGAGCCGCGGCTCACCCGCGGGTGCAGCCGCGGGTACAGCCGCGGCTCCAGCTCGGCTGACCTGCTCCGCCCAAGCCCGAGCCGCAGCTCAGTGGCAACTAGCAAACAAATGAGCATGTTGGCTGACCACTGGCACCGCCGTCTTCAACGCGATTGAGACTTCACAGCCATCTTCCATTGGCCGTATTGCGTCATCCAGAGCACGTCCCGCGCGTCGTTGAGCGCGATGCACATATGCTCAATACATTGTCGTTGTGGAGAAAGACAGCTGTCGAGTTAACAGCATTGAATTCATTCCGAGTCCTCACGCGATCTACGTTGGACGCATAGACCGACGATTGTCGTATGGTTGTGTTCCGAGCAGGTGGGGGGTCAGCTCAGCTAGAATAGGACAAAGGTCCTTTGTGTGGACCCGTCAACGCGAGGAGATCTCGACATAAAGAACCTTGATATAGAGGCGGCGGCTCAGCAGGTCGGCTAGGCTAGGCTAGGCTCACACAGCCGTCGTCCATTCGCCCTGTCGCGTCCCCAGAGAACGTTCCGCGCGTCGTTGAGCTCGATGCGCAATGCACATACACTCAGTGCATTGCTCGCTGTGTATATCGCAGAGAAGGATAGTGCTATTAAATCACAGCCGTCAAGTCAGCAGCATTGAATTCATCCTGTGCGCGATCTGCCTTGTATGCGTAGACGAATGATTGTCGTGCTCGGAGTGGGAAGCGGGTCAGGTCAGCTAACTTAGAATAGCACAGAGGGTCTTTGTGCGGACACGTCAAGCCGAGGAGCTCTCGAGACAAAGAACCTTTATGCGGAGGCAGCCGCTCAGCTCAGCTCGGCTAGGTAGCCTAGGCCTCGACTTCTTGAGGAACTCATGCCGGTTGGGTGTCGTCGCGGCACCTGGTAGACGGAATATTGAAAAGAGTAGCCTCAAAGAACCTTGCTCCGCCGCCGGCGGGTCAGCTCAGGTCGCGTAGGCTCGCGTAGGCTCGGTTAGCCGTCAAGTCGTATGGTCGTGCTCGGAGCAGGTCAGCTCAGCTAGAATAGGACAAAGGTCCTTTGTGTGGACCCATCAACGTGAGGAGATCTCGACATAAAGAATCTTGATTCGGAGGCGGCGGCGGCGGCTCAGGTCGGCTAGGCTAGGCTAAGCTAGGCTAGGGTATGCTCAACATCTTGAGGGATTCACGCCAATTCAGGATCGTGGTGTCGCCGCAGCATGTCGTAGATGCATTGAAAGGCAATAGACATATAAATAGAGGTTACAGGACAGATCCTGAAGGATGACTGACTGTGCAAGTCGTTAGATACATCCAGAAAATAGAGGACGAGACGTACCTTAGAGCCAGGTGCAAACCCAGCTTGGAACTAGGGAATTGCAGCGCTTCAGTTTCAGATTCCAACTGCGATACGAACCAACGGACTACAGGAGTGCGCGATGGAAACCGTACCATCAACGTCCGAAGAGCTGTCTCCCTGGCCAGAACTGCAGAGAGCGGCGCGCAGAGGGTAGCAGCAAAGCTGGACCATTTTGGAGACTTTGCGAGGCGGCGACGGGCAGAGTGCGAGTGCGCAATGTGTAATGTGAATGGTCTTGGGCGTCCGTGCACCGCCGCGGGCTCGAGTGAGGGCGGGACGGTGTTTTCTGGCAGTCGACATGGTGGGCGAAAGTAAGCCGAAGTCAGTTTTCCCATGGCCTGTCAGCGGCACGTAGCTCCGGGCCGTTCGGGAAAACCAGGGTGACGCGTTACCCGAATCTCTCCGAGCGGCCCGGGATCACCTACCCGCTGATGGACGTGGGAACGCGCCTCATGCCTGCCTCTTGCCCCCATCGCCGTCTCTCTATCTCGCCCTTCCGCTCATCTCGACCGCCGGAACCGCAGGAAACAAGTTCCTAGGTGAGTCCTTCTACGTTTCCTTGCATATTTCTGACCTCCGTCGTCAGAAATCCCACCCGCTTTCCTGGTTCTACCGCCACGATGGAGAGGACGACGAAGACGAGGGATGTGGCGCGTACGGCCTGGGACTCTAGGGAACAATTATCCTTGGTGCGCTCGCCGTCGTTGTGTTTTCATCTCGCGCTGACGGTCAGCTGAGCGGCGAATCCTTTAATTAAGTTCACAGTTTCCTCGGACCTCAATCGGCCTCAGGCTAAGCAGACATGTTCGACACGCAAGGGCTGACCAGGCAGAGCGGATGGATCGGTGAATAGACTCCATTGTAGGCCGTTAGTGGTGGTTTAGAGCCGCAGTTTGCGCTGGATGGGATAGGTGCGTGATTTCCTCGTACTTTTCAATCGCTGACCCGAATATCCAGTTTGTACACTGTGCTAATCCCGTGCAATCCATACCTCACTGACTAAACCGCCCGCGAGCATCTCAACTACCGTCTTTGAAATCGTCCTACGCAATCTGCGCCCCTCCAACTTGCATTTCGGCATGTACGCTTCATCGGATCCCGCGAGCAGAACCTAAGTCGCAACCGGCGAGCGATACTCTGGGTGTATGGCTGAAGGACATCTTCAAACATGATGTGCCGCGCGTTCTTTTACTGGGTCTGCTTAGAAACCAAGGTGCGTCGCTGCGCTTATGCTCATCACACTCATTGACCACCTACACCAGCGTGAATACTCAAGATTCAGGGCGGGACACCTTCCCATTTCGACTCCGGCCCCAGTCACCGCACTTCAATACGCCGTCCGGCCTCCGACACCTCTCGGCACACGCCACTGCTCTCCGAACTCCGCTCTCCATCTCACACTCCACATCCAGCCGCTCTATTGAAGCCGCGAGTATGTGCCAAGTGTCACGACTATCAAGACGAGTTTACTTACATTTGCAAGTCCCTCAGTCCGACGTCAAGAACCACGACACCGCACCTCGATGTCACAAGAACGCGCTCAGTCTCAATCCCACTCTGCCCTTGCCACCCTCTACCGTCGCCACTTTCTCCCCCCAACAGCACTATCATCATCAACTTGAGCCGCCACGCACAACCGCGAAAGAAATACGATGACGTCGCTCAATCCCAAGAGGCCGCTCAGTCCCATTCTGCCCTTCCAACACTGAGTCGACGCGACGCTGTCGAGCAGATTTCGGACTCTCGACGGCCTGTGGTACGGGAAGGGAACTGCAGCAAGACGAGGGCGGGTAGTTCGCGGACATCGATTACAGTGAGTGGAGGCTCTTTTTTTCCCCTGCACAACACTCTGTTTAATCCCGGTACTTAGGAGCTCTATTTATTTCGCCACATGGTCTTTCTATACCAATTTTTTTCTTCTCACGAAGGTTACCTTAGCCCGAGTCTTTACGCTAGCCCTCCGGTTATAATTTTAGTACGCCACTTACCCTAGCCTCTGCCCTCCGTCTTGTCTTTCTTACAAAGGCACTGGAAAACCCTAGCTGACCCTAGCTGACCCGCCATTCCTACCTTCGCCGACCTGAGCTGACCCGCCGCCGACCTCAGCTGACCCAACCCGCTGCCTACGAATCAAGCTTCTGTATGTTGGGATCTCCTCGTGCTGAATCCTGAAGGGTTCCGCACAAAGGTTCTTTGTGTTATACCTGAGCTGACCCGGGCCTGCTTCTCGTCCGCACAAAGAGTGTTTGTGCTACCCGAGCCGAGCTGACCCACTTGCCGCTCCGCGCATAGGACATTGACATACGAAGACACCGTGCGACGATAATCAGTCTTCGACATGACAAGCGGAACAGCAGATCGCGCGAAGGATGATTTCAACGCTGCTAACTCGGCGGCTGCCATATCTTACGGCTGTCCTTTTCTGTGTCGAACACAACGAGCAATCCATGCACATTGCGCTCAACAACACACGGAACATTCTCTGGAGGATGCAACAGGGCGAATGGAAGACGGCTTGGGCGCCGTGACAAATCGCTGAAGGCGGCGGCGGCGGCGAGCAAGGGCGGAACGGGTCTTCAACGGGTCAGCCGAGCTTGAGCCGCGGCTTGAGCCGCGGCTGTACCTGCGGCTGAGCCGCGGCTAGCTCCCAAAGGACTGCTTTCGGGGTTGCTTTCAGCCCCGGCAGAAACACGTCCTTTCCGTCGGCCCGGAAATGTCTTGTCAAATGACATCTTTTGGCGTGACGATCCACCAGTTACAAAGGAACCGTTTGCGCTGCGCGTAAAGGTGGTCCAAGTGAAGTAATTTTGGACCACCTTTGCGTGCAGCTCAAAGAGTTCTTTTGTGTTTCGCTGAAAGGCGGCGCGAAAGGATGTCTTTGTACCTAGGTTTTGACGTGTACTTAATCCACATCTTTTGTAATTACACACAAATGTGGACTCAAATATACTATTTCAGTGCTACTTTGTGATGAACTAAAATAGTTGCTTTGTATGACGCGTATAGACGCGTCAACACGCGTTCTTTTGAAACAGTTTTCAGACCAATTCCAGTTGAATCATTTTTATTGACTTAAATTGTATACAAAAAGGACCAATTTGTGACTACGTTTCTGAGGCGTCAGAAATTTTGGAAAAAACGGTGTGACGCTCCCGACGGAAATGCTGCTCGAAATCGCTCGGGTGACGCGGCAAGTTGATCTTGCCACCCTCTGCCTCGTCGAGTGGCGCGTCTGCGACAACCTAACCTCGGAGCTCTATCGGACTGTGAGGATCACGAGCGAATCTGGGCTCGGAAAACTTTGTGCTACCCTGGATGCGCACCCAGAATTTCGTCCACTCGTCCGCGCCTTGAGTCTGTGAGTGCATTCGTCTAGGTATCAAATGCAGTTCGCTCATTATTTCTCAGAGACTTCCCGGACGAAATCGACCTGACGGATGACGACTTCGCAGGCCGCGTCGACACTCTGGTTAACTACGGACACGAGCTGGAGAAACTGCAAAACCTCCGCGCTCTCCATTCCACTTTCCATGCCTTCCCTTCCCTTCTCCCCTCCGGAAGCGCCGCATTCCCCCTCCTGCGCACGTTCGAAACCACCTTCTTCTACAACGTCGTGCAGTTCGTCGCGGGTCGATCGTCTCTCGAAGAGATTAACATCCTCGGCGGGGAGTCCCTCTGTTTGGATGCCGAGGCCGACGCATACGCAGAGGCGTTTGCAACGCCGATCCTCCCGAACTTACGCCAGTTCAATGGTCCATTCAGCCTCGCCACGAACGTTTTGCCCGGCTCGCAGGTCTCTCATCCGGTCATCGCATGGCCGAGTCGCCCGCATAGCTACCTGCCCTTTAGCGACGAGGAAACTGGCGTTCCGCCATTCGTCCTCGATCCAGAACACCCGGAGCAGCAATACTTCGACTTGCAGATTGAACGTTGTCTTCGAAGCGTTGCTGCGAGCGCCGTTCCCGTTACCCAGTTGACGAACATGGTTGGCGGCTGGGACGCTTTAAAGCCTGCACTCGTCTCCAAGTACCTCCCGCACTTGCGATACCTCTTCTTTGGAAATGCCTCCGGCGAGATGCAAGACGAGGTACGTGATATCACCTACCTACCCTTCAATCGATGCACAGACGTGCAACAGGATACTCTCCTCGACAAAATCAACGCTGCTCTCCCTTCTTTCGGCAATCTCGAAGTCTTGGTCGTAGCGCACGATCCGTTCACGGCGATGGCGGACTGGGAATGCGCTGAGTTCGGGGATGAATATGAGTCGGCGTTGCGGCAGCTGTGTCCGAGTCTGCTGGATTATTTGGTGACGAGGAAGGCGGTCGATGATAATGGCGAGTTCACTGAGTGTACCGGTCAATGCTAATACCCATAAGCGAGCGAGCCTCCGTCTCAGATTCTGCATGGATGATCGTGTTGCCAGTCTGTTACTCTTATCCGACCGGGTTCTGAGTCTTTTAATACAATATGTTTAGTACAGACCCAACTTCTAGTGCTCTTTGCCCGGGTCGAGATTGAACCCCATGTCATTCTGCGCTTCCAGCTCAGTGAATCTAGCGATCAAGTGCTCGCCAAGCTCTCTCCTCGCCGGCTTAAGCCTGCTCACCACGAGCGTGAAAAGATACGTGACGTCAGGTTGTTGGCACTGTAAGATTCTGCGGTCCACCAATCTCAGCAAAGCATCATCTGTGAATGCCAGGCAGGTGGATATATCGAGGAGTCCGAGGCGAGGTAATAGAGCCGTAACGTCGGCTTCATTACCAGTGCTCAGCGCACAAAGTAAGGTATCCCCGATGAGAATGCAGTTCGACGACGGTAAATCCGAAAGTCTCAGATCCTCCAGCTTCTTCAGGTCGCCGAGAGCAGCAAGAAGGTCGGCGTCAGAAATGATAATGGCAAGAGAAAGAGAAACGAGGGAGCTGCTGAAGCCGGAACGTTCGGAGAGCTGCGCAAAGTCTACGGGGCTCCAGACAAGAGCGTAGTCGGAGGTGGTCCCCGCGGATGTGTGGAGAGCGAAACGGTACAAGGACGGAAGAGTGAGGCACGTTAAGACGCTTCCGATAGCACGCCGCGCATCCGTCGGTGACATGGGAGTCGCAAGTCGGAGGGTAAGGGTGAGGGACCTGATTCTCCAGACACCTGGTACATCGAAGCCTCCCAGCGGCGACTCCGCCGGCGAGAACGAAAGCACGCCCCGGACCACGACGAAGGTTTTTTGAGAAAGGTGCGAACAAGGTAACATGGGGAATGTCTCGGGCGTGAAGATGAGAGGGTTCCCACGGTAGTCGAACTTTACAACCTGAGCCAAAGGCAGATTGTGGGGGAAGTTGCGGGGGTGACCAGTCAGAGAGACACGGCGAAGAGATGGAGTTGCGATGGAGATATTGCTGATCAAGGGTTGGAAGGTCGAGGATGTGTGAATTTCCAGCCGCTCCAGGGAGACTGCCTGGACTCCGTTGAGAAGATGAGCAGATTCAGCGTTGAGGGTGAGAAATACATCCCTCCACCGCTGTGCATGTTCTAGAAGGAGAAACATCATTCTAGATGCAACATCTGACATTCCTTGGACTGGGAGAGTAATGTCGAGGACCAGTGGGTGGGAAGCACTGCGACCTAGGGACGATCGAAGCAGCGCTAGAAATGTCTCTGCGCGGTCGCCCGCAGGTGGCCAAAGATCGGTATAGACATTGATGCGTGCCCATAAACGGGGTGTTCCCATTACGACTTCGTGCCAGCGACTGCAGACCTGTGGGACGATTAGGCTACCGGAGTCTGCGACGAGGCATCGCATACACACTTTAGCCAGATCCAGAAGGTGGCTTTTTGCCAAGCGTCGCAGCTCGTCCATCGAGGTATCATTTTCTTCCCACGTATACATCTCCCGGGAAGACAAGGCACAAATTCCGATGATTCGAGCGAGGAGCTCGTTGGGGAGACGCCGAACGTTCGAGGTGAGAGCACTCTGGCATCCATCGACGTGAGCTGCCAGTAGATGGCGCTCGGAAACTATTTGTTCCATCATCTTCGCTAACCGCTGGATTTCGGCGTCGTAGTTCAGGAGGTCCGCCTTTCCTACATCGACAGCGTGGCGAAAACTGGCCTCCAGAGTGCTCGAGACGGGGTGATTGGAACGGAGCAATGACTGGAGTTGGTCGCTTTGAGCGGCAGTGGGAAGAAGCGGCGAGCTTTTGAAGCAGCACATGGAGCACTGTGGCTCACTCGCTGCCGACATGATGGCTTTTAGCAGGACTGTCACGGATGTGACCGACAGCATCAATGATACGCAGCTCAGCAAAATTGATCCGAGTAACCGTTTGCTTTCGACCGTCATGTCGACTTCGTCTTGAACCCTTCGAATTCACTCTCGGTGCAATCCTGCTCTCTGATTCGTTTATCATCCTCCCTGCTCGCCTGTGTACTGGGTATCTGGCTTCTTGCCACTGGCAGTCATAATCAGGGTCGCTCGACAAAGCATACCCGCTTTGCGTCAACGGTGGCTCCATTGTCGTCTCGATTTGTCCTCTGGTGCTTGGTACGTGCGCCAGTATAAAATGAGCCCCGACGCCGTCGCTTGAACTTCCCTCCCTCTACCACAACCGTCACCACCCACATCATTTCTCAGTGAACACTACCATGGCAGCGGCCTCCACGAACGACAGCCCCCGGATCCCTTTCTTCGACCTCCCCGCTGAGATCGGTATTGAAATCCTGAAGAGGCTACCGCCAGCCGTGCTTGCCACCCTCTGTCAAGTGAACAGCTCACTGAATAGACTCGCATCCGGCGAGCTCTATGGCAACATACATTTAACTCGGGACACGTCTCTCAAGCCTCTCTTTTCCACGTTAAATGTGCACCCCGAATATCGCACATTGACCCGCGTTTTAAACTTGTGAGCAAAATCTTTCTGCTCACGTTCTGTATCGATCGATCTGACTGGTGGTTAGTGACTTTCTGGAGATGTCTCCCAGTCTGGCTCGCCCAAATACTTTGTACCGGTACGCCAGGGAGCTAGAGAAACTCAAGAATATACGCACACTTCGTTCCATCTGTGCGCCGTTCCCGGCGTTGTTTCCTTCCGGTAACAAAGCATTCCCGAATCTCCATAAACTCGAAACGGGGTTCTGCCTTAACTTGGTCCAATTCGTCGCGGGTCGATTGGCCCTTGAGGATCTCATCGTCTACGGGCGTGTGCATGCTTTTGTGGATGAAGAAATCGAAGCATTCGCTGCCACCTGCCAGGAAGAACTCAATGGAGCGCCGTTACTTCCCAACCTACGACAGTTCACCGGCCCCGCTCTTCTTGCCCGAATTTTTCTCCCCGGAGCTAAGGTTGCGCATCCTCTTATCGAGATTGAGCCTGCCACTGGCAACCCGGCAGAGCAGATGGAAGATTGCCTCCAGAGTGTGGCTGCGAGCCAAGTTGTCGTTACTCATCTAACCCTCGTGGGTGGATCGTGGAAAACCGTGGATCTTGTGCTCATCTCGAAGTATCTTCCAGAACTGGAGTATCTCAAGTTCGCACCCTCCCCCGCGCAGGATGAAGACGAGGTACTTGACTCTCTTGTATGGTTGGTTTGGGTGGACATTATTATTTGTGGCACAAGTTGCCCAAATTCAAGGTTTTTTGACACCACTTGCCCTGTTTTGAGCAGAAATGTGCACAAGTTGAACATTTCACCTCGTTTCTAACACAACCCCCTCTGAGGAGAAAAAAGAGCACAATATACTCAGAAGATGTCACTAAAAATGTACACAGCTTCCCAGTTGAGAAAAGTATGGGTGATATATATGGGAGATATACTGTCCAAAAAGTATTTGGGCATGTTTGAGAATTTACAAGACTTTTTATGCTACATGTCGTATTTGTTTGCATGTTCAACTTGGTTTCGTACAACTCCAGCATTCACATGTGCAACTTTCATTCAAACAACTTCCGTCTCCGCTCCATGTTCCTCTAGCGCAAGTGCAACTTTCCAGGACTCAACTTTCACCAAGGCATCTTCAACTTTGTTGAATGCAACTTTGTATAGAGCAACCTGGACTTGACCGAAACTCAACTGCAACATTTTACAATGCATGTTGCTGGCCATAATAATTCCAACTTTAGATGGCCCTGACAAGTCAACTTGACCAGTTGCAACTCCATCTTGTCCAGAGCCAACTTCTAACGTCATACACCTTCTCCGGATGCATGTTCCCAGCGTGCAACTTTCTGTGGGGCATGTTTGCCTCCACGGACAACTTCCCCAGGGACAACTTCATCCACTCGGACCCAAGCCATTAGTGGCAATCAGGCAGATCAGCTCGGCTCCTGATCTCAGGTATGGGTCGGTCAATAGTGTTAAGGAGATCACGGAAATAGCTGCAGAAGCAAGTTGAGTACTTTACTATTTCATTCACAGCAAAATCAGTAGCTCCCATCTTTCGTAGAGGCGGATGTGGATCGTGTGTGACCCCTTCGACGGGGTCACAAAACGGTGCAAGGCCTAGGATGGAAGCGGTAGGTTTGGTTCCCTGTATTACAGGCACAATAGCTAGAAATGACTGTATATTGCAGCTCTACAACCATTGTACAACCCAGTGAAAATAGTCCGTCGGCCAGCTTTCTATTGACCATCGTGATGATCTGATTGCCGTTGATTGCCGTCCATTGTTGGATCAAGTTGCACTGCCATTCAATAAAGATGTCATTGGACCCTTACAAAGTTGCTACTCACTTGTTTCGAACATGTCTTCCGGGAGGTTGCATCTGTGGACGTTGTCTTGCCCAGAGCTGGACTTGCAATCAAGTAAGTTGCACAGCTGAGGAAGTTGTCAAAGAGCAAGGTGCACTCGGCCAAGTTGCTTCTCACCGATTTGAGGATGTCTTCTATTAAGATGTTACCCCCAAACTGCTTGTTGCCCTTCAAGTTGAGATGCACCCCAATAAGTTGCACTTGCCCCACCATCTCCACAAAGTTGTCTTTCTCGATGCCAAAAGATGGCCTACAAAAAGATGTATCCAGAACAAAGTTGTACATGCAGCAGGGCACCAAGTTGTAATAAAATCTCAAAGTTGTCCTCACATAACACCGAAAATCAGAGTTGACCCACGAAAAAGGTGTGTCCGCTTTGGAACATGTCAAAAATACTTTTTTTACAGTATATCACCCATAGATATACTGTACAAAAAGTATTTTTGACATGTTCCGAAACGGACACATCTTTTTCGTGGGTCAACTACAATTTTTGGTCTTATGTGAGGACAACTTTGAGATTTTATTACAACTTGGCGCCCTCCTGCATATACAACTTTGTCCTGGATTCATCTTTTTGCAGGCCATCTTTTGGTATTGAAAAAGACAACTTTGTGGAGATGGTGGGCCAAGTGCAACCCTATCGGGGTGCATCTCAACTTGAAAGGCAACAAGCAGTTTGGGGGGTAACATCTTTATAGAAGACATCCTCAAATCGGTGAGAAGCAACTTGGCCGAGTGCACCTTGCTCTTTGACAACTTCCTCAGCTGTGCAACTTACTTGATTGCAAGTCCAACTCAGGGCAAGACAACTTCCGCAGATGCAACCTCCTGGGAGACATGTTCAAAACAGGTGAGTAGCAACTTTGTAAGGGTCCAATGACATCTTTATTGAACTTTATCCAACAATGGACGGCGATCACGGCAATCAGATCATCACGATGGCCAATAGAAAGGTGGCCGATGGGCCGGTGATCATGACTGTCATCGCTCCTTTTCACTGAGCTTGTAGGATTTCAGTTGCTATAATGGGCCATGCGCAGCGCCTCAGAAAGGAGGGGAAGTCTTATCCGATGAGTCCTAGTGTCAGCACCAGCGGTCTTCCGGGTAGCTGAGCGGGTTGTCGAGCGAGAGAACCCGCGGAAGCAGATTGTAACAGGCGACCGACGAGTAAAACGGGTAAGACGAGTACAAAGACTCTGTCAGCACCAGCGGTCTTCCGGGTAGCTGAGCGGGTTGTCGAACGAGAGAACCCGCGAAAGCGGATAGCAACAGGCGACCGACGAGTACAATGAGCAGAACGAGTACAAAGACTCTGGGGGAATAGACGATAATAACCTACGGTACAGGAGTGTACCTACGGTATATAAGGCAGTCAGGTAACAGAAAGGGTTCTGATCGTACGGTAAGGGTTAATACGATCAGGGCTTGAAAGTCAATCGGTTTCCAACGATCGGGTTGTAACGTCTCAGCTCGGACAGCTAGGGGAAAATAAGGGTCGATAGGGACTGTGTCATGACATCACCCCCCCCCGTTCGAGGCGAGGTCCTCAACGCCTGTAGGCTCGATGACGTATTGGCGGGTTCTGCGATCTTGCGGTCGGGTTCCTGGCTTTCTTTGGTTCTCCGTCTGGGCCCATTATTCTCCAGCCCCTCGGTGTGAGGATCTCTTTCGGACTTCCCGGGGTGTGCTGCGTAAAATTTTTCCAGCGCTTCTTCTGCCCCGTCTAGCGCCTCTCGAGGTTCCCAAGTCCATTCTTCCCACGGGTACCCCTTCCACTTGATGTAGTATCGCAGGGTTCGGCCACCTCCAGCCCTTCTGATTTGCAAAATCTCGTCGACTTCGTAGTGTGCTTCACCGTCGATGACTTCTACCGGTGATGTGTGTGCTTGGCGAACTAACTACAAAACTAAATCTGTGACCGAATAACACTAATCCCAAAACCTCTATACTCTGAATAAGACTTGTGATAGTCAAACTCGTTGTAAATCGGTGTAAGGGAGTGAAACCGAATAACACAAATTCAATCAAATAGCTAATAGACACTAGCGAGTTCAGAACCCTGGGTACAGGGCCTTTGGTGG